>JALPQD010000030.1:9565240-10165240 GCA_023101885.1 Typhlomys cinereus
TGAACAGAAGGATGCCAACTCTCTCAACCAGCTCTCTGTGATTTATCCAGGGCCTAATCCCACCCACCATGGGCTGGGTCTTCCCCAGCAGCTAGACAATCTCCTTCAGGTTTGCTCTGGGCTTAACTCAACCATCAACTCTCTACAAACTGTGCCCAGAGCTCAAACCCTCAACAGTCAAGTTGACACCTGTGCCTCACTATGACAGCTATGTTGGTTTGAAAGGCCATTTCCAAAGTTGTCAGTACCGCTTCACTTCTGGAGGGATTTGCTGTGTAGAACCAGTTACTTGCTGCCCAATTGGAACCAGATATAACTGGCATCAAATACTTGGTTGACAAATAATCACTGAATACCCATTTAATGGCATTTTAAATGTTGACGTGGCTGTGGAGAGCAGCAGAAGAGCAAAGCCCAGAAGCGCCATGAGAAGCGCAATCATGAGACAGTTGGGAGAAGCTGCAGATGATCTGGCTGCCTGTGGAAACCTTCGTGGGAAAGAGCTGAGGCTGGCATTGCAGCTGAGTCTGGTGGCCCAGGCCCGTCTACTGTCACAGCTACCCAGGGAGCTGAGGCAGGAACATGGGAATTCGTGGATGACTGGGATACAGAGTGAGTTCAAGGCTAGTTTGAGTGACTTCATGGGATTATATCTCAAAATAAACAGGAATAAAAGGAAGGCGGAAGATTGGCGGGGACTCTTGACTCGGGCCAGGGAGACCCTGTGTTTGATCTCGCTCAGCATGGCCAAGGAAGCACAATAAGAGACTTGGCATCTGAAAAGTTCTCAATATTTTGTGGTCCATTAGAATGACTCCCAATGTAATTAATGAATATCTGGACTAAAAGAAGAGTAAGCCAAAGAGGACGGATGGAAAGCAGAAAATCAGGTTGGTCTTTTGCTGGGGAATGATGCGTCGTTCAGTTCTTTCTTGAGGTAGAACGTGTCCACAGGGGACAGAATCGGCATTTAGGAACGGAGGTGAAGGGATTGCATATGTTACTTTTTTCCCTCGTAGTAATAAAAGACAAGCAGCAAATCAAGGAAGGAAGGGGGTTGTTATGGTTTGCCGTTCTAAGGATATATTCTACCATGGTGGGGAAGGCATAGAGGCAGGAGCGAGGATGAAGCTGATGGGTCATAGCGCATCCACAGACAGGATGTGGAGTGTGCGTGAGAAGTCGACTGGGTCATGAAGCCCCAAGAACCACTTCCAGTACTTCCTCTGGCAAGATTCTGCCCCTAAAGGTTCTAGGACAGCACCACCCACAGGACCAAGTGTTCAGACACAAGCGCCTACCGAGGATATTTCCACATTCAAATCGCAACAGAGACTAAAGTGTTCTGTGTAGTAGATGGGACAGTTAGGATCTGGAGGAAATAGTGGGGAGGTAACGAGACGGAGGAGAGCAAGGGAAAAAATCCTGTTAGAGACCAGAGCTTGGGGCTCAGAGGGGCCTCAGTGGTCAGTGGAGAAGAGTCCCCAGTAACTGAGTGGTCTACTGATGTAGGCACGACTGACGAGCATTCCATTTGAAGTTGCCTGCAGTAATGAGATGTCACATGCTTTTCTAAGCCCATGAAATGTCACATACGTGCTTCACAGATGGGCATCATGTTGAAAACTAGCTGAGAGCTGCATCTATAGCTGGTTCTTGGCAGTGTGGGTGACAGCATTGAGGGAAAGGTCCAGAATTTTCCAAACGAAGCACATTCTCCTGTGAAGGGTCCTCAGGACAGAGTTAGGTCAAAATGAGACACATCCTTCCTGGAGTTTGCCAGAAGCCCAGCAAGAGATCTAACCTCACTTTGGAATCAGGCTTCACAACGCTCTTAAGCAGGTGTGGAGCATTCGTCAGAGTTGCTATGTGGGTTTAGCTTGATGTGCAGCATTTGGTCCCAGCTCCACCTCTCCTAGCCTGATGCCTATGGAATAAAAATTGCTTGATGAAATTGTGTAGGATGGAATCGAGACCTTGGTACAAATGCTAGATCATCTGAAGCTGAGACAACATGTCATTCTGGACCCCAGGAGTTCCTTTTTGGCACCCTATTTCACTTCATTTTGTTTCTACACATTGAGGTGGTAGCACATAAACTCATGGGTGAAGAAGCCAATCAGAACACTGACAAACCAGCTTCTCTTGAGACTTTTACTTTAGCAAAGCTGGTTAATCGTATGGGTTGTGATGCAAATTCCTCTAATTCTTGGCCCAAAGCGCTGATTTTTGTCTCACACATTCATTGGAGCGTTTTAGATTCTTTAATATCTCCCACATTGGAAATTGCTGTTTGGCAATGTGCTACTTAAGTATAAATTAGGAATTTGTTCCTATCGGCTTGATCAAGGGTTGGAAGAAGTTATATAATTTGTTTCTGATAAATAACACAAGTCCGCCCCCCACCCTGGGAGGTGTAACATCTTTCAGGAGAGTATCTGTTGGATACTATATGCAAGAAATTGTTCCATGCCTCAGGGAGGACCAAAGATACTGATTCTGTTTATGAGGGATAACCAGAGACATGGTCAATAAAAGATAAGCATCGGCAGGAGGCAAGAAGCCTGAGGAATTGAGTGTCGCATGAGATAGGAAGTACTCAGATCTCAGTGTCGAGCGGGCCGGTCAGAGAGAGCTCTTAGAAGTCATGAATTGTCGACCTCAGTTTGAACATGGCCCACCTATTTTCAGTGCTTCAGTAGTGATTAGAGCTGTTAGGCACATACATTTAAAGTGTGAAATGTGATATGTTTTAACATATGTAGGTACCCACTGAATTAACACTGAATGATGGACATATTCATATTCCTAATTTTTTTAAGCCCCTCTGTACATCCTCTGTCCATGGGCAGCCACCTGGGTTGAGACAAATTTATCTTTTAGCGAGAGACTATCCATCTATCTTTATCTCCTGAAGAATTCCCAGTGGATCCTTTCATTTGCATATAATGGTTTCCTTCCTTCTGTAGAGAAAGACTTGTTTTTAAATTTTTTTATCCATTTTTTATTTTTTAGTTTTGTATACAAGAATATAGTGACTTTATAATATTTTCAACCCTTAGTCCTGAATCCCATCCCCCTTTCTTCCCCCTTACAAGCCTTCATCTCCCCTGCCAGGCCCCCTCCTGTTTTTAAATCTTTCCATTTGTGTGGCCCACTGTGTTTCATCTAGTCTGAGATGACCTATGTCTGACCTGGCTCATGATCCAGCAAGCATCCTTGATCAGTGGATGCACCATTGAGAAAAGCGTCCTCCTTTACTTCCCCGTCAGCATTAGTTCTCATCAGTCTTTCAGAGAGGGGTGGAGCTTTTTGAAATCTTTTTGATATTTGAGATATCGATAAGACAGTTCCTGTGCAATTCTTGTATAAGTATACATATTTGCCATGAAATCTTGTATATAACAATTATGTCATGTCCAGGAGGTAATCATGGCCTATCACCTTCTTGCTTCATGCTCTGACAATCTTGTCATCCACTCTTGGGACTTGGGGTGAGGGTGGGTGAGGCTTATATGTCCTGTTGAGGGACAAGCAGTCTGCAGACATTTATTTTCTTCATTTTGGCAAGTTGTGCTTTTTAGTAATAAATACCTTTTGTTTTAGAAGAAGGCTTCTAGGTTGAGTGCTGAGTGCTCTTTCAATGTATGGGTGTAATAACAGGTATTTACAGAGCAGTTTAGTGGACTGTTTTCGTAACTAAACATTCACAGTCTGTTCTTCCCTTGTGACCTACTTCCTTCCCTTTCATAGGTTCTTGTCCCACTTTACAGATCTACTTTACAGGAATGTGTTCTATTCTGACAAGCCAGCCTTCAATCCAATCAGAAAGCAGTTGGTTGTCTCCTTGATGCTCATGCCACTGTTGCCATGGTGATTTTTATTGTCGCTTGCAGATATCACAGGTTGATGAGACCTTTGATTATTTTCTCCCCCAGTAGCTTCTACAGTACGTTTGATGTATGAGAATGAGACTCTCAACTAGTTCCAGTTGGTGTCTTTTGCATGTGTTCTGTGGTCCATATGTGTTGCGTCTTCAGTAATAGGGGTGTCACTATCAGCTTTTTGGAGGACAACCAAGAACAGTGGCGAAAGTCTATACTGTTTGGGTGACTTTGAAACTTCTGTGACCAGCACCTTATCAGGAAGTGGCACATTTCTGCTACTTCTACTATAGTTTTACTTGTCACTGGATTCTGAGTGGACCAACTCAGAACATTTCTTTTTTTTTTTTGCCCTGTTTTCCTTTCTTTGTGTTCTCTGCATGGTGACTATCCATTCGTGTTCCTTTTTAAAAATAAATGTGTTTTTTGACATATTAATAACCTAAGAGGTTCCTATGGGGCTCTATCCCACAATGCTAGGGTTTTTCTTTACTCCCTCTACTCCTCCTATATTCTATCCTCCTATGCCCCCCTATGGAGAGACCTTTGATTCCTCCATCCTAGTACCTGTAATAAATTCTAAGCAGAGAAGTATATCTCAAAAAATTAAAAGAACTATGGGAGTGGTTACCAATGCAACAGGGATCGAATATTTATTTATAGAACATCCCATGGGGCATGAGTGGAAGAAAGGACAGAGGATAACTTTTGGAAGTCAGCTCTCTCCTATCATGTGAGGTTCTGGGAATTGTAAACAGGTGTCTTACCAACTGAGCTGTTTTTTCCTTCCAATCCCCTATGAAGTTTTTGATTTTAGTTTATGTACTTATTATTTTCCCCATGTTTGATATATAACTATTACAAATCACTGGCCTCCCCCCCCCCAGTTTGTATAAGTTTTGCTTCCAAACTCATCTTACACAAAATTGAAATCACAGATCCAATTCCCACATTCTGTGTTTGTATTTTCTCAGTCCTTTGTTTAGTATTTTAGTTTCAGATCTTCTGGGTTACTTTGTTTGAGGTGCGACTGAATTGCATTTTTGCCTTGGATCCTAACTGAATTTTTTAAAAAAAATATTTACTTATTGTATGCGTGCATGTGTGTGTGTGTGTGTGTGTGTGTGTGTGTGTGTGTGTGTGTGTGTGTGAGTGTGTGATGTGTATCACAGGGCACCATGAGTCCCTGAGGAGGACCAAGGGTGACTCTGGGAATCATTCTGGATTGTTTCTACATTCTTTTTGCTTTGCTCTGAGATTTCCCAGGCTCTGCCTACCAGGGCTGGAAGTGCGGCCACCACCATTTTTCTGCCTGGCATTTTTAGGTGGGACCTGGGATCTGAACTTGGGACTTTCTGCTTGCAAGACAGTCTCCCCTGAACCATCTCTCCAGCCCTTAGTCTGAATTTTTAAAAGAGGTGATTCTTCCCATTTACTCTGAATAATTTGACTGAAATATTTAGTTTTAACACTAATATTTTAACCATATCCTACAAACTTAGGTGCACTGTGGTTTGGTTTTTGAATTATTGTATTTTTTTGCAATCTGAGGATTGATACAAGGCCTTATGCATACCAGGGAAGGGCTTTTCTAACTGAGCTTTATCCCCGTTTGCTCTTTCTTTTGTCCTTGATGTACAAATTATTTAGATGTGTGCTATTGAACTTCCAAAACTGGGAGGCTTTCCAGCTATTTATAAGATCTCATAAGTCTCTCAAAGCTAATCTTCAGCTCTGATGTGTTTATTTTTAAAAATCTAGAAATTTTTTAGTTTTTTCTTTTTCTTTCCTTTCAATTTCTATAAAATGTATAAAATCTAGATTATAAGGATTATAACAGTTGGCTTTTGTTCTGCTCTGTTTCTTGCATGTATAGTTCTACCTAGTTCTACCACCACGTCTTCTTGTGTCTTTGTTTAACCGGTGATCTTGTGGCTTGTTGGTGACTTTCTCCCCTTAAGCATGAACCACTGAGAGGACTTGTGGCAGCAGTGTGCTGAGCTCATGTGTATCATAGATATTTGACTATTGTCTTTATGCTGGTCAGTCTGCAAAATTCTTTGCTCAAGTTCCTTCTTCTTTTGAGGATTTGAAACATTCTAGCAGTTCTGAGGACTGAATATTGCTATAGAGAAGACTAAAACTAGTCCGAATTTTTCTTTGGTAATAATACATTTACCTGACTTCTAAATATAATATTTTTTACTTTTGCAATTCACTAAATTAGGAGATATGTTAGTGTTGAACACAATTGTCTGTCCTTGCCCACTAAGGCAAATAATGTTCACTTGGCTTCTGTGGGTGGGAGGTCTTATCATCAAGAACGTGCTTTGCTGGGTTTCCCAAGACCGAAGGGTCACAATGACTTCTTCTGCTCCCTTTCCTACCATACACACTATTTTATCTCTGGTTTTGGCAGACTTCCCATCTATTCCTTGGTGTGGGATTTTCTACTGCTTGGCTCAGTAGGAAAATTTTGTTTTCATTATTTTTTTAGATATTTATTTTATTTTATCGTGAAAAACAATAGGTATTTAGAATTAGCAGCTGGACTCAAGTTCAGATGATCCGAATTTTGTTGGCGACATGCAAAGCATCCTAATCAGGAGCCAGGGGAACGAAGGCTTCTTCTCTCCGTCAGGTGGGATTAGCGTATTGACTCTGTCCACATCAGTGTCACAGAGCTTCTTTACAGCCTGTTTGATCTGGTGTTTGCTGGCTTTGATTCCACAATGAACACGAGTGTGTTGCTGTCTTCTATCTCTTCATGGCTGACTCGGTGGTCAAGGGGAACTTGATGTAGCGTGGTGGTCCAGCTTGCTTCTCCTGGGGGTGCTTTTCTTGGGTATTTGGACTTTCTCCTAAGCAGCAAGGTCTTTGGCCACTGGAAGGTAGGTGATGTGCTCCTCCTCTTTGTGTGGCCGTGGACGCCTTTCAGCGCTGCTTCCTTGGCTTTCAAAGCCTTGGCTTGGGTTTCAGCTTGGGGGGGGGGAAGGAGCTTCCTTCTCGGTTTTGGCATCATCTTGGTGAAAGCTATTTTATTTTTTAATTAATTTTGTTTATTTTTATTCTTGTACATCTCATACATGCAGACAATGCATTTGATCATAGGTACCCTGTCTCCCTCCCACTGGACATTTCCCTAGCATGTCCACCTCCTGCTTTTAATATCCTGATTTTTTAAATTGGACAATATGAAATAATATGTAATCAATAAAAGAAAATACATTAAGGAAGTAGATCATTATGATTGAGCTCCCAGTTCCACATGCTTAAGAACACATGATAAGCTGAGGAAGAGCAGTTTTGCCCATCTTCTATGAGACTAAGTTCGTGGTGTGAGCACACAGAGCCCCCCCATGGCAGGCCATCCAGGTTGTACACACATGGGGCCCCGCCCATGGCAGGCCATCCAGGTTGTACACACATGGGGCCCACCTCAGGAGAGGCCTTCGTGTTGTGAACACACAGATAGGGAATTCAGGGTCTGGCAGGCAGTGCGGTGGTCAGGCTGTTAATCACTCAGCTGTCCCCCGGTCAGAACACTGAATGTAGAAATAGTCTCATCTGCTCTCTGCCACCATCTGACGCACATGGGACACGGCAGCCATATGTGCAGTGCCTCTAGGGACAGATGTTTCATTATTTGTTTATTTAATTTTTCACTCTCTTTCACCTTCTGGCTTTCAAATGACTCTTGAGCCAGAAACTCTGACCTTTAAAACCACCGTGTTGGAAGCTCAGCACAGACTCTGGAAAGGTATGTGGCTTTCCATGATGCTGGATCTCAAGTTGTTAATTCTAGCTTTTTTTAATTGGGTTTTTTATTTTTATTTATCTGTGTGTGTGTGTGGTGTGTGTGCGTCTGAGCATGCGTGTGCGATGCTTGTGTATCAGAGGCACTGTGTGTCCAAGGGTAACTTCGGGAATCATTCTGGATTGCTTCTACCTCCTTTTTTGCTTCCACTCTGGGATTTCCCAGACTCTGCCTTCCAGAATCTGAAGTGCAGACTGCTGCCATTTCTGCCTGGCATTTTTACATGGGATCTGGGACCTGAACTCAGGTCCTTCTGCTTTCCAGACAGAGTCTTAGCCCCTGAGCTATCTCTCCAGCCCAGTTCTAGCTTTGACAATAAAGATATTTTCAAGGGAAGCGTAGCCATCAGAATCTTGTATTAATAATAATTTTAAAAAGGTGGTGGTGGGGTATATTGAAATGACCATTGTGAATGAGTTTTCAGACAAAACAAAATATAACAGAAAAGGAAATGGCCAGACAGTAGCGAAGAGTGCATGGCCCAGCTCCCGAGAGGTTTGCGTTGGGATGTTCTTTGCTGTGTTACACAGGTCTTTCCCTCTTGGGACTTCTTTTTTTTTATTTTTTTTTTTTAATTTTTTTATTATTATTATTTATTCAACTGTGTGCATATGCATGTATGTGCACGCACGCGTGTCTGTGTGTGTGTGTGTGTCTGTGTATGTGTAGAACCACGGACGAATTCGCGAACCACCATGGACGCCTCCACCTCCTTCTGCCCCGGGATTCACAGGCTCCGCCCTACCAGACCAGAAGCGCAGGCCGCCCCCGCTTCGGCCTGGCGTCTATACGTGGGATCTGGGATCCGAACTCAGGACCTTCCGCCTGCAAGGCGGAGGCTTAACCTCTGAGCCACCTCTCCAGCCCCTTCTTGGGACTTCTAAAGTATATAATATAGGGGCTGAACGATGGCTCAGCAGGTGAGGGTGCCTGCTTGCAACCAGGCAGTCTGAGTTTGCTTTCTGGAAGGTCGCACAGTAGAAGGAGAGAACTGACTTTGGAAAGTTGTTCTCTGACCTCCGCTCACGAATCATGGCATGCATGCGTATTGCTCTCTCTCTCTCTCCTATCTCAGATAAATAAATAAATAAACAAACAAACAAACAAATAAATAAATAATGGATGAAATAGACAGATAAATACATATAAACAATATATATCATGTAGTAGGAAGGTAATTATGGATAGTCGTGGAAGACATGCCCTGAATTGAAGTAAATGGAAGCCAGGCTGATGTGAGTGGGTCCTGCTTAATCATACAGCCCACAAGAGTTTTCAACCATGAACGTTAATCTGCGCTGTGAAGGCTGGTTGATTAGGGGAGAGGTTTGTGATAACGTCTGATGAGAGGTTAGGCATTAGATTTCATTCAGAATCGCCCCTTTGACTCACCTCCTGCTAGCATCAAGTGAGTAGGGCTGGTTCCGATCACCTTCAATGCAGATGTATAACTCCACCAACAGAGGCAGTGCTAGCTAAGTTGATAATGCTTTAGTAACGTTTGCTTTCTGTACTGGGAAAAGAGACAACAGTGAGGGATTTTTTTAATTCTATATTTTATCTATATTCTTTTAGAACTTCTATTTGTGTCATTCCCACCTCTTACAACCTGTTCTCAACCCCCCTCTTCTCCATACTTTTTCCCACTGCAAACTTTCTTCTTCCCCACCTGTCTCCCTCCTGCACTTGTGCAGTTACTACTCCCATCTCAGTTCCTGTTAATGACCTGCCTGCGAGTGCTCGCTGGAGCAAGGGTGCCCGTGGCGGGCGTATCCTTGGGGAGAGTAAGCTCCTCCTCCCAGCGCCAACCCTTGCTAGTCTCTGAGGGAGGCGGGTGCCCCTGAGGGCTTTCCCCTTCATGATGCGATGCAGACAGGCCGGTTCTTGTGCAGGTCTCATGGAAGTAGAGCCAGTGGGCAAGGATTTTATCTGAGAACATTCTGGTTCTTACCTGGGGTCTTACCTGGACCTTTAGGAGCTTTTTTCCTTTGTTTTTCCTCCTCTTCCTCCTCTTCCTCCTTCTCCCCCTTCCTCCTTCTCCCCCTTCCTCCTTCTCTCCCCCTTCCTCTTTCTCCCCCTTCCTCCTTCTCCCCCCTTCTCCTTCTCCCCTCCTCCTCCTCCCCCTCCTCTCCTCTTCTCCTCCCCCCCTTCTCCTCCTTCTCCCTTTCCTCTTCCTTCTCCCTCCTCCTCTTTCTCCCCCCTCCTCCTCCTTCTCTCCCCTCTTCCTCCTCCTCCCTCTTCCTCCTTCTCCCCCTCCTCTTTCTCCTCCTCTTCCTCCTTCTCCTCTTCCTGTTCCTTCTCCTCCTCTTCCTTTTCCTCCTTCTCCTCTTCCTGTTCCTCCTCCTCTTCTTCTTCCTCCCCCTTCCTCCTCCTCCTCTTCCTCTTCCTCCTTCTTCTCCTCTTCCTGTTCCCCTCCTCCTCTTCCTCATCTTCTCCCTTCCTCCTCCTCTTCTCCTCCTCTCCCCCTTCCTCCTCCTCTTCCTCCTCCTCTTCCTCCTCCTCCTCCTCCTCCTCCTCCTGTCTTTTGGATTTATCCACTCTGAGGAGAGATCAGCTACCATGTGAAGACATCCAATAGTCCTATGGGGTGCCACGTGGAAGAGGACCGAGGTCTCCTGATAATAGCAAGACGCTGGCTTCTTGGAACAGTGTGAGTAAGCCATCTTGGAAGCAGACTCTCCAGATCTCAGGGGTCTTAGGACGGCAGTAGTGTGGTCACTCCCTCAGTGCATTTCTGGAAGGATCCTTGTTGAGCTCCAACCACCCAGGCAAACCATCCTAGTTTCCTGCCTGGCAGAACCAGAGATCACAAGGCCTGTTCTAAGTGAGCAGGTTTTTGAGTAATTTGAAACCTAGATAATGAAGAGGGCAGAGATCAGTTTCATTCTCTGACCCAACAATATAGACCTTCTATGGGTTGCCCATGGATGGCAAAGTAACCAGTGCAGTCAGTATGTGTGGCTTGTAAGTTTTCACTTTAATTCTCAATTCTGCTTTCAAATATTTTGGGTCTAGGTGAACAGTGATTACTTTACCAAAAAAAGAAAAAAAAAAGTATGGGAGTGAAGACTGGGAAATAACAATGCTCTATGGCATTTTGTTCTAACTGAAACACATGTCTCTTTCTTTCCTTTTTTTCAGTTTTCTTTATTGATGAATTTTGTTTTTTGACAATTTTATACATGTGTGTAACATGATCATCCCCCTGTCCCACCAGCTTCTTCCCTATAAGTTTCTTTTACATTCATGTCGTTGGTGTTGTGTTTGTTGTTTTGTGTTCCACTGGGTTTAACAAGGGCCTACTGTGTGATCTTGTGCTTGGGACTATCTCGTGGAGCCTCGTAGGCACCCTAATGTGTATGTCACTGGATACCCACCCCCAGTTTCCCATCGTTTATCAGTATTTTGTAGTGTTCCATGGTTTCTTTTCCATTTATAGCTGATCATAAAGCTGCAGTTCAGCTGGGACACATGTTTGGAAACTTGCCGTGGAGCAGTGGACGTGACGGCCGATGTGGCTCATTTGTTTCTCGCTATGGTTTGACTGCTGTGTCCCGCGCAAATTCACATGTTGAAATCCCGATCCCCAAGGTGATGGTATTAGAAGATGGGGTGTTGGGAAACTGTGGGTTCAGTATCAGTAGTCTACTCTGTGGGGGTTCATGGTTGCGCGGCCATGATGCTGTTTGCAGGATGGCCTTTCATGCCCTTTCCCTGTCTTTTCGGCATTTATATTCTTTCCACCCTGTTGTGGTTGTTCTTCTCTGTTGCTGTGAGACAATACTCAAGCACAACTCAATGGGGAAAAAAGTGAGATTTATTTGGCTTAAAGTGCCAGAGCTGAGATACAGTTCATGATGGTCTAAAGGTGCCCGACATTAACGACAGCTGACTGGGAGCACGTGAGCTCATGGGGACAATGCATCCTCTTCTACATGGGTCCCTTGAGGGTGCACCTGCCGTGCTAAGGACCAAGCCCATAGCCTTCATTAGCGTCTAGTGTAACTATGTTTCTCTACATCACTTCTGGTCACTGCACAGAAAGGCTCATCTTCTTTTTAATTATTATTTTATCTTTCTAGTTTTATAAGCATATTCAGTACTTATCCCTACTTCCTTCCATCCCCCTCCCGCCTATCCTCCTCCCTTCCCTTCATCAATCATCTCTTCCTTCCCACCCTCCTGTCTGTCTGCTTCTATGGATTCCAGGGTTCCCTCTGGCTTGTCTTTCTCTTTTAGGGGTTCAGGCCTCTGTGGCACACCAAGTTGTCTCTCTTCAGGCCACCCCACTGAGAGGGGCATTTCCCATCACTCATTCAGCTCTAGTCCCCAAGGTTTCCACTGTGTTCCCATCTCTCTTGAGTTCCTGATAGTCTGTGGAGAGACGTGCTGATATGTCAGTCACCATGCAGGTCTGGTAAGGACACGCTCCTAGATGCAGAGGTTCTTCTTAAGGCTGAGGCCAGACTTTGCATTCTTTCCTCTCCCTCTTCTATAGTGTTTCTTGATTCCCAGGGGGAGAGAGAGGTCCCACCCATAGCAAGTGATTCACAATCATCTATTTTCTGCTTGTCTATTGCAAAAACGAGATACTCCATGATTATCTTAGATACTTTCTGTGTCAGTTTTGAGATCAGCCACTCCTCCAAGGACCCATGAGTGCCTTCTATAGCTGGAGAGAAGCAGTGCCCCTAACCTAGTCACCTTCCAGTGGCTCCACCTCTTTTTACATCCTTTTTTAATTCTTTGACACTTTCATGCATGGCTATATCACATGTCACTTTCACCCCTCGCTACCCAATCCTTTTTCCTCTCCTTCCCCACTAAATACTTTCTCCTTATCTCATTGCTTGTGTGGACCACTAATTTTCATTAGCTCTACCTCTTAAAGATACACCACCTTTCAATACCATCATAGTGGAGACCAATGAATATTCTAGCATATGAACCTTTGGGCAATACGTTGAAACCATATCTAACTATGGCAACATCTATGGCTCTATGTATGTTGCCATATGTTTCTGTGTTGAGCTAGCACGAGTTCATACTGATGCGAATCCGCCAGCACATGGGTTGCTCTAGCTTTATTTGCTTACGTGTGGTCCCTACTCCTGCCTTTCACTGACTTTCCTTCGTGTTCCCAATTCTCTTCTTTGACAGTGTCATACATGAATGCAACGAATCATCTCCATCTCATATAACCTGATTCCCCTCTCCCTCCTCCCATTGAAAATTTTGCTCTTCCCAACCAGCCGCCCTCCTATGTCTTTTTTGTGTGTAACCCAGTGAGTCTTGAATTTCCCTAGCTCTGTAGGTACCATGTCCATGCCGTGTGTTCTTCTGGGAACCAGTTACCCACTAGATTGAGATGTTTCTGAGCATTTTCTTTGCCTTTAGTTGTAGAGTCTTTACTTAGTTGCACAGTTACTCAGGGCTGCCCTTCATCCTCCTAACTCATCTGTGAGATGCTTTCATGCAGTTGTAATATGGTTGATTCTTTGGTCATTTTCCAGTCTGCCCGACTGCTGAGTAAGGGCGCACTCAAAGGTGGCTGCTGCTAACATGCTTAAAAGCACGCGTTTAGCGCTCTTGGCTCAGTGACGTATCATTTACTGAGATGACTACCTTTAGTAAGGTGGCTGTCTATTGTTGGGTAATTGCATGTTATTGGATAGTTATAAATGTGGTGAGAAATAATATTCTTTTGCTTGTGTTTGTGTTGTGTGTTCTGCTTCAAGCATGGTACACATACATGCTTGTGTATGTGCACATGTGCGTGTGCGTGTATATATAGGGTATGTACACGTGTGTGTGTGTGTGTGTAGGTCAGGGGTCAGCATCGGGTGTCTTTCTTCCATTATTCTCCACTCATGGAACCTAAAATGCATAGATTCAGTCAGGTTGGCTGGTCAACGAGATTCAGAGATCTGCCAGTCTCCCTCTCATGCCCCGCCCCTCCCGCCAGCACTGGGGTGACAAGTGAGCACCTAACATTTTGTACAGGTGCTGGGCGGTTCCAGCTCAGATTCCCAAGCTTCCACCACAGCTACGTGTTCAGTCTTAATGCCATTTCTTCACGGCAAGCTCTGCGCACACTGATATCGTTACGTGAAATTTCCACAGAGGGGTAAGTCACTGGAAAAAGTCTGAATCTTTGAAGAGCTCAGAATCGTCCAATATCCTTTATAAATATAAACTTCTTCAGAACTAAATCAACAGCCTGAGATATGATTTTTTTTTATATTTCAGAGGTTTTTAATTAACATAATTTAACAAAGTGAGGAATTGTATGTCTACATGAACACGTGCAACAAACATGCATAAATATATATGGAACTCTAGAAATGTGGATATTTAATATCATTAGCCTATACTCTGTTTTTATGGTGGAATTGTAGGTTCCTGGAAGTTTCTGTATGTTCTAAGTGTCAAAAGAAAAAATATAGAGCAAGGTGAAGATCACTCAGTATGGATATGTCCTTATTTCTCTCATTAATTCCCTTATGAATGGACGAAGTATTCTTGTTTCCAATTCAGACCTGCAAGAAAGCAGAAGAGCTCATACAGGTGAATGCATATCATTGGGAAGTATGCCATCCCCTCAATTTCTATGTACAGACTAAAATCTTTCTGGAGGGGAAGACGCTCTGACATTTGTTTCACACATAGTTCTTGTAATGGTTACTTTTTGCTATTGCTGTGAGAGAGCACCTAAAATCAAACAACCTATGGGAGAAAGGAGATTTATTCAGCTCATGGTTCCAGAGGGGAGATACAGTCTCTCATGGCAGAGGCGGCATGGCTGGCTGGCCAAAGCTGGAGGAGGCTAAGTCACTGCAGACATCTTGGAAGCTGAGAGCTGCAAGACTGCTTGCTGCAAAGGCTGACTTCTCCTGGAGGTAGGGTGGGACTCATCCACCTCAAGGCCCACCCCTTGTGACTGCCTTCCTCCAGCAAGGCTCCACCTCTCAAAGTGCCATGACCTTGCCAAACACATAAGACTGGGGGGTGGGGGGAGACACATTTCAAACCATGACAGTTCTCTTTGTCTTGCCTTGGTAAAAGCTTGTGGGTTTTCCAGACTGGAGAATACATTTGTTTAGATGGATGCAAGAATGTGCTCTGGGTGTTTGCAGAAGCTATATAGGACTTCAGCGCACCCCTTTGTTCAATCAGACGACTATAGCAGATGACCTTGACTCACACAGTGAAGCCTCCATTTGGGGTTCTCAGATGCGTATCCTTGGTCTATATCAATCACTGTCATCGACATCCTGCCAATTTTGCATCCAAACACAGGACATCTCTCATGTGGAGACTTGCGGCATCGGAAGCCAAGCCTAACGGTCATCCTGCTGAGGGACAGGAGTCGATCAGAGGCATGTAGTCTCCACACACTCCTGCTGCAGTGGACAGACAGATGAGACAGCCCTCCAGCTGACTTGCCACATCTGTCTCTGTGTGTCCCTTTCATGTTTCCGTTCTGCAGTCAGAATCAGCAGGCAGCCCGTGTTCTGCCATTGCATAGAGTAAGATCATTGCATGAACTGAATCTTCTGACCGCTGTTCTTGTGCTTGGTGTGAGGTGAAGCCAAGAGAGAACCCGGGCTTCCGAGCAATCCTCTGCTGAGCTTGGCTGTCCAGTGACCCACACAGAGAGTGTGTGTGTGTGTGTGTATGGGGGCTTCTGCACAGGCTGTGTGGGCGCTACAATCACGGTACTTGCTCACACAGATCCTGAAGGGATCTCTAGGGGCAGACACACACAGCCCAGGACAGAACCCGGCGGACATGCTTGGTTGATGCGAAGTGGATGCAGACCACGTGTGCAGAACAGTGATGGAGTCTGACGGAAGTGCGCTGCTCAGTCTGCCCTTGTGAGTGGTCAGATCTGGTCTCCCACCTCTGTCTTCTACCAAGACAGGCGCAGGCTGCCTTCTGCTGTGCTCAAGATACAGAGATCTTTGCTTCTGAAACCACATCTCGGTGAAGAAGGAGGGGGGCATGGACCCACCTCACACACTTGATAAAATAAATGGGTTAGTAAGGTGAAGCCTGCCTCTGTCTGTCTCTCTCTCTCTCTCTCTCTGCCTGTCTCTCTCTCTCTCTCTCTGTCTCTGTCTCTCTCTTTGGCTCATCTATATGAACAGTTTACATATGATCTTGATCTTTGACCAAGCATTCAAACATTCATAAACACAAACACAAAGTGGACTTTGGAGGCCTAAACCTTAGAGTGTGTCTCTTAAGACACGAACCCTTTGTAGCTAAGAAGTCACTGTCTGTGCCACTTAGAGAGAAGACTCAATGGTGGCAAGTTACCCCTCATTGGAGGGTACTTGGCTATGTCCGTAAATTTCTTCGAATGCTGCAGATGGGGGTGGGCGAGGTGTCATGGACTCTGCTGTATCTCTCTGGTAGAGACCAGGAACCCTGCAAGCACGCTGACTTGCAGAACTTCTGAGATGGCACTGACAAGCTCGCCTGACAGAATTGCTCATCCCCAGTGATGCTGCCACCAAGGGTGTAGCACACCTAACAAGAATATTCTCAGCTATTCACTTCAATGCCCCGCACAGTTTTCCCACATGGATTCTAAGTGGAGGCATCCCCATGGCGAAAATTCTTCCTCCCTGTGGAGGTGAATCGCAACACAGGGTGCTGACGGTCCCCGAATTGCCCTTGAAGACTGATGTCCCAGTGTTCCAGCCGCATCTCCAGGGATATCATCACAGGAGTGGCGGGAGATGTGAGGTGGATGCGCAGCTTACTTGACTTCTTCGTTTTTGAATTCCTGTGAGTTTAGTTTCATTTTCCTTGGGGCACCGTCAAAATTTTTTTTCTCTCAGAAGCTTGAACCAAGATGTCTCCTTGAGCTCTCTCTCTCTGCATGTGTGTGTGTGTGTGTGTGTGTGTGTGTGTGTGTGTGTGTGTGTGTGTATCAAAGGGTACTGTATGTGCTTGTGGAGGTCCAAGGGTGACTTAGGAATCACCATGGATTGCTTCTACCTACTATTTGCTTTGCTCTGGGATTTCCCAGGCTCTGTCTTCCAGGACTGGAAGTGCAGGCTGCTGCCATTTCCACTTGGTGTTTTTACGTTTTTTTTATGTGGGATCCAAGATCCAAACTCAGGACCTTCTGTTTGTGAGGCAGAGACTTAACTCCTGAGCCATCTCTTTGGACCCTTGCGCTGTTTGCTTGTTTGTTTTATTTTCGTGAATCCACATTTGATGCATGGATGTGCTCCTGGGTTTGATTTTTTCATGAAGAACATTCCAGACTCTTTTTTTTTTTTTGGTTGTTTTAAATTATTTTTTAAGCCATTGCTGAATTTTTGGATGCTGGAATGTCAACTTCTTGGTCAGTTGTTCTCAGGTAACTTCATAAGCCCTGTTCAAACCATGGTAGGTGAGCATGCTTTGGGCTCTGGCTGTAAAACATGTTGCCTCACCAAGTTGTAGCTGAATTGCTGACATCTGACTTGGGAAGAGGTCACAGAGTCCAGAGTGGAGAAGCCTTAGGAAGAGGCTTTATCTTCATGAGACGTTATCTCATGCTAAAAGATTTTTTTTAAAAAAAAAATCCACGTGCATTTCTTCATTCCTTCTCATTGTCCATGTCCAAGATTGCTTTTCTCTCTTGTAAGCTTTGCATTTTATACATACTTGGTAGCACGGTTGTTCGGCTGACTTTGAAATCTCATACTTCCTGGGTGGCGCGTACCCCCCAGCATTCCTGCCATGAAGGGATCGCCACTTCCTAAGGTATCTTGCTTTTTGAACACGAAGCGCAGCACAGAGGCCAGGTGCAGTTTCTTTCTGCTCACCCAAAGGATTCGTGACCTCTGCGCCTACAACTATCAAAGCATTGTAGTAGGCTTCTTTTCGAAACGCTTGTCACAGTTAGATACAGGTGTGAACTTGACAGTCGAAGGTTCAAGCCCTGGGCATTTTAATAAAGAATTGGCAATTAAATTAAACTCCAAGCAAGCCTGCAGGAGAGTGACTGATGGGAGGATCCAGTCCATGTGGGTGGGGCTAGTCGATGGGCAGATGGGCAAAATAGCCAGAGCTGTTTAAGGAAGTTGGCATCCTTCGCTAGACTTGGTTAGACGTGCTGGTCTGGCAAGTGAGAAGTGTCCCTCTCTTAGCAGTCGTGTGAACACGGGGGGGGGGCAGTTCTGGCTGGACAAGGAACTGTGACTGGACTGTTGTCAGAGAAAATAAGCCTGTTGTTTCCTTTAAAGCTGTTTTGTTATGAATTTATCAGCAACAGTGCGGAGCGACTCCACGAGTGCTATCACTGTTGGAAGACTGTCCTTCGCCCACCATCTTCCAGACACCGGTGTTAGGACTGTTCTGCATGAGTGACCCGTGTGTATCCACGTGCAGCAAGAAGGCTCGTCCGGTCAGCCCATTCTAAGACATCTGTATCCTCAGGAAGGGCCCGTCTCCGCTTCTGGAAGCAGTGGCTTTGTGATGAGGCTCTTGAAAAGGTCCGTCGGAGGTTGAGCCAAGCACCTTCACTCAGGGCACCCCATCTGCAGCCTTTGGGGTTCTCATGGTCTCGGTGGCTTGCTTTTTTTTTTTTTTTTTTTTACCCTGGAGCCTTGAATGTTTGCCCTGGATGGTGGGAGACATGGGTGGGGATGGACCAGCAGGGACTGAACGCCGGAGCCTTCAGACAGTGACTATGCACAAGTTCAGACTCGGACGAGCGTCCTAGTTTTTTTGAACACTGGTAGAGCTGTTTTTGGGGAGGTGGTAGGAGGATGGGGGGGGAGATAAGGGAACTGGATGAGATAGCTCCTCAAACAAAGCTACTCATTTGCATGGTATGACGGTGACATCTCACAGACTGGAAAGGTACAAGAAGGACCCCAGTTAAAGACTACAGTTTACTGCAAACCTCCCGTAGCCCCCAGAAGGTCATCTCCACACAGTCTATCTCCCCCTTTTCCTGTTTGGCATCAGGAACTATGGCCAGCAACTCTCCTCAGTCAGCTTTTTTCTTCACCCTCACATTCCTCCTTGCTAAATTTAGCAACCCTTTCTTCTTTACTGAAAAGGACCTATAAAAAAAAAATCACCCTTATCCTCAAACTCAAATTATGCTTTGGATCCAAAAGTGTTATGACGTGCAAATGTAATGTTTTTCGAGGATTTAAATGCAAAGTGGAGTCATTCCAAAGGTCCCTTTGTCGCGGTTAAATTCCATTTCATTGAGAGCTAATTTTAAACGGAAACCTGTGGAGCAGAACGGAGGGCGGTTGGCAAGCCAGAGGGACCAGCCTGGGAGCGGAGATAACGCGTCTGGCTCCAGCCCTCCGTGGCTTGCAACCCTGCCTCCTGCTTCTGCCCAGCTCTCTGATTGGTACTTGCAAAGGATTCGCCTCTCCGAAAGCATCCCCGTTCCCATGTCGCTCGTCGCTGTCATGACGATGTCACTAGCTCCTTTGCAGGGGACCCAGTGCAGTCTGCGTGCTTGGCAACGTCATTCAGGCCACTCACGGGATGCAGGGCTGTGAGCAAGACGGGAGCTGACCACGTCAGAGACTGAGAATCCCTCACCGTCCTCAACCCCGTGCTCTTCGTTTGGCTCCTTGGGTGTCGATGTGCATCGTTTTCTGTTTTCCCCAATGCCTCCTGGATCCAAGAACTCTGGAGCTTTGGGGAACTGAGGACTTCCCGGCACGGATGGGCGAGCAGGAAGAGAGATGTCGGCGTGGCCGTTCCCCGCAGCACTTTCAATGTAAACCAAGCTTCTGCATTATCCACAGCAGGGCTCACTGCCCAGCTCACCTGCAAAGACATCCAAGAGTCACTCCCGCAGCTTGGATCATCCAGCAATGCACAGGGCTGGTGCACTCTTAATTTCACCTCCTGTGATATTATTCTTGCCCGCTACAGTAAGGGGAAACACGACCAGCTCGGCACAAACGGGGAGTTCCCTGTCCTTGCTTGGGGGGCCTTGCACCTCAGAGGGTGTCATTTGTCAGTAGGGGTCTCAAGCTTCTCAACTTGGTGATAGTCAAATGGGCTGGGGACCAGAATTTCCTGGAATCCCTTTATTTCTGGTAGGGCAGGGAGTAATTTCTTTTCTCCATCCCTTAAAGATGCATATTTACCAGATACACGGGGGTCTTGAAGACCCAGTTAGGACCAGATAAGAGGATGACGGGTTGACAAAGTATCATGTGACCAGAGCTGGGGAGAGCACAGGTCTCACCATCCTCTCACATACAAGCTCCCGGATGCGGTGTGCACGTGATCGGCCCACACAGGTTCATGTGTCTGAATGCTTGGTCCACAGCTGGTGGGGCTGTTTTGAAAGGTCGTGGAACTTTCAGGAAGTGGAGTCTTGCTTGGAGGAACCGGGTCCTGGGAATGGGTCTTCTTTAAAAATTTGTCTTTACGATGTTTTTCTCTCAAGCGGTTTTCTTTTCTTTCTTTTTTTATTTTAGCTCTTTGGTAGTTTCATACTGAGTATAATGTTTATGTCATCGTCATGGTTTATTACCCAATTCCACTCCCTCCTTTTCCCCAACGTAAAGCCTTTTCTTCCCACCTGTCTTCCCCCTTAATTTCTTGCCTTCTTGCTGTGTGCCCACTGGGTTTCACCTGGGTGGCCTGTACTTGCTGGAGCGTGGACGTGATGCCAGTGGGTAATCACTGGGCAGAGTAGCTCTCCTTCTCCCACCCTCCATGTTAACCCTCGGGAGTCTGCCAGGGAGGCGCGGCACCTCTTGAACTCTTGCTCCTTCCGTGGCGAAATGCTGACAGGCCAAATCTGGCGCCGGTCTTGTGGATGGAGACAGCTGCGGTGAGTTCACGGGTCAGCTCTGTCATGTCCAGAAGCTACTGCCTGCCACATCCCCCTCACCGTCTGGTCTTGAGTCCTCCAGCCCAGCCGCACTTCCCTGCTTCTTACCGCAGATACAGTGTGTTCAGTTGCTCCACATTCTGCTGCCATGAGCTCCCCCCATGATGGACCACACATCCCCTCAAAACCGTGAGCCCAGCTCAACTAAGCTGCTAAGATCAGTGAATTCCAAGACCATGGGCTCACTGTCATACTTCTTTAGTTGGTCCAGGGAGTTGACTTTCTTTGACGTAGTGGGACAGACTTGCTGCCTGGCAGTGAGGTTTGCCCCTCTTGCAGCAGTCCTCCGCTCCTGGCGTTGGCCTCTGCTGCTGGCAGATTGGGCACTCGGCAGCAGCTGCGGCCAGTCAGCCTTGGGAGTGGAGTCCATGCAGCTGAGCCCAGGCATGACCTCCCGCAGCGCCTCTGTTCCTGCCAAGCTGGACCGACACGTGTAACTGGACGATCGAGCCAGAATAACCCCCCTTACTCCCATAAAAAACAAAACAAAACGAAAAACCGTGAACCAAGTGGCTTCTTATTGGGTGCGTGATCACTACAAGAAGAGTGACCAGTTCACCGCCTTCTTGACCCCCAAGTCACCTGTGAAATTTCAACTCTGAAATTCTAACTTCGAAGGAATTATTTTTAGGGTACTGAAGAAAGTGGTTTTCGGCCCATGTGTGGAGGTCCCGGGGCAAAACGACAAGCACAGGCGTTCACTGTGTGCGTCTGCCTGCGGAGAAGCCTGCTTTGTATTTCATGGCTTTGAGCCAACACTTTCATGTTGCACTTACACAAAATAACTTTCCAGATTGGGGTAAACAGGAAACTTGGAGATCACGAGCAGTGTTCCAGGGTGAGTGTGGGAGATCAAACCCATAAGCAACTACACTCCTGATAAACAGGGTCCATTCTTGTGTTGTTGAGTTCAGCGTCCCCAGGAACCAACTACCATGGTGGTGGACGTGGGCCACTCTACAAACCTAGACCAAGCCTGCTCAGCAGCAAGTATTTCCAGACTAAGAAGCTCAGGGGGATGGAATTGCAGGTGAGGGTTTTTAAGGGCTATTTGCCAGGATGGAGATTTATTTATGGCTAGTGACTAGCTGCCCAGAGCTTAAAAGAGAACATCAGTGCCACCCAGCCGTATGCACGGTCACATGGCCACACGAGTAGACTGGTGCGTATTCCTGAAAAACCTGGTGTGTCCTGTGCTTCTGACCTGACTATGTGGCAGGCGGCTGTGACATCAGGGAGCAAGATGGTCCCGTGTTCCTACATGAGTGCAATCATGTTTGTTATGTGTACACACATGACACCATGGGCAAGGCACCATGGGAAATGGAAAAAAAGGAAGCCGAGGATAGCCCACTGCCTTCCCACTGCGTGGCCTTCCTTGGGGAGCTTGCGTTTCTCTGACTTAGTTGGCTCATATGAAAATGAAGAACTAATGTCACCGGGCTTATAGAATGCGACAGGAAGCAGTTAGCAGTGCGCCTGGCATCATGCCCCAACTGCCAATCACTGCTTAATAATTATTTTATTGTTTCATATGTGAATATGGTGAATTCATATATTCAGACTTTAATCTCCAATCTACCTCCCCTTCTCTTTCCATAGGATTTTATAAGAACCTGGCAAAGAGGGTGCCCTCATTTCCATTTTATGTATAGAAACAGAGCCTTACTTGAAATTATAAAAGAAGACAAAACATATCTTATTCTGTTCTCTATTGCTACAGCAAAATACCTAGGTCTTGGCAATTTATGAACCACAGAGGTTAGTTAGCTCACAGCTCCGGAGGCTGGAAGTTCAAGATCAAGATCAAGAGATTGAATCTGGCAAGCACTTCATGCTGTGTCATAACATGGAAGAAAAGTAGAAAATGTGCGTGTGTGTGTGTGTGTGTGTGTGTGTGTGTGTATGTGTGTGTGTGTGTGTGTGTGAGTTCGTGTATTTAAGAAACGAAATGTGAGGGTGAACCTTGTTCTGTACTCACGGATTCTCCTTGGTAGCTAAGCTAGTCATATGGAATTGAGAAGTCACTCCCGTGAGAGTTAATTCCATTTCAGGGCCGTGGCATTAATGGCTTTGTGGTGGCAAAAGCGCCCTGATCTAAACATTTCTTAAAGGACCTATTTCCTCTCAACACTGTAGAGAGTCAGATGACGATTTGAAACTTAGATCAGAACTCACATGTGAGTTCTAGAGCAGTTGAATTATAGCAGTGGCAACTTGAAAATAAGTCACTAGACTTTTAACTTTGCCAACTGACATTTGGTAAAGCATAAGAAAGCAGTTTATTCTATTCACTGGAAAAGCCCAAAGCTAAGTGCGGGAAGACCGCATGATTTAAATGACTAACTAGAGACAGGATGGTGACCCACAGTGGCTACAGGGATGCTGGGGTGGAGGCGGAGGGGGGCTGCTTCCTGAAAGATCACCTGCTGGGGCTGCCGGATACTTACCTGTCCATTGCCAGACTGCATACAGCATGTTGCAGCCGCAGTGAAGTAGGATCAGGGGAGGAACACTTAGCATGATCAGGGCCGTGCCGGAGAACTCACATGAACATGGTCATGTCACAAACATACCTGGACCAACAAGACCCGAGCCAGAGTCTAGCAAAGCCCTGTGTGCCTCGTTCCTCAGATGACAGTTGCTTGGGCAGAGTTGATCTTGTAGCTTCAAGAAAACTAGAACATCCCCATTCTTTATGTCCCATGCGCTTGCTGATGTGGGGCCGTTACTGACTTATCGATGTGTAATAAACATGCTTGGACTGGTCTGGGCTGTGTGTCTCCATCTGAGTCAGTAACCCACTTGATCCTAGCTTTTCTGTATGTGTCTTGTCTAATTCTTCATTCTTGCATCTCCCCAACTGAGCAGCGTCATGCAGGTCATGGGGCACGTGCCGAGTCACGGGACAGAATTGTTTCTGTCTGTGTCCCAGACTCTTCTTCTAAGGGCCTCTCTGTCCACCTTCTTCTAGCGTTTCAGCATCCTGAGATCACTCAGCCCAGATGTCTTGTTGTCAGAATGTGATCACAGCAAAGACATCTTTGCTAAATTTTTATAAAGGACAGTGAAAAGTAACTGATCATGCAGCCTATCCAGTCTTGTACTGTGGAAAAATATTCTTCAGTAGTTACTATCATCTTGCAGCACAAGATGGTATTCTGATGTATTAGAACAAACGGCAACTGGCTAAATGACACATGTCTGTTTCTTCTGGTTCGAATGGAGACTGCAGCTCTGGGTAGCCGGAGTCTTCAGAGAGTTCAGGCATGGCATAAAACACCACGTAGCCACTATTTTGGTGCTCTTAATTCCTTCGTGTAGACTTCATTTCTATTTGATAGCATCTTTTTCTGTCCGAAGGACTTCTTTTAACACACACACACACACACACACACACACACACACACACACACACACACAATTTTGGAGAGAGAATGAGAGATGAGAAAGAGAGAGAGAATGTAGATGCATGCCATAGCATGTGGGTGTAGGTCTGAGAACAACTTTCAGCAGCCAGTTCTCTCCTTCCACCACATGAACTTCTAGAGGGTCGAACTCAGAGCACCTGCTTTATGAGCAGGTACCTGAACCACTGAGATATTTTACTGGTCCTTCTTTTAGCATTTCTTGTGTGGGTTTGTTGGTGAGAAAGTCATTTGACCTTTGTATGTTTGAAAGAGTTTATGATTAGCATTTGTGTTTAAAAGATATTTTAAGTAAATATAGAATTATAGGTTGACAGATTTTTTTTGAGTCATAGGGTACATTAAAAATGTTGATTAAAGACCCAAAAAAATGATGAGCTTGTCCAGGATTACTTAGTTATTCATATATCTTGCCTTCTATTTAAATCTTAACCTTATGTTAGGACTTCAAATATAGACTAGAGGAATCTATCCCTCTTTTCAGTGTAGCTATTTCGAATAAGTCTCCATTTTCTGCTTAAAAAAAGATGTTTCATTGTCATCTTGAGCGCATTGTTTCCGGTGAGAAGTCTTTTGTCAGGGTACTTTCATTGCTTTGCATTGAAGCATGTTCCCCCTCTGGCTCACACACACACTTACACACACACACATACACTCTCTCTCACACACACACACACCTACACATATATGCATACACACATACACTCTCACATACATTCACACATACACACCCATATATACACACAACACATACACACATACACATACATACATGCATATACACACTCACGCACATACATATATATACACATGTGTACATACATAACACACATACATGCACACACATATATACACATGCATACACATATACACACACTCACACACATGCACATACACATATACATTCACACATGTACAAACATACACACATACATGCATGCACACACACATACACATGTGTACACACATGCATATAAACACACATACACACACTCATACATGCACACACATACATTCACATACATACACACATACACACATATAAACACATACACATGCACATACATACACATACATTCACACACATATACATGTATACATACACATACACATGCACACAAGTATACACGCAGGGACAAAAAGACATGAAAGTAGAGAGGACTCTTGGGAAGAAGATTTCTTTTCAGTGAAGAAGGAAAGCGGAAGAGAAGAAACATGGGGTGGAAATGACTAAAACTCATATACGTGCATGAAACTGACAAAGAATAAAACGAGATTTTTAAAGAAATCAACATAGAGTTGAGTTTGTTCTATACCAAGGCAAAGCTCTCTGAACCCCCAGTGCCTGGTGAGGTGCACGTCTGGCTGCTAAAAGCAAACAGGCATTGCTGCCAGACCTCAGCGTGGGTCCTTCCTCCATATGGGGAGCACGCCGCACAGGACCGTCTCCAGGGCTCTCCAAGATCCATCTTCTCCTCTCTGGAAAATCTAAGTCTTTCTAGGTTTCCAACTTCATCTACATTTATGGCACTCAGTGGGCTCCCTTGGTACTACATCCTAATGTGGAGGAAAAGCTGAGAGAGAGAGAGAGAAAGAGAGAGAGAAGAGGTAGAGAGAGTTTTTGAAGTCAGGGCTTGAACTCAAGTCTCTAGGTGTGTGCAAGTACCTTTAACTGCTGAGCCATCTCATCGCAGTTCTCAAATTTTATATCTTAATATACTTTACTGAATTGTATCAGCTCTTGTATATTGAAGATTTTAACCTTTATTATATCAGGTGCCACTTTCTCTAGTTTGAAAATTACCTTTCAATTTTTATTTTTTGGGAGCAAATAAGTTAAAATTTGAATGTAGTATAACCTATTAATCTCTTGTAGTCTTTTTCTGTTGCTTCTATATATAAAATGTCTCTTACATCCAGTTATTTATGAGTATTTACTTATATTTTCTTTTATATCTGTCTATCTATCTCTATCTCTATCTCTATCTATCTATCGATCAATTATCTATCTCTATCTGTCTGTCTATCTATTGATCATCTATCTATCTACCATCTATCTATCTATCGATCATCTATCTATCTATCATCTATCGATTGATCAATTGATCGATCATCTATCATCTATTTATCTATCTCTCTCTTTATCTATCTATCTATTATCTATCTACCTCCCTATCTGTCATCTATATATCTATCTCTCTATCATCTATCGATCATCGATTGATCGATCATCTATCTATCTGTCTATCGATCGATCATCTATCTATCAATCATCCCTCTATCTATCATCTATCTATCGATCGATCAATCAGTTGATCATCTATCATCTATCTTTCTCTCTCTACCTATCTACTATCTATCTATCTATCTATCTATCTATCTATCTATCTATCTATCATCTATCTATCATCTGTGTGTGTATCAGAGGGCACTGTGTGTCCCTGTGGAGGACCAAGGTTGACTTTGTGAGTCATCCTGGATGATTCTTGTTTTGCTCTAGGATTTCTCAGGCTCTCCCCACCAGGGTTAGAAGTGAGGCCTCCGCCATTTCAGTCTGGTGTTTTTACATGGGACTGGGATCCAAACTCAGGACCTTCTGCTTGCGAGGCATAGTCTTAACTCCCGAGCCATCTCTCCAGCCCTCTTCTAAGTATTTTTAATGATTCACTTGAAATTCTTCCCTTCCTAGTCCACCTAGAGTTTACATCAGAGCAGAGAATGCTGGCCCCAGTCACTTCCTGACTTCCCAGCACCTTTTGTGGGATAGCTTATTCTTTGCCCACAAGTTTAAAAATTCCTTCTCAAGCCCAGATTCACCACAGCAGGCGGATCCATCCTGATTCCCAGGTCTGTGCTGAGCGCCCCTTAAGCTGAAGTATTTTCTTGATCCACTTCTGTGTGTTGAACACGTTCCACAGAATGTCTAAGGTCCCCTTTGTTAGCCAAGGAGCTCCTGGTGGGACCGAGGCGTGGACCCCTGCGGGTGTTTTGAGGAGAGCTCCCGTGACTCTCAGACACCTCACAAGTGGGCTGTTTTCTTGCAGGAACAACGACGACCCGCCTCATCTGATGGTGCTTTTGTACCAGTGTGACATTCACACGGTGCCACAGACACACAAGCGTGGTGCTATCGTGTTAGCTTATCACCTCTTTGCCTGTCACTCTCACCAACCGAAGAGCCAAAGGAGGGGGAGGTGAGAAGGAAAATTGCTGGTGCATCTGCAACTGTCAGATCTAAATATAGGCCATGCAATGGCTGGGAATCATCACAAATCCATCTCTCCTCAGCACATTTTACATTTCTGCATCTCACAGCTGCTCCTGGCCTCCTTTTTAGTGTTCCCTTGCAGTTTTCCACCTTTCTTAACAGACTAGGAAGAGCTCTTCAGAGGAATGTGGTGATCTAGACTGATTGTTCACAAACATCCAGCTTCTATTTCTTCTTGCCAACGACAGAATTGGACTCAGGAAAGTTCAGGTGTTGTGGTCGCTGGTAGATGTGCAATGTGTCCCAGGACAACGGCATTCCAGATGGCTGGCTACTGCATCAGCTCGGTCCCTGTGTGTCTAGAGCCCCCTGCCACGAAGCTGTGTATGTAAGAAATGAGTCTCAGTTGTTTGACACCACCACCACTTGTTTTATTTATTTATTTATTTATTTACTTGTTTGTTTGTTCATTCATTCATTCAATTGTGCATGTGTGTGTGTGTGTGTGTGTGTAGAACCACGGGCGAATTCGGGAACCACCATGGACGCCTCCACCTCCTCCTTGTTTACTTCGACCCGGGATTCACAGGCTCCGCCCTACCAGGACCAGAAACGCAGGCCGCCCCCGCTTCCGTCCGGCGTCTATACATGGAGCCTAGGATCCGAACACAGGACCTTCCACCTGCAAGGCAGAGGCTTAACCCCTGAGCCACATCTCCAGCCCCCTCATATAATATGGTTTTTCTATATGTAATGATTCACAAGAGTCTCAGAGGCTTAAGCCCTGTGCCACCTCTCCAGTCCTGACCACCAACACTTGTACACCACAGGACACCTAATCTGTTTTGGCTCATATACAGAATAAAGATGCCTCTTTCAAGATAACCAAATGGCATAGATGGCTTCTAGACACAGATTTGAGTGTATCTGGAGTGTGTTATCAGTGTTATGCAAGAACTTAAATAAGGTAAAGTGGTCAAAGAAGTCAAGATGGCTTCCTGTGTCCCCACCTGTCCTAGATAGCTACTAGTGTCAACTTGGCAGGCAATTCAAGATTCAAGCACTGGGCACAGTTGTAAGAATTAGTTGCGTTAAACCCTGTGCAAACCCTGGTGCTGGCGTGGACTCTCCTGCCAAGCCGAGTAAGGGCTCTAACCAGACAGTCATAAGTTAAGAACAAGTCTCCTTGTTTTCCCTTGCAACACGCAATGACTGCACCCCCTTCCCCGCCCCCATCAGTGGAGCTTCAGAGGGCTCCTAGCCCAGCAGACACCAGAATCAAGCTTAGGGTGCAAGCCACCCCCAGCGACCTTTCTTAGGAATATTGACTGAGGAGCAAAGCAGAGCCTCGTCTTCCATGATTCTCAGTCTTTGTGCCTGACACGTGGGGCGAGCATCCAGGGATACAGAGTGCACGTCGTGTTTTGGGGTCACATGGTCTTGAGGGCTGCCCAATTCTCTGGCAGATGCTTCGCGAGGGATTCTTAGCAAATGCGTCTTTAATGAGTGGTCAGCGATGGCATGTCTACATCTTCTCTCAGGTCCAAAGCAAGGGTCAGTATAGTTGGTTCTGGCTCCCCGTGGGCCATTATAATGTTGGGCACTTGCCGGTTTCTTTCTCTGTCTGCAGCCATTACATCCAATAACCTTATTAGGTGAGCTTTGCAGCGCGGCTGGTTGGAGGAGGGTGGGAAAGGTCATTTAGTCTAGTTAGTTATTACGGGGTTTTTTTTTTTCATAATCTGGAGCTGAAAAGAATTTGCTGTGTCTCATTGATCCTAGAGATTATATTCCGCTGCTTCTGGCTTTTATTTACTTTTTTTTTTTTTGCTCCCCCATCACAGCTGGGGCAAAGCCTTGTCGACGGCCACTAATTGGGTGGAAAGTCGATGTAAATTAGTTACCAGACTGAATTAAAGTCAGTTTTCAAAGAATGGCATTAAAAAAAAAGGCAAATGGTAACTCTAACTTAATTTTTATAAATGTCTGCCAGAATTCTTCCAACTAGAAGTCCCGCTGAGCTGCTGCAGTGAGCAGATAAAACTCACTCACAATTAGCAGCTCTATTTGCATACAAACAGTTAATGGGTGATAGTCCTGAAAATCATTTGCTCTCTTGGGGGGTTTGCTGTATTCCTGTAATCATGTTCTGCTTAATCAGCTGCCTAGCAGAACCTCTGCCTGGGCCAAACTGAACCATAGCCTAACCTTCGCTCAAAGAGAACAAAGACCGAATTAGGGTGCTTAGAAGAAATAATAGCTACTGGATATAGTTGGGTGGTTTTGAAATAGTCATTGAGTCTTTAGGAAATTTCCTGATTACCCATTCCATTCATGGAGAATGGCGGGAGAGCTGAAATCTGAAATTGATGAAGAAGGGTTGTCATTTACAGAAGGGACTATTTGACATAGGAATGACATTGTAGAAAATCCAGAAAAGATTATTTCCTGTGCATCCTGGATGTGGACTGAAATTCTGCTCTCCCATCACGATTTCTTTTTGTAATGCTAGGTGTTCTTCATGTAGAATAATCCTATTGGAACTGAGCAACGTTAGGCATGAAGCTGTCGGCATGGAACATTCTGCCGCCCGTGGATGTTAGTACAAGGACACAGATACCCCTCCTTTTCCACCTGATAACTTTACACTCATCTTCAAGTGTCAGTTCAGACATCAGCACATCTCCACCTTTCTTTAAACTATTCTGACTCCAGTTTTCTTTCCCTTCTTAGCGTCCATCTACTTGCATCTTAAAGAGCAGTTGGTGTGTGCTCATGGACAGAAGTCCTGAAGGGGAATGACTGCGCATGTATGCAGGACACTGTTCTGTGGAAAGCACAGAGCTCCTAAAGGCCTTGGGCTCTAAGTTTTTCTCTTGAGCAAGCCAAGGGGATCTAACGCCCACAAGAAGAGGTTCCTAGGATGCTCGGCCCTATTCAGGTCATCAGGATCTCTCTCCATCCCAAGGCTCAGGGAACCTTGCAGAAGAGTGGGTGGTCAGATTGTAGGAATCTAATGGTGGAGCTGTACTGCTGGCCAAGACCCTCCAGTCAGAACAGGGCTGCCATGTTCAAGAGCTCACGGCAGGATCTCCTTCCACAGATCCACACGATGGCCGAGTTCTCAACACTCCCCCATGAACCAGTGAAGTCCTCACGAGAAACAGCTACACTCAGAGAGAGTCTTTGGGGTAGGTGTTCGTCAAGAGAAGGGGCTTCCCTACCTGTGGGTTTGCCCACTGAGGGGCCACTTAAACTACCACAGAGGCCTGGTCTCTTACTGGCACAGGCACCCCCCAAAGGAAGCCTGGTGGTCCCCACAGGTACAGGTGCATGAAGAAGGGAGGGACATTGTCACGGTGAGGCGCAGGTATCAACTTGACAGTTGAGGCTTTTGAGCTCTGGGCACATTTGTAGAGAATTAGTAGCTGAGTTAAGCCCAGAGCAAACCTGCAGGAGATTGTCTAGCTGATGGGGAAGGCCCAGCCGGTGGTGGGTGGGACTGGGCCCTGGACAGGGAATAAAATACAGAGAGCTGGTTGAGAAAGTGGGCATCCTTGTATACACTTGGCCAGACATGCTGGTCTGACAAGTAAGGATTGTCTCTCTCTCGGCTGTTATGTGATGTTGGTGTGGCCAGTTCCCTTGGCCCTGGTGTTGGTGCGTGCTCTCCCGTCCAGCTGGACCGAGAACTGTAACTGAACTATCGTAAGAAAATAAATCCCTTGTTCCTTTAAACCATGCGATGATGATTTGTCAGCAACCATGCAGGTGAACTGCAATGGTGGTGGGATTGGGGGGGGTGGGAGAAGGAGGGAAGAAAGGGCAAAGGCATAATGAAGTAAAATTTTTTCTAAAGAAGAAAAAAGGTTAAAATCTCTCTCTCTTTTTTTCTCTCTCTATGTTTGCATTTGCGAATGCACACGTGTATGTGTCTACATGTGTAGGTCACAGGGCAACCTCGCCTACCATCCTCACAATTTCTTGAGACAGAGTCTTTCACTGGGACCTGGGCTCACCAGGCAGCGAGGCCTGGGATCTGCCTGTCTGCACTTCCCCTGTGCTGGGATTCTAGTGCGAGCCTCTATGTCTGGCTTTTTATCTGGGTTATGCGGCTCAAGGGCAGATCTTCGCCCTTGGTGGCAAGTACTTTACCGACCCGTCTTCCCAGCTTCCCTGCTGTGGATTTTGACGTTCTGCCATCTGAGGCTGCATAAGAAGCTCCCTTAGATCCAGAAAGGTGGCTGCTTCTGCCTGTTGGTGGAACTGATAGAGATGTTTCTATCACACGTGCACTTGTGGGATGGCTGATCTTCTCTTTGATGTCCCTACTGAACTTTACAAGATGTCTGCAGGGGAGAAGCCGAATGACTCCTGAATGACTCCAGGTTAGTTTGCCTGAGGGAGGGAAGCACCTGCGACAAGAAGGCGGTGGGAGGCAGATGCGATCCAGAGCACAATTCCAGAAAGTTCTAGCACACATCTTCAGACAGCCCTGGAGCAATCCTTCTGGAGACTGAGTAGCACCAGCAGTGCCCGAGTTAATTACTTTGAAGCCCACCTGAAGAGCAGCTGACTCAATAAGCCTTGATAGGGCTCAATGTACATTTCTGAGATTTCCACTTAAAAATTATTTCAGTTTCAGAGAAATAATGGCTCCCGTGGAATGCTTAGCCTGGCATCGTCTCCGTGAATTCCACAGCCAGGAGAGCTTTCTAGAGTGCTGACCTTTACAGAAGGGAGCCAGGCAGGTCAGCACCTGCTCCAAGCTCTGTCAAGGGGCGGAGAAGGGACCCCCAGACTTCCTGCACCCGAACTCATTTGATGCTTTGCTCAGTACTTCTCCCAGCCGGGAGGAACATGCCCGCGTGCCCTCGGTCACAGCTGGCAGTGACTCTCCGTCATGGCAGAGACGCTTCTTGCTCAAAGCTTTGTGGTGAGGCCCGCAGAACATGTGGCGCATCAGTAACCCGTGTCACACGGTGCCACTGCAGGAAGCCGAGGGACAGGACGGCTGGCGGAGGGACCTCTGGGGTCCTTCCTTACAGAAGCGCGACCTCTGGGGTCCTTCCTTACAGAAGCGCGACCTCTGGGGTCCTTCCTTACAGAAGCGCGACCTCTGGGGTCCTTCCTTACAGAAGCGCGACCTCTGGGGTCCTTCCTTACAGAAGCGCGACCTCTGGGGTCCTTCCTTACAGAAGCGCTTACCTGAAGATCCACTCTGATGATCGCTTTACAGGCCGGCTGGGCTTCTGCATGGCTCATTTCATTAAATCTCATGGTTACGCTAAATCTCTTACTCGGCCTCTTACGAAAAAGGAAGTGTGTTTTAGAGATAAGTAGACCCAGAGCGTAAAGGAGATGCCTGAGATCGCCAGAGTCATCAGTGGGTCATAGTTCAGTTCCCAGAGTCATCAGTGGGTCATAGTTCAGTTCCCAAACGCCACATGCGTTGCTTGCAGGAACGCCAGCTCCCGAGAAAGGGGAGACAGTGGGTTTAGGAGTAATGGATGTTCTACTTCTTCTGGCTTGGAAAATGCGTATCTTCTGCTGAATGATGCAGGCTCTCTGTGAATTCTCTCTCTTTTTTTTTTTTTTTTGGCGTAAATTTTCCTTTCAAAATAATTGTAGATCCACAGGAAACTGCAACAATGCAGAGGGATCCCATGTATCCTTATGCCCCCCCCAAGCTGGTTCCATCTTATTTAACTGCAGTATAAGATCCAAACAACTTTTTGCGGTGGTATATATACCCTCTGATATATCACACATGCTCTAGCGAGTACCCAGACATATGCTAACTGATCAAACTCTCTTATTAACACAGACACACACACACACACACACACACACACATACACACACATATACACACAGAGCAAGAATGCAGGATAGATATTGGCTAGGAGCAAGGTTTTCAGTGAGATGAGGGGAGATGGGATCCGGTAATATGGGGTGAAAATGATTTAAATTCATCACATGTATGTTTGAACCTTCCAGAATCAAAAAGTAAATTAAAAATCCTTTAAGTTATATATCTTGGATGCATATTGCTTTGTCAAATACACTTCTGCAAAGCTGAGCAAATAAAAACCATCTCTCCCAGGCCAATGCCTTCCCCGCAGCAGCTTCCATCACACACCCTCCAGGCTTTGCATCAGCATCAGGGTCTAATACTCTCTCTTTCCTGATCAAACACGAATCTCCTCACCGTTCCAGGGTGGCAGGTAGCGTGTCCTGCTGGGGCAGAGCATTCTCCAGGCACCAAGACCAGTCTCTGTGATTCGCCTTTACAACGCTTCACTCATGGGAATTCTACAAGCCAGTAAGTTTCACTGCACATTTCCAAAAATGCCTAGCCTATGCTTGGGTCATTTCCCCGCCCTTCCCCCTCCCCATGCTCTGCATCTCTCCCCTCTCTCCTCTTGGGCCCTCCTTCTTCTTTAGTAGTATATGTATTTTATCTCCATGTTAGTTCTTAAATTTTCACTTAATTATGCAAATATCTGAGACTTGCCTTTCCGTCTTCCGGCTCTAGGTCACGCCGAGCCTTGTATCCTCACCTCGCTGCCTCCCCGGGGTCTCCTCTTGGTAAAGGCAGGTGGGTTTTTAGACATCGCTCAGCAGGGACAGCAAGCATGGCAGACCTTTCTGGAAACATCTACGGAAGAGAAAGAACAGAGTTTAGAATCAGGCAGATCTGAATTTAAATCATTCTAGTCAACCATGCACTGAATGTTGGTGTTTATTCTACTATTGTTTTAAAAGGTTAACGGAAATCATAAGTAATCTCTCGTAATTTAACTTTCCCTAGGCATCTGCTCTGTTGTGCCAATGAGATTATAAACTCCCAAATCACGGTGCTTTGTCCTTCACATTTATTGCTGTGGCTCGATGAGAGGATATGGAAACACCTAGAAGATTGTTGAAACTCAGGTAGGCTGCCTTCCAAAACACTCAAATTCGACGACTATGCAAGGCATAATCTGCCAATTTGTAGCTATTAAAGAAATTAAACTCACCGGTAAGCAAGAGCAGGTGTGTCCTCCTAGAAGTGGATTGTGAATGTTAATTTGGAGTTCGGTAATCAGTGTAATATTGTCCATCTTGAAACCATTTACTTGCTCTTTAGGTTTGAATGCTAAGAACCCACAGCAGGGACGCACTTCACGAACACAGATGCTCACACTTGGCAGGCTTTGGATTCCTCTAAGAATTATCTTACAGCCCCGAAAAGTAAGCACAGCTTTTGGAGTGATTACACGGTTGGCGAGAGCCACAAAGCCAAGACTTACGGACCGAATGTCTCTCCCTTCAAAATTCATACACTGACATCGGAGAAGGAGTCTCTGGGAAGTAGGTGGGTCGTAAGGGTGAGACCCTCATGAATGGCATTAGCACACTCACAAGCAAAGGCCAGAATGCTCTTCCCTTTCTAGCCACCCTTGAGGGCGCCGGAAATCAGCAACCTGCAGCCTTCGAGAGGACCCGCACCAGGGCCTGACCCTGTGAGTCTCCTGATCTTGAACTCAAGGCCCCCAAACGGTGAGAAAGAAAAGTCTGTGGGTTAAAAGGGTCCCTCCAGTGACGCTTCATGACGGCTCCACGAAAAAATACACTGGAAGCGTTTTTGGTTTTGCTTCTTAAAAGAACATAATATGACCTCGTTCCAGAACTCTAAGAGTACCAAGGACAGCTGACTAAGGTTGCCCTGGGAAGTTCTGAATAGATGTGAGCAACATAAGGTGAGCCTTGTATATTTCTAGAGTGATCTTTGTGGTATCTTAATATTGCATGGCAGAAGTGTCTTTGTGTTACAAAAATGAATGCAGAAACAGCAGTGAAAGTGTTTCACACTGGGTAGACGGGCTATGGAAATATATTGAAGGCTCATGTTGCTGTCAAAACCCAGCTATTCATGTTTGCGTTTGGAAGTGACCTACAACTCTGGTGGTTCAGATACCACCCAGAAAACACCTGCAAGCCTATACTTAGAAACTGTATAAGTAACTCTCCAGTCCCAATTCAGGTCACCATTGCACACATTTTCTGCCTTTTTTCCTTTGTGTTTTTACAGGGTTGGGAATCGAAGACGCACAGTATTTTACTGTGGTTGCTTTTGTGGACGTGGCTGTTATTCGTATGTCTTTTTTCCCCATTCAGGAAGCATCGTTTCAACAGAGCTAGCATTCACAGGGGGGTGTTGGCACCTTCCAGTTGCACACTAGAGTGCTCGTGTTGGAGTCCTCTGTGTATTGGTAATTTCTCAATTGTCTTACTTAAACATATGATTTTCAATGTAAGAAAATGTATGATTTGGGCTGGGGAAATAAGGTAAGGGTTAAAATCTTTGCCTCAAAACCAAAATAACCAGGGTTTGGATCCTAGATCCCATGTAAAAATGCCAAGTAGACTAGGGGTGGCTTGTACTTCCGGGCCTGGAAGGCAGAGCCTGGGACACCCCGGGAAAGCAATAAGGAGGTAGAGCAATCTAGGATGATTCCTGAAGTCACCCGTGGGCCTCTAGAGGTACACACAATCAAGTGTCCACACACACACACACACAACACACACACACACGCACACATGCACACACAGGAAAAAACATGTATGATTTGTGAAAAGAAGTAATCACATTGATGTCGTGTGTTCTTGCATTGCTGAAGATCCCGAAGCAATTGTCTGTAACCGCTTCACTGCTCACAGAAGTGATGACCTCCGAGGATGGATGATGCTGGGTTGGCTGACAAGCATTTCACCCATGGAAGTACAATGCTCCCTGTAAGATCTTCCTGACATACAGTTAGTCAGTGTCTTCCCACTGACTGCCAGGAGAACCCAGGTGGATGGCTGTTTTGTTTGTTCCAGGGTGGGAAAGACATTTCCTAGCCCACATAGTCCTTGACAGTCAGAGTCATATCTGAATGCCCAAGAATTTCTTTCCCTTTCCCTTGTTGCATCCTCGTACCCTTTGGCGTCTGGCTTCTGCTGCCAAATTCAGCAAAGCGGTGGCCACTCCTCTCAGATGTACCTAGAAAACATGACTGCATCAGTTCAGGCTGCTGGCAAGCTGGTCTCTTGGCCCCAGTGGTAGAGAGCAGTTGGAGGTGACCACTCTATCATGCCTAGCGTTGCTAAGTTGTTCATGTCAGAGGCGAAGACCAGTTTTATTTTCCTGCCCCTTTTTGAGCATTTATTCTATCTGCTTGTGTGAAGCATCCACAGAATGTTACCAAGCAGTCTCTGGTTGTGTTAGATCCATTTGCTTCTGTGTAACCTTGAACTCTGTGAGCAGACACAGGTAGTGCTGTTCCTTTGGTTGCTCTGACCATATGAATCATTGAAGTTGTCTCTAAACACACCCAGATGTATAGCAGGTATCTGACAAGAGACGCCATGTATCATAGGCTTGCGACAGCGCCGTCACCTGCAGCTTTCTGGTGTCCCCGAGTGATTGCTGCACAGCGATGCTTAGGAAAACTTAGAGAAGCAAATTGGTGTGTATACTTGGTGTGTGTGTGGGCTTTCCTCCTTCTCATTGGGCCACCTGTGAAGTGGTGAGCTAACTCACTTTCCCACCATTTGTTGCACATGCATTTGTTTTAACACATTTGGTAGAATGGAGTCCACAGTGGCTGTTTGGTTATAATCAAAAGGATCCTAGGGCGGAGGAAATGGCTAGGCTGATAAAAGGATTGCCACACAAGCCTGATGACCTGAGTTTGGATTCCCAGATCCCATGTAAAAGCTGGTCATAGTGGCAAAAGCATTTGCAATCCCTGCACCCCTATGAGAAATGTGTGTGTGTGTATGTGTGTGTGTAGAAACTTGCTGGCTGGTTAGCCAAACTTACACAGTATGTGATCTGATCTCAAACAAGGTAGAAGTGCAAGCAATACATGAGAAGTGTTCTCTGACCTCTAGGCACTGCCACGGTGCGTGTCCATGAGTGTTCATACGCATACATAGACACACAGACACGCAGACACACAGACACACGCACACACACACACACATATCCAAAAAACGTTACTAAAGTCCACCACCAAGTCCCATATTTAGGTGCTGCATGTGCTGAACAGTGAGCCAATAAGAATAAATTCTGGTTAAAGGTTGTATGGTACTGTGCTAGGGAGATGTCTCGGAGCTTAAGCCTCTGTCTCACAAGCAGAAGGTCCTGAGTTTGGTTGGTTGATTTTTTCTATCGTTTTCTTAGTCTCGATTTCAGATATTTCTCCCTTTATTTTGCTAATCTCTTCTCTTCTACTGCTTTTAGGATCAGATTGCTCTAGTTTCTCTAAAGCTTTAAGCTGCATTGTTAAGTTGTTTATTTCTGATGTTTCCATTTTTTTGACGTGGGCATTAAGAGCTATGAACTTACCTCTTAGAACAGCTTTCATTGTGTCCCAAAGATTTTGGTAAGTTGTATTTTCGTTATCATTCACTTTCAGGAAATCTTGAATTTCCTTTTTAATTTCTTCCTGAATCCAGTTCTCATTCAGCATCATAGTGTTAAGTTTCCAGGAGTTAGTGTATTTTCTCTTGTTTGATGTGTTGTGGATGTCCAGCTTTAGGCCGTGGTGGTCTGATAGGGCACAGATTAGAATTTCAACTTTCTTGTATATGTGTAGATTCATTTTGTGGCCCAATATGTGATCTATTTTGGAGAAAGTTCCGTGTGCTGCTGAGAAAAATGTGTATTCTTTGGTGCGTGGGTGAAAAGTTCGATAGAGATCTGTGAGGTCCATTTCTTTCAGGGTTTGATTAAGTTCCAAGTTTGTAATCTGTGTTTTGACCTGTTGATCTATCCCATGTAGAGAGGGCGGTGTTGAAGTCCCCAAGAATTATCGTTTGGGGGTTGATTTCTTGCTTTAGACGCTGTAGGGTTTTCTTAATGAATGTGGAGGGGCCCGTATTGGGTGCATATATGTTCAGTATTGTGAAATCTTCCTGGTGAATTGTACCTCTGACTAAAATGTAGTATCCATCCGTGTCTCTTATAATTTTTTTTGGTTTGAAATCCACTTTGTCTGATAGCATAATGGCTACCCCTGCCTGTTTTCTGCTTCCATTTGCTTGTAGAATTGTTGACCAGCCTTTTATTTTTAGAGCGTGCCTATCTTTTGTGGTGAGATGGGTTTCCTGCAGGCAACAGATTGATGGATTGTGATTTTTAATCCAAGTTTGTAATCTGTGTCTCTTGATCGGTGAATTAAGTCCATTAACATTTAGTGTTATAATGGAGAAACTATTTTTAATTCCAGACATTTAGTATGTTTAGTAGCTTTTATAAGTATATTGCTTCGCTTTTAATGGTGTTATATTTGCCTTCTGTTCTCCTGGATATGCCTGTTTTTTTCTTCACGCTTGAGTATCATTTCTAGCAGTTTTTGAAGGCCTGGTTTGGTGGCCATGTATCCCTTAAAGTTGTCTTTGTGCTGGAAAATTTTTCTTTCTCCCTTGATCATGACTGATAGTTTTGCAGGGTAAATCAGCCTGGGTTGACATTTTTGCTCATTCAATACTTGAAGTATGTCTCTCCAAGCTCTTCTTGCTTTTACTGTTTCGACTGAGAAGTCATTTGTTATTTTAATAGGTTTGCCTTTAAAAGTGACTTGTTTTTTCTCCCTTGAAGCTCTCATCACCAGTTCTTTATCTTGAATGTGGAGTGTTTTAACTATTATTTGCCGCGATGTGCTTCTATTTTGGTCGTATCTGTTTGGGGTGCGGAATGCCTCTTGTATATGAATGGGCCTCTCTTTTTTTAGATGAGGAAAGTTTTCCTTGATGATTGTTTGAAAAATTTCCTCAGGGGTGGTATTTTGAGATTCTTGCTCCGGTATTCCATGAATACGCATGTTAGGCTTCTTCAGAGTGTCCCATATCTCTTGGATATTTCTCTCAAGTATCTTTTTGGCTTTAACAACCTCTTCCATTGAGCTGGTTAGTACTCCCACTTTATCTTCAAGGTCTGAAATTCTGTTTTCTGCTTCATTAGTTCTGTTGATAAGACTCTCTGTGGCGTTCTGGGTTGAAGATAACTTGTCTTTTAGCTCAGTTTTAAACTCTGCTTGAGTTTGTTTTAACTGCTCTATGCCACTTTTTGTTTCTTGCACTGTTTTTCTCAACTCCTCCAGATGTCTGTTGTGTTCCTCTTCAAAGCGATTGATTCGATGATGTAATTCCTCCCGGATTTCCTCTTTCATAGTATTGAACATGGTAATGATCATATTTTGAAAGTCGTTATCCTGGGTCAGGCTTTCTTGGCCTTTTTCCGCGGGTTTGTTCTTGTTGGAGTCTAACATTATGGGATTAATTTCTTCAGTGGGAAATTTGTTTACTTGAGTGTTGCTTCTCATGGATTTGCACTTTGACTTTGGCATTGTCATTTTAACTCTTAAGATCTCTCAATTTCACTAAACTGAATTATTTGGCCTGGGGTACTGGTGGGCAGGGCCTGAACGGGGACTTACCTAGGGCGCGGGGTGAGGCCCGGGTGGACCGCGTGCGTGTCCTGACCGGCGGAGCGGGGTGGGGCGAAAAGGGAGGATGGGCGCGTCGGCGTGGAGCTATTTAACCCGAGGGCAGCTGGGGCGGGGCCTGGGCGCAGGGGGAGGTCCTCCTCGTCCCTTGGCCCCCGCACGGCTCCGGCTGGATGGTGGGAGTCGGAGCCGGGTCCCCGTGGGCTGAAGGTCCTGAGTTTGGATCCTGGATCCCACATAAAAATGCCAGGTAAAAATGGACAGCCTGCACTTCTGATCCTAGAAGACAGAGTCTGGGAAACTCCAGAATTCCTGAAGTCACCCTTGGGCCTCCATAGACACAGACAGATAGACAGGCGCGCGCACACACACACACACACACACACACACACACACACACACATATGCACAAAAATATTTTTTAAAAAGACTGTATGGTATCGGATGCAATAGCTGTTTGGACTCATGCCATTCAGGGGAATTGGTTTGGCTTTGTCTGTCTTTTTTTTTTTTTTACCTTTTGAAATTTTTTTCTTTATTTAAAGCAAAACTGAAAACAATAACAACAAACCATAATTCAAAACACCAAAGACCCTACATTAGTCACCTGGAACCAGACCAGCTGTAACAGTTACTCTTAACTATTGCTGTGAGAGAGCACCCAAAGTCAAGCAACTTAAGGGAGAAAGGGAGGTTTATTCAGCTCACGGTTCCAGAGGGAAGGGACAGTCTCTCAAAGCAGAGGCGGCATGGCTGGCTGGCCAGAGCTGGAGGAGGCTAAGTCACCATAGACGTCTTGGAAGCGGAGAGCTGCACACTGCTTGCTGTCTGTCTTTTTTTGCCTAGGTTGTGTGCTCATTTGAAAATTAGAGATAAGGCATTTGAGAAACAGTATTCCAGGATTCCAGAATTTGTTTTGAGTACTTGGAGATCAGACTCGTGGCCTAGTGCATGCTGGGCAAATGCTGGAATGCTGAGCCACCCTAGCACTGAAAGCACTTAGTACCAGGTCACAGATGTTGTGGGGGGCTGCTGGGCTCCCCACTCTGCTTGGCTTTGGGCTTTTTCCTGGCGCTACAACACTCATTCCCACTTGAAGTGGAGCAGTGCACGTGGTTCCTGGGATCACTCACCTGGGCCAGCCACTCCCATCTGGGCTTGGTGCCAAGTCTGCAATATCACACATGTGGACCTCAGAGATAATGTGGAATTTATTGGGAGAATGAGATATGACATAGTCTGAGGGTCATTGAGAGAAGAATCGCTGTACTTGCTTGGCAGCGAGCTGTCTATAGTGCTAGCTGTGTACACTTTTGTGTGTATACACAGCTGTTGTGTACAGTGCTGTATTGTGTACAGCAGCTGTGGCTACTAGCTGTGGGCTAGAGTCTGGGGAATATTAACTGCTTAGTATAGGCTGTGTCCCCTGCTCCTAGAGGGAGTGAGTTCCTGGTTCCACAGAATCTAAGTGCCATGTGATTTTTCCCTATGCATTCCAGCTGACTTAGTGTCCAGACCACCCACAGAGAATCTGATTTTTCTCCCTTTGGTTATGCCCCTCATGCATGCAAGCCGCTTCCTTATCCAACCATCCTTGTAGACAAGGTCCCAGCATGGCAGAATATTGTTTCAAGGAAACAATTTCTGGAAAAAGGACATGGCATTATTTGATATAAATAAAAGAAATAAGGAAATATGGGAATTGTCGGGCCTTGGTGTTTCTGTGCAGTTAGGGCCTAAAGCCTGCTCACTGGGGAATGTCACAGTAATGCCCATGGGCAGGTGCTAGGGATTCCTCCCTAGGTAATTTAAGTTTTGCCTTTGGCAGGGGGAATTCTTCTGGGAATTGGGTGTGCCTTCTACCTGTTCTTAGGTTTTTTGGGACTAGCTTCCTGCTCTCTGATCTAGAGAAAAAGCCTGCTTTTAACTTTAAATTAAATTGTAACTAGAGATTTCATGTCTAGTCACACACAGTAAGTAGACTTGTTATCCAGAATGTATATGCTGATTTTAAAGAAATTAGAAAGCAACTTCAAGAGTCTTAAAACATAAGTGGGTAAAATTCCCATTAATTCAGAAATTCTATAAGTATGAGACTATGCTATCTGTTCACTAGAATCAGTACACAACTATTTCTTATAGAGCACATAAGTTAATCGAAAGTAGTAATAAGATAATAAGATAAATCCTAATATAGTTTCTACCATAGTGACCTAATATAGGCCAGTTTATATGACAGCAGCTAGAATTTGGTATCCTCCAAAAGGAAAAATTAATATATGGCATGCACCCCCTCCAACAGATTAATCTTTACCATTTACAAAAATGTATAATAGATATGGCACATGTATAGTTAATTGCAATGAAAAACATGTTCCTTATTGAAATAAAAAAGAGCTCAAACCTCCTCTGTGTATTTTAAAAATGCAGTCTCTGTTAAAACAATGACAACTATGTGGACTCAGCCCCATGGCTATTTGGTGGAGCATTATAGATTAGCTAGACTTTGAAATACTGGGAGAATGGTTCTGTAAGTGCCTTTACCCTCAAGCAATGGGTTAGGTTCTTGAAAAAATGTCCTTCCTGAATGTGATTTCTGCTGACTAGGACAATACAGGTCTGTTTGCAGGCAACATTCTTTGCCCCAACATTTTCTAGTATAAAAGCTGTTACAAAGTTTCAGTAAAGTGGGTCCAGATTCACTCAGCCTAGAGTTGTGTGTGTCTATTCTCCACCGCCGACGCATTGCGCACCTAGTGGAGGGGAGCCCTGGTTTGGAGGCTGCGGCTCTGGCCTGCGACACAGGCACGCGTGGCCTCCTCACTCTCTGGAGTATGAGGTACTAATTCTAAGTCCAGTTTTGGTTTTCCTTCAAACCAGAAGTCAAAAGGCCACAACCACCTACTTTTAGTGCTGTTGAGTAGGAGAGAGAGATGAGAGGGGCAGCTGTGGGATTCCTTTTCCCACAAGTCCTGTTTCCAGACCACCAAGTCCTGTTTCCTGCCTGTTACAGTGTGCCCGTCTACTTTGAAACCCGGACTCACCAAGTGTCCTGTTCAATAGACCGTCATGAGCTCAGTCATGAGTCCATGAGCAGCTTCCAAGTGCATCAGGAAGCTACAGTTGTGTGTGCTGAAGGTCAGAAAAGCCCCTTTGTGATTAAACTTTCTTGAAGCCACTGTATAAAAAGATAAGGCTCCTAGACATTTCCCACAGGTGCACAAATGGAAGATTTGCATCCTCTGCAATTTCATTGTTTTATCATTAACATTGCAGTTTTGATCTCTCCCTCTGTGAGGTTTTTTAATTTCTTTTTCTTAAAAAGTTTTCTTCTTAGCTTTATTTAGTGGTGTGTGTGTGTGTGTGAGAGAGAGAGAGAGAGAGAGAGAACTGTGTGTCCCTGTGGAGGATCAAGGGTGACTTCAGGAATCATCCTGGATTACTTCTACCTTTTTTTTTTACTTTTCTCTGCCCACCAGGACCAGACCACTGCCATTTCTGCCTGCTGTTTTCATGCTGGATATTTGAACTCAAGTCCTTTTGGTTGTGAGGCAAAGGCTTAACACCCCTGCCCCCATAAAAAATTCTTCAAGATCCAGAATGCAGACGCCCCCATGCAGTTGCTCTACCTGGGGGCGGCCCACACCAGCCTGTCTTTGAAGAATATGCTTTGTTTTGCTAAATAAACTTTTCCTTAAACCGTCTGTGTGTCTCCTTCCAGAACACAAGAATTAAGACACCCTGAACACATTATCCTTAACCTTTCCGGCTACCTATGGACGCTGCAGGGTGGAAAGGGAGGAGTCTTGGCCACCCCAGGAGAGGCGAGTAGAGGCTGGAGAAAGTGCGCGGAGCTGCACTTCCTCCCCTGCTGTTTTGACATCTGCGTGCACATAGCAAAGCATTTTCATTCAAGAAGGGTTCCCAGAATCTTAGCAAGAATTTGGGAGCCAAATGTAAACATAGCTAGTCCCTCTGTCTTAGGAGGGAAGTGTGGCTTATTTTTTGTTTGCCTTCATTGCCTTGTGGTCTCTCCTGTCCTGGTTTTATTTGTTCACCAGTGGGCAAGGTACATCCTGGCCCAGGGATACGGATGTTGGTGTTGACATTTCCAGTCTCAGTTTCCTGCCTGGCCTCCTTCTGACTAACGGTCACCCCACCTTCCCTGAGGCAGGATCTGCGGGGAGCTGGGTTCTGCAGCTTTACTAAAAATAACAATGAGAAACATCTTCACTTCAGCCCCTGCCACCCCAGCCTGCTCTGGATCAAGCGCACAGGTCAGCTGGAGAGAAGGTGCTGAATCTTCCTAGACTCTTCCAGCTGTCCCTGAGGACAGAGGTATGACGAAAAGGGGAGAGCTCGTCCCAAGTTAATGCAGATGATGGATTTGATCTTAGCCCCATTACATCTTTATAAAAGTGTTCCGGGGCTGAGCGGGGTGGTACACACCTGGTACCCCAGCATTTGGGAGGTAAGGTCAAGAGGATCACATCAAAGCTGGTCTAGGGTGCCGTGTGACACCCTGTCTCAAAAACAAAACAACACACCTCAGCGATGCACTGAACCAGCACCACACTTCTGTTCCTTAAGATTGCTGTGAGCAAAGCATTTAGTACATACGATATTTAATTTTCATTCGTCCAACAAACTAGACTGTGCTACCTTCGTTTTAAAGATGAAGAAATAAAAAGACAAGGTTAAGCAGGGCTTTGAAAATGAATGGCATTTAAACTTAGCGAACGTTTTTGAGTCACCTATTTTGAGTTTGCTATTATTATTAACTTGTAAGCATTCATTTAACAAACCACTGCCCAGTTTCTACTAAGCAACAGGAAAGACATCGGGCTTTTGTAAAATGTAAGTCAGATGTACTTCATACCCTCTGGGTGTTTTCCGTGATAAGAAGGTAGCTGACTGTGTCTCATGTCATGTGGAAGACAGGTGAAAGGTGTAGGAAGTGAGACCATCTGTCCCACCTGGTCTCAGCAGGACAAACTTCCTCTTCCACTTTGATCCCATCGACAGATACTAGATATATTACGACTCAGTGCTTTTCCTTAATCATTAGAAAAATCCATCCTCAGAGTGAGGACCATTGGGTTTCTAGGGCATGGCACGTGGGGTTTACCGCCTGTGATCCCCTTTCTCCTACCTGCTCAGTGACAATGCCCAGCCACACCTTGCTGGGTCAGTAGGTGGCAGTCTGACTTTGCAGACCTGTGTGCCTAGGATCAAATGAGATTCAAGAACTCATCTGCCATAGACATTCCCATTACATGTCTTTTCCAGATCTTTTGAAACCTCAAAGCAACACATTTTATGAAGCTGAATACATAAATGTTGGGATCAAACCATTTGGAGAAACTTCTGGTTGATCTCAGCTGAACTTGGGAACTCTCTCCTGGCTTCAGATCTGTAGCAGTTTGGCCCTGAAATCAATGATGCCTGACACACTCTCAGATCCAACCTACCTGGATCAGGTCTCTGAATCTCTGGCTCGTACCCCAACGACCATTTTCCCATTTCTTGCTCAGTGAATTGCCACAGCCATGCCTGGCCGCTCTGTCAAGACCCCTTGTGTTTAAATCATCGTAAGACTCCAAGACAACCTTCTCACTGAGAGATGAGTGGTGTGATATTTTCAGGCAATGATGACCAGCAAGTACAGTTGTATATTATCTATGAAAAATTCGTTAACTAAGAAGCTGAACTCTGAGGATGAAATCGTGGGAATCTTGTGTCATGGTTAGGCACAGGTGTCAACTTGACAGTTGAGGGTTTGAGCTCTGGGCACATTTGTAGAGAATTAGTGGTTGGGTTAAGCCCAGAGCAAACCTGCAGGAGATTGTCTAGCTGATGGGGAAGGTCCAGCTCATGGTGGGTGGGACTAGGACCTGGAATAAAATACAGAGAGCTGGTTGAGAAACTGGGCATCCTTGTGTACACTTGGCCAGACATGCTGGTCTGGCAAGTAAGGATTGTCTGTCTCTCAGTCATTACATGGTGATGGTGTGGCCAGTTCCCTCAGCCCTGGTGTTGTGTGAGCTCGTCTGTCAAGATGGACTAAGAACTGTGACCAGACAATCGTAAGAGAATAAACCTCTTGTTCCCTTATGCCGTTTGATGGTGATTTTATCAGCAACCATGCAGGCTGACTGCCATATCTTGTTAAATTAAAAGGAACCCAAATTCTTGTGTATAGCCATAGATTGTAAGAATTACAACCTTGTGCTCATCGACATTATGGTAGTTGATTTGGTTAGTTTGACTAAATGAGCTTTACTTTACTTGGCAGCATAGTTTAGAAGCAAGGAATGTATAGAATGATCTACTGGTGCTCCTTATCAGATAGCAGGTCATTTTAGAAGGTCCTGAGGTCGGATCCCAGATCCTACAAAATGCTGGTAGAAATGGAGGTGGCCTTGGAAGGCAGAGCCTAGGAACCCCAGAGAAAAACAATAAGGGGGTAGAGCAATCCAGGAGGGTTCCTAATGGCATCTTTGGGCCTTTGCAGGCACATACACTCAAGTGCCCTTTTGTGTACACACACATACACACACACACATATACATGCACATGCACACACACAGATACACACATACACATGCACGCATAGACACAGACACACACACAGACACATACACATGCACATGCACACACACAGATACACACGTACACATGCACACATAGACACAGACACAGACACACACACACAGACACATACACATGCACATGTACACACACACACACACACACACATATACACGCGCGTGCGCACACGCGTGCGCGCAAAGAGCCCGATAGACACATCCAGATACCAGGGTGAGGGGGCCTGTGAGGGGCTCTGGTAGAGAAGTCAACCAGTCCCCAGGCCTCTGAAGGACCTCACACCTCCTTCTCCATCTCGGATACTGGGGCATTCTTGTCGTTCTCTCTACATTTTGTTTTATTCTGAGACATCTTTATTTTTGTTTTTACCAGGAGGTTTTATTTTGCCTAATGCTGGACCTGTTCATCCCCTACCTCTAGGAAATCATCTACCACACTCAAAAGCATTTATTAAAAAGTTTTAAAAAGCATTTACTTATCGAAGGGAAAAAAGAACTTGCTGTTTCGATACATGGGCTGAGTTGCTGGAATGAGTAACTTGAGCCCAGCAAGAAGAACAAAGAAGGCCGGCGGTGGTGGTGCAATGCCTGTGATTCCAGCACTTGGGAGACAAAGGCATGTGACGAGGGCAGGATGACATTTGCATACTGAGAGTTTACTTCATGGGACTAGGAGCCCATATATTTTATGATAGGCAGCAAGCCATGTGACCATTGCCCCAAGACAGATGGTATCTTTGTGACACTGGACAGTAACACATCTGCTGTTTGTTCCAGAAAGGACTATCTATAACTAAGGATATTCCTTCACGATGCTTCATTGAATTGCAAATGTCCTGTACTCACAAGGTATGTAGAAATACCACGGATCCATAGGGTCTCTCTCCAGCAAGAACCCTCTTCCTAGCCTGTCTTTCACTGATTTTACCTTTCTTTATGTCATCCCAAGAAAAGCTCAAACACTTGTTTACTGCAACTCCTACTTCAACCCTCTCCCATGTTCCCTTTTCCTTAGGGGAACAACGTATCTGGAAACTGACCTAGTCAAATGGCATGGTCGTGTAATTAGTTCTGATCCAGAGATGAGCTGTGGAACTAGGATACCCAGGGAGTTTCTGGGACCCTGGCAGAGTGTCAAAGGGCAGCCAATGCCATGGGATAAAAATCAAACCTGCCCCCAGATCGTAATTTTTGCTAGAAAAAGTGGGGAAAGGCTAACAAACTCTGTGTTAAAACAAGCATATAATGTAATATATGTATATATATGTTATGTAATAAGTACAATAATCTGAGTTTTTTTATTTATTCAATTGTGCATGTGTACATGTGTATGTGTGTGTGTGTAGAACCACCGGCGAATTCAGGAATCACCATGGACGCCTCTACATCCTCCTGTTTACTCTGCCCCAGGATTCACAGGCTCCGCCCTACCAGGACCAGAAACGCAGGCCGCCCCCGCTTCCGCCCAGCGTCTATACGTGGGGTCTAGGATCTGAACTCAGGACCTTCTGCCTGCAAGGCAGAGGCTTAACCCCTGAGCCATCTCTCCAGCCCCTAATCTGAGGTTTTTAAAGACAAAAATTTGTTTGGATAGCATTGCCATTTCTTCCCTGACCCAGTAAACAGATGAATTTTTTACCTGAAACTTTAGTGAGAAAAACTTTTAAAGCCTTTTTGCAAACTGTGAATGATAACCTGGTAATAAATCAGGTGGGACTTGGCCTACATCAATGAATGATAATAATTATAAGAATGCCAATAGGTTAAACAATATCTGTGGGCATGATGAAGGCAAATATTGTATTATGAAATATTTATATCATATAATACATGTGAATTGGCTGAGTTGCAATATCTGTCTCACTGAGAATTGCTATCACAAACTTCAAAATCTGTTTGGGAGGATATTACAAAGTCAAGAAGTTATGGTTCAAAAATATCTTGATATAAACCAGGGAAATCAGATACGTGAGCAAAATTCATGCCGAGTGGTGATGGAAACTCAGGAAACAAGTCGTCAAGTTTCCAGATGATAAACTTGGAAAAAAAAAGAACCCAACAAGTTGGTGGGATGATGGATAAAAATTTCAAAGGAGAACAGCAGATGGATCAATGTTAAGTCCTGATTTTCTACTTGAAACAAAAATTATACCAAAGTAACAACCACTGTTTTTAGATCATGGTGGATTATGACTCTGGCCACTGTATAATACATCATGTCTGCAAGCGTGGACAACCTCACTCAGAGAGAGGTATCTATTTACTTATTTATTAAATTGTTATTCAGTGTGTGTGTGTGTGTGTGTGTGTGTGTGTGTGTGTGTCTATCAGAGGGCACTGTGTGTTCCTGTGGAGGACCAAGGATGACTTCAGGAATCATCCTAGATTGCTTCTACCTTCTTTTTGCTTCGCTCTGGAATTTCACGGGCTCTACCTACCAAGGCAGGAAGTTCAGGACACTGTCGGTTCTGCTTGGCATTTTTATGTGGGACCTGGGATCTGAACTCAGAACCTTCTGCATGTGAGCAGAGTCTTAACCCCTGAGCCATCTTTCCAGCCCCATAAATATTACTTATTTATTCAATTATTAAGATCCATGGTGACAGAAGGCATGTGGCGCATAATCTATAATGGGGCATGATCTACATATTTTCCCTGACCAAGGAACACACAGAAAGAAAAACAGTAATATCTATCAGTTATATAGTCTACTGCGGTATCATGCACACCTGTTTTTGTGTATGTGAGAGATATAAGCTAGAGGGTGCTTCATGTGATTTCAGACTGTGGTCAAGACTGTGACATTTCAAAGGTGCCCCTCCTTGAGTGGTGGCCCGACTCCAGGCCTTGTCATGGAAGCATGACGACATCTCTTTCCATGATTTAACAGCTACACATTTTTCAACTGTGTCAGGTCTGATATACAACATTTTCTGTAGATGATTTTATTTAATCCTGTGGAAAACCTTTAGGAAGGTGCATTTTTAACTCCCATCTGCCAGTGAGGAAGTGGTGGTTTCTTGCTGGGGTTCACATGGCTGTTGAATTAGTCTTTGGGCTCAGGGTGAGGAGGGAATTCTTAAAGCTGCCTCAAGATGGGGTGGCCCATGACTTCATGAATTGAAATCATTAGCTTGGAAGAACCAAGTAGAAAATGGTTCTTATTGGTCAATAAAGCCATTGACTTTGGAATGGAGGCCCAAGAGTGACATGGGGAATCAGCCTAGATTACTCTATCACTTTAAATGTTTTGCTCTGGGGTTTCCCAGGCTCCATCTTTCAGAATTGGAATTATAGGACACAGCCATATCTGCCTGGCATTTTAATGTGGCATCTGGGGATCCAAACTCAGGTCCTTTTGTTTGCGAGGCAAATTCTTTAACCCTGAGCCATCCCCAGGCCTACAGGCAGGCGTTGTAAGGGAACACTTTTCAGAAGAGATAAGACTCACACTGATATTCGAAGGCAGAGTAACAAGGTGTTACAGAACCCTGGCCAAGGATGGGCCTGTATACAGCTGGATGTGAAGGCAGGTCTGGGCAGCGTGTCTTGTCCCCAAGGAGACGGCATGGGCCTGGTTGGCTGGTTTCCGCCTCCAGTGAGCCTTCTTTGTGCTCCATCAGTCACCTGTGCCCATCTAATCTAAGTTAGTACCAGGCTAAGCCTCTGGGACTGTTAAGAATGACATTTTCTCTGTGTCTCTTGGGAAGTTTTCTTTTGCCTCCCGCACGTGAGATCACAGAGGTGAACCATAAGATTCCACTGAAGACTCTGATATTAGCTCTTCATCTGGCTTTGATCCAGTTCATGTCCTCACTTGCTCATTTCTTCTTTCATTTGCTTGGCTTTTCAGAGTTGTACAAGATCTTGTGAAAGCCGCCTGGGACTCCCCGCCACACGGGGATCCAGTCTGCGCTTGGGGAGTTTTGTGGAAAGCACTTGATTTACTTTACATTGTACCTGTCCTTTGGTTCTACTGCTGTGTAACAAACTGCTATTAACATAGAGACTTTAGACCCTAAAGGGAGGGCTGGAACCCATGGGTCCCTTCCCACTCCATGATAGAATGTTTGAAGGGTCCAATTTTGTACAGGTCTTGGGCAGATAATCACATCTATAGGGCATTCAGGAGTGTAATAACACTCAGAAAGACAGCACTCCGGAATATTCTCCAGATTATCTTGTTTCTGTCACCTTTTCTGCAAAGTCCCCTGAGACTTGGAGGGAGTGACATAGGACTGAACAGTCAACAGCCGCTTCTCAGCACCTTGACCTGTTACGAGTCTCTGCAGTTACTGCTGCTCACTGCAAACAGAATGCTTTCTTGATCAAACCAATAGCAGCATCCATGAACATAAATTCAAAGGCAATGTGACAGGCACATCATGCCACTTAGCAAAATCCGTGGCCTTCCCTTTCATGAACTTTTGGCCATGCTTATAGTCCCAGATGTGAATTGTTTCTTGTGGAGTGGATGTCCAATTCATCTAAAAAGTGGTTACCCTGTAACAGTCATGCCGCTATTACACCAGTGGGCACATTTTGCCTGGCATGTCCGTGTTCACAGTTGAGTAAGATTGTTGACAATAATTTTCCTCCAACAGTGCACATAACACCTTCTGACGCTGTGAAAACCAGCAGGGAGGAAGGGTCCAGCTCTGTTCCAGGTTGATATCCCAGTGCATTCAAACCAGAACATGTGGTATCTTCGGCAATAGGGTCTCACCATTTATTTCTGGGGGCAAACAACAGCTGTGGCAATAGCATGTGATTTTTGAGAAATGAGTAAGAAAATATAAACTTCCCAATTTGTATTTTGAGTACTTTTGTTCACTTTCATAGTCTTCAGTATCACATGATGAACAATTTTTGTTATTGTTAAAAAAACGGAAAACAGTTTCTATAGACATATAATGCTCTGTTTTGTGGGTGTAATGTGGTATTGCTCTGCCATTCTGTATTTATGAATATTTATTTTTAAAACATGCTGCAAAGTACATTTTGGCACTTATTTATTTGCACAGTAACATCCCACTTCCCAGAACCAATCTCGGTTTGAGTTTCCTATTGTGTTGCTGTAGTGAATATCTGACCCAAACCACTCAGAGGAACAATGGATGCTTATTGGCTCATGATTCCAGTTATAGTTCATCATGGCAGAAGAGTTATTAGCATCAGGAGCCAAGGGAACTGGTCCAGTGCATCCAATGTAGAGAGTAGTGGGCAAGCACCAATGCTGTATGCCTTTATTTCTAGGTTGCCAGTCTGCCAACATGCTAAACCAGATCTTCCCGTCTCACTCACCTGCCTAGGAAAGATGTCAAGTATTATGGACTGTGTCTTCACACATCAATTATGCAAACAAGACAATCTCCTATAAGCTTGCTCAGAGAGTTGCCTTCATTAGATGATTCCCAATAGTTGTCCAGAAACTCACCTCACAGTGTCAAGTTGACACCTAAATGCTCAGTACTTTCATGGTAGACCTCTAAGTGTGGGATTTTGTGTGTGTGTGTCCCTGTGGAGGACCAAGGATGACTTCAGGAATCATCCTGGATTGCGTCTTCTTCCTTCCTGTTTCCCTCTGGAATTTCCCAGGCTCCGCCTACTAAGAGTGGAAGTACAGGCTGTGCTGTTTTTGCCTGATGTTTTTTATGTGGGACCTGGGGTCTGAACTCAGGACCTTCTGCTTGCGAGACAGAGTCTTAACCTCTGAACCATCTCTCCAACCCTGGAATCTATAGTTTGCATGTATTTTATAGCACAGCATAACTGCCCTGTGGGATGGTTAGGGAACTATGTGTGTCCTCCGGAGCTGGTGGTCAAAGTCTCTTCTTCTGTGTTTGTTTTCTCGTCTCCCTAGATGAGCTTTGACTTGCTCCAGATTGGATCACGTCTTTGCAGGTCTGATCGTCATTATGATTATTGAAAGCTAGAAGATAATTCATGTGAGGAGAATGCTTCCCAAAACAGGAGTGGTTAACCCTTTGGGAAGGAAGCACGTTTGGGAGTGGCCTGGAACTTAAAATTATTAATCAAAGGGAAAAGGAAATCGATTTGCAAGCAGTTGCCTTGAGATTCGTTAATCATCTCTTCACTCGCTAAGCCTTGATTACAGGCTGAATTTCAAGATCTGGGTGACTTCCTCCCTCCCACCCCCCATGAGATTTTGCCTCACACTGGTGTCAGGAATAGTTTGGAAGCCATCAATGGAGGAAGCGCTGGTGCCCCTGCCAGTTCACTGCACCCCACATGAGCTCAGCTGGCTGCAGTGCCGCCTCTCAGCTCTCACTGGCTCTCGACACCTTGAATACTTTTGGCTTATGTTTCAAACACAAGGCACAATTTTGTTATCCCGTGGTCACTTTCTTTTTCTTTTTTTCTCTTTTTCTAATTTTACAGGCATATCAAATACTTCTCCCTGCTTCTGTCTATTCCCCTCTCCCTCCCATTTCCTTCCCTTCAATCTGTCCCATTTCCTCCTGCCCTCCTGCCTGTCCACTTCTATGGACCCCAGGGTTCTCTCAGGCTTGTCTACTCCTGTGGGGGTTCAGGCCTTTGTGGCATACCAAGTCGCCTTTCTTTGGGCCACGCCACTGATAGGACATTTCCCTTCACTCATCCAGCTTCAGTCTCCAAGGTTTCCTCTGTATGTTCTTATCTCTCTTGAGTTCCTTGATAGTCTGTGGGGGCTGTTGGTGTGTCAGTGAGTTCCTGAATGCAGCAGTACTTGAATGGAATGTCTTGCAGCAGTGGACCTTCCCATCTTTAGGTTCTTACAATCTCACTTCCCCTTCTGCAAGATTCCCTAATCTTTAGGATGGGGGGGCTTGAGTTTAAAGATGGCAGCTAATCATGACAACCAATATGAAGCCCTTTGGGTGGGGGAAGGTGGGAAGAAAGCCCTAAATCCTTCTCCGTGGAGTAGGTGGCCGAACCAGGAGTGGCTGGAACACGGACTCACTGTCCTAGAAGTCCAGACTGTGGCACTAAGGACATGTGCTAAGTCACTGTCCCTTCTTGGCATTGCTCCCTGTCACAGAAACCTTCTGCCAAACTCATCGTTTACAGACTGTCTTATGACAAATGCTTCCATGAGAAGTTTCTTTTTGTGCATGTGCATGTGTACGCAAGTATGTGTGTGTACCAGAGGGTACTTGAGTGTGTGTGACTGTGGAAGCCCACGGGTGACTTTGAGAATCATCCTGGATTGCTCTGCCTCCTTATTGCTTTGCGCTAAGATTTCCAAAGCTCCACCTTCCAGAGCTGAAAGTGCAGATCGCTGCCATTTCCTTACGGATTGTTATGTGGGATCTGAGTTCAGGTCCCTTTGGTTGTGAGGCAGAGGCTTTAATCCCCGAGCATCTCCCAGCCCCCAGGAGGAATTTCTCCCGCATAAAACAAATGTTCACGCGCCTCCTTTTCCTTCCTCTGCAGTTATTCAGTACCATGTGGTGAAGTGTTGCCCTGGCAAACAGCAGCGAGTTATGCAGGCTTTTGCTACGTGTTTCAGAAATAATCATATATACATATACACACATTTGCTATATATATCTTTGTATATACATATATACTGAATTACATAAAATTGCTTCATGCGAGTGCATATTTCGAGCATATTCCCTCATATACTCCACTACTTCCCCCAGACAGCTTCACTTATGATTTCAAGTTATCAGCACATATGTGATTTTATGTGTCTGTGAAGTGCAGGACCCACGAATGAACACAAACATGTGACATTCATCGTCCCGAAATTGGCTTAATTTGCTTACTCTCATCATCTTCGGTTACATCCATTTCCGGTGAACAATGTAACTTGCTTATGTCCAAAAGAGATTTCACTGTGCATATACATCACATTGTCTTGACACACTTTTTATAGTTAGAAACCTATGTTTCAGAACTTAGCTCCTTGAATAGTGCATATCCACATCAATAGCCATGTGCAAGTAACAGTGTGATGTGTTGACTTGGCGTCTTTGGGGCAAACACCCAAGCAGTGGTATCCCTGAGTCATATGGTAAGTCTGCAAGTCTATTTAGTGTGTGTGTGTGTGTGTGTGTGTGTAGTTGATTTGCATAATGGCTGATTTGCATAATGGCTGGACTAGGCTGTGCTCCCATCGTAGAGTGTAAGAGTCCTTTCTCCTGTACCCTTTTTTGTGTGCATTTGTCGTGTGCATACTTGTCTTCATGACGACGGCCATTCTGATCAGGGTGAAATGGAATCTCAGCACAGCTTTTACTTGCATTTCTCTGATACCTAGCACGGTGCTTGTTGGTCATTTGTATTTTGAGAGCCGTCTATTCCTTTCACGAGCCCACTTGTTCATTGGGTTGTCTGGTGTTTAGGATTTTTCCATTCTTCGTCTATGATAGATATGCATGCTCTATCAGATGTATCGCTAGCAAACTTGTCTCCCGTTCTATAGGTTGTCTCTTTACTCGACAATAGTCAAAAGCAATACTATGTATAGCTGTTGGGCATTGTAGATCTTTTCTTTCTAGAATGGACTTGGCCCTGGGGCAGGTTGTGGGTAATAATATTATATATAGTTGTTTCTCAAGTTTGATTATGTTTGTAAAGCCCCTGGAGAGGTTGTTTGAGACATGCTAATCCTGGCTGGGGGTGTGTAGTGATCCAAGCATTAAGGAAGCTGCTCAAAATTTGAAGCTGCTCTGAATCAGAAAACCAGGGGCACAGCTATAGCAACCTCTGAGGACACAAGGAGCTGAGTTACTTGCAAGGTTCTCCTGGCATCTCCATGTGGGAATTCCTAAGTGGAAATGATAGAGGGTGGGAGTTTTTGAGCCTCTTTGTGCTGGGGGAGGAGCAAACGGCTCTGGAGTATTGATCAGCAGTCGGCTTGCAGGCCGGAGGCACGTAAGCACAGGGAATAGCTTAGGAATCCAAAGGCCCCTCCCCCTTTGGCTTGAGTCAAACTTCTCTATGTGTGGCAAAGTGTTTGATAGCTTAGGTCCTTGACCTGCACATACTATGCATGTGCACCCCTCTCTGAACCATGCACCCAGCAATCCTGGACACCCCCCCCCCACACACAGCCTGGAGTTACAGGTACATCTCTTTCTGAAAAATAGACCAAGTTCTCATCCCCTGGTGTAATAGTTACTCTCAGCTGTGGCTGTGAGAGAGCATTCAAAGTCAAGCAACTTAAGGAGAAAGGGAGATTTATTCAGCTTGCGGTTCCACAGGGGAGAAACGGTCTCTCATGGCAGAGGCGACACGGCTGGTGGCTGAAGCTGGAGGCAGCTAAGTCACTACAAACAGTACAGACATCCTGGAGGCTCAAAGCTGTCTAGCCAAGTACACAGAAGGACGCCCCCTTTCTCAAATAGCTCCCTCCATTTTATTCACCTGCCTGGGGACTGGTCCCACCCACCACGGGCTGAGCCTTCCCTATCTCCTGCAGGTTCACTCTGGGCTTAACTCACCTACTAATTCTCTATAAATGTGCCCAGAGCTCAACCATTAAGTTCACACCAGTACCTAACTATGACAGGGTACATACAAAATAAGTCTTAAATATGTCCTCAAGTAACATTTTAGAGAAAATCCTTTTTTACCCTCTTATGCCGATGTATAACTGGGTCTATCTACAGTATGTCCCTTAGTAACCAGCTCTTTTTCCCTTTAGACCCTGTAAAAAGAGACCCCAGGCAGCAAGGCTGTCTTCCCTTGTGGCCATCTTTACAACTGCTTTGAAAAAAAAAGTTTTCTTGCTACTTTTTCAAATGAGTGTGAGCTTTTATTTCATTCTTGAATCTGGAAACACGCCCGTCTGTGAGAGTCTGTCTCAAAACAACAGCAGCAGCAAAAGCGAAGTAGATTAGCCTCTGAGAAATAATGTCACGGACACAAGATGTTGTATACTTGCACACAGGAAAGATGACGGTCGATTCAGACTGTTACACCATCCTGCCCAACAGGACTAGTCTCCTGGGAAACCCTCTTCCTCCTTCACCTCAAGCTTCGCCAGGGCAGAGATACACGATTTTGTCATTCAGTCTTTCTAATAACAGTAAGAGTGCAAAGAGAGCAACGGTTACCTGGCCGTGACAAATGGCCCTGACCTGCAACTTGCTAATGTGGCCCACTACCTGAACTCCGTGGGCCTTGGTTTCTTTAAGTTTTGAGTTGTGGTGGGCACTAGGCAGTGGGACGCACTTAGCACTCACATGAAGCAGGCATTCCGTAAATTTCAGATGGACTCGTGAGAGGGGGGGTGTCAGCCTAACAGTTGGAGGCTGAGCTCTGGGAACATCTGGAAACATCTGGTAGCTGGAGCATGTCCTAACTAAGCAAGCCTGCAGGAGATGGGTTGATGTGGCAAGACACACCCCCACGGTGGATGGGAGCATTGCCTGGGCAGGTTGGTGATGTGGAAGGAGCTGGTTCAATAAGTTGGCATGTTCAGCGTCCTTTGGCAATCTCGCTGTCTGGCAAGGTAAGTATGCCCCTTGTAGAGATGGCATGGCCAGCTCTCTCAGTTCTTGGTGTTGGCATGAGCTTTTCTATCCAGCTGGACTTAAGAACTAGAACCGAGAATCCTAAGGAAGAATATGACCCCCTTTTATTCCCTTAAGCTTTTTGATCACGAATTTATTGGCAAACAATAGCGTAGTCTATAGTAGGTACGACTCGACCTAAACCCACAAACATTATACATTCTCTATAATGTAATGAAGGTGCTTCAGTCTTCAGGAATGTGAGGAGATGCTCCGCGGGTCTCTGAGGCCCTTTCTCAGGAGGATGTACGTGTGGTCTAGGCAGAGTCACGGGGACACCTCAGGAATGGGAGCGCCTGGTTCCTCATGCGTCTGTCTGCAGAGCCATCTGCCACGCATTGGATCTGCTGTTGTGATTTATATGCAGATGTTGTCTCTCCAGCGCCGTGTCCTTGGGTTCTAGCCCAGGTTCATTGGACCCATGAGTCGTGCGGTTCTCCGGTGGTTCTTGTTTGCTGCCCTGGGACCTGTATCCAGAAGGCCATCACGCCCTTCACCTGGCATTCCTGCCATCACTCACTGCACTCAGACAAGCTGACGCAGACGCGTGTCTGTCTGTCTCCTTTTATCTCTCACAAGTCTGGGGGAATCATTTCGCTGGTCCAGGAAGAAGAAAATGTCTCCTCTTACTCTGGTATTCATTTCCTCTAGGCATCTGCTTTCAAAGCACGAACATAATTCTTTTTTTTTGCCATCTCTTTTATGCACAGAGTCACACCTTTTCTGAGGCAATGGACACAGTTGGCTTAAGTGGGCTGCGGGTGGAAGGGAACAGCGCAAAGCGCACGCAGGGGGCTGCGAGGGTGCGTCGACCATCGTGGCTCTCCTTCCTCCTCCGGCAGTTCTGCTACAACCTGGTCGCTGTCCTTCATCCCTGTGTTCTTAATCTTCTGGAGAGTTCTATGGGAATTCTACCCGTGATTAACGCCCTCTGGCCACTTGCTCATGTCAGCTTTGCCTTTCTGGTTAGGTGATAAACTCAGTAATTTCCCACGCAGCTTGGCTTTGTTCTTAGGAGGTGAATATTCCAGAGTGTCGCCGACTGGCTTGCAGAGGTGCCGACACACACACCGACGGATGTCTCAGTGCACGTTTCATGCGTCTTCATTAATAAAAGGCCACGTCCTCATGTGCTTAGGTCCTTACAACAGCCTGAAGCTACCTATTGTCTCAATTATTTGAATGTCGCCTGATGAAATTTACATGAGAAATTCAAACCTATTAAAATGAGGCTAGAGATGAAGTTCATCTGCTAGTGCTTGTCAACCATGCATGAGGCCTTGGGTTTGATCCTCATAAAAAGCACCTCATAAATGGGGTATGGTGCTTGCCTGCAATCTCTCTCTGTCTCAAATAAGTAAAAGGTAAAAATTAGATAAGAAGTCTGCTATGCTACCACCATTGAGAACCACTGTAGCTCAAAGACTTATCTTAGCACCTGCGGGTCCCAAGTAGCTTCCTGTGACTCACACAAACTTAGATATTTAGGATTCTACTGAATACGGTGCTGCATATTTTGTTTGCTTCCATGTAATATATGGTCATGAGTATTTCAAAAGCAATTCAATAAGTGTGAAAAGGCAGTTCTTACACACATTTGTGTAACAGCATGCTACGATTATTCCATTTTTTTAAAAACATATGTGGAAAATATTTTCAATTTGCTTTTAAAAATTATTGCTACACAAATCAAAACTTCCCTGAGATATCATCTCACCCCGGTCAGGATGGCAAAAATCCACAGTACAAACAACGACAAATGCTGGAGAGGATGTGGAGAGAGGGGAACTCTCCTACATTGTTGGTGGGAATGCAGGCTCACACAGCCACTCTGGCGAGCCGTCTGGAGATTCTTAAAGAAATTAAAGATTGAAATGCCATATGACCCTGCTATCCCACTTTTGGGAATAACCCCCCAAGCAGCAGAGGTTCGCCTCGATAGCACAAGCTTGACCATGTTCATAGCAGCACTGTTTACAATAGCAAAGTCATGGAATCAACCTAAATGTCCAACAGTTGACGAGTGGATAAGGAAACTGTGGTACATCTATACAATGGAGTACTACTCAGCCATCAAAAATGATGAATTACTGGAATTTGCTGGGAAATGGATGTCATTAGAAAGAATTATATTAAGTGAAGTATCCCAAACCCAGAAAATTAAGCGCCGTATGTACTCCCTAATAGGTGGCTCCTAGTACCAAACTCGCCCAGCCCACATTGGGACACTCAAAAGTAAACCTATGTAACACAGTAATTGCAAGGATTATGAACAAGAGAGATGGGTTAGGAGGGCCACACCAGAAACAAGGAGAGAGGAGACCATGTTACAGCAGAGAAAATAGGCCTCCATCAAGGTCTGCAAGTAAGTAATGAGAAACCTGGTTAAGTTCACAGACGTTCTTTCCTGATCTCACCAGAAGGGGAGGGCATATAGTCTAGCAGATAAAAAGTAATCATTTTGCAAATGGGTGATGGACCCCTCCCTCAGTGAGGTTTCCTACTCTTATTACATCTACCCTTGAATGTGCTGTTACAACAAGACTCCAGTTTAACAGCTTTTTGTCTCTGGCCAGGGGGTGACATACAGTGCCCAGCAGAATGGAGTGAAGGGAATTGCAGGAGCAGCAAAACTGCAAAAGAAAATCAACAAACCACAATCCAGAACTTCAGAGACTCTATATCAATCACATAGAACTAGGACAGCCTAATCTCTCCCCATCCTGGAGCTCAGGGACATTTGCGGAAGAGGGGGCGGTAAGATTGTAAGAGCAAAAGGATGGGAGGAGCAACGATTTGCAAGATTCTCAACAATAGTTGGGGCCAAAGCAATCATAATGGAACTTTGCATGCCCTGCGCAATGTCCAGCGCACTGTTGCCCTCATAAAGTCTAGCATCTGTTAAGGGCACCGAGACCCCTGGAGGCAAGGGATTGACAGCCATAGTAGTAATCTTATGCTTAAGGGGAACAAGAGAAAGGGCTTATGGAAATGCCACTGGGTCCTTATATGTCATCGGAGAGGAGGACCCAGTGGAGAGTTAGGCGCACACAATAAAGGACTCTCTGGGAATTGGGGGGGGAGACACTGGGGGAAAGGGAGGGGGGAGGGAGGGAACTGGTAAAAAATTTTAAAATGTATAATTAAATTTTTAATAAAAAAAAAAAAAAGAAAAAAAAATTATTGCTACACAAGGTCATTTTCATATATATATATAAAATGAACTTTGAGCATAACCCCCATCTCGCAACCATCCCTAATCAAGCTTCCCCTCCCATTGCACCCCCCTTTTGCTTCCATTTTCTCTTCTCCTTGCATGACATCAGAACCTGTATGATTTCATGTGTCTGTAAAGTCTGCATATCAGAGGAAACACATGATTGGTCTTTTTGAGACTGACTTAATTGACTTAATATGATTATTCCAATCTTTTGAAATTATCTACTGTAGGACATTAAACCACATTTGTGTGGTTAAAACCCATCCCCCCAAGATCTGAGAGGATATGACATTCTATAGACTTGTCCAAATGGAGTTGATAATTACATGGGTTCTAGAAGTTGGCTTCAGTTCCAGACAGTGGAGTGTGCCAATTTCTCCCAATAGACAATTTTATTTAAAAAGAAATGAGCATATAGCAGAGACTAAGTCAATTTTTAAAGTAATCATGGCAGGCCAGAGTTCGGTAGAATCATATCATTGCAGCAGACCTTTAGTCCAAATTGGCCCAAATTCTCCCCATCTGCCATAAATTCAATCAGATGATCTAATGTCTTGAATCAATGTTTCCAATATTTTTTAGCAGACCTCTTAATATAAAATCCAAAGCTCTATAAAACCTAATTATGAACTTTTCTTTTTAGTCAACTAATCGTGAAACTTTCTTAATTTGTAGTCGAGTGATCCACACCTCCGTTGATCTAACAGCTGGACCTTAGTTACCACTGAGGGAATGATCATAGGTGGTAGGCTGCCTAGCACGCATGCTGGTGGGGACCGACTGGATACAAATGACTCAACCCAGATGCTTTGGTTTGCCGCACATAACCTTACTGTCTTTGGATGACTTTGGATGACTCTTAAGTTGATGTACAAAGTGATCGGTTTTACTTTGACGTATTTATGTACACTCCCAATTCTCCCCAATTCTCACTTCCCATAATGCTAGCTATGCAACACTTAAAGCTTTGTGTCATTTTACTTATCCTGTGAAAAATTAAAATATTTTATTTATTGATTGATCAATTTATTTGAGAGGGAAGGAAGGGGAGAAAGAGAGAAAGAAAGAGGGGAAAAGAGGAAGAGAGAATAGAGAGTGAGGATTGAGAGAGAGTGCATGCAAGCCATGGTGAATGGATCTCAGAGGTCAGAAGTTAATTTTCTTCTTGCACCGCCCGTACTTCTGGGTCATCAGGTTTGCAAACAGGCTCCTTCCTTACCTGCTGAGTTATCTTGCTGGTCCTGCCCTGGATGTCCAGTTCTTTCCTTAGATTTAGGCAATTTTCTGCTAGAAAAATTTAAGTGAGTAGGTTTTAAGAATATATATTTTATTTATTTATTTTTGAGAGAGAAAGAGAGTGTCATGGCACACTCATGGAGGTCAGAGGCCAATTTTTGAAAGTCAGTTCTTTTTTTCTGCTACGTGGACTTCCAGGGATTGAACTCAAGTTGCCAGGTGCGTAAGCGAGCTCCTCCCCCGCCAGGCTCCTCCCCCGCCAGGCTCCTCCCCCGCCAGGCTCCTCCCCCGCCAGGCTCCTCCCCCGCCAGGCTCCTCCCCCGCCAGGCTCCTCCCCCGCCAGGCTCCTCCCCCGCCAGGCTCCTCCCCCGCCAAGCCTACAGCATTTATGTCTCCGCACTTTGGCAAATCTACAAGAGTGGGATGGAAGAAAGGGGTCGCCTGTTCCTAGAATCACTTTGAACTCCCGAACCAACCAGTCCCTGAACTTCTGTCCAGGCACAACAGAGAGTGTGGAGACCCCAAACCTGGCAGGCCGGCTTCTGACTACTTTGTCCTTTTACTTCCGGAGCACGGGTGGTCTTCTCTGGCCACGGGCAGGGCAGCACGGCAGAGGCTCAAGGCGGAGGCGCTGCACTGCGGACCCACACCTCCCTCTTCCTTGTACCCATTCCCTGGGGTCACATGTGACTTTCATTGGAGGAGGGCCAGCTGCCTCGCACCCTGGAGGACCAGACCCCAAGAGACAAGTATCTGTCCCCTTCGCGTCCCCTCCGCCCTCTCTCTCTTCCTTGTAGACGCAGCGCTGCAGTGGGCTATACGTCTCTTCGCTGGCTTTCTGGCTGTCGTTTGAGCCTAACTCTCTGCCGCTCTTTAGACAGCTTCCAATGTTTAGCTCTTCGCGGGCTGCAGGATTACAGCCCAATCTTGGGGCATAACGTTCAAGGTTCTTCGGAGTCTGGCCAGCATGCCCTCTAAACTCCGTGCCCTGCAACCCCCCATCCATGCCACCAGATTAATGATAAGTTTCCATAAATATGGATTCTGGAAAATTACCTCCTCTGTTCTTGCCTATTAGGCATGGGTCAGACAAGAAACGGCCTAATGGCATTGCTTTAAGTGTTAAATGAGGTAATATGTCTGGCATGTAATAAATGCTCGGTGAACTCTATTGTTGCCCTTCTCTCTTCCTCGAGTTCAACACCCCTTTGGGGTGCAGACTAAGCATCTCCTCCGCCCACGTTAGCTTGGGTCAGCGAAGTGAGATCATTCTTGGGTTATCCCCTGCTGTGCCTAGGGGCTGTCACTCACATCTCTGACATTCCGAGTCTCATCTGCCGAGCCACAACGAGTCTTCTCCATGACCTTCATCCAGCCCCCGGGGCTGAGCGCGGGTGTAGACGGCGTCATGTGTGAGCGCAGGTGTATGCTCGCTTGACTTCTACCAAATGACCCGAATCCGCGCTCGATACCCTTCTCCGTCTGGCGCTCATGTGGGAGGAGGTCTGGGGTCCCCGTGCAGGTCAGCTGAATTTGCAACCCACAGTCACTGACCACAGGAAGACATTGGGAGTGCCTGCAGCTGATGCCCTCCTTCCAGAACATGCTTCTCAGCAACTTCCTTTGTGCTGGGTTCAGCATAAGAGCCATGAAGAGCAAGGGAGGCAGATTCTGAGCTGGCCCCGACAGATGCCCAATTTACCATTTCTAGCGCACACGCACCGGTAAGAACGCTTGGAAGCAAAGCTCATAGAGCGGGCTGTTGGCGTGGGAAGGTGCATTTGTTTCCCTTTCAAATATTGCAGTTTCTTCTTCTTACCAAAGTTGCCTATGCAGCAGTGCTGGCCCTTCATAAATCTCCTAAATAGCTCTTGTTTTAAATCTGATAAAACTCCAAGACGTCCATAAAGATAATTAGAATGTAGCACAGGAATACCTTGCCACAGGGAAGCCTATTTAAAATCAGTTGAAGGCTGATGTTGAAAAATTGCAAGAAGGGAGGAACTATAGAATAGGAAAAACGTGCTATGAGAAGGGAAAAATTTGTGAGAGACAGTGACTTCATGAGAGAATGGAGTTTAGAAGCCCTGGCTCGGTGGAAAGTGTGACACTAACATCTCACAACCCTTAAAAGTGCTATTGAGCAACAAAGACTAAGCGAGATGCCAAATATATGATAAAGTTTCCTATGGGGTCAAACTTGTAGACAGTTCCAATATTAGGACCCACTCAGAAAATGACGGTCCCTCCACATGATAAAGTTGTTGGAATGGTTTTAAAGGCATGCAGAGTACTAATGGAGTATTAAAGGAAAGGAAAATAATGATTATCTCAAAATGTATGTGCAGAGAGACATGCAACACCCACGAGAAGCTGCAGAAGCGATATTGTCCTTGTCGCGGCTATTTTCTTTTAGCTGAAGCTGGGGTTACTCTGTCCTCTTTCTGCTCTCGATTACTGTCAATTATCATATTAAATTAAATGAAGGCATTTGCTTATGACTTGTCCTGGTGAAATCATCTTTGAGTGACACATAGCCCTGCCGAGTTGCCAGCGAAGTCTTCTGGAATATTTTTCCTCGGGGGAATGGGAGAGGCCTGGGGAGCAGACAGTCAGAAGCAAAGCAGCAAGCCGCCCAGTACCCGGCAGGTGACGGCTGAGGCCTGAGGGGAGATATGGAAAGACTCCCATTTCCATCTTTCATTGGCTGTCGCCTTAGTTACTTTTTTCATCACTGTGTCAAATACCTGAGAAAAGCAGCGTTTCCTTTGGCTCATGGACTTGAGGTTATAGTCCATCCTGGTGGCCCGAGGGTGAGGTGGCAGGTCACCTTGTGCTTGAGTTGTGTGGACAGTCAGGAAGCACAGAGACCTGAGGGTTGGCACTCAGCTTGCAGACCCCATTCTCCGTGTGGGTGGGTCTTCTCATCTCATTTAAATGCCCTCAGGACACGCCCAGAGTCTTGCCTACTAGTCAATTCTAAATTCTATTGTTTTGATAATCAAGATTAACTCTCATGAACAAAACCCAGTTCAACTCCCCATGCCTTCTGTGGGAGCCTGAGGATCCAGAGGAGCTGTTTGCAGCACAAGAACGGGCTGGCTGTGGTTGGAAGGAGAGAACGCAAGGTCGTGCACACAGAACATACTGCAAGATGGTGACACACAGGCAGTGGAGGGCCAAATGAGTGACAGACGCGGGAGCTGGGGAAGCATGAGGTCGTTTAATAGATAGATAGATGATAATCAAATGGAGAATGTAGAAATGAAAAAATAGCAATCAAATAAATACAATGAATTTATATACTTAAATTGGTAAATTTTGTTATATATATTCCAATACACACAAACACACACACACACACACACACACACACACACACACGCGCGCGCGCGCGCATGAAGAGAATTAGATGTTATTGGTACACCGGAGGAAAGATTAGAAAGCATATTCAGACTGAAATACTCAAAGGAAGCAAGTGATCAGCAGCGTGTGGAGAGAACATTGTATCTGCTGGTAAGTCCGACATCAGCACTAGGAAATTTCCAGAAAGAGAAGAACATGCGAGTGGAGGCAGGAAATACAAATGGATCTCGAGCGAAGACCTGGCAGCAGAGCGAACATTTGGTAACATCGGGACAGACACTCGCCTATGGGAATGGACTGGGGGGGCAGAGGGCTGTGCGTGTCCAGCCGGATACTGACCCCCTGCCGCGCACAGGGCATGGATTGACTCCTCAGCCACCAGAGATGCCCATGGGCGCGCAGAACCAGCAGATTGTCTGTCTAGCCAGGTTCCTCCTCCTCCCTCTCCTCCTCTCCCTCCACTTTCTCCTCTTCCTCCTCCTTCTCCTGCTGCTCCTGCTGTTGCTCCTGCGACTCTGAGACCTGCATAGTCCTTGCTGATGTTCACCTCTCGGACACTGGATTCGTTTCCTGGCTCCTGTTCTGCAGAGACTCTGTTCTTTGGTTAACTGACATCCCCATCCCCCCCCCCCCCCCCCCCGGCACTGAGTGCTCCCCCTTATTTTCATTCTGGGAAGGCACAAGGTTATACAGTTTCCGAATGGACGTCCTCAGTGGGTCTGTGGGTGGCAGCCATGGGAGGAATGCTGTTTATATGGTGCACCTCAGACTTGGACAACCCTGCGTTATTACAAAGTGGGAAATTCTATAAAAACCTAAGGTCTGGAAAGATGGCTCAGGGGTTACAGCCTTTATCATGCAAGCAAAGGGACCTGAGTTCGGATCCCCAGATTCCCAGCAAAAATGCTAGGCAGAAATGGTGGTGGCCTGTACTTCTGGCCCTGGAAAAGGGAGCCTGGGAAACCCCGCAGCAAAGCAATAAGGAGGTAGAGAAATCCAGGATGATTCCCAGTGGGCCTCCCCAGGCACAGACAGTGCCCTCTTCTGCGCGCGCGCGCACACATACACACACATGCGCACACACACGCACCCCAGAAATACAATTCATTTGAGAAATCTTTTTCTATATCGTTGGCTCAGTCTATAGTTTTGATGTGTGCTATGGCTGAGTGTGAAATGCCCCCACAGGATCATGTGTTTGAACGCTGGGTCACTAGCTCGTGGTGCTGTTTGGGAGGCCGTGAAAGCTGGAGGCGGTGGGGCCTAGCTGGAGGAAGTGGGTCACAGGGGAAGGCCTTGGGATCACAGCCTAGATCTGCTCCGGGCCTGGTAGCTCCAGCTCGCTCTGTTTACTGGTCCGCTGGCAGTGAGCAATCAGTGCCCGCCCTCTGGCACTCTGCCAGCACGCCTTCCCACCGCGACGGACTGTGCCTCGCAAACTGTGACCCAGAATAAATCCTTTGCCCCCGGGTTGCCTGTCGGGCGTATTTTACCTCAACTATGAGAAGCGTAACTAACGGTGTGGAAACCCATCTTTTCTGTCCTTCATCCTGTAACAGGCCTCCTGTCCTTCTGGGTCTGCTAATCAGTGTCCCGCTTCTAGATGACGGTGCTAGGCACCTTCCCACCTTAGTTTTCACAGTTCCCACTGGGGACGGACACAGGACTAGGCATGGCCAATTACAGCCCTTTCCTGGAATTTTTTTTTTTTTTCATGCTTTTATCCACAATGGAATCATCTCTTGCTATGGTTTAGTTAATCTGGGGCCTCAAAACCTAGAAATTCCTGTAGTTCAACCCTGCTTTTGGAAGAGAATGAGGTAAAAGTTAGATGAGAGAGAGAGAGAGAGAGAACTATGTGAGTTCCTGACCTCAACTTACCCTCCCCAATATTCCCCAATATTCCATAACATGCTCAGTTTGCTCAAAATACTAGCTGAGTTTCTATCTTCAGAATGCCTCTCAAGTAATTACATCCTGACACTTACAGTGTTTGTTTGTTTGTTTGTTTACTAACAAGGGCTATAATAGTAACCACAAAATACACATTATTTCATAACCCACAACCATGGCACTGTTGCAGAGCTGGGGAAGGTCTCTAGCAAGGGGTTTTTAAATCAACTTAAAGCTACCGTGTGATCCATCAGGAGCCAGCCCCGGTCTCTGGCAGGTGGTCTCTGCACAGAGCTAAAAGCATCAGGGTCGCAGTGGGCTGTAACTTCCCTCCCAACACCCTCTGGGTACCCAGCCCAGCATCCTCGCAGCCCTGAGACCGCTCAGCCTGTCCCTCCCCACAGACAGCCACGCTTGGGAGCAAAAGGCCGCTGCACGAAGCATTTCTGGGCTTTGTTGTCAGGCGAAGAGGTGGAAAGCCACGGTCCTGGCGCTGCCGAGTGCTGGGCGGCTGACGCTCGCGTTGCCATGGCGCCAGAGCGCGCGCTGTCGTCGCTGAAGTCTCTGCACCTGTACCTGCGAAATGCCACTGACGGGAGCTTATTGCGATTAAAGCGGTGAGTCATGCAGAAGCCCGAGAACATTCTGCTGGCCCGGAACGCGGTGTCTCCGTAGGTCACATAGAAACACTTAACCTGGGCGCTTTAGTGGGCAGTTCAATGTCATTTGGAAGCATTTACTGAGAAGGTAATCATGTGTCAGATCTCTATGGGAGAGAGAGGGGGCAGGAGAGAGAAGAGAGAGAGAGAGAGAGAGAGAGAGAGAGAGAGAGAGAAAGAGAGAGAGAGACAGAGAGAGAGACAGACAGAGACAGACAGACAGACAGAGAGAGAGACAGACGAGAGACAGAGAGAGACAGAGAGACAGACAGAAAGAGGAGAGAAAGAGAGAGAAAAGAGAGAGAAGTAGAGAGAAGAGAAGAGAAGAAGAGAGAACAGAGAGAGGACCGAGAGAGACAGAGAGAAAAGAGATACAGAGAAAGAAGATAAAGAGAGACTAGAGACCGAGACGGAGACAGATATGAAGACAGAGAGACAGAGAGAGAGACAGAGAAAGAGAGAAAGAGAGAGACAGAGACAGAGAGAGAACAGAGAAAGAGAGACAGAGACAGAGAGACAGAGACAGAGAGACAGAGAGAGACCGAGAAAGAGACAGAGAAAGAGAGAGAGAGAGAGAGAGAGAGACAGAGAGAGAGAAAGAGAGAGAGAGTCTCATTCTGCAGGCACAGTGGTGTGGTCAAAGCTGGAATCAGTAGCCAGTGGAGGGAGAGAGTCTCATTTTTAGTGGCATGCTGCACAATGTCATGGTGGAGGAGGTGCTAATGCCACCGTGCCAGCTCGACTTTCTTTTCCCTGTTTCCTATAAAGTCGCCCCAATGCAGTCCTTGGGCAGCTGGCTCCTAACTTCTGTCTTTGGAGTCAAGCATACTCTTTTCCAGACTGTTCTCTACCTAGCAGGGAGGAAAACCATTCTCAGGATTGACTGCGACACCCGCCCTTGCTCAAGAGCCCGCAGCAGCTCCCGTCTGTTCTCTCCACATTCATACCTGACTTTCCCTTTTGTCTTCTGCCCCCCACTTCCTAACCCAGGTTCTAACAGATGGAGCCAGACACTTCCCCACATCTCTGAAAGCTGGAATCTCCCAAGGCACAAGTCACTGATAATTTCATGAATTCTTACATGTTTCACCTGAGCAAACTGTAGTGTCTGCTTTTCATGGTCCCCCCCCCCTTGGTGTGTGATTCAATTTTGCTTTGTTTTCTTGAGATGGGGAGTCTTACTATGTAGTCATGGCTGACTTCAGATGTGTGTTCTTCCTACCTTAGCCTTCCTAGAGCTAGATTGCAGGTATGTCTCACCAGTGTGACTGCTTTAGTGATCTGAACTTATAATTATTTCTTAATATTTCCCAAGCATCTTGAGAGCAGCATCGTGATTACTTGTCTTTCAGTCTTGAACACCCCTTAGCATACTTCCTTGTCTGGGACATTCAATTAATGTTTGTGAAGAATGAATGAAAGATTAATGAATGAATGAATAATAAGTTATTAGAATATCTAATGTATCTCCATTACTCTTACCAAATATTAAGTGAAATATATGTTAAAGATTCTATGTAATTTCTTGATCAATGAAGAAACCAGTAAGATGTTATATAAATTGATTCAAGAAGAATTTTAAAATCACGTGTCAGCAAAGAGATAAAAATGCAGTATGAATTTATAAATAAGGTACAAACTGGCTTGGAGAGGGGTAGAAGAGAAGAGAAAAATTCAAGGCATTTCAGTGGCAAAGAAAATTCATTTGCGTTTATGGAGAAGAAATACTTGAGATGTATCTTTCAACCTCAAAAGCAGTTCAAGAGCTCAAAGACCCCAAAAGGTACTATGATTGTTGCAGTTCACCTTCATGGTTGCTGAAAAAATCACCATCAAATGGCTTAAGGGAGCAAGCGCTTATTTTCTGTTATGATTCCTGGTTACAGTTCTCAGTACAGCTTGCCAGAAGAGCTCATACCAACACCAGGGCCAGGGAAACTGGCCACACCATCTCCACATAACATCTGAGAGAGGAATAATCCTTACTTGCCAGACCAGCATGTCTGGCCAAGTGTACATAAGGATGCCTCATTTCTCAACCTCCATCTTATTCACTTGCCCAGGGCCTAGTACCACCCACCATGGGCTGGGCCTTTCTTATCAACTAGACAATCTCTTGCATGTTCACTCTGGGCTTAACTCAACCACTAATTCTCTACAAATGTGGCCAGAGCTCAAATCCTTAATCATCAAGTTGACACCTGTATGTAACTATGACAGTGCTAGAGAGAGACCAGATAACTTAGATAGCATCTACTTTTCTGTTCAAAACACATAGACCCTTTTGATTCATTTCAAAGACTTGATGGTGTGTTTTAGAGGACTTCCAAATACATCTTGCAAGTGGAAGGTTGAAAGAGTGCCCTGGGACCCAACATGGACCTTACACCTTTTCTACAACTTTATTTTTCATGAATACTTCCTGTTTCCTTACCATGACCCACGCTAACAGGGCCGAGGGGAGGCTCTGTCAGGCACGTCCTTGTCATGCGAGCATAAGGATCTGAGTTCGATCCCCATGCTGGGCGTCATGGTGCACACTTAGAATTCCAGGCCTGGGGACGTGAAGACAGGTGGGCCTCAGGGCTCATTGGCCAGTCAGACTAATCTACTCAGTGACTTCAGGACAGCCAGAGACTCTGTCTCAGAAAGCAAGGTGACAGCTTGTGACATCCATGATTGAGTGCTGAGCTCCACACGCACACGCACACATGTGTACATGCACCAACCCACCCACATACATGCACCACACAGTACACGTAAACACATGCAAACATACAAGATAGAGGGATAATAGTGAGAGTCAACACTACATGCCAAACTCTAGTCTGAATGCTTTTCTTTAAATTTTTAATTTTTTATTATTATTTATTCAATTGTACATGTATGTGCTCGCGTGTGTGCGTGTGTGCGTGTGTGTGTGTGTGTGTGTAGAACCATGGATGAATTCAGGAACTACCATGGATGCCTCCACCTCCTCCTTGTTTACTCTGCCCCAGGATTCACAGGCTCCGCCCTACCAGGACCAGAAGCGCAGGCTGCCCCCGCTTCCGCCTGGCGTCTATACGTGGGGTCTGGGATCCGAACTCAGGACCTTCCGCCTGCAAGGCAGAGGCTTAACCCATGAGCCACCTCTCCAGCCCCCTGAATGCTTTTCTTATTTAATCTTAGCCACCCTTGGAAGAATGTACTAATAAGGTGCAATAGTTTTCTCAGAAAGTTGAATGAATCTTTTTTAAATTTATTTACTCATCTGCTCATTGGGCGCATTGTGAACACGTTCCCTGTGGCCAGTCCCATCTGGTTCCTAAATGGTGAACTGGTCTGTCTGCAGCCGTAGAACTTTAGCAGTCAGCTTAGCTGGCCATGCTCTGTTCAAGCTATGACAGAAAGCACCTTGAGAATGCAATTTAATGAGGATACAGGGCAGAAAGCACCTTGACATGGCTCTACGTGACATTTGCAGAGTGTCTGGGAGCGTCCTGACTCAGCCTTTGAACTTGCACGATGGCTGACATATCAACATGCCCCCATAGATTAGTGAGGGTCTTGGGAGAAATAATTCCAAGCAGTAAGAACCTTAAGGACTAGGGCTAGACAGGTGAAGGGGAGTGTCTCTATCAGTGGGTCTGTCCAAGGAAGGGCCACTTGGTCTGCCACAGAGGCCTGAGCCCCCACTAGCATATATGATCTAGAGGGAACCCCAGAAATCATAAATGCAGGTGGAGAAAAGGGTGGGAGGGAGTGGGATGGATTGATGAAGGGAGGGGAAGAAAAGAGAGGAGGGAGGAGGGAGGGGAGGGAGGGGGAAATGAGAGACGGGGGATGAAGGGGGTAGAGATAATTACTGTGCTTGTAAAACTAGGAAAAAAATAAAAATAGAAATAAAAAAAGAAAGCTCTGGGTGGGGCAGGAAATCCAATAGGATCTCTGGTGAGGTAGGCAGGCCAAAGAACTCGCTCTCCACTGGTGGATGTGGAGCTAGGTCTTGTGTGTTGTCTACACTGGTTTCTGAGATGATTCATAAACGAAGAGATTTGTAATTGACTTGGAATCTGTGAAAAGTAACAATAAAAAAGGATGCAGGCTGAACATAACAGGGGCCTCTCTGTGGTCTTTAGAAAACTTGCGGCCTCATGGACGATATCCATGTCTGATTTTCCTAGGGTCACACGTGGGGCACATTGACTTCTTAAGTTTCTAGGTAAAGATGAGTCCCGTGAAGTGCCCTGGAATACCCCCTTGAGACCAGAGCCCCAGGCCGACTGGGTCTAACAGACGTGATGAGGTGGGAGCTGAGCGCGGCGCTGGTTCTCCTGCCTCCTCCTCGCTGATGGGAAGAAGCCCTTCTGTTGGCTCAGCCTGCGCTGGGGACAGAGCATGGGAGACAGCTTGGGGTCCCAGAACCAGAGAGGATGCACCCCGCATCCTTTCTCTATTGTGTGTCTCTTCCTGGCAAGCGAATTCTCTCCTGTGCTCTCAGCTTCTGGCTTGCGAAATTGAGATGATCTCCTACTTCAGGGGATTATTTTGGGAAAATGAAACTGAGTTGAACATGAGCGAAATCCTTTATGGCTCCAGCATACTGTGATGAGTAATCAGCTGCGACCAAATATTTACGTCGACTCTGCATAGTAAGTAGAAAATATTATTCCAGAAGTGACAATACTCCACTTAGAAAGACGTGATCATGCTGTAATTTATGAAATGGTATTGTTCCAATGCAAATATGAGTTCATAATCACAGCTTCAGTCTGGAAGGGCTCTTCATTCTATAACAGGGCATTGCATGAAGCATGTATGTAGAGACTTTTATACCACACCATGTTATACCACGCCATAGCATATAAAATCATATTATTCCACAGCACACCACATCATGCAACACCAAGTCATACTATACCATACCATGCTACACTACACTATGTCATACCCACCAAACCACACCAAATCATATACCACACCATAACATACCACATTATACAACACCATACTATACCATGCCATGCCACACCAAGTCATACCATAGCACAACACATGACAACATACAACAAACCACATCATATAACACCAAATCATACTATATAATACCATAGTATACCATGCCAAATCACATCCCACCACACCATACAATGCAACGCAATATCATAGCATACCACATACTAGCATAACACATCATGTTATAAAACACCAGTTCATACCACGCTATATCACAGCACACCACACCACACCACAGCATATTCATATTACTTGTGCATGAAGGTCTTTCAGCAGCAGGCCATTTGATGCCTTAATTTACTTTGGCAATTAAGGATGCGCCTACAGATTTCCTCTCTGGCCCTCCCCACACACACTGTCACTGCAGCAAGGCCAGAAAAATCACAAAGGAATGGAGAAAGAGGAAATGGTTAGAAAATGAGTCAAAAGTGAAGGTGAGAGTGGAAGACAGGGCCACGTGACCCCTTTTTATCACTGTGACTCTCATCTTCACGGGCAACTTGACTTGGAACTGCCAGCAGACGCCTCTGGGCAGTGAGGGAGGATGTTTTCAGAGTTCAGCCGATGGGGAGAATCTACCTTGCACATAGGCACCATCATCCTGTGGGCTGCGGTGGGCTGCGGTGCTGGAAAGAAGAAAAAGGAAGAGAGGAGGAAGTGAGCGGCGCACAGGCTCACTGCTCTCTGCTTCCTGGCCGCGGATACAGCGTAACCAGGGATCCGCCCTTCCTCTCCATGATGGAATGCATGCCAAGCCACCAGCCAAAAAGAACCTTTCTTTTTGTTTTTTTTGCTTCGAATACTGGCTTTATTATTTTTTTAAGATTCAAATATTGTCTTTATTGCCTTTTATTTTATTATTCTAGTTTTACAAGCATATTGAGTACGTATCCCTGCTTCCCTCTATCCGTCTTCCCTCTCATTTCCTTCCCTTCCCTTCATCAATCCATCCCACTCCCTTCCACCCTCCTGCCTGTCCACTTCAAAAAGAACACTTCCTTAAGTTACTTTTCTTGCATATTTGGTCTCAGCTACAGGGAAGTACTTAATACAACTACCGTCCCTGTTCTCTTATCCAGAGGAGGAATATTCAGCAGATAAAACAACACAACGAAGTTCGGAAAGCTCCTAAAGTGAGTGGCGGGAAGCACAGCCGGTTCGTATGAGTGTCTTTCCAGCCCCTGCTCAGAGGTGATTGAGGGATGACGACAATGGAGGACCAGTCAATGCTTGTCTGTGGTTCTGAGACCACCAGCTGTTGTGTGTCTAGAGAAGACCAGGGGACATCTGGAGACACTGACTTTGGGGACAATATAAATTTATGGCTTGGGTAGTAGTGTTTTGAGATAATTGTCATTTCCTTGTAGAGATGACCTATTATTTTAGAAGATAATTTAAATGATGTATGGTACAGTCTGAGATCTGGCTCATTGACAAAATGACTCATTTGGAACCTGTTTAGCGGAGTCTGGACACACTGAGGTATAGACATAAAATGTCCCTTCTCAGGATTTTAGCAATAATTTCATCCCAAAGATTCTATTCCACAGGGTAATGTTCTGGAAGGAAACGGCAGCAGCTTCCAAACTTTTTCCCGCCTCAGGGCTCCACAGACCCCGGGGCAGGCTGTCCTTGGTGATCGACATAGACTGCCTCCAAGATTTAAGACACCGTTCTGTTTGTGCTGAGATTTCTGGCTTTGAGGCTGTTTTTCAACGCTTCCCCCATACCAGGGGCTTTCCTGACTTTGGCAAGTTCTCAGGCCTGATGGCCACTGGGAGTCTGGAATCCACTCACACCGAGTGAGTCCCAGTGGTGGGAACACGGCGACATGTCTCACTCTGCTCTTGGGGATGCTAATGTGCAGCCGAGGTCCACCACATGAGGTCTTCTGGGAGGGGCCTTCTGTGGACAAGTGGATGAGAAGGTCACGCACGGTGCTGGCCACACAACTTCCTGGGGATCCTCGGGGATACACGGCTCCAAGGAGGAAGGGCAAATACAACTGTCCCCACTCAAGTGCAAGCGGTGGTGGCTGATTTCTTGGTTGGTCACTGCAGCGTCCTCATTTTGACAAAGATTCATGCAGCGCCTCCCCTCCTAAGGCACAGCGTGGTGCCAGGGAGATGTCAGAAGCCCAGGAGTCTGCCCAAGGGCCTGCTTTACCCAAGGGACACTTAGGAATCTCTGCCATGCATAACTGTCTCCTCCACATCTCTATGCTCATCCTCAAGGTTACTCTAGGTCACTTTTCCCCTGGGAAGGCATGAGATCAGCACATCTACTAGCTGCACAGATGTCTATACTAGCTAGGATTTTTCTGGAGAACCAGAACCATTAGCGTGTGTGTGTGTGTGTGTGTGTGTCTATGTAGCATCTGTTTACTTATCTATCTATCACCTACCTTTATACAGAGAGCTGTTCATGTTAAGGAACTAGCTCATGTGATTATGGGAATAACATTTGGAAATATGCTTCGAGTCTAAGGTCAGCCTGCAGGTAGAATTCCCTCCTTTGGAAGACCTGCCTTTCTATTAAGGCTTACAGCTTCCTGGATGCTCCATCACTCCACTAAGAGTTCTCCATTCTGTTAGCCACACTGCATTGCTTTGCAGTGGCCTGAGCTGTCACGTTTGAGTCTGAGCTCACCTTTGCTTTGATGAAGTGGGGATGTTGCATGAGTGCTCACAGACACATGTGAGGTTACACACTTAGGTGCACACAGACACATGCACACATAGATGTAAGGGTGCACATGCACACACCACATACATGTGCAATCACCATTTTCTTTTCTATCATAAATAGGGCTTTTTCTGCCTTGCCGGGTGAACACGTCCTTTGTTCCTTTCTATGCCTTTTACAGGCATCTTACTGAGCTCTTATACTCCAGTTGCAGATGTCAATAGATTCTTACTGAAGACAAGTGTTTGGATCAATGCATTACCTTCATAATGATGGAAAGGTTTACTTGTTTGCAGTGAACTCTCTGATTAGTCAGCTCGCCCATTTTCCTTGAGAGGATAAAAAGGTATTCATTAGGCTCTGTGTACAATGTGGGGCCCACACTTACTGTCCACTAGGTGCAATTTATATTTTAAATATCATAATTGTAGCCTTTCTAGATCATTATTTTTTAATGCAGTCAAATACAATTTGTTGGCAAGTGCTGGAAATAGTAATGCATTTGCATCACGACAGAGGCGGGTAATCAGCAGGGTCTGAGCCCACGGAGATGTTTGGGTTCGGTCGGACCACAGGGCATTGAGTGAGGGGCGTCAGCTGGTACAAAGCCGTGGTCTTTGTGAATGGCAACAGCTGCCTCCACTTACCTTGAGCCTTTGGCAGGTCTCAGTCACTGAGAGCCACGAGTTAGGATTCAGGGTTTATTCTATCCTCTTGGTGTTTACTCTACCTTTATTTATCAATTCTTATTTTATGCAGAGAAAGAAAGGAACAATTATTAAGAGAAAAGGGGCCAGGAGTAGAGTCCTATGGTGTTGACCTTGAGGTAACAGGGGTCGGAGAGACAGTGTGAGGCTCGGGACAAAGCTCGGAGTCCCCTCCCTTCTTATCATCACCTGCCACCACTTTCTTTCCTTTCGGCTGCATTCTCTCTCTCTCTCTCTCTCTCTCTCTCTCTCTCTCTTTCTCCCTCTCCCCATCTGTCTCAGTTATACAACTTCATTGCTGTTATAAATACCTGACCCAAACAATTTAGGGGAATGAGGAGATTTTCTTGCTTACATGGCCAAGTTAGATCCAGTCTGGTGAGAGAGTTACAGTGCGGGAGGAGCCGAGAGAACGGCGGGATCGTGTCCACAGCAAGGGCAGAGGGTCAGAAACAACACTTCTCAGCTCACTTCCAGCTTCCCAAGTCCCAGCTAGCTTTGCCTCTATCCACCTGCCCAGCTAATGGCCCCACCCACTGCGGGCCGAGCCTTCCTACATTCATTCTGCAGTGAAGACGGTCTCCTTCAGTCTAGCTCAGAGCTCTGCCTGAACTAAGTAGCTCGTCACAGGTGAGCCAGCAGGCCTGTCTCCCAAGGGTGAAGATGGCGAGACTGATTACCACACTATCGTCTACCATCATTTTGCTTTCCTCTGTCTCTTCCGCCTCCCTTCTTCTTGCCCATCTCGTTGCTGCAGATCTAGCAGCATTTGTCTTCCTCTGATTCCCGCACGGTGCCTTTGCTACAGATGGACAAGTGTGCGAAGCTGCAGTCACAGAACTGGGACGCTTTGCCAGGGATTAGGCCCTCCACAGGATTCCGGGCTGCACTCCGCGTAGCTCTCAAGCAAACTAACGTGTCTTCAGGTTGGAGTTGCAGAGGAATGCATAACGGGACCTTCTTGCAGCCCCTGCTCTGCTATCAAACAAGTAGAACCTTCTGGCTTTCTCCTGACATCCACACAGGGCCGAGGTCTCTGCTTTCACATCCTGATGCACATCTTGGGGAAATTCCTAGCAGTTTAGGGAATGGAACTGTGTGGACAGCGCAAGGAACCTCTTCTCTACCCTTGTCTTGTATTCAGTTATTTTCTTTAGCCCCAAAGGCAGTATAGGATTTCTCGGAAGGGACTTCTCAGAAGTCTATATTTGGAAACTTCTAAGTTTAATGGGGGGGCATGGTTAAAGGGAAAGGAAGACTATCATTTCTAATCATCAGTTAAAGGAGAGGAATAAGACCATAGGGACATAGGAGTGTGACATGTACCTGAACACTTATATTTTATAACCTTCAGGGCTCACATTGCTGCCTTTCGTATTGTCGCCATCACCACCAGCACCACCACCGTCATCATCACCATTGTGTGATAAGGCCAGAGGAAAGGGCAATACTGAGCCAGGTGATGGAGAAATGCGCTGAGGTCCATCTGATTCTGGGCCGAGGTGGCCAACGGGAAGCTGCCTGCATTTGATGCTGTGAATGAAGAATCAATGTCACAGAGCACGGAGTCTATTCCAAAGAGAATAAGAGGAAGCGCATCAGAAACCACAACAGAGGTGACAGAACATTCATAAAACGGTAGGAAAGAAGAAAGTTTGCAGTGGGAAAAGAGAGGAATGGGATGGGGAAATAAGGAGTGAAAATGACAAAAATGCTCTGTATTCTTGTGTGAAATTCTAAATTTTTTTTAAGTCTGCCCTGGTGAGAATTGGCTGGCAGTCTAAGCCCACAATTCCTGTCAACGTTAGATAAAGAAGGCAGAGGGCGCAGATGTGTGTGTGACCATGACTTCAGCATTTTGCGTGCGCGCGCGCGCACGCACGTGTGTGTGTGTGTGTGTGTGTGTGTGTGTGTGTGTGTGAGAGTGTGTGTGTGTGTGTGGCAGTTGGACATTTTGGTCCCCACATCTCAGAGACTCGTGAGAGGTCTGCTTAACTCCCTTTGCTGAGAACAGCTTTGCCCGTGGTGTGGACGTGACTATGAGTGTGGGAGGAATATAGATGTGAGAGAAGTATAGAAATGCAGCCTCACATGGATTCCAAGCAGAAACTATGGGAGCTGGAGTCCCGTAGCCCATAGAGAGGAGGCAAAGCTTGTGGCTGAGATACTGTGATACCTGTTAGTTCCAGCTATGAAGCTAACACTTGAGGTGTGGGCCTTGGGGCACCTCTATAAAGAATCATCAGCGAGGATACCTGTGCAAGCCTACATGAGATTTTATTCATTGTGGAACAGATGTGGGAAGACCATCTGTATTCGTCAGGGTTCTCTGAAGAAACAGGATCTATAGAATGCAATATATAAAAATAAGTTTGTTAAAATAACTCACAGTAAAAATTTCTGTCCTTCAAAGTAGCCACCTGCAGCCACATTGCTCTTGGCTGGAATGTTCCACAAAGCCAAAAGATCCCAAGAAGATCTCAAGCCCTTGCTTCTCTGGAGGGTCAAAGACACTGGGCTCTAATGTCAGTGATGAACAGCGAGCAGCAGCGAGGCCTAGAGACCAGGCTCCCAAGGCAGCAGGAACAGCGACGACATGGTGGAAAAGATGAAGTTCTGCGTCAGCCAAGGACGGAGGCAGCAGCAGCAGCAGCAACAAAGAAGGTCACGATGCTCTAAAAGCAAATGACACTCGCAAAGTGGACTCCACAGCAAGTCGACACAAGATAAGGGAAGAGCAAGCCCCTCCTCCTTGCACCTCCTATTATCAGGTCCACCACTGGAAAGTACCACCCCTGATGGGCTGGCTTCTCCACAGCAATCAATCAAGTACCTGCAGACTTGTTCAGGGGCCATTCCAACCATTAACCCTCCACAGCTGCACCCCAAACACTCTGCAGCTGTCAAGTTGACACCAAAATGCAACCATAGCACCATCTTTGCTCCAAGACCATCAGGAGTCACAGGTGGTCCATGAACGTCTTCAGAAACAGTGTGGGGTGGACAGGGTCATTGGTCTTTCCCTATGGCTGTGGCCTGTGGCATGTGCCCTTGGGCCTTTGAGGTTTAGGACCTCAAGGGAATGGGTGGGACCGTTCTTAGGATAAGCAGATCATGCTGGAGAGAGCTGGTTTAGTATGTACAAGCCAGAAAGCACCTTGGTCTTTACTTCTCTGTTGTGGATAAGATGTGGGCGTTTCCTTGCTGTTGGTAACTGTCCTGCCATTGTGCATGGCAATCGAAATGGGAAGTGTAGCAATTACCATGCACTCTTGCTGGCAAATTAATGACCAAAACACCTAGGGGAACAAGGGGTTTTATTTTGGCTCACCGTTCTTGATCACAGTTCCTTGGCCAGCTTGGCAGGAGGACGCACTCCATCAAGCAGCTGGGGGAACTGGCCGGACCACATTCCCGGCCTGCCGAGAGAGGGACGACCCTCACTTGCCAGATCCAATGTCCTTAATGAGCTCCATCTACCTCATGCACCTGCTCAGGGACTAGCCCCACCCACCATGGGCTGGGTTTTCCCTATCAATGAGACAATCTCCCGCAGGCTGGTTTGGGGCTTAACTCAACTACCACTTCTTTACAAACGTGCCCAGAGCTTCGAGCCCTCAGCTGTCAAGTGGATACCTGCGTCTGACTGTGACAGTGAGCGTGCATGAAATCCCCCCAGTCCCTGTGTTGTTGGGGTCAGGTGTTTATTGCACTGATGCGGCTGTGCAGTTATAGATTCTGGGTACCTAAAAACAAGGAACAATCTCAAATTGGGGAGCTCGTGGAGAATCCTGTCACACTAACCTCTTTGGAAACACCTGTATGAGGTGGTCATGAAAGGGAACAGCCTGGCATGGGCATCCTAAGAAGTTTAGGCAGCTGGAGACTTGGATTGTGATGGGCATGGTGGTTGGTGCTCCAGCCCTCTGTTGTAAACAGCGAGCTCCGTCCTCTGAGGATAATGGCAGAGGCTGATAGTGAGTCTATGGGCTGGAGGCCATGTGGCCTCTAGAGCCACCTCTCTGCTGTAGTTTGCTCCCGACAGGGCGAAGAACTCTGAAGCTTGGGTCCCGCCAAGCTCATGATTTCTGCAGCCTGCTCCCTCCTGCAGACCTGTCACTGCTAGGTAGGGTCAGAAAACAGGGAGCCGGGCACCCCTCACCCTCTCAGTACAGACCTCGATATTCCGTTTGTCTCCCTCATTCTTCACCTCACTTGGAAATACCCCGTGGCTTGGACATCAGCTATCACAGCATGTCCAAACCGGGGTCACTCTGGACAGAGTCAGAACCAACCTGACTCAGTCACCGGCTGCAAAGCGAAGTGTGGCCAGTGGCCGGTCCTGGCTACAAAGAAGGGATGTAAACGCCTGAGGCGAGCGCAGACCTGCTGGGCAACTGACCCTGGATTGGTTTGGGTTCAGCTTCAGCATAAATGGCGGGAAGGCAAGAGGTTCCAAACCTGACTGACCACCCCGTGTCTGGCAGATCTCATGTCAGAGGATGGAGAAAGAAGCTGCTCCCGCCACTTTATGTACCGATTTTCAAACATTCATCACTTGTCTTTTTCCTTTTCTATGTGTCTTTAATACTACTTTAATTTTTAAAAATTTGACATGAGTTTTTTTTTTATTTTTTACTCCTCTTCTTACGTCCATTTAATTTTGTTTACATATTTTTCTTTACTGTACAGATTTTTTAATATATGCTCTTTTCCTCTTCATAATGTTCTTTTCTTTTTTCTTTCTTTTATTTAACTTTGCTTCTTTTTTCCCATTCCCTGGCACTTCTTTCATAAATTTGTTTTTAGTTTATTTTAATTAATTAAATTGATAGCTGACTTTGCAGTAGATACCAATGAAATCCAGAAGACCAAAAAGGTATATTCTAAAAACCAGGAAAATATGAAAGAAATGGAAAAATCATAGACACATTGGATACCAGGAGATGGAAAGACCCGTCCACCCATGCTCATGGGTCTATAAAGTTGATACTATGAAAATATTACCAAAGGTGACCTACAGATTCAATGCATTTACCATCAAATCTCAATGAAATTCTTCACAATAATAATAAAACAATCCTAAAATTCATAAAGATGCACAAAATGTATCTTTATGATGCAGGTACAAAATAGACATGTGGACCAGTGGAATGGAATAGGGAACCCAGAAATAAGCCCATAGAGCTACAGTTGCATAATTTTAGTGAAGGTGCCATAAGCATGCATTATACACATACACTGGAGAAAATTCAGTCCCTTCTACAAATGGTCCTACTGAAGTTAGATATTTGCTTGCAAAAGATCGAAACAAGATCCTTTTCTCTAACTGCACAGAAACATCATTTTAAAATGTATCAAGAACTTTAAGGTAAGATCTGAAACTTTGAAACTGCTAGAGAAAATACTCCAAGCTACAGGCAAAAGCAAGGGCTTTCTAATAGGACCCAAATAGCCTAGGAAATGCAGACAAGAACTGACAAATGGGAATGCGTGAAATTAAAAACCTTCACAGCTGAGGAAATAATCAACAGCATGAATTGGCTATCTACAGAATGAGAGAATACCTGTGTGAGACACGCATCTGAAAGGGATGAATATCAAGATCTGGAGAGAAGTCAAAATATTAGATTTAAAATAGCACCGTCAATGAAATTCCCATCTTTCACAAAAGAAGTACAAATTTTCAAGCAAATGCATGAAAAGATATTTACCCTCCCAGCCATCAGGGAAGTGCACATTAAAACTTACTGAAATATTGTCTTACATCAGACAGTATGACCACTGTAAAGAAAACAAACAACAGCAGATGCCGGTATGGATGGGGTGGGGTGGTAATCCTGCTGTAGAGAATGTAATTACTGCAGATTGGGATTTGGTATGGAGGTTCCTCATGAAACTAAAAGCAGAACTACTGTATTATCCAGCCATATCAATTCTGAGTACGGACCAAAAGGAATCTGCATCAGCATATCTCAGAGACACATCCATGTTTATTGCCAAATATGGAATCAACCTAGCTATCCATCAACAGATGGATGGATGAAGAAAATATAGCACATATTCGCAATGGAATTTTATCCAGCCATAAATGAGAATAAAATGCTAGCTGGAAAATGGGTAGAACTGGAGATCAGTGTGTAAGCAAGATAAGCCACACTCGGGAAGACACGCATTACACTGCTTTCCTCCTGTGTGTGGAATCTAGATTTTATATAAGAATATATATATCTGACATGAGGAAATACACAGCATAACAGTAATAGGGGGACTCTCTAGAGGAGGCAGTGAGGGGAGGGGAGACAAGAGCACAATGAGGGGTGACAAGCAAAGGGTGTGTGTGAAGATGCTGTGATAAAACATTATTTTGCATGCCAATTTGAAAAGTAAAAAAAGGAAATCTTTATATTCTCTTTCTTTCTTTTTATTACCTTTATCTTTACTGTACTTGTTCATAATTGCATGTACCCATCTCTTGTTATTTTGTAGCAACAAATGACATAGAAATAGATTTTGAATTGTATAATAAGTTTGAATGGTGGGTGCTTAACCCCGTGCCAGGATCTTAGGTACTTTGCAAGTGTCAGTTATTAAATTTAGCTTATAATGCATTTCATCTGTCTTAACTCTTCTATATCAATGTTTGCCTAATTTCCCCCATTGCCCTTCATTTATGTAAGTACAGTTCATAGGAGAAAATATTCTTTCATTTGTTCTCCTCTGTTTTCTTGAAAATTCTCCATTTTAGTAATTATAGCTGCTGCAATGACTATTATAAATGGTTTCTTGACCGTTTCCTCCATTGGTGAGGTTTTAAATATAATAAAGTTGTCATTTTAATCTTCCTCTTCGGGACATAGTTTTGTTGCCTTTTGAAATAAATGTTTGGGAAGAGGTAAAAATAAAAGCATTTTTGACTTAATTAGAATTTATGCAAGGTATTGAAGTTGCCCACATCTACTTAATTCAACAAATGGACACAATGTTCTCATAGAAACAAAACTGGGACATGCCTAATAGAACATTTTCTCTTCTGGAAAAAAGTTTCTGCATCTCAGAATAAAAAATGAACTAGTAAGTGGAAAAGCTAGTTTGAAGGTAGAGACCCACACGCGCCAAGCTCTGGAACGAGTCACTCAATTACTAACTTCTCAAATTCTTCTTGTTCTGCACCAAGAGCCACGTGTCTCTTACATGATATAAGGGGGACTTGGTGGCCAACAAAATACACAGACATTCAAGGAAAACTCAATCACTATGACTCTACTTGTACTGTGGCCAGTCTTTTCTCACACAACACCCACCTAGCATTCAGCAGATTCTTCCCCCTAAATCTGCAGATGCTCTGTCCTCGCCTCTCCTGATACTCTTCCTTTCCACTGTCAGTACTTAGCTAGCGCCAGGAACTTACGTAATTTGTACTTAGAAATTACAAGTCAGCTATTAAAGTTAAATTGAAATGCATTTTATGTTTTCTTACCTAGACCCTTGCACCTTCTCTCTAGAAGTTCTTATTGTGCTTTCGTGTGGTCCAAGCCAGGTTGACCAACCATTTTTGTGTAATCTACATCAAGAATTTCTGGGGTTTGGGACATTACAGGATTCTCGTTCTTGAAGACAGGGCAGTCCTAGGAAAACCAAGGCATGTAGCTGGTCACTCCACCTGTTAATACCTTTCAAGCCTAAGTCTGAGACAGATGGATTAGACTTGCCAATTGTGGACCATATATTGTGGCACAAGACGCTGAGAACACATTAGGAACTTTTCAGCTCATCCTGTAGACATTGGGCTGAGATTCATGGGGAATAGGTTTTCTGAATGGTAACAGAGTTTAAGGTTTATGTGGAAAAGTTCGATTTCAAATATTGCTGTGGTTTGGATATACTTTTTGATGTGTTTCCTGTCATGGTTTGAAATGTGTCCCCCACAGTCTCATGTGTTTAGAAAGGTCATAGCATCTTTGAAAGGTGGAATCTTGCTGGCAGGAGGCAGTCACAGGGGATGTTTTGAGGTGGATGAGTCCCACCCTACTTCTGGGAGAGGTCTGCCCTTGCAGTCGGCGGTCTTGCAGCTCTCAGTCTCAAGACGTCTGCAGTGACTTAGCTCACCTCCAACTTCTGACAGCCCACCATGCCTTTCCTCTCATTAAAGACTCTCTCTCCTCTAGAACTGTAAGCTGAATGAATCTCCCCTTTCTCCCTTAAGTTGCTTGATTTTGGGTATTCTCTCACAGCAACACAAAGAGTAACTAGTACACTCCCCATAGATTCCGTCACTGGAAAACAGTTTCCGATACAATTGTACTGAAAGGTAGCGAGACCTTAAAAGCAGAAAATGGCTGGTTCATGACTGCCTAAAGGGGTTAATGATGGTCTCATAGTGTGGAAGTTACTCTGTTGCTGCGACACATCATCAAACTCAAGAAATTCAAAAGGAAATTTATTTGGTGTATGGTTCCAGAAGGGAGATTCAGTCCATCATAGCAGAAAAGGTATGGCAGGTGGCAGAAGCTGGAGGTGGCCCAAGTCATGTCTACCATGGAGGCTACACATTGCCTGTGGAGGACAACTCACATTTCAAACCATAGCACAGAGACAGGCTGGGCATGGAGGGAGTTTCCCCAAAGACTTCTCTCCATGCTCTCTAGCTTGCTCTACCATACATGATCTCCGTGGACCATGATGCTCTCCTCCACGTGATGATGCAGCCAGAAGACTCTCACCAGAGGCTGTCCTCGCATGCCAGTCAATTTTCCGTAATTCTGACAAATATCTAAGACAATCAACTTGGAGAGAGAAAAGCCTTATCCCAGCCATGGATTTAGAGGTTTTAGTCCATGGTCGATCGGTCTTGTTGCTTTGTGTTTGTGGCGAGTCACATCAAAGCACAGCAAAAAGTCATCTATGGCCAGCAATCGGAAGGCAGAGTGTATTCCCAATGACCAAATCATCGCTAGAGCCCACTCTCCAAAGACCCCACCATCACTCATCAGTGCCATGAATTGACAGCCAGGCCTTTAACAGAAGGATTTGTTGGAGAGTTTTATACAAACTCTTCCACCTGTCTTGGCTTTCAATCTCTAGAACTGAGCTGAACAGTCTCTTTTCTTTATATCCATCTTTCTAAAGTACCATTTGTTTAAAGTTATTTTCTGTAGCAGCACAAACCAGACTAAGATAAATACCTTCACACACTATCTATGAACAGTCTTAGTTATAATGCACGGCATGCTTTGTCTGACTGTGAAGTTCATCATCTACTACTACGACGTCTCCCCATATCCTTTTTATAATTCTCTCATGTTCCTTTTGATGTGGCCTACGGCCATGTGGGCTCTGACCCCAGCTCTCTGTTCCAGTTTTCCTCTGTTCCTCCCGCCTGCTGCTCTTCCTCCTGCGCCAGGTGATCTCTTGCAGTTCCTGGCCACGGGTCATGCTTTCATTGGGTCTGGAAGCAGATACTCCCTGTGCCCTCTACCCCCTGGTGCATGCCACCCTTTCTCTGTGATGCCAAACACTTGCTATGCCAACTTAGTCATTTCCCCACTTTTCTCATGCTGTGGGTGTGTTTTTGTGTCTTCTTTTCCCTCCGTGTCGTCGGTGTATCAAGTGCCAGCCAAGGAGAAGCTGCAGTTATTTTCTCTATAAGGCGGGTGGGAAGATCATGGTGGAACATACACTGGAATACATTATAGTTATGTAGATCTGAGTGAGTTACATAAATACCTGTGGAGCATTATAAGTTGTTCCCTGACAATGACTTGTTCTGTCAGCAGATCCCCATAGGTGGAAAGAGCACATAGGCACATACTGTCTAGTTAGCCTTCCTCCTTTTATGCTTGTAGCAATGTGCGCCTAATGGGAAGGAAGGTAGATGACTGAGAGGAGGGACACAGAGTCCCCAATACCTGTGTGCGATGAACCACCCCTGGACTGTATATACTTTGTCTCTATCAATTTGATCTCTACACAGCAGCAAAGCCTGGGACTTAGTTAATATGAGAAAGAAAAGAGGCTAGATGTGAAATAACCTTTTCCTGTTTTGACTTAGATCAAACTTCAATGGGAAGATGGGAGAGGAGCACAGTACGGATGTGGGAGCACAGTAGACATGGGAGATGGGTTGGGAGCGCACTACACAGGGGATCAGGACTCTTCTGTTAGTGTGGAAAAATGGTCCATTTTTCCCATGACAAATCTGTCTCTGGATTGGTATTTACTCATACAATTTGTTCAGATCTTTCTGGAAGATGTCGCCACAGAGGACAGCATACAGAAGGAAAGGGAGTAGGCGTGGGCCAGGGAGCCATTGTTCGCTTACTCTGACAAGCCTTCAGATGAAGCCTCTAGATGATCCAGGGGATCCCCAGAGTGCTAGAAAGATCTACTACAAACAGTCCCCATCAGAAGCTTGTCAGAAGCGATACAAAGCAGGACACAGTTTCTGACTTCGATCGTTTGCTCAGAAACGGCATTTGCACACGAGCAACAAAAGCGGTGGGCAGCTAACCCAGTAGGAATGTAGAGACTCATGGGTAAGTGCTAGAATACGGAAATCCACTCTCATGAACAGTAACTGAAAGCCTGTTCAAGAGAGAGCTGATGAGGACCAGCAACTGCATGAATGCTTTAGGATGGCAGCTGGGAATTAATCACTCACCACTCATTAGCTGTCTGATAAGGGATATGACTTGATTTATCTGAATTTTACCCTCCATTTAGAATGGCCAGTCATACTTTCCCACAATTGGCATATGAGTTAGGGAAAAAGTGAGTGTTTATTGAAACAGATGCTATTATTTTCTCTCTTATATAAGTGTTAGATCACATAGAATTTTGTGTACATAGAGATAAACATCTCATTAACTTTTTCTATGTGCGTGGCCTGTGAACTCTACATCAGCTATTAAAGTAAAAGTCCTTTTTTTGTGGTATCATCTCTGTATATATAAAGTTACATAAGGCATGACCCATTTCTGGCTTTCCTTTCCATTGACTTGCTGTTATCTCTGCAATTACTCAGTTTCTTGTGTGTGACAACCTCGTGTGGTGTTTACGCTCCTGGTATTATAGTTCTGCTTTCAACCCTTCCTCATAATTGTCTTGGTTATTCATATCCTTTTTTAAAAATTTTTTCTAGTTTTACAAACATAATGAGGGATTGTCCCTGTCCCCTACCTTCCCCCCTCTTCTCCCACTCTCCAATCCGCCCCCCTTCCTCCTACCTTCCTGCCTGTCTGCTTGTGTGGGCCCCAGGATTCCATTGGGGTTGTCTGCTTTCATATGGGCTCAAGCTTCTGTGGCAGATTCAGTGGTCTTCCTTGGGTAGACCCACTGATAGGGGCATTCTCCTTCACTCGTCTAGTCCCACCCCCTAAGGTTACTCCTGTATGTGATATTTCTCCTGCTTCTCTCGATAGTCGGGGGGGGGGAGTTGATATGTCAGTCATAGTGCAGCTCTGGTGAGGATAAGTTTCACTGCAGTAAGTTCCTGGATGCAGCAGCCCTGTCTTGAGTGGAACATCTTGGCCGGCCGTGGATCTCCCCACTTTTAAGCAATCTTATTGCCTCCTCTTCCTCAAGATTCCCTGAGCCCTAGGATGGAGAGAGATTTGGCTGAGCGTTTTAGGGTTGCTATACTCTGAACTCTGGTTGGTGGGTGTTTATTTCACTGCCCTCCACGGCAACAGACGGTCACATCTTATTGGGTGTTGAGATCTTTTCTTTTCTAAAGCTAAAATGAGAGGCGTTTAGATGGATTTACTCTCTGGGTTTGTGGTTAGTATTAAGGCATCTGATCCTGACTACGGTCAGTTTTCTCCCTGTCCACCGTTGTTTAGATTGGCTTACATTGTGGGTTGTGTGTTCCCTGTCATGGAGGTAATTTAGGGGCTGGTAAGCAGCTGGTTGGTTACCTGGAGGCTAACCCCACTCTATTGTATCCTATTTCTGTTCTTCCCTCCTCTCAAAGACTTTTCCTACATAAAAGACTTTCAAAAAAACTATTTACCTCTGTTCTTTTAGGGTCTTCTTCCCCCTTCACTCTTCCACGCCCCCCATCTTGTGTTCCTTTAGATTTGTGGGTGTTGTAAGAGTTTCTGTTTATGTCAAACTGAATGTTTAATGCTAGAATCCACTTATAAGGGAGAACAAACATCTGTCTGTCAGCATCTGGCATATTTCGCTCAGTATGATTTCTTCCAGTTCCATCCATTTACCGGAAAATATTCTTAGTTTATCTTTCCTTACAACCGAATAGTATTCCATTGTGTATATGTACCATGTTTTCACTAACCATTCATCACCTGTTGGACATCTAGGTTGGTTCCATTTCTTTGCTATTGTGAAAAGAGCTGCTGTGAACATGGTTGTCCTTGTGACTCTGCTACAGGATGCAGTATTCTTTGGGAATATTCTCAGGAAGAGAATAGCTGGGTCATGAGGAATTTTAATTTTTAACCTTTTTAGGAACCTCCAGATTGATCTCCAGAAGGGTTGCAGGAGTTTACTTCAGTCAGAATGAAGTGAGATGATATCTCAGGGTAGTTTTAAGTGACATTTCCCTAATGGCTAGGGAAGCAGAACATTTTTTAGAAGATGTTTGTTAGACATTTGAATTTCATCTTGTGAGAAGTTTCTTTTCAGTTCTATAGCCCATTTTTAATGCAGTTGTTTACTTCCTTGGCATTTAATTTTTCAAGTTCTTTTTGTATTCTGGATATTAGACTTCTATCAGATATGTGGTTAGTAAAGATGTTCTCCCATTCTGTAGGTTGCTTTTTGACTCAGTTAACAGTCTCCTTTGCTGAACAAAAGCTTTTTGATTTCATAGTCCCACTTGTTTAGTATCAGATATACATCTATTTGGGATCCTATTGAGGAAATGCTAGCTGAGTTCAATCAACTTGAGGGTATTTCCTATTTTTCTTCTAGGAAGTTTTATAATCTCTCATCTTTGATGCATTCGGACTTGATTTTTGTACAGGGAGACAAATCAGGGTTCAGTTTCATTTTTCTACATATAAGGTATCCAATTTTGCCAGCACCATTTGTTGAAGATGCTGTCATTTTATCAATTTTTTTTGGCACTTATGCCAAAGATCAGTTGTCTATAGGTGAGCACATTTATGTTTGGGTCTTCAATTCTAATCCATTGGTCTACATCTCTTTTTTGGAGCCATTAACAAACTTTTTATTATTATGGATTTGCAATATAATTTAATGTCTAGCATGGTGCTCCGCCTCTGCAGAGTTTATTTATTACTTAGGATTGTTTTGCTATCCTGGGTCTTTTACATTTCATATGAAATTTGAGATAGTTTTGCCAGTTTCCGTGATGTATTGGGTTGAAATTTTAATTGATGTTGTATCGAATCTGTATATTGCTTTAGATAGAATGGCCATTTAACAACATTAGTTCTGCCAATCTAGGAGCATGGAAGGTCTTTCTATCTTCTGGTGTCTTCTGTAATCTCTCTTTGTTTTAGGGTTTTAAAATTTTCCTCAAGTGATTTCATTCTTTCAGGGCCAATGGTAAATGGTGTATTGTGTCAGGTCTTTCTTGCTTTGTTTATCCTTGGTGTATAAAAAATCCACAGGTCCCTTTCATAGTGAAAGTGGGAAGTCAACATTGAGCAGGATTCACACTGGCAGCCCATGCTTGAAGTGCCCTGAAGCAAGCAGTGTGTGTTATTATTTGAGTGCTTACAGCCCCCACCCCAGGGGCCAGGGGCTCACAGGATGTGGGATTCTAGAGCTTTACATGTGACTTCATGCTATATTCCTCTGCATGAGCAGCGATTTGCTTTCTTGTGACAGTGACTAAAAAACAGTAAGATGAGGCCAACAAGATGTTTGTCGCATGTGTGCACACACATGATAAACAGATGTAAGCATTTTTAAATTATAAAAACCAGTTTGTTAGAAAAACAAGCCACAGATTTTGTATCCTGCCATTCCACTGAAATCATGCATTGGTTCCGGGAGTTGTCTGCTTTAGACGTTTTCCAGGAATGCTGGAGCCACGTGGAGGTCTGCTGTGACCTAGCCTGCCCCTGCCCCAGCCTTGACTCTTCCTTCGCCTGGAAAGACTGTATCTACTTACCCTCTGGAACCGTAAGTTGAATAAATCTCCTTTCTCCCATAAGCTGTTTGACTTTGGGTGCTCTCTCACAGCAATAGTAAAGAGTAACCGTTACACATTTCTTTGTGATTGTCAAATTTGGTGGTATATAAATTTTTAAAGTATGACCTTATGATTCTCTGAATTTCCTTGGTATCTGTTATGATAACTCCATTCTCATCTTTACTTTTATTATGTTGGCTTTTTATTAGTTGGCTAAGGGTTTGTCAATTTTGTTAAGTTTCTCAAAAAACCAGTTTTTTTGTTGATTGATTCTTTGTTTTTTTTGGTCTCAATTTCAGTTACTTCTCCCCCCCCAGCATCTACTAATCTCTGCCCATCTACTTCTTTGGGGTTGGTTTGTTCTTCTTTCTTTATAGCCGTAAGGTGCATTGTTAGGTTGTTTGTATGTGATGTTTTCCTCTTTCTGGTACAGGTGTTGAGTGTTATGAATTTTCCTCGAGGGCAGCCTTCATCCTATCCCAAGGGTTTTGATATTATGTGTTTTCATTATCATTGTGTTCTGGTAATTTCTGAATTGCTGTTTTTACTTCTGTCCAGACCTATTCCTCATTCAATAGCATATTATCAAGCTTCCAAGAATCTGTGTGTTCTCTCTGTTGTTTGTCTTGTTATGCATTTCCATCTTCATTCCCTGTTGGTCAAATAGAATACAGGTGGTGATTTTGATTTTTTTCATATTCGTGGAGGCTTGCTTTGTGGTCTAATATGTGATCTATTTTGGAGAACGTTACATGGGCTACTGAAAAGAATGTATATACCTTGGCGTTAGGCTAGAATGCTTGGTAGATGTCTCTCAGGTTCATTTGGTTTACGGTTTGGTTTAGTTCCAATGTATCTCTGTTCAGTTTTTGGTCTGTTGACCTGTTCTATGGCGAGAATGGGGTATTGAAATCCCCTGCTGTTATTGTGTTTGGGATGATTTGTTGTTTAGCAAATGTGAATGAGCCTATGTTTGGAGCATGTTATGGTTACATTTTAGTGTGAATTTGACTGACTGCAGGCTGTATGGGGCTCAGCTGTGGAGAATCATGGTTGGAGCAGGCCCTGAAAAGTCTGCAGGTACTTGCTTGATTGATGGGGGGTGCTTTCCAGTAGTGGGCCAGATAATAGGAGATGCAAGGAGGAGGGACTTGCTCTTTCCTTATCTTGTGTCGACTTGCTGCGGAGTCCACTCTGTGAGCGTCGTTCACTTTTTAGAGCATGGTGACCTTCTTTGTTGCTGCTGCTGCTGCTGCTGCTGCCTCTCTCCTTGGCTGAAGCAGAGCTCCATCCTTTCCACCTGCTGCTGTTTCCACTGCCTTTGGAGCCTGGTCTATAGGTCTTGCTGTTCATCGATGATGTTGGAGCCCAGCTGTTCTTCATTGACATTGGAATCCAGCTGTTCTTCACCAATGTCAGAACCCAGCTTCTTCGACCCTTCAGCAAAGTAAAGACCTCTGGTTGTGGGACATTCCTGTCAAGAACGAAGCAGCTATGGGAGGCTACTTTGAAGGACACTATTTTTACTGTAAGCTAATTTAATAAACATATTTATATATATATTACTTCTAGAGATTCTGTTCTTCAAAAAACCCTGATTAATACAGAGTGTATGTATTTAATTAAGACAGAGTGTATGTATTTACAATTGTGAATTCTTCTTGATGTATTGTTCCTTTGGTGAATATGTAGTAGTCTTCTGTATCTTCTATGATTTGTTTTGTTTTGAAGTCTATTTTGTTGAATATTGGATGGCTACTCCTGCTTGTGTTTACTTGGAGTATCTTTGACCCTGAAATTGTGCCCATCTTTTAAAGTGATGTATGTTTCTTGGAGGCACCATGTTGATGGGTTTTGGCTTTTAATCCTTGCTATTAGCCTGTGTCTCTTGACTGGAGAGTGGGTTCCATTGATGTTTAAAGTTAAAATTGAGGAGTTTTCATGGATTCTTGTCATTTTTTTGAGTTTATTGTTTTATTTGTTTGTTTTGGCAATTCTCTGCCTGATGGTTGAATAGGCAATGTTTTTCCCTTTTATGCTCTTGAGTATGTTGATTAGTTCCATCTATCTTTATTTGTGTGTGTGTTTGTTCGTTCGTTCATTTGTTCATTCATTCATTCATTCATTCTTGTGTGTGTGTGTGTGTGTGTGTGTGTGTGTGAGAGGGCACCGTATCTTCCTGTGGTGACTTCAAGAATCATCCTGGATGGCTTCTATCTCCTTTTTGCTTCACTCTGGGATTTCCCAGGCTCTGCTCACTAGGGCTGGAAGTGCAGGCACTGCCATTTCCACCTGGCGTTTTTTTTTTTTTATTAAAAATGTAATTATACATTTTAAATTTTTTTACCAGTTCCCTCCCTCCCCCTCCTCCCCCCAAGCCCCCCCTCCCCCTCCTCTCCCTCCCCTTCCCCCAGTGCCTCCCCCCCAATTCCCAGAGAGTCCTTTATTGTGTATGCCTGACTCTCCACTGGGTCCTCCTCTCCGATGACATATAAGGACCCAGTGGCATTTCCATAAGCCCTTTCTCTTGTTCCCCTTAAGCATAGGAGCACTACTATGGCTGTCAATCCCTTGCCTCCAGGGATCTCGGTGCCCTTAACAGATGCTAGACTTTATGAGGGCAACAGTGCGCTGGACATTGCGCAGGGCATGCAAAGTGCCATTATGATTGCTTTGGCCCCAACTATTGTTGAGAATCTTGCAAATCGTTGCTCCTCCCATCCTTTTGCTCTTACAATCTTACCGCCCCCTCTTCCGCAAATGTCCCTGAGCTCCAGGATGGGGAGAGATTAGGCTAGCCTAGTTCTATGTGATTGATATAGAGTCTCTGAAGTTCTGGATTGTGGTTTGTTGATTTTCTTTTGCTGTGTTGCTGCTCCTGCAATGCCCTTCACTCCATCCTGCTGGGCACTGTATGTCACCCCCTGGCCAGAGACAAAAAGCTGTTAAACTGGAGTCTTGTTATAATAGCACATTCAAGGGTAGATGTAATAAAAGTAGGAAACCTCAGTGAGGGAGGGGTCCATCACCCATTTGCAAAATGATTACTTTTTATCTGCTAGACTATATGCCCTCCCCTTCTGGTGAGATCAGGAAAGAACATCTGTGAACTTAACCAGGTTTCTCATTACTTACTTGCAGACCTTGATGGAGGCCTATTTTCTCTGCTGTAACATGGTCCCCTCTCTCCTTGTTTCTGGTGTGGCCCTCCTACCCCATCTCTCTTATTCATAATCCTTGCAATTACTGTGTTACATAGGTTTACTTTTGAGTGTCTCAATGTGGGCTGGGTGACTTTGGTACTAGGAGCCACCTATTAGGGAGTACATACGGCACTTAATTTTCTGGGTTTGGGATACTTCACTTAATATAATTATTTCTAATGACATCCATTTCCCAGCAAATTCCAGTAATTCATCATTTTTGATGGCTGAGTAGTACTCCATTGTATAGATGTACCACAGTTTCCTTATCCACTCATCAACTGTTGGACATTTAGGTTGATTCCATGACTTTGCTATTGTAAACAGTGCTGCTATGAACATGGTCGAGCTTGTGCTATCGAGGTGAACCTCTGCTGCATGGGGGGGTTATTCACAAAAGTGGGATAGCAGGGTCATATGGCATTTCAATCTTTAATTTCTTTAAGAATCTCCAGACGGCTTGCCAGAGTGGCTGTATGAGCCTGCATTCCCACCAGCAATGTAGGAGAGTTCCCCTCTCTCCACATCCTCTCCAGCATTTGTCGTTGTTAGTATTGTGGATTTTTGCCATCCTGACCGGGGTGAGATGATATCTCAGGGAAGTTTTGATTTGCATTTCCCTGATGGCTAAGGAAGTGGAGCATTTTTTCAGATATTTGTTAGACATTTTAATTTCATCCCTGGTAAAGTTTCTTTTAAGTTCCAGGGCCCATTGTTTAATTGGGCCATTGTTTTCCTTGGAGTTTAGTTTTCTAAGTTCTTTGTGCACTCTGGACAGTAGAGCTCTGTCAGATATGTGGTTAGTGAAGATTTTCTCCCATTCTGTGGGTTGCCTTTGAGCTCGTGTTACAATCTTTTTATCTGAACAGAAGCTCTTTAATTTCACAAGATCCCAACTGTTGAGAGTTGGTAGCAGTGACTGTGCCATTGGATGTCTGTTTAGGAAATGTTGGCCTAGCCCAATCAGCTCAAGGGAGTTTCCTTTACTTTTAACTATGGTTTTTAAAGTCTCTCGCCTTAAATCAAGGTCCTTGATCCATTTGGAATTAAGTCTTGTACATGGTGACAAGTATGGGTCCAGCTTTAATCTTCTGCATGTGGAGATCCAGTTTTGCCAGCACCATTTGTTGAAGATGCTGTTCTTTTTCCATTGGATTCTTTGGGCCCCTTTGTCAAAGACCAAATGGCTGTATTTTTGTGGGCTTATATCTGGGTCTTCAATCCTTATCCATTGGTCTGTGTGTCTATTTTGGAGCCAGTACCAGGCAGTTTTTATAACTATGGATTTGTAGTATAGACTAAGGTTTGGTGTGGTAATACCTCCAGCAGTGTTTTTGTTACTCAGGATTGTCTTTGCTATCCTGGGTCTTTTGTGCCGCCATATGAATTTTGAGATTATTTGGTCAACTTCTTTAAAGAATTGCTTTGGGATTTTAATTGGTATAGCATTGAATTTGTATATTGCCTTTGGTAGGATGGTCATTTTTACAATGTTGATTCTACCAATCCAGGAACATGGGAGGTCTTTCCACCTTCTGGTGTCTTCTGCTATTTCTTTCTTTAGGGTTTTAAAGTTTTCATTGTAAAGGTCTTTTACCTCCTTGGTTAGGTTTATACCAAGGTATTTCATTTTTTTAGGGGCTATAGTAAATGGGATTGTTTCTCTCAAGGCTTTTTCACTTCTTTCATTCTGGGCATATAGGAAGGCCTCTGATTTTTGCACATTTATTTTGTATCCTGCCACCCTGCTGAACTTCTCAATTAGTTCCAGGAGCTTCCTGGTGGAGTTTTTGGGATTACTCAGGTATAAGATCGTGTCATCTGCAAATAGGGATAGCTTGACTTCTTCCTTGCCGATTTGAATCCCTCTTATGTCCCTTTCTTGTCTTATGGCTTCAGCTAAGACTTCAAGTACAATATTGAATAGAAGTGGTGAGAGTGGACAGCCTTGTCTAGTTCCTGATCGAAGTGGGAATGCTTCCAATTATTCCCCATTGAGCATAATCCTTGCTGTGGGTTTGTTGTATACAGCTTTTATTATATTGATAAAGGTTCCTTTCATTCCTACAGTCTCTAGCGTTTTGATCATAAAAGGCTGTTGGATTTTGTCAAAGGCTTTTTCTGCATCTATCGAGAGTATCATGTGGTCTTGGACTTTGGACTGGTTTACATGATGAATTACATTTATTGATTTGCGTCTTGTGTGCCGGGAATGAAGCCTACTTGGTCCCTGTGAATGATCGTTTTGATATGTTTTTGAATCTGATTTGCTAAGACTTTGTTGAGAATCTTTGCATCTGTGTTCATGAGAGAGATCGGCCTATAGTTTTCTTTTTTAAGTGAATCTTTATTAGGTTTTGGGATTAAGACGATATTAGCTTCATAGAAGGAATTTGGTAGTGTTCCTTCCTTTGCTATTTGATGGAACAGTTTAAGGAGTATTGATGTTATTAACTCCTTAAATGTCTGGTAGAACTCTGTGCTGAATCCATCTGGCTCAGGACATTTTTTGGTGGGAAGATTTGAGATTACTTCTTCAATTTCCTTGTATGTTATAGGACTATTTAAATAATTCACAACTTCCTGATTCAATTTAGGTAGGTTGTGTTTACTCAGAAATTCATCCATCTCTTTTGTGTTGTCAAACTTAACAGAGTACAAGTTTTTGAAATATGATGTTATAATTCTCTGGATTTCTTGGGTATCCGTAGTGATAACTCCATGTTCATTTCTAATTTTGTTAATTTGGGTTTTCTCTCTCTTGCTTTTGGTTAATTTAGCTAGGGGTGTATCAATCTTATTGATTTTTTCAAAGAACCAGCTTTTTGACTGGTTGATTTTTTTCTATCGTTTTCTTACTCTCGATTTCAGATATTTCTCCCCTTATTTTGCTAATCTCCTCTCTTCTACTACTTTTGGGATCAGATTGCTCTAGTTTTTCTAAAGCTTTAAGCTGTATTGTTAAGTTGTTTATTTCTGATGTTTCCATTTTTTTGATGTAGGCTTTAAGAGCTATGAACGTAAATTACCTCTTAGAACAGCTTTCATTGTGTCCCAGAGATTTTGGTAAGTTGTATTTTTGTTATCATTCACTTTCAGGAAATCTTGAATTTCCTTTTTAATTTCTTCCTGAATCCAGTTCTCATTCAGCATCATATTGTTAAGTTTCCAGGAGTTAGTGTATTTTCTCTTGTTTGATGTGTTGTGGATGTCCAGCTTTAGGCCGTGGTGGTCTGATAGGGCACAGGTTAGAATTTCAACTTTCTTGTATATGTGTAGATTCGTTTTGTGGCCCAATATGTGATCTATTTTGGAGAAAGTTCTGTGTGCTGCTGAGAAAAATGTGTATTCTTTGGTACGTGGGTGAAAAGTTTGATAGAGATCTGTAAGGTCCATTTCTTTCAGGGTTTGATTAAGTTCCAAAGTGTCTCTGTTAAGCTTTTGACCTGTTGATCTATCCCATGTTGAGAGGGCGGTGTTAAAGTCCCCAAGAATTATCGTTTGGGGGTTGATTTCTTGCTTCAGACGCTGTAGGGTTTTCTTAATGAATGTGGAGGGGCCCATATTGGGTGCATATATGTTCAGTATTGTGAAGTCTTCCTGGTGAATTGTACCTGTGACTAAAATGTAGTATCCATCCGTGTCTCTTATAATTTTCTTTGGTTTGAAGTCCACTTTGTCTGATAACATAATGGCTACCCCTGCCTGTTTTCTGCTTCCATTAGATTGTAGAATTGTTGACCAGCCTTTTATTTTTAGAGCGTGCCTATCTTTTGTGGTGAGATGGGTTTCCTGCAGGCAGTAGATTGATGGATTGTGATTTTTAATCCATGTTTGTAATCTGTGTCTCTTGATCGGTGAATTAATTCCATTAATATTTAGTGTTATAATGGAGAAACTATTTTTAATTCCAGACATTTATTATGGTTAGTAGTTTTTATAAGTATATTGCTTCGCTTTTAATGGTGTTATATTTGCCTTCTGTTCTCCTGGATATGCCTGTTTTTTTCTTCACGCTTGAGTATCATTTCTAGCATTTTTTGAAGGCCTGGTTTGGTGGACATGTATCCCTTCAAATTGTCTTTGTGCTGGAAAGTTTTTCTTTTTCCCTCGATCATGACTGATAGTTTTGCAGGGTAAATCAGCCTGGGTTGACATTTTTGCTCATTCAATACTTGAAGTATGTCTCTCCAAGCTCTTCTTGCTTTTACTGTTTCGACTGAGAAGTCATTTGTTATTTTAATAGGTTTACCTTTAAAAGTGACTTTTTTTTTCTCCCTTGAAGCTCTCAGCACCAGTTCTTTATCTTGAATGTGGAGTGTTTTAACTATTATTTGCCATGGGGTGCTTCTGTTTTAGTCATATCTGTTTGGGGTGCGGAATGCCTCTTGTATATGGATGGGCCTCTCTTTTTTTAGATGAGGAAAGTTTTCCTTGATGATCGTTTGAAAAATTTCCTCAGGGGTGGTATTTTGAGATTCTTGCTCTGGTATTCCATGAATACGCATGTTAGGCTTCTTCAGGGTGTCCCATATCTCTTGGATATTTCTCTCAAGTATCTTTTTGGCTTTAACAACCTCTTCCATTGAGCTGGTTAGTACTCCCACTTTATCTCCAAGGTCTGAAATTCTGTTTTCTGCTTCGTTAATTCTGTTGATAAGACTCTCTGTAGAGTTCTGGGTTGAAGATAACTTGTCTTATACCTCAGTTTTAAACTCTGCTTGAGTCTGTTTTAACTGCTCTATGCCAGTTTTTGTTTCTTGCACTGTTTTTCTCAACTCCTCCAGATGTCTGTTGTGTTCCTCTTCAAAGCGATTGATTCGATTATGTAATTCCTCCCTGATTTCCTCTTTCATAGTATTGAACATGGTAATGATCATATTTTGAAAGTCGTTATCCTGGGTCAGGCTCTCTTGGCCTTTTTCCGCGGGTTTGTTCTTGTTGGAGTCTAACATTATGGGATTAATTCCTTCAGTGGGAAATTTGTTTACTTGAGTGTTGCTTCTCATGGATTTGCACTTTGACTTTGGCATTGTCGTTTTAACTCTTAAGATCTCTCAATTTCACTAAACTGAATTATTTGGCCTGGGGTACTGGTGGGCGGGGCCGAACGGGGACTTACCTAGGGCGCGGGGTGAGGCCCGGGTGGACCGCGCGTGCGTCCTGACCGGCGGAGCGGGGTGGGATGAAAAGGGAGGATGGGCGCGTCGGCGTGGAGCTATTTAACCCGAGGGCAGCTGGGGCGGGGCCCGGGCGCAGGGGGAGGTCCTCCTCGTCCCTCGGCCCTGCCCGCGGCTCGGGCTGGATGGCGGGAGTCGGAGCCCGGTCCCTTGGGCTGACCTGGGGTTCTGGTGGGCAGGCACAGGCGGAGCTTACCTAGAGTCACGGGGTGAAGCCCGGCTGGACCGCGCAAGCACGAGTCCTGACCGGCGGAGTGGGGTGGGGTGAAAGGGGTCCACCTGGCGTTTTTATGGGGGACCTGGGATCTGAACTCAGGGCCTCCTGCTTACAAGGCAGAGTCTTAACCCCTGAGTCATCTCTTCAGCCTTCCTTTGGTAGATAAGAAAGACGCTAGTTTTATTTTTGTTGGGAAATATTTTTCTTTCACCTTCAAGCATTGAGTGATGGTTTGGCTGGATATAGCAGCCTGGGTTGGCATTTGTGATCCTTCATGACTTGAAGAATGCCTTTCCAAGCTCTTCTGGCTTTTACTGCAGCCATTGAAAGCTCAGCTGTTATTCTAATAGGTTTGCCTTTAAATGCGACTTTGTTTATTCTCTCTAGCAGCTCTCAGAATGTTCTTTTTGTCCTGTCTCTGAGATGTTATTGCTGTTATTTGCCTTGTTGTGCTCCTATTTTGGTCATATCTGGATGGTGTGTGATATACATCTTGTACTTGGATGGGGCGCTCTTTCCTTAGGTGTGGGAAGTTCTCATTTATGGTCGATTGAAAGATCTAAGCTGGAGTGTTTTCTTGTTCTAGGATTCCATGAATGCATAGGTTTGGCTTTTCATGGTATCCCACAGTTCTTGAATATTCTTTTCATTTTTTCAGTCTTTTTAGCTTCTTTAATTGAACTATCTTGTTCTGTCAGTTTATTCTATCTTTGGTTTGATCCATTTTGTGTGAAACTCTCTGTTGGGTTTTTCATTTCAGTTAGCTTAGTTTTGAATTCCAGCCAAATTTCAGATTGGAGTTTTTTTCACCTGTTCTAACTTTCTTCTTGTTTCCTCTATTTCCTTTTCCATCTCAGATAATTTTTTAAATTATTTTCCTGTTCATATAAGGTCATATGTTCACTCATTTCCTCTCTGAGCTCTTCACATTCCTTTTTTGTTCATCATTGACATGATCAATAACCTTTTTTGGGAAGACATTATCCTGAGTGTTACTTAGGGGAATCTATCCTAAGTGTTACTTGGGAATCTATCATGAGGAAGGATTGGTATTTTTTTTTTTGAAGGAGACTTATTTTCCTAGTACTTAGTGTACTTTGTGGTTTAACATTGTGATTTGGGCATATTTTCCTAGTATTTAGTGTATTTTGTGGTTTAACATTGTGATTTGGGCATCTTATATTAAGTATGTGACTGCTTTCTTTGTAGATGTTTTTGGCTCTCCTCAGTCAGTTGTCTGACAGTGGCTGTTGTTGGGAAAGCTTCTGGATTTGGAATGGGATCTTCAGGTTGTGCAATATGGCAGTCCCCTGGCTCTGGGGTCCATACCTGGGATGGGTTTGGGATGGACAGGTGGTCCCTCCTCTGAATCTGTGCAGCAGTTCTGACTCTTACCTGGCACAAGGGTCCAGTTATTCATAGTCATATGTTTGCCTAAATTTCCTAACTGAGAACTATAAGAAACCTGTATGGCAGAAGGAGAGAGCCGACCAAGTTATCCTCTGAATTCCACATACATGCTGTGGCATGCAGTGCTCCACCCCCAACCACACAAGATAGACGAATGAATGCAAATTCAATTTTTTTAAAAGAAGAGAGATGTAGAAGTCTGGAAGGCCTTTGTATTGTCAGGTATGAGGTAAAACTCCCAGAGGAAAAGCTCTATCAACCCCAGGGCCCAGAAGGTCTTGTGACAAAATCTGATTTCCCATCCGACTTTGTGAAACACGAATGCAATGGAGATTCATGTAGAAAAGACGGAAGTTTCAAGAGAGGCTAATCAGGTCCTACAGTGTGAAAATGCTGCTCTCAAATGGAAGCCCTTTTGAAACACAACATTATGTTACCATGGCTGCTCCATCCACCAGTATGCACTCTGCGGGAATATGAGCTAAGAAATGTACATTCACAGGTGATTTTTTTCCCACATGAGCAAGTAGTTTGATCAAAATATGCTCAGCCAGAAGCACTCATTAACTTCCAAAAATGGAGCCGATTTTCCCTGACTCAACTGCTGGGGTTCACCAGTCAACTGTGCATGTATTGTGCATTCAGTCTTCCTGCGGCTTTACCACTGGGGATGCCAGAACCTGGAAAGTCACATCGCTTGGTCATTGTAGTGCATAATCCCTGCTCGCTGAGTCCCCCGTGAAGCTATTTGAAAGGTCAGCAGTTGGTAGAATGTACAAACAGGCATTGGCAGAACTGCAGCGTCTCTGAGGTACATGGACGTTAGTTGGTTCCCCCGCGAACTGACTTTCTCCTGCACTGGCGAAGGAGAATGTCCAGACAGCCCATCGGGTACTGCTGGTGGCCCTGACCACTTAGGAAGAGCTGGAGCGAGGCATGCATCTGATCGTGGCTCAGCGACCCACCCGTGACATCGACCATTCCCTTGTCATTTGAATCTTACAAAAATCATATTAATTTTTTTAGGATAGTACACAAGGCAACAGGATTCACCACAGCATCTTCCTAGGCATATGTCATTATATTTTTTTCTCTGTCCTTTTTATCTTGCTGATTAATATTTCTTCCTGAAAAGAATTACTTGCTTGGTATTTTTGTTTTCTAGATAGGCTCAGAAAAGAAGAGTTGGAATTCTTCTCAGAAAGTACTGTGAAAACACGGAAAATTAAGTGCCGTATGTACTCTCTAATAGGTGGATCCTAGTACCAAACGCACTTAGAGACCCTCAAAGACAAATCTCTGTAATACCTACAGTAATTGTAAAGATTATAAACAGGAGGGATGGGAAAGGAGGGCCTCACCAGAAACAGAGGGGACCATATTACAGCAGAGAAAATAGGCCACCATCAAGTACTGCAAGTAAGTAATGAGACATCTGATTAAGTTCACAGACTTTCCTTCCTGATCATTTCCAATTGATGGGGTACGATCTTACTAGAAGGGGAAGGCATATAGGCGGCCAGATAGAAGGTAACCATTTTGCAAATGGGTGATTGACCCCTCTCTCACCGCGGTCTCCTCCTTCTATTTCATCTACCTTTGAATATACTCTTACAACAAGACTCTAATTTAACAGGTTTTTATCTCTGGCCAGGGGGTGACATCCAATACCCATCAGGATGGAACAAAGGGCATTGCAGGAACAGCAAAACTGAAAAAAAAATCATCAACAAACCATAATTCAGAATATCAGAGACTCTATATCAACGACCTGGAATCAGGCCTGCCTAATCTCTCCCCATCCTGAAGCTCAGGGAAATTTGAAGAAGAGGGGGCAGTAAGATTGTAAGAGCACAAGGATGGGAGGAGTCATGATATGCAAGATACTCCACACAAGTTAGGGCTGAAGCAATTATAACAGGACTCTGCATGATCTGCGCAATGACCAACATATTGACCCCTCAAATTCTAGCATGGACTAAAGGCACTAGGATCCTTAGAAGCAAGGGATTAACAGTCACAATAGTGTTCCTATACTTAAGGGGAACACAAGAAAGAGTTCTAGGAATTGCCACTGAGTCCTTACACCTCATCAGAGAAGAGGACCCAAAGGAAAGTTTGATATACTCATTAAAGGATGCTTCAGAGATGGGGGAGGGGACACTGGGGGAAAGGTAGGGAGGGGGGAAAGGAAGGAACAAAGCAGGGAGGGTGGAGGGAGGGAGGGGATAGGGGTTCCTATTATGTTTGTATGAGCAGAAAAAAAAAGAAAAGAAAGTACTGTGAAAACAGATGGTGGGCAAAGCTAGGTCTGAAGGTTAGAAAATTGTTCCTATCAGTCATGTCATGACTTTGTCATTGTTTAGTTGCTTAGCCTTGAACCTTCCATCTAACAGCAATGAAGGCCTCTCACTGAGAGTCAGCCCCAGCCTGCATGCAAGCCCAAGGCGTTGAGATACATCCTTTTCCACCTGGCAGCTTAGGCAAAATCATGGATCTGAAGAAAACCACACCTGCATCAGAATCTCTGATCTCTGGCCACCACGACCCCTGGTCCATTTCCCAAGTCTCATTCCTGTAAATTATTCGAATGATACTGGAAGCTTTTACACTTGTTTCCCTTTCCCAATATTAGATCCAGAGACTCAGCAGAGGAGAGAAATGGGACAAAGAAGGGAAGAGAGCCGCGAAAGGATGTGTTGTGGAGAAAGTGATCCTGTGCAGTTGAAACTTACCTTTTGCTGGGGCGTCCTGGAAGCACCCCAGGATATGCACTTCATCCTGACTCATCCATTTGCCCAGGAAGCTGGATAATTTGCATACCCAACCATTGCTGCCTACTGCTAGCCTGGTCTGGCCTAGAGTTGTTAGTTCTTTGTCACCAGGACCTAGTAAATGCTAATGGATAAAGTGGCAGAAACTGACCATATGATATGATGTTTAGACAAATGATGGGCAGATGGCGTCTGTAGTTTGCTGAGATGCATGAACATGCTTCCAGCATTTTCCCCAATGTTCCATCTTTCCAGACTCTGGCTAAAGCTCAGAGAATCGGCATGAGAGGTCATCTGTGTGTGTGTGTGTGTGTGTGTGTGTGTGTGTACACTACGTGTGTGCTAGAGAAACATTATAAAGACACCGTTTTGTTTGAACTTTCTATATCATGACCTCCTCTAAAAGGAGGATTTGCAGTATAAGGGACATTCTCTGAAGTGGGGCCCTTTCCAATCATTCTACTGAGTAGTCTGAATTGTGATCATGCTGACAGGTAAAACCAACACCACGGCTATAAATAGGACGCCATTTCATCTTCCATCCTTCAGAGCAAAGCATCTGTCTGGCACGTCTCTGTTGCCACCGACAGCTCGATTTAACCAGCAGTGTCTGATTGGCATGATAAGCATTTTCTGACTCAAGTTCAGATGCACTTTAGGGAGGATAAAGCAATTGGGTTGCTGATGGTGGGGTGGTCTCTGGATGGCAAATGATCTTTCAAAACTCTCCACCTGAGTTTAGTTTGGTTTCCCTTCATAGTAACTCCAGCTTCTGGAAGAAAACCAGGAAATCACCGAAGAATTTTCTATTTTATTGAAGAGTGAATGTTGAGAAGTGGTCAGTGAATTGGGTCTTTTTTTCAGATCCAAATTTAGACCCAGAAAGAGATGTACCGTAGATATGAAAATCTGTATTGGATGTTTTGTCATATGCTTCAGTTTAGTTTTTACAAACCTTGTAAAAATTATTATTATTATTTCCATTTTATACCATAGCTATGATAGGCTCATGAATTTAAGAGATGGAGAGATGGCTCAGTCGTTAAAGTCTTTGCCTCAAAAGCAAAAGGATCTGAGTTCAGATCCCAAGTAAAAGTGCTTAGTGGAAATAATAGCAGCTTGAAATTCTAGCCCTGGCAGGCAGAGCCTGGCAAATCCCAGAATAAAGTGATAAGGAGGAGAGTAATGCAGGATGATTCCCATCATCACCCTTGAGCCTCCACAGGTATACATAATGGTCTCTTCTATACACACACACAAAAGAAGAAGAGAAGTTTGTAATGATCACACAGCATAGATAAGAGGCAAATGGACTTTAAAAATTGCCTGTCACCGATGCTTTTTCTCCAAGATCAAGACAAAACAAGGATGTCCAGTCACCTGCTTCCAATAGACTATTGGAAGATGTAACCAGCACAGTTTAAGAAAAGGAAGCGCAAAGCCTAAAAGCCATAAAGAAATGAACGAAAACTGTCCCTATTGGCAGACGACATCCTGGGCGATATAGAAAATCTCAAGGAATTTACCGATAAGTTGTATCTGTCTTGTTATTCTTAGTTCATTTACCACATGTGAGAGAGAGGGGCAGTCAGGTGCTTCAGTCAAGCTGACTTTGGAGACTTGAGGAGGAGGTGCAGCTTTCGGAAGTTTTGACACCCACCTGAGCACTGTGGGGGCCACATACTAGTGCAAAGGTAAAGAACAGGAAGGCAAAAAAATGCGGAACTTCAAGTCAATGTTCATAGTTAGGAGGCCTGCGTAACTAGGGAGTACTCCTAAACGAAGCGCTGATCTAATCTCTGTTAGCTTGGACAGCACCGTACTGGCCTGGGGCAGTGGTGGCATCACATGGTCTTTCTGTTTCCCAGTCACTCTTCTCCTACATCCCCTGGTGTCAGCAGGCAGCTACAGCCAGTTGTCAGACTCTGGTCACGTAGGCAAATGCTGGTGGAGGCCAGGGAATGACCTACAACAAGCGAACTCAGTGAGGTTGCAGAATAAACATGCCAAGTAATTAATCCCTGTGTATGACAGTGAATACATAGAAGCCAAAATTAAAAATACAATACCATTTGCAACTACTTAAAGAGAATATTTGCACATAAATGTATCAAACATGCACACGATTCACATGCTAAACACTACAGTATTTTTATGAGTGATAGCAGAGAATATGAAATAAATAGATGTCAGATCCTGTTCATGGATCAAAAAGCAAGCCGGAAAAGAGATAAAGTTCCCCAATGATTATATAGGTTTCATGAAATTCCTATCCAAATTCCAAAAATATTTGTTTTTGCAGATGTGCACACAATTATTCTAAAGTTAAATATGAAAAGGCTCAAAATCCAGAATAGTCGACAGGATATTAAGAAAGACAAGCATAGTCTACTAGGCCCTGTATCTGCAATAGAAGCCAATGGATCTTACAGAACAGGGGGTGGAACATGAAACCCCACCATGGACGGAGAGAAGGGCAACCAGCTGCTTTTCAATAATATGCAAAAACAACCGTATAGAGGGAAGATGCTCTGAAACCAAAGCAACTGAAATCTTTCATTAATTAATAAAGAAAATAACCTCAAGATTTTTCTAGAATCTTTGCCTCTTTGGTCATGGGGAGTATTGGTTTTCAGATATGCTTTCTTGTAATACCTCTGATTTTGTGACAGAGCAATGCTAGATTTACATACTGGAAGTATGATGAAATATTCCTCCCCAGTGTTTTGGGAATTTGCCTACAAATTTAGTATTATTTCTTTTGATATTTTGTAGGATTCACTAGTGAAACTGTCTTGGCCTGGAATTTTCTTTGCGGGAAGTTAATTTAAATACATATTTAGTGGTTTGAAAAGGAACAGAACTACTTGGGTTATCTACTTCTTCTTTTGTGAGCCTTCATAGAGTGTAATATAGTGCATTATTTGCCTTTCATCTGTATTATTATCATCTTAGCATGAAGTTACTCAAAATAATTCCTTACTTCCCTTTTAATACTTGTAGGGTCTGTAACAAAGTCACTTCATTTATTCCTGACATGGTAATTGTGCCTTTTCTTTTTTCCTAATCAGTCTAGTTAGAATTTTAAGAATTTTATTAATCTTCCTAAAGAATTGGCCTTTGGTTTCAGTAATTTTCTCCATTTCTGTTTCCTGGTTTCTGTACTTCTCCTTGTTATTTATTTTACTGTTCTTACATTGGATTTAATTTTGTCTTCCTTTTCTAATTTACATGTTCAAAACTGGGGTCCTTGATTTGAAATCTTTCATCACTGAAACATTTATTTAGTGTGAAAAAAATTCCTTTTAAAGACTACTTAGCAACAGCTCCAAATATTTAATATTCTGTTTTTAATTTTTCTTCAGTTCAGCATATTTCCTAAATCCCCACTGATTTTTTTGAATTGTTGGTATCTTGGAAGGGTTATTTAGTTTTCAGATATTTGGCATCTTCTGGAACTCCCCTTTCAATTGGTTTTCAATTTAATTGTGTTATTGCCAGAGAATACAACTTTGTTTTTTACTTAACATGTTCCATTTTAGACAATTTTTAGATCCTTAGGCCAATACAGTTATCATAATTGTTATAATAGCGTTCCTCATCTTGGAAGTAGTTTAACAATTTAGGGAGTAGTTTGACCTTTGGAGGTTTTGCTTTTTAAGATGTTTTAGGCTTGACCTAACACGGAACATTCTAGCATGTAATGCTCTTCTGGCCTGAACTAGTGAGCCTTCCAGCATCTGCTTTAGCAGGAAGGAGTCCATCTATAAACCAGGACGAGCCTCACCAGGAATCCCTCGCACCTTATCTTGGGCCCCCTAAAATGGTGAGAAGTGTGAGTGTTAGATGTTAGGCTTGTTGAACACAAAATGACTCAAGCTGCACCCCCCACCATGCATATGTTCAGACTAAGACCCCTTCACAGCCCCAGGCTACTTAGATAAAACAGCTCCACTCTCCCAAGGACAATTCCACGGCCCCCAACTTGTCCATGTCTCCCAAAGACTTTCACCCAACCCAGGATGAACCCCCTTGTAACAGTCACTCTTAACTACTGCTGTGAGAGAGCACCCAAAGTCAAGCAGCTTAAGGGAGGAAGGGAGGTTTATTCAGCTTATGGTTCCAGAGGGGAGAAACAGTCTCTCAAAGCAGAGGTGGCATGGCTGGCTGGCCAAACCTGGAGGAGGCTAAGTCACCGCAGACATCTTGGAAGCCGAGAGCTGCAGACTGCTTGCAGCAAAGGCAGACTTCTCCTGGAGGTAGGATGGGACTCATCCACCTCAAGGCCCACCCCTTGTGACTGCCTTCCTCCAGCAAGGCTCCACCTCTCAAGGTGCCATGACCTTGCCAAACACATGAGACTGGGGGACACGTTTCAAACCATGACAGTCACCTTACTTCTTATTCCAGTACTTTTTCAACTACATGCCCTGGCTTACAGTCACATACTCCTAGGCGCATGACTAAGAGTCCCCAGAAACTAGATTCTCTGCCTTTCTGTTTCCTACTCTCTCTGTCTCTCTGTGTGTCTCTGTCTCTCTGTTGTTCTCTCTCTCTCTCTCTCTCTCTCTGCTTCTCTGTTTGTTTATAGCCATACTGCATGCTGCTTGCCTATTTTGTCCTCCTGCTTGCTTGACACTGAATCTCCTTTATATATTATGTGCTGGTTTTGGTGTGACTTTGTATCCCCAATCATTCCCAGTTGGGGGGGCTCCCAAAAGCCCCCACAATGAACAGTGGATTCCTGCTGCTTTTGTTGACGTGTCCCTGGTCTTGGTGGTGTTACAGCAGCCCCCACTGAGCAGGGCCGAGGCCTTACAGGAAAAGCCCCTACTGAGCAGGGCCTTGCAGGAAAAGCTGGCTCTTCGCTGGACTGTACCATGAATCAAAGAATCACATAGACAGAAATAAACAGAGACACATTTCACTTTAATAATATCTAATTTTCAAAATGCATTCAGTACAGACCAGCAATGACTCCAAATGTCTCTCTAAACCGTGGGCTGCTGAGAACGATGTTATCAAGCAGCTGGCATTGTAATCATTTGTTTTTTCCAATAGGAAACGGACACAGAGCAAATTATGTATCTTTCCATAGATGCACAACAGGCGAGTGAGGGAGTGAGGTTCGTAGCCCTGAACTGAACTTCAACAATTAGACCATGCTGACTTCGTGCTATAAGTACATCTAGTATATCACTGCAACAATGACCTTATCAAAGATGTCAGTGGATGGAGGGAAGGAGGGAAGCTGGGATGAATACTTAATATGCTTGTAAAAGTAAAAATAAATAAATAAAAAAGATTTCAGAGAAGGAGCAGGGACTATGTGAGGATACAAAGACAGTGTATCTGTTAGTAATGCTGCATAACAAATAGCTAAGTTTAGTGCACTGCTATAGAACAATAATCACTTGTCACCACTCCTGTCTATAGCTTATTGAGTTGTACACAATGAGGGATTAATCAGCGTGGCTGCATTCTAACATATACATTTGTGTACAATGCAGTTCGATTTTATGAAAATTCAAACTGTCAAAAAGTAGTGTTTGGATTTTTTTACTCAACCAATTAAAAATGTAAAGGTTAAAAAAAAAGATGTCAGTGGAGATTTTCTACAGGAAGTGGTGGTGCTCATTTGAATAGGAACTGGAGGAGCTGGTGAAGTGAAGGGGCTGCACAGGTGGGTGACGAGTATTGCCAAAGAAGGAACAGCATGTAGAAGGCTCAGTGACAAGGACTTGAGACTGAATGAAAAGATGGTGTTGGGTTTCAGAGACTAGGGACATGTGAGGACACAGAGATGGTGCATCTGTTAGCAGTGCTGCGTAACAAATAACTAAATTTAAAGCACCCTGGAGAACAATAATCGCTTGTCACTGCTCCTATCTATAGTAGTAAGGGTGTTGTAGACCAGGCCGGGCAGAGCGAGGAACCATATCGCCTGAGCGAGCTGCGGGTTGGTTGGGTGGCTGATCTTGGTGGTTTCTCTCATGTGCTTGGGCCTCAGCTACGGGGACCAGTCTGAGTGGTCGATACTGTTCCACTTGATCTGTAACTAGAGTTGACGAGATAACGGGGTAGCTCGGGCCTGTTCACAAGGTGGCGACAGAATTTCAAATGAATGATTACAAATGCGTGAACGCTACCCTGTTCATCCTATTTTCTCAGTCAAAGTAAAGCTGCAAGGCCTGAGGCAGAGGAACAGACTGACTTCTTGTTTGTTGGTCTAGTTTTGGTTTGGTTTGCTTGCATGTTTTGAGACATGAGAATGGACCTCCGGTCAGCCTTGAACACCGGATCGTCCTGACCCTATGTCCTGAACGCTGAGAAGGCAGGAACGCACCTCCAAGCATAGCTCCCCTCCTCTTGCTAATGGACTGAGATGTGAAGTCCTGAAGTTACGCTGCAAAGCGAAGGACACAGGAGACGTGGACAGTCAGATCTAGGCAATGACTGCGGGTGGCTGGGGCCATGGCAGGCTTTATAGACAGGTCGACTCATCTTATCTTCATTCTGTGTGGAGTAAGCAGTCATGGAAAAGTCTAAGGTATACTTTACCTTTGAAGAATCCTTCTGGCTTTGGAGAATGGAGGATAAGGAACAGGGTGAGAGATTTAGAAGGTGATTATAAGAGTATGAGGGACAGATGGCTTGGTGGGCAGAGTTAGGGAGATTTGAGTTTTTTTCAGGGATGGTTAGAAGGTAAGAATAACAAGATTTGGCGAGGGATTGCACATGGAGCAGTCGTCATTTTTCTTTCTTTTTTTTTTTTTTTTTTTTGCTTGATGAGGGTGGAGGGTACAACAGGGTTTCTTTCATGTAGCCTGGTGTGGCCTTGAACTTAATACGCAAACGAGAATGGGTTTAAATTTCTGATATCCCTGCTTCCACCTCCCCAGTGCTGGGATTACTGAGGTTTGCGAAACTCTTGTTTTTTTTCAGTCCTTGAAGTTGAACCCGGGGCTCCGAACATGCCGGGCAAGCGCAGTACCTCCTGAGCGCTCTGCACACAGCGGCTGCCCAACGTCTAAACCATGAGCTAGTTGAGAATGAGAAAAGTGACTTTCCCATTTCTAAAATCCCAGTGCTTGACATACCGTGTGAGCTTAGGGTTTGAAAAAATGAACGAAAGATTCCTTTGTGCATTACATGCAATTCTTTTGGCTCGGAGTGCAGCGTCCATGTATTTCTGCTTTTTAATTTTGTGGGACTTTCTAGAATTAGCAGCCCAAAGCCCAGGATTATAGAACCATAGTTGTCTGGTTACCCTTCCCACTGCACGGCATGATTGGCGGGTTCTGGGTGCTGACCTTGGTTCAATGAATTAGCTTAACGGGACATTTATGTCTCCTGTCCTCTTCTCTGAAGGCAACTTTTGGAAGCTGGACCGCACTGATTAGCTCCCCAGGCTCTGCCCTAACAGCGAAGCACAAGTCGGGCAGGTGATTGAAGCCGAGAGGGATGGTGCCCCAGGCTCCAGTTAAGCATCGCTATTTGCTTGCTGGCTGCTAACGTGCCCGGGCATCTGGGGCAAGAGGCAGTGGCATCGTTATTTGAAAACAAATGAGGGAAATAAGGCCTTCGCTCATGCTCCTGGGCTATTTAGAGTGAGGCGCTCAGCCTAAAGGCCTGGGGTTTCTCCTTCCTGGGGTACCGGAGGGGCTGTGCTGGTGCAAGTTGGGAAACTGAGGCAGTGCAGTCAAGCAGCTTTCTGCGGCTTCATCCGCTGATCAGGATAAACGGGTGGTTTTACCTTCTTCAAGCTCAATCCCCCTCCTGCTTGTGGTTCTTCTCTGGGAAGCCAAAAAGTGGGAGAATCAGTTGACTGACCTTTCTGGAAAAAAAAAAGCAAGTGGGTCTGTCTAAGCTACTAAGGGGTCTTCTTGTCTATCCTGGCATCTGGGGATGATTGCCAGCGTCCCACCCATCCATCCATTGCATTCCATAAAGCTCACAGAAGCTGTGCTAGTTTTAAAGGCGAAGTTGCATTTTTTTTTAAAAAAAAAGTGCCTTTAAGCTTCAGTGGCCAGCGCGTGAAATGCAGAATAATGCCAACCTTTTGTTTCCCGTAACTAGTGGAAGCAAGAGATGTTGGCAGCCTTGGATAACGGATCCTGGAAATGGACCCCCAGAGCGACATATCTGATGCTTGCAAGCGGCCCACTGGGCTTTCAATGTGAAAGCTTTGCCTTAAATAATTGGCTCAAGCGAAAAAAAAGAAGAAAGGCCCGAGATCCTGCTTTTTGTAAACAAAAATAGGGAGCGGCTTCTGAGGCAGCTGTCCTAGTTTGAGGCTGTGAGGGAGAGCTCAAAACAGAGACCCCACTCATCCTCTGTGTAATAGACTAGTTTTTTTTTCCCCCGAGTGCGCAAGTTCAACTTTAGCAGATGTGACGTGAGCAGCTCATCTTTGGGATTTCTTTTTTTTTTTTTAAGTCTTTGTTTTTTTAAAAATTTTTAAATTATTATTATTTATTCAATTGTGCGTGTATGCATATGTGTATATGTATGCGTGTGTATGTGTGTGTGTGTGTGTGTGTGTGTGTGTGTAGAACCACGGACAAATTCGGGAACCACCATGGACGCCTCCACCTCCTTGTTTATTCTGTCCCAGGATTCACAGGCTCCGCCCACCAGGACCAGAAACGCAGGCCGCCCCCGCTTCTGCCCGGCGTCTATACGTGGGGTCTAGGATCCAAACTCAGGACCTTCTGCCTGCAAGGCAGAGGCTGAACCCCTGAGCCACCTCTCCAGCCCCCCTTTGGGCTTTTTTTTAATCTAAAAATTATTTTAGGAGACGTATGTCCCTAGTGTGTGGGTGGGCACCGCGCCACGGAATTCACAAACCTGTGGGTGGGAACTGCATAGCTTGGCCCTTGTCTGTCTATTTACCTTGTACTGATCCTCCTGGTGCAGTTATTCTTTTCCACTGCTGTGAGATAACACACACACAACCAGCTTAAGGGTGAAGGAGACTTGTTTGGCTTATGGTTTGTTGCAGCAGCAGCGGCGGCGGGCGCAGCAGCAGCGACCAGCAGAGTGTTGGCGGGTACAGCGGCCCAGCTGGGGGTGTACTCGGGACACAACAGGAGTGAGGATGACGATGCCACTAAGAGACAGAGACAGGCACCGAGACACCATGCGGGGGAAAGATAGTGTCCACTTTATTACTGTGTAGGAACAAAGACTTGTACAGGGCGGGGAAGCTGGCCAATCCGGCAGCTTGCACGTACACAGGGGGCCCTTTTGGGGCGGACCAGACCACAAGTTCTGACGGCTATTCCAAGGCATTTAGAGGCAGGGAGACGGTAGAGGCACTGGGAGTCTGGCTGGGAGCGGGCCAAGGCACCAGTGAGCGTGCTTAGCTCACTGGGCAGCCTCGGCCGCTGCAGTCACCTGGGCCCCGTGCGCGCCTGCAGTGGTTCTGGAGGAGAAGACATAGAGTCCTTCATGGCAGAAAAGGCGTAGTGGGTGGGAGAAGCTGGGGGCAGCTCAGGTCACGACCATCTTTGTGAGGCCAAGAGGGAGCAAGCAGGGACCTGCAAGAGCAGGTTGCTGGTGGAAGCAGGCCAGGGCTGCCCAACCCCAGAGCCTGCCCCTCCTCTCTCAAAACTCCTCCTCTCAAAGTGCCTCGACCGTCCCAAACGTCAGTATCGGCTAAGGATTCAAACCCGCGTGTCTATGGAGGACAACGCACATTTAAACCGATCCCTCCCCCATGGTAATAGCAATAGTTGTCTTCTAAGCAATACAGCCAGTGCATAGTATACACCCTCTTTCATCTTCCCGCATCCGCAGCGAATGCCGGTCCACAAGCTGCTTCGACACCAAATGTGCAAATGTGCAAATGTGCAATGACTGCGTGGTTTGTGACCCATAGCCTGCAGCCACAAGCGCAGAACACCTTTCCAGGAAGCTAACAAGCTTCCTGGGTCAAGCCTTACCTGAAGTCCTCCTTCTCTTTAGGCTTTGCAAGAATGTCTTTTTCCTTGTGTCTTTTCTCCCCCTACTTTTCTAGCAACCATGTTGAGTAAGTCAGGGCTTTGATCTGATGAGGAACTGCTATGATGCTTTCGAGACCCTCATCTCAATGATTTTCAGAGGTATGTTAGAATCAATGACTAGCATAAACTATCTTTACAGAGAGACTTAGCTTGTAGTTCAGCATCCAGCAAGAGATGATAAAGAAATGCTATCAGAAGTACAAAACTGGGAAGTTTGCATTTCTCAGTATGTAAGGAGCAAGCAAATACAACATTTCTATTATTTATTTATTGGGGTGTGTGTGTTGTCAAAGAGGGCACTTAAGTGTGTATGCCTATAGAGGCCTGAGGGTGATTTCTGGAATCATCCTAGATTGCTCTGTCTCTACACTGCTTTGTTCTGGGGTTCCCCAGGCTTCAGCTTGCAGAGACAATTACAGGGATCTGGAGATCTGAACTCAGGACCTCGTGCTTACGAGGCAAAGGCACTAACCCCTGAGCTGTCTTCTCAGCTCCATTACTGTTACTTAATGCAGAGTAAATCTCTCCATCACTGCCTTCTAGCCTCTGACAGCTCATCACACCTGGATGCTCACTTTTTATTAAATTAATACCACTTAAAAAACCTCCATCACCCACCCACCCTTCGGGCTTGCACTCAACATTAACCCATATAATGACTCCAGCAACCACATTATCAGTACGTTAATTTCTCACGACCCATCAATCATTCCAGAAAAGTCCAAGTACTTGCCTTTGCCACTTAATTCAGATCATAACCGATACATCACAATGAAGTTTTTTTCAGTGTACCCAGCAGAGAATATTTGTAGTCGTGTGGGATCTTACAGCTCACGAGGTTGTGTTTCTGAGCGCGCGCTGTTGTGTGAAGTCCTTTTGGCCGGCATCTTGGGTCACAGATGATGAAGGTGAGGAAAAGAAAGTGGTGTTTTAGTCAGTCATTGACTTTGGTTGTATACCCTCTGTGACCCCAAAAAGTTCCAGTGGCTAAGTCCAGGCATGGTGGGTTACCTATGACACAGAATGAGGCAAGACCGAACAAAACAAATGCAAATGTGAGAAAGAGATTTATAAGCCAGAAGGTAGATGGACGGGGGGGGGGGGGGGACAGGGGGGATGGGGAGAAGGTAGAGGATGGGGTGGAGCAAACATGGTCCATATGCGTCATGAATATGTGAAGTGTTAAAGAACAAATTTAATTACCAGAAAGGGGACATTCAATACAATTATTTTTGAAGGTCATTTGACTATATGACATTTAAAATAAAGAGGGTTTTTAGGGCTGAAGAGATGCCTCAGAAGCAAAAGGACCCCCTAGATCCCATGTAAAAATGCCAGGTGATTATGGCAGTGGCCTGTGATTTTTGATCCTGGGAGGCGGAGCCTGGGAAACCCCAGAACAAAGCAACAGAGAAGTACAGTAATCCAGGACGATTCCTGCTGTCACCCTTGGGACTCCACAGCCACATACTCAAGTGCCCTATTTTATACACATGCACACACCACACACACATACAAACACACACACACACACTCGCGCGTGCACACATACACACGCACACAGGGGTTGTTGGGAAAAGTGGAGTGTCAGGCTGGGTCACGGCTCAGTGGGTGAAGCACTTGTCACACAAGTGTGAGGGCTGTGGCTTGACCATGTGGCACCACAGACATCTGAGCATCCAGGAGCAGAGACAGAGAGATTCCCTGGCAGAATGGCTAGCTAGACCTGGGGAATTGGTGAATTTGGGGTCCAATAAGGAACCATACCTCAATAAATCAAATGCAAAGTTATTGAGGAAGATATGTGTGACGTTGTCTGGCTTATACACACACATGCACACACATGCACACGTGCGCACGTGTAGACACACACACACACACATCAAGTGTCTCTTCCAGCTTCCACATGACATGCCACAGAAAGGATGCCATCCCAGCACACAGAGCTTTCTCTGAACACACCTGCTCTACGCCGGGCACATACGGGCTCTTTTCTACCCAGGAGCAAGGGCCGAGGATGATACTCACCATTCCCATCCCATTTTACCAAACACACCCAGTGCCACAGACTGTCTTTCATGTGATGCGATTGGTCCTGAATCCGGCCCTCCATTATTTCCACGTGACATAACAATCAGCTCTCAAGATGCTGTCATTTGCAGTGTGGGAGCAGTTCTTAAAATGAAATTATATGCTAACGACAGACCTTCCCATTAGAACTCTTGAACACCACAGCCTCGGGCAATGATCCTATTTTCGTCACATCTGCTGTGCGAGACAGACACGTTTCTCTGGTGATGCTCATGTGGCCTCATGTTAGACTACAGCGTCTCCTTAGAGATACAGATGTTTGCAGAGTGCGAGCCTGATGGAGGAGCCTTAAATGACAGCCGAGACCCAAGCAAGCTTCAGTCACTTCAAGATGAAACAATCACGCATAGCCTTGGGCTTCTGGAAATAGCAACCTCAGCCTCTCTCCAGGTGTCCCCATCTTGTGTTCCTCCTCGGGTTTCCCCAAAGCAGTCTCTGTGTCCCCGCGTCCCTGGCTGAGGTGGATGTTGCCTGGGGCCAGCGACTTCATTTCTTTTCTTCATTGCTATATCGCTAGTACCTAGAATCATGCCAGGCGCGTATTAGATGGGGGTGAGAGGGACGCTAAAGCTGGTGATCTTAGGGACCAGGGATCATGATAGAAGAGGACACAAATACGAATCTAGGAAGTAGCTATGGGGACTGGGGAGTGGCTCAGTTGGTAGAATATTTTTCTTCTGTGCACGAAGCCTAGGCTCAGTCCTGCACCAAATCAACGGAGGCTGTGGCACAACCACACTTGTAATCCAGCACTCAGGAGGCAGAGGCAGGAGCATCAGGAACTCAAGGACAGCTTCAACTACATAGCAAGTTTGAGGTTAGCCTGGTCTACATGAAGGCCTGTTTCTAAACAACAAAATACAATGGAGAATCTTGTTCTCCACCTTGTAAAGTAGATTGGTCCTGCAATATGCTTTGGCCAAAATAGTGTGGGGCGAGTTAGGGTGTTGTTCTGAAGCTAGATATGAGCTTCATGCATTTGTGTTCATCCTTAGTTTCACAGTGAGTTTGAGACTAACCTGGACTATGCCAGGACCTCCTATAAAATAATAATGTGAAATACAATAAATACAAAATAATGCAGAAAGAAAGGAATGAAACATGGATTCTTTATCAATATCAATACTCAGCTGCACTACAATTCTGCACTGTGTTGCCATTGGCTATGACAAAGGACATAGGACACACTTGTTGGTGTGAGATGCAAAACATCATTCTGAACCCTGTGGTCAGACTCCCAGTAGCCATGTAAGGGAACGTCGTTTGCTCCAGGAGGTACCAAAGAAGCTTTTGAACATTAAAAAGACACAGTCATTCAACCCTAGGTTCGGCTTAGTCACTGGCTAAATGAAAGGAATGTCTGAGCAGATATGTCAAGGTGAGTCACGGCCTCCAGCTCTTCCCTTGTCCTGTCGTGAATGCAAACGACCCTGACTTACCAGTGGAGTCTGGAGATCCAGTCTCGAAAGCTTGGCTTACAATGTGCTCTACTGGACTTGCCGTAGAGCAAAGAAGGAAACACAAGTGTAGATTAGTCCTTGCTTGGCACTGAGAGGTTGGGGGGAAATGGGGAGTGACCGCCACAGTACAGTGTCTCTTCTAGAGATGAGGCACTATTTTAAAATTTCTTATAAAAATGGTGGCACGTTACGACTTTACTAAAGATCATGAATACTAAACAGTTGCACTGTACATCAGTGTGAGTTACATCTCAACCAAAGAGAAAACGAAGAATGAATAGTGATGCGAGAAAATGGCAAACATAACCGGAGCAAGTGTATTTGCTAAAAAATGAAACAAAAAGCCAAATAATAAAATTTGAAAAGTGTAGAAAAGAGAAGAATCATGATTAATCCCAGAAGCTATAGATTAAAGTATACTTGCATTATTTTAAACTAATAAAGGAATAAGAGAAGAATAAGTAATAGAATCAACAAAAGCCAGTAAGGTTGAAAATTTAGCACTGGTGTAAGCTCTCACATCTGCAGGTAGAGGGTCCTGGACTTGAGCACTCGTGGAGCCATGGAGTAGTTTGTTGTGTTTAGCCAAGTCTGGAGTCGAGTGATCACAAACTCCAGATTACTTTGGGGATTGTCTCAAATTAAACAGTAGAAAGAGGGCTAGGGATATATCCAAGTGGTAATTTCCTAGCATGAGAAAAATATACAGTCAGTTCTACCAGGCTCTACCTCCTGAAGGTTTTTAAACACCTCCTATTGCCTCCACCTTGGGGAGGATTGGGGAGCACTTTCTCTGTGTGTGGGGGGGGGTGCCAAGCCCTAGGCCTGCTCTCTTGAGTCAGAAGCGTTGGCACATGTCTGAGACAGACAGTTGCAGGCAGAGCCCTCTCCCCATTAGTGAAAGATGAACCGTTCCTGTTATGTTTTGCTCGTTGAGACCAGACTTGTCTTTGCTCTGCTTGGGACCGGTTCTTTGGGTCAAGGTCTTCTTTCTGCATTTCCTTCCCTGTGCATCTTGAGACCACTGAGGAATGTTGTCTATAGATCATAAGGCTATGGACATAAGTTACAGTGTATAATTAACTTTGCCTGAAGACACCGTGTCTGTCCCTATATAGTAACTAGGTGTCACATCTACTTTTTCTTGCTATGCTAGATAAGTTTTACAATATTTATGTTTAACAAATTCCTGTAAAGAATTTAGCTATGCTGTACCATGGTTTTTCCCTGGTTTGGGGGTACAAATACTTGTGCTTGCTGCAAATAAAGTTGGCCCAAGTGGCTTGGATCAGAGACATCCTTGCTTCCTCTGAACCAGCTTGATTTTCATTACTACTGCTTCTACTCATGTTTCCCACGTATTGTATGGATTTGTGCTGGTGTAGGCCTGGACATCTCTCAAATTCCTAGTTCAGTCCAACACTATAAGTAATGGGACAACAATCAATATAGATAAATAACAGAAAAATAATATAAACATTAGAAAGAAAAAGAACCATCATTATTAGAAGAACGCATGCCCAAAGAAGGAAATAAAGGGGTTACGAACAGAAAAGGAAGAAGCCAAACCATTTCTATTTGCAGCTGATACGATGCTATGGTTTAAACACCCGTAAGACTCTACCAGAAGCCCTTAGACATGATACTCTTCAGAAAAGTGGCAGAACACGAAGTCAACGTGCAAAAAGTTGACTTTTCTATATGTCCATAATAAACTTACTAGAATGAAATCAGGGGAAAAAGTTCCCATTAGTGATAGCTTTTTAAAAAAGAATTAAGATCTCTTATAGTTCTTGAATTGGAAGAATTAATTTTGTAAAAATGGCAGCTGTTGAAGCAGCTGCAGATATAATAAAATTTCCAACAAAATTCCAATTGTCTTCTTCGTAGAGCTAGGAGAAGCAATGCTAAACTTCATACTGAAGCACCAAAAATCCTGAATGCTGAAGCAATCCTTTGCATGGTTCTCCATGCTGATGGCAACGCAGTACTTGATCTCAAATTACACTACAGAGCCACAGTGACAAAGACAATAGTACGGCACAAAAGCAGACATGTAGACCAGTGAACAGAATAGAGGACCCCCAGAATAAACACAGTTATTTTTGACAAAGTTGTCAAAACTTACCTAGAACAAAAGAACTTTTAAACAAATAGTGCTGGGAAAACATAGATTTCCACATATAGAATAACGAAATTGGATTTTTATTTCCCCCTACATAAAAATCAATTTAAAATAGATCAAAGGCCTAACTTGCTATAGGAAGACATAGATAAAACATCTCAAGATATTGGCAAGAATATTCTGGACAGGGTTCCAATAGCACAGATGGTAATCCCAGGAATCAACACGTGGGATTCATGAAACCAAGAAGTTTCTGCACATCAGAGAAGTAATCATCAGAGAGCAGAGAGCCTAGAGGAAGGGAGAAGGTCCTCCCCAAATAACTCACCAGACAGAAGATAATATTCTGGGTGCATAAGGAGCTGCAAAAGTTGGTATCAAATCACCCACCCAATATGTAGACTAACGAACTGAACAGATCGTTCTCAAAAGGAGAAACATGGATGGTCACCAAGTGCATGAAAATGTGTTCACCATTCTTAGCCATCAGGAAATACAAATTAAATTCCATTGAGGTCATGCCTCACCTAAGTCGGCATTAGGAGAGCAAATGTTAAAAATGCTGTTGAGGATGTGGGGAAAAGGAAGCTTTATTTACTGGTGGTGGGAGAGTGAACTTGGGCAGCCTCTGTGGAGATCAGTGGGGAGGGAGGTTCCTCAAAAAACCTGAAAAGAAAGGTATCACATGACCCAGCTATACCACTTTTGGGCGTTTCCCAAAGGACTCAACACACCACAGAGATACATCAATGATGAGAGCTGTAGTAACAGAGCAGATAGGAAGCAGATCCAGCCTAGATGCCTATTCACAGGTGGATGAATAATAAAAGCAGGGTGCACATTAGCCATGGGATTTTATGTAGCCATAAGGAAAATGAAATTTTGACACGTATAGGAAAATGGATGCACCTGGCCATCATTTTGTTAAGCAAAATAAAGCAGATGCAGAAAAGAAAATTCTGTATAATTTCTCATATGTGGAACCTAGATGTAAAATTCTATTTATATACACATATAAATTGTGTGTTTCTATGCATGTATTTATACATGTGTGTTTGCATGTTCCAAAATTGGAAAGGGATTATGAGGACGGGAAGGAAAAGAATGTAAGGGAGGTAAGAAATAGAAAAGGCAGTCTGAGGACAGTGATTAAATCCTTTGCCTCACAAGCACAGGGACTTGATCAGATCCCCAAATCCTACATAAAATGCCAGGCAAATGTGGCAGCCTGCCTGTAATTCTAGTCCTGGAAGTCAGACTCTGAGAATCCCCAGAACAACCTGGTTAGCAGACTAGCCCTAAGAGTGGATTTAATTAGACACAGAAGCTATAACAATATGATGGAAGAGCATTTAAGATGACTCCTGATACCATTCTCGGGCCTCCACAGGCACTCAAGTACACTTATGTAATACACCCGGACACACTTATACACTCACCCAAATACGACAACACACACACACACACACACACACACACACACACACAGATGCATACACACATAACATGCACTCCATATACATCTACGTGAAGAAAAAAAGGGTAGTTGGATGCATGCACATAAAAGCAGAAGTGGAAGGACTGGGGAAGAAAGGACGTTAACCGGAAGGCAGTTGAGGAGGGAAATGGGTGAAAACAAATACTATGGCACATACATCTGAAGATAGTATAATGAGCTCATTACTTTGTATGTTAGCTTAAAATGCAATTTTTTAAAAATAAAAAGTCCATAATTTTCTTAGAAAAGGTCAAGAACACAGTAAGAGAATTAAGGTGTCATAATAAAAGATTTACATCTTCCCCTTTACATAGTCCCTACCTCAGTTATCATTTAAAGGCTACTCTGTGCTTAAGGTGTGATGCATTTCTCTCATTCATTCTCATGGCAAGCTTAAGAAGGATTCTACAGAGGAGAAATGTATTCACACAAGTGCAATGAGCCAGTGCTCCTAGGTCTGGGATTGGAGTCCAGGGAAATGGAGCCCAAAGGGCCTGGCCTTTGCTACGGTTTCTGTAACCTCTAAATGCATGCTCAACATCAGAAACTGGAGCAGGAGGAAAGATTTGATCCACAGTTGTGAGAAAGTTCACAAACACCCCGGAATATGAGATACGCCTAGGACTTACATGAAAGAAAATTCTAGACGCCACTGAAGAATGTAAAAGAAAACCTATGCATTGACAGATATCCTACCACTGTGGAGGTGTTCATTCCTGGGAAAGGTCATTTTATTTCGACAAACCTATAAACTTAAATCAGTTGCTCAAAAAGATTTATTTGACGGAACAGTATAAAGACATTTCTCAACTCATTTGCAAGAAAAATCCAAAGTCCGTGAAAGAACAGAATGACAAGTGTGGCTACATAAAAATAAAGATTTCTGTGTGGCTCTACCTCATTACACATAGATTTAAAAATGACGGTTTGGGGAAAGCTATGTGTCACAGACCAAGACAGACGAAAGGTTATATCCCTCATGAACGGAGTGCCAGCACACTGATATGGAAAAGACAACCTGATAAGTTAGATAAAGCGTTACGCAGGCAATTCACAGAGCAGGAAGTATGCCTCAGGAAAATACGGAAGATCCCCAACCTCCCTGCTAGTCAGTAGTAAATGGAAATCCAATGATGTGATTTCGATTTCTGCCTCTCAGGTCAGCAGACATTTGGAAGATGGATTGCTTCCAGTGTGAGGAGGGGGTGGGAAGGGGACACGTCATTTAGCATTGATGGAGGCCTTTTTAGAGGAAGTATTGCAGTAGCATCTATTAAAATGTAATATATACATATCCTTTGACCCAGCAACTCCATTTTAAGAGAATATAATCTATTCAGAAAGAAGATGATCAGTAAGTAAGGATTGCTTGTGAAAGAAAAAGTTTTCTGGAAAAATCTAAATGGTTGAGTGAATTAAGTTTCCTTCCTTTTAACTACAAAGATGCAAATTTTTTTGTGTCTATGTGTACAAGAGGGCATTTGAGTGTGTGTGCTTAGGAAGGCAATGGGTGATATTGGAAATGATCCTGGATTGCTCTACTTCATTATTGTTCTGTTCTGGAGTTTCCCAGGATCTGTCTTCCAGGACAGGTATTGTAGGCTGCTGTTATTTATGCCCAGCATCTTTGCTGGGATCTGATGACCTGAACTCAGGTCCTTTTGCTTGTGAGGCAAAAGCTTTAACCCCTGAGGCCGTCTCCCCAGGCCTAATGTAATTTTTAAACAGATGCATATTAAGTTTGCAAATGGAGGGAGCCCCATAATACATTTGTTAAATGAATTAAAGTAAGCTGCTAAGTTACAGTAATTATACATCTCATGATCCATTTCATAAACTATATATTTTATTTTACATGTCCTGTTATGGTTAATATTGTTAACCTAGCACCTATAAATTAAACCTCAGAAAACACATGAAAGGAACTCTCTAGATTAAGACGCACCTCTGGGCATGCCTGTGAGGGACTGTCTTGATTGCATAATTGATGTGAGAAGACCCAGCCTATTGTGTGTGGGACCATTCTCTGGGAAGCTGGTCTGGCACTACGTAAAAATGGAGAGAGCTAGTTGAGCATAGGTAGGTCAACAAGTATGCACACACTGATTCATTGCTCTCTGCTCATGATGCATCCAGCTGCTTTGAGTTCTTGCTGCTGTGATGTTCTCACCATAATGGACTGTAACCCACAATAACAAGTCAAAAACACTTGTTTGGGTGAGGTATCTTGGCACAGCAACATTTAATGAAATCATATTCTACATATTTATCCCATTTCTCTTATATATGTATACCTTGTTATACTATGCTTTCTTGTGTGTGCATAAACAAAAGGAAAGATGTAGGAGGAGACTTACAAAACTGTTAATACTGTTTATATCAGGATAGTGGTTAGCATGACATGGGAGATCAATGCCATCTTGAGACAACTTCAGTGATCTTGACACATTATAACATTGCTGTCGTGCACGAAGAATTCAGTAAGTTAAAGAACCAGTACTTGCTACTTCCTCAAACTTTCCAACACTTTACACTTTATTTATTCACTCATTGTGTGTGTGCGTGTGTGTGTGTGTGTGCGTGTGCGTGTGCGTGTGTGTGTGCGTGTGCGTGTGTGTGTCTCAGAGGGCACATGTGTCCCTGTGGAGGACCAAGGGTGACTTTGGGAATCATCCTGGATCACTTCTACCTCTTTTTTGCTTTGCTCTGGGATTTCCCAGGCTCTGCCCACCAGGGTTAGAAGTACAGGCCACTGCCATTTCTCTCTGGTGGTTTAACATGGGACCTGGGATCTGAACTCAGGACCTTCTGCTTAACAGGCAGAGTCTTAACCCCTGAGCCATCTCTCCAGCCCTTTTCTACTCTTTAGAAATAAATTTTATAGCACTTTTTTCTTTTCTTCCACTTGCAATTTGATATTCCCATTGACTGATTGTTTTGGTCATGATAGTTTACAAAGAAAAAGTTAGAGTTGGTAGGGAACCAACCTGCCTACCCATCACAATATATACATGATCTGTCACATATACACAGATGAGAGCATGCACCACTGAGATATGCTTTGCCTGTAATGGTATACGATCTCCTCGCACTAATAACTTAGTGTTTTGGGGAATGGTTTTAGTTTAGTTTCTTGTTGCTATGATAAAACACTTTAGCGAAAGCAACTTAAAGAGGAAAGAGTTTATTTTAGCTCCCAACTTGAGGATGTCATTCTTCAAGGTGGGGAAGCCAAGAAGGCAGGAGCTTGAAGCAGCTGTTCATAGTCAAAGATCAGAGAGAGATGAATGATAGTGCTTAGCTTGCTTTCTCCACTGTATGCAGTGCAGGGAACAATCCTGCCCCAAATATAAATTCCACATTAGTGAAGGTAATCAAGACAATCCTTCACAGACATTCTAGAGGTTAATCTTAATTTAGACAGTTCCTTACCAGTGTGCCCTGATACTTCCTGCTTATGTGTTAGGTTGACAATTATTATTAGTCATCATAGGTATGAAGCTTCAAATAAGCCTTAGAACTAATATTATTCTTTTTACATGGTAATTTCCAGATTCCAACTCAGTCTCCTTTGTAGTCCTCTGATCATAAGATCAGAGTTACTAATACTTATTTGCCAGGGACACTTGCATCATGTGTTGCAATTATAGATACTCTTGGTGCATCAGTAGGACACTTGGTTCAAATACGAGAGGAGGAATTCCTTAGCCTCTCCAGACTCATATGTGGGAGGGGGTGAGAAAGTGGGAGAATAAATCAAAGAAATGCCCAATACGAACAGTTGTGGACAACTGACCTGAGTGTATAGAACAAACAAGTAAGGAGAGCGCATGTCATAAATAGAACATCTATTTTAACCAACCCTCATTATGACTTGGGAATATCATGGAAGAGGGGGTGGAAAGAATGTAAGAGCCAGAGGGTAGGTTTTCTCAGCAATACAGTCATTTGATCCACAAAATGCTGTCATTTCCAACCATTAGAATGCATTAACCAATCCTCATCATGATTTAGGGAACATCATGGAAGAGGGGGGTGGAAAGAATGTAAGGCCACCAAGCAGTGTCTTCTGGACATGACAGGGTAGCTGCTTCCATGAGCTCACTACAGCTGTGCTTACCTACAAAACATTGGACCTGACAACATTTCATCATGGATGAGGCCCCATCTCATCCCAAGGGACTATTGATAGTTAATGCTGGCTGTGAGAAGGGGCGCTGCTTTCGTTAGTGATATGGCCACTGATATGATATGTATGCTCCTGCAAGTGCCAGACACATACTACTGCAGGCAACGCTGAGAAAGCTCAATGGGAGGCACAGGCAACTAGGAAGGATATTGGTTGGGATGGTTTTCAGTAGGTGGCCAGAACGAGAAGGAGGGGAGATGAGACAAGGTAATGTAGGGTGAAAGCAACTTAAATTCACTATAATTACATGTAAAAGTATCAAAGAAAACAAAGAAATAAAAGGCAAATATTTAGCTTTAAAATTGAAAAAGAAGAAGAGGAAGAGGAAGAAGAGGAAGAGGAAGAGGAAGAAGAGGAAGAGGAAGAAGAGAGGAAGAGGAAGAGGAAGAGGAAGAGGAAGAGGAAGAGAAGAGAAGAAGAAGAAGAAGAAGAAGAAGAAGAAGAAGAAGAAGAAGAAGAAGAAGAAGAAGAAGAAGAAGAAGAAACAGCTGTGGAGATGCTGGACAAGTTCTGCTGAAATTTTCTTCTTTGGGAATCTCTCAGCTTGCTCAAAACTCTTGAAATTAGCAGCAAAAACATCCCAGGTCAAAGTTGGTTTTTGCTAATTTTTTCCCCCAGTGAATATGAGAAAATACCATTCCTGTGCTGTGAGAATTTTGGGTGTGGTTTATGTTTACAGCAACTATTGCTAAGAGACATTGAAGATGAGACACTGTCTCATCCATTCAGAGAAAATATAATCTCGTGAGACTGCTGTCTTGTATCCATCTGTCATGGACGAAAGCTCATGCGGTACATGTGGTTTGCCTGTTGGTCATCAGAAGCAGAGGGCCAAACTGTCTGAGCCTGGCAGACGTTGCTTTGCCATGAAGCTGACAGTTCAATCCACAGCAGAGAACACGAATCCACACAATCAAAGAAGTCAGGAGTCCAAGTCAGAACCCTCAGTGAAAAGACAGGAAAAATGGGTGGAAGCCCGCTCCACAGCTCGGGTCACCTCTGCAGACATCACTGCTTCGCTCCCTTATGCAGTCACTTGCCCCGTCCCCCTGGAGCTCCCCTGAGTTGATAAATGTACAAATTTGACCCCCCTAAATGGGTAACAGGACAGGAAGGTGAGGCCAGAGCCTATTGCGCTATGCACTTTATTTTCTATCAATAGCTTTGTTCACGCATGGGCTCTTGGGTTTTCTCAGCGATGTAATCATTTGGTCCACAAAATGCTGTCATTTCGAGCCATTAGAACACATTATAGGAAGCATAATGGCCAGAAGGGAGCTAGCAGGGCGTCGGATGAGGCGCACAATGGAATCTTAGGTGCTCCGGGGCTCTTGGGATTTGACTGCGCAAATGAACTCAATCTTTCCATTATCTGCTGTATTGAAAAAAAAAGTTCCAGAGCAAAAACAGGAGCAGCACAAGAAAAAATGCACTAAATCCTTGAGACTTAGCCACCGGGATCCTCTTGGTGAATGGAGTGGAATCTGGTTTCCGCCTTCTCACAGATGTTACTTGGAATGAATCCTGCTCCTACCGTCTATAGTAAGATAACGACGTGAGTGCCTTAACTGTGTTAAGGAGCAATTTTAGTCACTAAAAGAGGTGTTAGAGGTGTGGCTCGTTGGTATGGTACTTGCCTAGCATGCATAAGGCCTTGGGTTCAAATCACAGCATCACAAAATCAAAACCAAACCAAAAATATCACCTCTGGACCTGGGCGATGGCTTAGCAGTTAAAGTGATTGTCATATAAACAAAAAGACTCGACTTCTAAGCTCCAAATCCCAGGTGAAATGCTGGGTGGACCAGGCGATCTGCCTGCAGGTGAAGCCCCAAAGTCAGAGTCTGGGAATCCCCAGAGCAAGCTGGTTAAGTAAGACTAACTGTGCAGGTGAGCTCCGAGGTAATTAGACACCCAGCCTCAAAAGAGCAAGGTAGAAGAGCAATCAAGGATGATTCCTGACACCATCCTCTGGCTTCCACACATACGTGCCTGCACACATGAATGCCCCAATACATGCAACTATGCATACACACATGCACGCCTCCCTGTACATACACATTGAAGAAAAAAAAATGAACATCTTTTTTGATGTCTTGGACTTGGGTCTGGTGCCCCAATTCTTGCTTTACTGGTAGGAGAGCAGGTGGTTTCCATGGAATACTGAGTTCTGTGCAATAGTCCAGGTTCTTTGCGAAGGAAATGATCAAATAGGATTCAACATACAAAGTTTGCCCTAGGGTGCATCCCCATGAGACAGAAAGTAGACAGGCACCAGAGAAGCCTGGGGATTTCTGCTCTCGGTGCACGTCTGGCCCCTTGCAGTGTAACAAAGGTTTGTCAGGGTCACTTGGGAGTCTTTGGGATCAAAGTCAATAGTAAGAGGCCCCATGTCTCCCAGGTACCTAGTACCCAAATGCTTTCGCACTCATGATGACTTCTTTAACCTTCTGGAGCAGCTCTGAGGGTGGCCTGGCCGTGGTTAAATTACAGCCCCTGTCACGGAGGCACCCGCTCTATTGCTATGTTGCTATGGTCTCCAGCTGCCCGGTCAAGTTTGGGGGAACTGAGCATTATATAGTTCTAACACCATCAGTGCTGGGTGCTGTGTCTTGCATTCAGTCAGTGTCTACTGAGTGCTGTATTTTATCAGGCAGCTAACAGTCCATGGTTCCAGCCCATGGTCTTCAGCGAGTCAATGTACTTCACCACATGGAAAAACACTGGCAAGAATTGCCCCATGCGGGACTGTCAAGCGTTACGATAACTTGTCCAATGGGCCTGATGTGTGACAGGTCCTAGTTAGCAGAGGGTGCTCGCTGGGCTAGGTCCTAGCACGCATGCCCAGAAGGTTCTACACACGTGGTCTTAGCTGTCGAGGCTCTCTGCTTTTAGTTCATCTAGAGGCCACAGGCCACACCAACAGATGCACATGCTCAAATCAGGTGAGTCATCAGTTTCCTGTGCAGTGTGGACCTGCCAGCTGTTTTTTAAAGATTTTTTTATTATTATCATATTGTTTCATAGATATAGTGAATTGGTAATAAAATATTTTTATTATTCTTACTGTTTCATACATAGATATAGTGAATTTGTGATAGCTTCACAGTACCATCTTCCTTCCACTTCCACCACAACCCTTCTTCTTCCCTGCCAGCCTTCCGCCTATTATTATTGTCATCATTATCATTATTATTTTGCATAAGCACCCACCAGGTTTCACGTGGGTTGCTTTGATAGCATTGCTTGGGCACTTGCTGGAACTGGAATCACATATCAGTGGGTAGACCACTGAGGAAGACATTTCCCCGCCATCAGGACTGACCTTCATTTGTCTCTCAGGGAAGTGTGGGGTCTCTTGAGTTCTCTGCTCTTTTCTGGTGATATGCTGATATCATCATAAGAAACCCCATGTAGTTCTTAGGAAAATATCCACACCTGCTGGCTATTTGTGAGGATCATTGGGCCATCCAATTCTCAGAAGTCCCGTTGAAATTGCAAGGTCACAAGAAACTGAAGTCCTCCCAAGTTTCTTACCTCTAGCACATTTTTAAATATGGTTAGCCTGGTATTCCTCTAATAACAGAAATAGTAGCTATGGTCACGATTTGTACTTTCGAGCTATGATCTCACTATGTAGCCCAGGATAACCTAAAACTTGCTCTGTAGGCTAGCCTCAAAGTTCTGGGATCGCATCTTCCTTCTAATTCTTAATTCTAATAAGAATGCCAGCCTTTCCTTCCCTTTAAAAACATACAGTTGTTTCTCAGCCCCCTCAAGGCTCAGAGAACATCGTGGGAGAGGGGGCGGCAAGATTGGAAAATCCCGATGGGTGGAACCAAACAGGACTGGGCTGTTGCAACCATGAAGTCATTGCAGTTACGTAAATTTCCATAAGTCGTGCATGGGATTGTCCTATCGACATTTCACCACAAAAGGGGAAAGATCTCAAGAGACCCCACACCTCCCTGAGAGACTGATGAGTGTGAATCCAGACAGGAGGTAAGGGAAGATGCTCTCTTCAAGGTTGTACCCACTGATACGTGCTTCACGCTCCATCAAGTGCCAAGCAAAGGCAACTTAGATGAAATTCAGTGGGTCACTCATGTAAAAAAGACATGGAAATAGGATGGAGACCGGCAGAGAAGAAGAAAGTCTGTAATGGGAAAAAGAGGTGGGATGGGATTGAGGAAGGTGTGAAAACATCATCAATCCACTGTAATCATGTATAAAAGACTAAGAATAAAAAATAAAAGCTCTGCGGTTGGCTCGGTCTTTCTTATACTGTACCTGCCACAATGTTGATGAATTGGGAACCTTGTGGGAAAGGATGGGAAGGTCAAGATTTGCAACTCTGTGTTTTCTGTGCAACCCAGGAGGACATGAAAGCAGTGTGTGGGATGGGGTTAATTCCCCTCTGGGCCTGCCGATTCCCTTGCCGTTGTTCCAGTCTTGCAGCAAGGAGAAGGAAAACAGCATGCATAGACTTGGATAATGCCGGTAATTACAGCCACCCCACGAGCAGGCAGGGAACCGCCTTTGTTCAGCACATAAACAGAGCCCAGCGTCCCATGAATCACATTTCTGCAAAATCACAGCATGAATCTATGCAGGGCTGGGGCTGTGCTGAGTTCCAAGGCTCCGAGCCTTTATGTTTCTCTTAGTCACTAGAAATAGGTTGTCGGACCTTTGCTCTTTGACTAAAGTTTTCAGAAGGAGACCGTAGATGTGGTGAGGAAGGAACATGCAGGACTCTCTGAAAAGGGAGAATAAACCCATTGGGTTTCCTGTCTGTCCTAGACCTCCAAAGGAAAGGGCTGGGGGCTTCCTTGGGCTGTGGTTTGGCCACCAGACCCTCCTAGTCACAATCTGAAGAGGATATTTCAGAACGCATGAATCAGGCCTGATGCCGACAAGGAACAGAGAGAAGTGTTTTCTTTAATGGGCATGTGTGGGGCTTGATGGAGCCGGGGACCCTTGGTAGGCTTTGGATTCCACACAGCTTGCAATGTGGAAATGTCTCCTTTTCTCTTTCTTGTGTTCTGCCTTTCTCTGCGGCCACCTATAACGCTGGCCTATCTGGAGAGGTGTGGGGTATGTGTGTAGCCTAAGGTGGCCTTCAGAGTGTGTCTGTCAACAGAGCATGAAGCAGAAATTCAATTTCAAAAAAAGCCAGGACAGAGTCACCCCTGAAGGAGCTGACCCTGAACTCTTAGCCATCTGTTCTCATCGAAGTCAATTGTATGAGGAAGCAACTCCCACTCCCCGTGCTCCTTGATGCGGATTCACAGAATGGATCTTCCCTGGATCAAGATCACAAAGAAAACACTGTGCCAGCGTTCCAGAGCTAAGTATGATTATAAGTAATCATGGGTTGATACCTTTTATTATTTGCTATTTAATGGTGCCTATTATTTTAATATTTGTTATTTGACGTGCTATTCTCTTGCTGTGTTAACAGTATATCACGAGGCATGTGACATATACCAGCTCTGCATGGGTGATTTCATGAAGAATGCCATCCCAAAGAAATTCAGACAATAGAGAGAAGCAGCTTTCACAGCAGCAGTCTGCCAAGCTCATCCCCTGGGTGTGATTTTATGGTGGTAGGCGTTTGTAGGGAAATGATGTGTATATGTGACCCGGATGATGCTGTCTGCTCTTTTAGTTTTACAGGAAGAAGAGGAGAAAAAAAGAAGAACAAAAAGCTTATCATGAGTGGAAACTATGCTATGTCTTCATATCCATGCTTTCATTCAGTTTTCTAAAACCATATCTTATGGGAAGACATTATTAATTTTAGTATATGTATTTGTGTGTGTGTGTGTATGTGTGTTTGTGTGTGTGTATGTGTGTGTGTGTGTGTGTGTGTGTGTGTGTGTGTGTGTGTGTGTGTACCTTGAATGTGTGTGCCTGTGGAGACCCAAGGGTAACATTGGAAATCATCTGGATTGCTCTTCTACCTTATTGCTTTGCCCTGGGATTTCCCAGGCTCTGCCTCCCAAGGCTGGAATTGCAGGTCACTACTATATCTGCCTGGCATTTTGATGTGGGAGCCAGCGTTATAGGTGGACACAGAGAAAAGCAGAACACGAGAAAGAGAAAAAGAGACATTTCCACATTGCAAGCTGAGTAGAACCCAAAGCCTAGCCCATCAAGCCCCACACATGCCCATTAAAGAAAACTTACTTCTCTCTGTTCCTTATTGGCACCAGATCCTTTCATTTGGAAAGCAGAGGCTTTAACCCCTGAACCATCTCCCCAGCCCTGTACGTATTTTTTTAAATGTGTTTTTGTAGTGCTGAAGAGCAAACCCAAGAACTTGTGCATGTTAGACAAGCACTGTACCACTGAAATGTCTTCAGTCCTTGGGTCAGCACATAAAACCAGCCCACGCTGCCGAGCCACTTGAGGTTACTTCTATGCTCTCTAAAGTTACTAGAGGCTTACAGGGTTTGCAAGGTCTAGGGGAATAGGTTCTAAGCTCATCCATCAGGAAAAAACTCCAGAACAATCCAAAAGTATCCATCAAGGATGCTACTATCTCTTTGGTCATTTCAGGAACATTTGAGTTCAAAAGCACACCACCATAGCTGCAATCCAAGATCAGAAAGTTAGGGATGGAAGTTTTTTTCTGTCTCAGCATTCTATGATGGCAGGACTGGTGGTGACTGGTCACTGGTGTGGGACAAAGCCCCACTGGAAACCTGGAGATTCATTTCTGTCTTGGGGCAAAGGCTGTCTCATTCATTCAGGTGTCTGAAGCTTAAATCCATCCACCAGGGAACATTTTGAAGGTCAGTGATAAAGCTCACATATATTTAGCTCACAACCCTGGAAAGAAAATTCGAGTTTGCCTTGTACTTCCAGTATAGCCTACTTCCTTCCTACTGGTTCAGCACCATTCCGCTCTCCCCCTACACATCACCATCACCAAGATAGTCCATGACTTTCCTTTTCGATTCCTACTCTTCTCTTTTATTGCTTTCTGTTTCCTGTCTTATTTTTATGTCATTGCTTGGTTGTTTCAAATTTGACTTTGAGTTATGGAAGTTTAGAGTCTGTGAAATGAAGTTATCTAGGGCTTGAGACTTGATCATCTATTCTTGTGGATGGATTTACAAAGGGTAATAAGAACCATGGTTGAAAATATAAGAAAAATGCTTTCCGTCCATATCTCTTACTCATGATATCTGAATATTAAAAATCCAGTGTAATCCTAAAATTGTGCAGAAATGCGTGAGCAAGATATGTGCTAATTTATAGATAATGTGATAATTTATAATACAGTGACATTTAGTTGCTAAGAACATTTTTCTTTGGTGGGACTTGTTTCTAGAAAGATTTTGGAGTTGCACGTGGAAGTGTTACAACCGTTCTCACACTAACAGTGAATTGATGCTGTATTTCCACACTTACTAAGCAATTCAAGTAACACAGACTTGTTTATGCACCTGAAAGTTCATAATTGTAATCAATATTCTCTTAGACAAGACAGAGAAGAAGAAAATTGAATGGGTTTCCATAGTACATTCCTCATGTTGACACAACACACGTAGGGCTTTGTTGTGAACCTAGCAGATAGGTACAGGAAAAATATGCTTTCCAGACAAATCTCTATCACGTAGGTCAAATGTGCTCATGCCAATGAATAAGTGCATCACATGCAGGTCATTAATTTCCATTGCTGTCAACGTTTGCCAATATACAATTGCAAGATAGGGTGCGATTTCCTGAAGTGCTGCAAGATGCTATCAGCATCGTTAAGCATCCCATGAAGCTCTCTGAGGACCAGGCTGAAGGCAAGTCGTGTTGCAGCAGAATATGACTTGATGATTGTCATGAGGATGGTAGTAGTAGTGCGAGAAAGAGGCTGGGTTTTGGTGCCTCACGAACACGCTGCTTTTCTACTCCACTTTTCTACTCTCATATCTATAAAAACTGAGATGCTATGCAAGTTCAGTAGCAATGAGTTCACATGCACACATACCAACATGAGATTTCAGAAAACTAAAGAGAAATCTTAAACCCGAGGGCAGGAGGAGTCTGGAAAGAGTAGCAACCAGAATGACAGTGATATTGCTAATAATAACAAGTAGAAATGAGAGCTCAATATTCAGCTGATCAAAGTGCCAATCAAAGTGAAGGAAAGATAAAGACATGTTGAGACAAGCAAGATGGAGAGATTTTGCCACTCTGCAAGCTGGTGAAAGAAACACACACACACACACACACACACACACCTACTGAAGAGATGTACTTCAATAAAAAGAAAATCGAAGCCATGGAAGAAGTGGGCAGGTGGTTCAGCAGCTAAAGCACTCTCTGGGTAAGCATGGAGATTGAAGTTTGGATCTGTTAAACCCATGCGAGTGCCAGGCAAATGTGATAGAGGCGGGATCCTTAGAGCAAGCTGGCTTGCCAGACGAGCTGTATCAACAAGATTTGCGTTTGGTTGAGACTTTACCTCAATGAATAAAATGAAAAGCGACTGAGAACAATTCATATCAATGCTTGGTCTCCATATGCATGCACACAATGTGCATACTCACGCGGACATATGCAAGCAAGTATACGTGCACACTTGTTTCCACTGCTGTGCCTTCTCCCACAGTGGACTATATCTCCTCTGGAACCATAAGCCACATAAATAACCCTTTGTCTTTTAAGTAGCCTGGGTCAAAGTGTTGTCTCACAGCAACAGGAGAATAACTGGAATGCACCTATCATACTAAGGAATGCTGGCAGTTCTTACCTAACACATTGTTGTGTTAGAACTCCCCCCCCCCAATTTCCTTGTTAAAGTTGGAAAGGGTTTAGCCTATGTAATGCTAAAATTTAAAACTGAAAATTCTACTTACTTTTAGAGCTGACAAAGCAGCAATGTTCATCTGCTCTGGAATACTGAAGAAAGAAGTAAATAGTAACAGTGAGGGAAAATAGTTGGCATTTATTACAAAGCATGCAAAACATACTACCTTGAAGACACAGATGGAGAAGTATGAACCCTAGTCACTGGATTACATATATATTCCTTTGCCCTTATCACCTTGGCTTTTAGTCTTTCATTCTGCAAGTGAATTCTTCTATTTCAAATCTAGGGCTTTGTAACTTTTTAAAATATCTTCTTGACTAGAGGCAGTGTTCAAATCATTTTCAAAATAATAAAACATTGAATACCATTATGGAAAATTATCCCTGTTTCATTTCCTTCACCCTTTTGTTAAACTTATTTTTAGGATATATCATCAATCTGGACATCTTCACAGGTATTTTTTTTATCAACTCAGTTTGTTCTGTACCTGTTTCCTATCTGGTTACTATGAGAAGACAATAATTTTTAAAATTATTTTCAAACAAAAAATAACCTTTTAATAACAATGCACATTATAGCCTCAGAGTATTTCCTTTTTTATATTATTTTTATGAATTTTTACTTTATCCCCATCCAGCTCTAGTCCCCAAGGTTTCCACTGTATGTTCTTTTTTTTAAATTTTTTTATTATTATTATCATTTATTCAACTGTGTGCATATGGGTGTGTATGTGCGTGCGCGTGTGTCTGTGTGTGTGTGTTTCTGTGTATGTGTAGAACCACGGACAAATTCGCGAACCACCATGGCTGCCTCCACCTCCTTCTGCCCCGGGATTCACAGGCTCCGCCCTACCAGGACCAGAAGCGCAGGCCGCCCCCGCTTCCGCCTGGCGTCTATACGTGGGATCTGGGATCCGAACTCAGGACCTTCCGCCTGCAAGGCGGAGGCTTAACCCCTGAGCCACCTCTCCAGCCCCTCCACTGTATGTTCTTATCTCTCTTGAGTTCCCTGATAGTCTATGAGGGCATGTTGGTATGTCAATCATTATGCAGGTCTGGTAAGGACAAATCTCACTGCAGTGAGTTCCTGGATGCAGTAGCCCTGTCTCAAATGGAATGTCTTGTCCAGTGGTGAACCTTTTCATCTTTAGGTTCTTACAATCTCACCATCCCCTCTTGCACAAGGTTTCCTAAGCCTTAGGGAAATTAGGTTGGCCTGATTCTGGGTGAGACTTGCCAGGTTGCCGATACTCTGCCTTATGGCTGGCTGTTTGTCCATTTCACTGCTCTTCTACTGGCTTAGGCTGCATCCTGTCAGGATGTTGAGATTCTCTACCTCTGTTGTAGAAGAAGACTTTTATGCTGAGTGCTGAGTACTCTTCCAATCTATGGATATAATAGCAGCTATTTTTTTTGTTTGTTTTTGTTTTTAAAATTTAAGAGTTTTATTAAAGCATCTTATCACAAGGATGGAAATATACAAATCAGAAACATGCGACCAGCACTTTCCACGGTCAAGTCAACATCACTTATGTCCCTGTGTCTAACAGCGGGAACTTCAGTTCTGACAGCCATCTTATTCATCCGGAATACTGAATTCATCTTTCTGAAATTATCCAGGACCCAGCACGTGAACCATATCTAAAGAAAGTGCAAGGTTACAAAGAAAGTTCTTGGCGCCCGGCCGCCCCTCCTGCTGCCCCCTCACAGGCTTACAATAGCGCTTGGCTCTTGCTCTGCCTGGGTTGTCTTCAGAAAGTATTAAATGGAATACAACAAAAAATAGTTTTTAATAAATGTCCAAAAAGCTCCTTAGTGTTCGAAAATAAAAGCTTAAACAGAAGACCATGTACTTTATGTCAAACAATTCTGAGAGCCCTGCATCGAAGCATTCTAGAAAACAAACAAGACAAGAAGCCGGTGTAAATAGCAGCTATTGACAAAGCAGTTTGGTATGTTGTCTTCCTACCTATAGGTTCATTGGCTGTTTTTCCCTATTGATCTTTTTCCTTCCTTTTTTTAGGTTCTTGTTCTAGTTAACAATAACAGGAATGTGTTCCATTCTAACATGTGTTCAAGCAGAAAGCTGTTGGTTGTCTCCTTGATATTCATGCCACTATTACACAGTGGTCGCCTATCGCCATGGAGATTTTTATTGCAACTTGTAGACCTCATGAGTTTATGAGGCCTGTGATTATTTCTCTCCCCCAGTAGCTTCTACAATATTCCTTGGTACTGTGTAAACTATTCAGCAAGGAGGAAGTTTTCAGACCAGTTCTAGTTGATGAATTTTGCCTATGTTCTGTGATCCATATCTATTGTGTTTTCAGTAATAGGGTCTAACTGACAATTTTTTTTGGAAAGTAACCATGAGCAATGGCAAAAGCCTATAATGTTTGGGGGCCTTTGAGACTTCTCTGACCAACGTTTTATCAGGAAGTGCCACACTCCTGTTACTTCTAGTATACTTTCAATTGTCATGCTGTTCTAAGTGGATCAGCTCACAGATTTTAGTTTATTTTGCCCTGTTTTGCCCACTCTGTGCTCCTCTGCATGGGACTGCCCATTCTTGTTCCTTTCTTTAAAAGACATTTTTTTGACATATTACTAGCATAGGAAGTTCTTATGGGGTTACTTCCCACAATATTAAGGTTTCCCTCTGTCCCTGCTACCTCCCTATGTATTTTTCTCAATTATTCCCTCCTTCATCCTACTTGCTGGGTATTCTAAATCTGTCCTTTAAAAGGTTTCGCCCTAACCATTCCTTCCTAGTCTCAGAATATTTTAAATAATGTAAACCAATGTAGCTTCCAATTATTTTTAATCTTCGGTGTTGTCCTAACAGGATTTATACCTTTGGGGACACTGGAATTTTTAAGTTTTTTTTATTCTTTTAGAGTATCAGACAATATACACTATTTATGATATTCTCACACCCTTTCCCATCCCATCCTCCCTCTCTTTACCATCGCAACGCTTCTTCTTTGCCAGATTCTCTCCTGTTTTCATGTCTTTTCACATGTGTGGCCCAATGAGTTTCATCAGGACTACCTTGGAGTATTCCCTGGAGCGTGGACCGTATATCAGTGGGTGTACCCCTGAGAAAAGCACCTTCCCTCCCATACCATCAGCATTAACCCTCAACCGTCTCTTTCTGAGACTTGGAGTCTCTCGAGATCTTTCCCCTTCTCTCTCTCTCCTCCCACCTGACCTCATTTTGTACATTTCTGCTTGCCCTTTCTCGCTACGTCAGGTTTTTTCGACCTTTGCTCCTCCCTTGCAGGTTTCCTTCGCAGTGCAAGCAAATGGAGGAGCTGAAGAGCCTGCAGAAGGCTGGCTCTACATTGGCGTTCAGTGCCAGACCAAAGATGGCTACCTGCCTGTGCCCCTCCACCCCTGCCCTCTCTTTTGCCATCTCCTCTCGTCTTGCCTTCATTTTTTCATTCTTTCCTACCTTCTCCCTCCCCCCATACCTCCTCTCCTTTTTTCTCCAGTTCCATCCATTTACCAGCAAATTCCATCATCTTATCCTTCCTGATAGCTGAATAATATTCCACTGTGTATATGCACCACCCATTTTTCTGCTGATGGACATGTTGGTTGATTCCATTTTCTTTCTATCATGAAGAAAGCTACAAGGAACATGGAAAACAAGTGTCTTTGTATGAAGATGTAGAGCCTTTTGGGAATATTCCTAGAAGCGGTATCGTTGGGTCATATGGTAAGTTCCATTTTTAACTTTCTGAGTAAACACCAGCACTGAACTCCAAAGTTTCTGTACCAGTTTGCACACCCACCGGCAATGAATGGCTGTTCCTTTCCTCTATATCTTTGCTAGCATCTGTTCCTGTGTGCGTTCTTGATCTTAGCCATTCTGACTGAGATAAGATGGTATCACAGGGTAGTTTTAATTTGCATTTCTCTGATGACCAGAGAAGTTGAGCATCTTTTAAGATATTTGTTTGACATTTGAATTTCTTTTTCTGAAAAGTCCCTGTTTAGTTCCAGGCCCATTTTTTAACTGGGCTGTTTGCTTTCTTGGTGCTTAGTGTTTTGAGTTCTTTATAGACTCTGGAGATGAATCCAGCTCAAGGGATTTTTTTGAGTATAGTGGCAAGTTAGTCAAAGGGGGGCTGAGGTCGAATGGTAGCTTTCAGTTCTGTTATTAGAGGAGGTAATGGCTGCTAGATGCCTGGCACAAGGACTAGCCTGTGAAAGTCAGTGTTTGCTCATTTTTTTTGTGTGTGAGAAACTGAGTAAACTGGGCACATCAGTTGACTATTGTGCACATACTCATGTGCTTTATTGTTCTTGCCCACAAAACATTCCTGCCAGGGCCACATACCTGCTGCTCTTCTTACCCAGACCCACTGTGCCTTCTGTTGCTACCTGTAGTCAGTGTGGTCCATGAATCAGCTCATCAGAACCAGCGACACTAAGGCCCCAGCCCAGACTCCCTTACTCAGCATCAGATCTCTGGGTGACTTGTGTCCGTGCTGTGGCTGGAGCTGTACTGGGATGCTGAATCGTGTTCAGGCTCCTGGTCACTGCAAGTCTTGGTCCTGACACACTGCAATGCCTTCCTTGTCCTTGGGATTTCTACAGAAATGTCCTGGATACACCAAGCTGGCAGTGGTCTCTGGGTTTCTGCCCTATTCCTTCCCTTTGCTGGCTCTGGTCCTTTCTTTTCCTGTTAATGCCTGCTCTTCCCTCGAGGCATTCATGCATGTACTTGCTCCTTTCCCCGCTCCACTTAACATATGCCAAGCACCCTGTGCAAGACCTACTTTAAGAAGCCTCCACCAAGATGAGCAAACCTGTTCTTCAGACTAGTGTTATCACAGGTATAACTGTGCCATTGCCTTCGTGGGTTCTGTCGACCGTGCTGTGGGCTGACCCCAGGAGGCAAGGACCCTGCTGTGGTTACCTTACCTGTACTATCAGATTTCCAGCTCTCTGGACAGTGTCTTGTGGCAGGCAGTGGAACTAGTGATTGGCCAGACCCCAGTTGGCAATCTCTGAGGTTTATTTATTTATTTATTTATAGTTTTTTTTATTATTATTTCCGCTCATACAAACTTAACAGGTACACCGGTCCCCTCCCTCTCTCCACCTCCCCCCAACCCTCCTGCTCCCCGCTCCTCTCTCCTCTCCCCCCCAATCCCCAGAGCATCATTTACTGTGCATGCCAATTTATTTATTTCTAGTTTTATAAGCATATATAGAGCACTAATCCCTGCTTCCCTCCATCTCTCCTCCCTTCCCTTCATCAATCCATTCCATTCCTTCCTACCCTCCTGCCTGGCCACTTCTATGGATCCCAGGGTTTCCTCTGGCTTGTCTACTCTTAGGTAACTTTTGACCCAAAAGGGAAGGTCCTCTTTTTACAACTGCTACCTATTATGTGCCCAGGAAGGGCGCCTCTCTCTTTTTCACTCTGATTTTTGCATTGGCCAGTGGCAATAGTGATAAGATCCCATGTTTATGTGTGGAGCCCCAGAGTGACAGACAGGAAGGGACCGGGCACAGTGAACTAAGCTGCTCGTGGTGGGTGGGAGGACAAGCAGGACGTGTGTCCGTGATCGCTTTGCCAGACATCACTCAGCCGCAACCCCGTTGTACTGCATTGTCCTTAATGGAAGCTGTGTTTCGTGTGAATTACCAATTGGAGCTTTGGTTCCAACAGGCTTCTCACCTCATGATGAGGTATAGTGTGGGCAGCTCCGAGGCAGTGAGCAGTTAGCAGGCGCCGTCCATCATGCTGTCAGGAAGTTAGCGCAAGATGCTGATGCATACAAGGATTGGACAGGAAATGTGTGGGGTGTATTATGCATGGTCAGGGATTTAGTAAATGATGGGAACAAATGAATGAGTTGAGATAGAAGTAGAACCTACGGAAACCTGAAAGACATGGACCACGGAGCCAGCCTGCCTGGGTCCAGTCCCACCCACCCTTGCTCAATGCAGTTAGCAATCTTCAGCAAGTCTCTACATTTCCCAGGCTGCAGATGAAATCTGCAAAGTGGGACCCATGACAGTGTTGTTTGGTTTGAATATGAGTTGTCCCCTCCAGGCGGGTGCTTGATCCTTAATTGATGACCACGTTTGGGAGGTGGAGTCTTGCTTGAGGAAAGTAAGTCGTAGGGGGTGAGTCTTGAGATTGAGTAGCTCCGCCCTGTTTCCTGCTATCGGTCTGCTCTTACAGTTTACCTCTTGTTCTCTCTGCCTCCGTGATGTCTGCAGTGACTTGAACCATCTCCAGCTTCCATTGTCTGCCATGCCTTTTCCACTACAGTGACTCATATCTACTCTTTGGAACTGTAAGCCTATATATATATATATATACCTTTTCTCCCCTTAAATTGCTTGAGTCTGAGTGGTGTCTCACAGCAACAGAAAGTAATTGTGATGAGTATCTTAGGAACAATGTATTACTCATCAAGTTCTTGGAATAATGCTGAACACGAAAGAAGTACCATATTGCTTAACATATAGATTTTGTGCAATTGCTTGGAAAAAATATTGAACCCCTCATTCTCTTTGGATCAGGCCAGTGGTCTTCATGCTACTTTCCATAGTATGTCTCTGGCATAACAATAAAGAGGATGTATATCTTTAAGGCAGAGAACAGTCCTTAAAAAAAAAAAACAACAGAAAAAGGGAAACAGCTGCTTTGCTTTTGAAAAGATTTGCCAACTCACACAGTTAAATTTAATGGCTGGGTGTTTGAAACTTGGGAGAACAATGTAATTTGTGTCATTACTGCTACAAAGGATGACTCTTTGGTGAGCAGTTCATTTTGGTTGCTGAAAACCCTAACTTGAACAAAGGAAGCAAACACAAACACAAATATAGGGATGGAAAAATTCAATCAGACTTTGGGGGAAGATTGTTCAGTCTTACTATATCTTCACAGAACAGACTCAAAATATCGTTGATGCCTGCAAAATTATTTCTTCCTATGAGTATTTTAATTCTTTAGTAATATTTTGTGAAGACATCTTATGATTCCAGAAAGTAGGGAGATTTTGAGAACAAGACGGGAACCATATCCAAACATCTCTTGTGTATTTCACTTGCTTCTCTTCCTCAACTTTGTAAAGGAGATATTTTCCCATTTTGTAAGAGAAGTTTGAGACTCAAAGAGATTAAGTGATACGATCAAGCTCATCCAACCAGTTTAGAAAAATAAAAACGGCCATGTTTTTCTCTGACTCTAAATGTTATGTCAAAGTTCTGAGTGTTTATAAGTAGGAAAAGTATCATGCATAATGGAGCCTCATTACTGAAGTTTGTAGCAACACAGTAATAAGTGTGTGTGAAGCCAGGAAATGTCTTGTTTTCTTAATCTTGGCGCTTTATTTACAACTATGGGAAAGAGCTCATGTTGATGGTGACAGCCACAAGAGAAAGATTATCACAAAAGATGAGCCCAAACAATTGATTTATGATGATAACCTGGCGACCTCATTCATCTTGGATTATAGACCTTAATTTTCTCATTTGTACAAGATATCCCAAATCAAGTCTGAAAATCAATTGCAGAGCACTTCCTTTTATTTGTTGGATAGTGTGTGTGTGTGTGTGTGTGTGTGTGTGTGTGTGTGTGAGAGAGAGAGAGAGAGAGAGAGAGTGCTCTGGGTTTGATTATAGAACCAGTTTCAATACAATAAGGTGGAAAAGTAATCAAAGATGATTCCCAATAGCAATTTTGGACTTCTGTCTGTGCATATAAACATGCATCTGCATTTCCAAGCATTCATGTGTCCACATGCATGCAAACACCACTTTCTGTTAGTATACAGGATTCTTGAGATTGGGTATGTGACTCATGATCTGGAAATTCATAAATTCTAGTGGAAGCTTCACGGCAGAAGGGCAGTAGGTAGCTGTGGAAGGGAGAAAGAACCAGTCTTGTTTGTAACAATGTTCTGTTCCAAGAGACTGCCAGTCCCCCATCCTTGAGAGAGGGCACTCAGGACCTCGAAACGAAGGCTATGACCTAATGTGCCTTGAATAACCCGAACACTTCTCCATAATGATACACTGGCAAACAGGTTTCCACATTAGTTTTAGGAAATACAGGTTACGTAAGAGGCATAGAAAGAACTGCCTCTTTAGTTGGAAAGAGTTTGGCTAACTGTGAAGTTCTAATGACAGTGATATAGTAAGAGAATCTTCTGAAATCTAAGAAGGAAGAGAAGTGTTAATCCTCATGACATAAAAAGGAAACTAGCCTGATATCAGCATTCTTGTGTATAATAATCATGTTAGAAAATGGAAGTTTATAGTTTCAGAAAGTGGAGTGATAACATCAATTCCATGTGAAAGCCACCCTCAAACACACCAGACCTTATTCTTTTTTAAAGGACACACTATTATTTATGCTACCGGAGAAATGATTCAAAAAAAAAAAAAAAACAAAACAAAATTTAGAGACCATCCAGATCACAGAATAAAAAAGAGGAAGAACGCATGAAAGAGCAGTGATCAATAGTCTTGGAAAATGTATAATTAAGTCCGAGGGTGATGTGGACATATCTATGAGTTGTTGGGGGAGGTGGGAATTCCCTAGGGGAAGAGACATACCAAGCCCTTGCATGGAGTAAGAGATGGTCTCAGGCAGCGAGCACCAGCTGCTATCTACTAAATGACTCTGCAGGTTACAAGTTCAATGGTTACCTAGTCTCAGATCAGGCATGGGCCTAGAGGTCATCTAGATATCATAGCAATTCTAGCCTTTTGTTTAGTTTCCAGTTTTTTGAAAAGTTGCCTAGTTGCCAGACACATCAGCGCCGTGTGCTTGCTGATGGTTCACGTCAGCAACCCCAGTGCTTGGAAAGCGGAAGATCAGGTGTTCAAGGCTAACCTCAGTGACATAGTGAGTTTGAAGCCATTTGAAGTTACCTAAGATCTCGACTCAAGAGAAACAAAGTGAAGCAACACAAAACAAAAACAGAAGCTAATAAGCTTTAAGATAGTGTGAATGTAAAGGAAGCTCTCAATGTGATTGGAGTTGGGGGTCTAGAGAACAGATTAGTAAAAATCTTAATATGAGGAATATTAATAACTAATACTACTTAAATTTATTGCTATGTGTCCATGACTTTGTCACTTAAAAACTATAAAGCAAACCCCCTTGTTGAAAAAGAAACAGAAAAAGAAACTCCCTAACTTCATTTTATGACAGAAAATCTAAAAATTAAGCAAATTATGAAAGAATATATAAGAAAAAAGGTAGATTGTGAACATAAATAAAAGCGGGAAAATAAAATAGAACTATACTAATTAAAGCACAATGGAAATGAAAGGATGATTTATTTTATTAAAACACTAGCAACTTTGGAATGTGTCCAGATTTCTATATGCTATTGAAAAGCAAATCCAACTAGAATGACATAGTCAAGAAAGGTGGAAAATAATGGAATGTATCAAGATACTTTAAGTAAAATACAAAGAATAAGAGAAATATTACATTGACATTTTATCAATATTATATCAAATTAAGATGATAGAAGAATGAAACAAACAGTAAAAGATGCATCCTATGTGGAAGAGATAATGTCAGTAATTTTATACATCCAGTGACAATGCAGTGAAATATACAAGAGAAAACAGACAAAAACTGGAAAGTACAAAGAAACCTAAGAAAATCCAAAATCCCAGAAGAAAGTTATGATTTGAATGTGAATTGTTCCCACAGACACATGTGTCTGGAAACTTGGTCATCAGAGGGTGGCACTACTTTGGAAAGTAAGGGAACCTTTAGGAGGTGTGGCCCTGTGGCGGGAACTACGTTAGTGGGGTAAGTCGTTGAGGACGAAACCTGGCCTCACTTCCTCTCTGTCTCTCTCTGTCTTCTGCGACAGAACCAGCTTCCTGCTTTGAGTACCATGCTTGCCACCAAATACTCCCTGTTAGAGCTGTAAATCAAATAATAAACCCTTTCTCTCTCAAGTTGCCTGGGTCAGAGTATTTTCTTCAGCAAAGGAAGAGTAATTATGGCTTGTTTTTTGTTTTTAAAATCACTGAATCATAAATAAATAATAGTGAAGACATTCCAAGTAATATAGTCGGCAAACCCAGTCTAAATATAGATACATAGATAAATCTGTCCACCATGGGCAAAAAGTAAGCATTCTTTATTGTGTCCCCCAGAGTTATAGAAAGAAATCTCTTTCCCAGATTTAGATATCAAAACTCAAACCTCATGTAATGGTATTTGAATAGCTGGAGGTGAGAGGCCTGTAGGTTAGATTAGGTCATTAGGGTTCTTAGGATAGGCTTGGTGGCCATTTTCTTCCATTGGATCCAGGAACTGCCTAAGAGAAATAAGAACTGTCTATTGTCTTGAACTTCCTGGTGTGATAGTTCTAATAAGGCAATTATTCAGAATTAGTTGATCGGTCTTCTGGCACTGCCTGTGCATTTACCCTATAGCATGTTCCTGTTTGTTCCTTGAACTTCCAGTTGGCAGCTGCCTGATTCATAAATCATCATCTGCTCAAATAAATTCCTTAAAATGTAGCATGCCAGCAGGTGACGACCAGTGTAATAGCGGCATGAGGATCAAGGAGACAACCAACAGCTTTCTGATTGGACTCAAGACCTGCTGTCAGAATGGAACATATTCCTGTTGCTGCTAATTAGAACAAGAATCTAAAAACAGGGAAGGAAATAGATCAATAGGGAAAAACAGCTATGAACCTACAAGTAGGAAGACAGTGCACCAAAATGCTCTGTAAGTAGCTGCTATTACACCCATAGATTTGAAGAACACTTAGCACTCAGCCTAGAAGTCTCTTCTACAACAGAGATAGATCTCAACACCCTGAGAGGATGCAGCCTAGGGCAGCAGAAGAGCAGTGAAATGAACAGGAATGGCCCATCATAATGTAGAGTACTGGAAACCTGCAGAGCTCATCCAGAATTAGGCCAATCTAATTTCTCTCCCTCCTAAGGCCTTGTGAACCTTGCTGAAGAGGGGGCAGTGAGATTGTAAAAATCAAATATGGGAAGGTTCACCATTTGGACAACACATTCCACTCAAAGCAGGGCTGCTGCATCTAGGAACTCAGTGCAGTGACACTCGTCCTTACCAGACCTGCATAATGCCTGACATACTAACAAGCCCCTGTAGACTATTGAGGAACTCAAGAGAGATAAGAACATACAGCGGAAACCTTAGGGACTAAAGTGAAGGAAAATGCTGCTATCAGTGGGGTGGCCTGAAGGGAGGCAAATTGGTCTACCACAAGAGTCCTGAACTCCCGCGAGAGTAGACAAGCCAGAGGGAACCCTGCGGCCCATAAGACAAGCAGTAAGGCGGAAGGGAGCGGGATGGATTGATGAAGGGAAGAAAAGGGAATGGGAAGGAAGGGGGGGGGCGGGAAGCAGGGAAAAATACTCGATGTGCTTGTAAAATTAGAAAAATAAAAATTAAAAAATTTTAGCACAACAGAGTGTTTCAACAGCCTCAAGACAATGAGCTATCCTCCAAGTGTTTTCATTCCAGAATTCCTAGGTGGAGTTCTGAATTTGGGGGGAGAATCCATTTTAAGGATTGTCAATTTCGTGGACCAGATATAAACTGGTCCTGAAGACTTGATCCTAGTTCAGAGATGCTTGCTCATGAGAGCTCTAACCTCATCAGTAAATTGATCCATTAGTGGACATTGAGTTGAATGGACTATTGGAAGGTGTCAGAAACTGTAGGAGTGGGGTCTAGTTGGAAGAAGGAGTCAATAGGGCATGCCTTTAAGAGTATCCCAGCTCTCTCTCTCTCTCTCTCTCTCTCTCTCTCTCTCTCTCTGTCTCCTTCGTGGCTTCCATGAGGTAAGCAGCTCTGACCCACCGCATGCTCCCTACTGTGACATTACTGTGACATTCTTGCCTCACCAAAGCTCAGCATGATCGAGACATGCAACTAGGACCTGAAACCAGATTCCAAAAGAAACTTTCCCTCTTTGTAAGTTGTTTCTTTTTTTTTTTTTATCACAGTCATCAAAAGCTAACTCATATAATCATAATTATTTAATCAAAAAGTGTTTAGATATCTCATTGCCACGTTTCACATTCACAATAATGGTTGTGAAAATAATTATTTCACAGAAGGTAGAACACAGGTTCGAAGAAGTCAAATGATGTGCTGAAGTTGCTTAGCTGGTCCATAGTGAAATCCAGCCATCAAGCACAGCCTTTGATGGTAAAAATCCGTGTTCTTTCTATAGAGTTTAGAAATATCAGGAGGACGAAGAAGGTATCAATTATTTCTTGCGGCTGCTCTTGTTATGTACTGTGCTTTGAATCTGTACTTGGCAGCTGGCAGTGACTGAGAACCACCATTCTCTTGATTCATGAATGCCAGGTTGGTATTGTCACAGCACTTACTCAGTCTGATAAGATGACAATGGCGGCAACAGTGGCTGGCTGCATGCAAGATGCACAGGTGGAAAAACGTAAAACAGGCTCTCTGTACCCCAGAGCACTCAGAGAAACCCAGGGCGGGGACACTTCATCAATTGCACATGAGGGACCTCTGAGGAGGTGGGCAGCTCGGGGAGGTTAGTCCAAGCTGCAACAGAAGAAAAGAATCAGTGCAACATACAACAGCCAATTCGGCTAGTTTAGAGGAAGCAGGATTTCAGGTGGATTATGTACACTACTAAAAAGTTGGACTTAATTGAAGTCTTGGTGATTACTTAAGCTCCTCTGAACTTAATTGACTTCACCTGAAACACATTGAAAGCGAATGAAAGAGTTGGGCCACAAGTAAATGTCATGGGTCCAAACTAGAAGGGTTTTATTGAGGGGGATTTCTATGGAACCTAAGTGAAAATTCTAGAAACAGAAAGAAAAGCAGGGATAAGAAACAAATGAGGCATGTTTTCATTGGAAACGAGGAGGAAGTGTTGCACGCGAGAAACGCCACAAGGCTAAGTTGTAGAGATTTAAGCATAAGGTAGAAGGCACGGATAATTTGGTTGTTCATGTGAAAGACTTTCTACAGCATACATGCTAAAAAAGTGTTTTAAAGGAAAGGCAAATAAGAATACGAAGCCATTTCTGAGATGCTAGGGTTTTCTTCATATTGCCTGAGACATGACTCACAATGGGAAAAGCAAACACACATTGGCGGTAAAGTTCTGATCCCTGCTCGCCTACATAGTAAATGTGTTTTGGATAATAGTAAGATGTGTCTGCTAGTTTTCTTTTAGCAACTATTTACCTGGCCTGTCTTTCCCATCCTTTTAGCCTTAGTCATTGCTGTATTTACTCTGTATGTTGCTGATAAGCTCACAACCAAAGAGTTTAGGGGAACAAGGGGGGTTTATTTTTTTCTTGGGAGGAGAGTTCATACTGAGAAAACTGGCCACACACATCCACAAGGCTGATGAGAGAGGGACACACCTCACTTGCCAGACTGCATGTGTGTCCCAGTATGTTGAAGTACACTGGACTACTGAACCGCCTTCCTCCATCTCATGCACCTGCCTGAGGAAGGTCCCAGCCACGTGGGGTGGGTCTTCCCACAGCAGTTAGATGTTCTGCAGAGAACATTTCCCCAGCACCTGCCTTAACTATCAACTCTTCACACGTTTGCTCAGACCTTGGCTTTCCTTCCAGTCACTGGAGCTGGTCACAACATCTCCGCACAAACCAGGCAACTGTTCTTCATAAACATGACCTTACATAGTTTCCTTGTGGCCAAAACATTACAGTCAATATATGCTCTTATTCCCGAATTTATGAACTAGGTTTATTTTTGCCTGATTACTGTGCATTTCTGTTTGTTTTCCCTATTGCATGTGTTGCAGTTCGCCTGCATGGTTGCTGATAAATCACCATCAAATGGCTTAAGGGAACAAGGGTTTTATTCTCTCTTACAATTACTGGTTACAGTACTTAGTCCAGCTTGATAGGAGAGCATGCACCAACACCAGGGCCAAGGGAACTGGCCACACCCTCACCACATAATGGCTGAGAGATGGACAATCCTCACTTGCCAGACAAGCATGTCTGGTCAAGTGTACAGAAGGATGCTGATTTCCTCAACCAGCTCTCTGTATTTTATTTTACTTGTTCAGAGCCTAGCCCCACCCACCATGGGCTGAGTCTGCTCCATCAACTAGATCATCTCTTGCAGGTTTGCTATGGACTTAACCATTAATTCTCTACAAATGTACCCAGCGCTCAAACCCTCAACAGTCAAGTTGACACCTGTGCTTAAGTATGATACCATGGTCATTTCTTCCTTGTTCTCATCTTCTTTTGGATCGACTATAATTGTCTCCTTCTACTTGCTTTCCCTTCTATGTTGGAAGTTATACAGATACTCTATTTCAAAGTACATTGGTATTTATCCTGATTCCCCAAATACAAGAAATTCAGAATATTTTTGTTCTACCTACATGCTGCTGCTAAACATTTTAGCTCTGTTGTTTTTAACAGCTCCTAAAAGTATCTTCATTATGCCTCTCTCCATCAATATTAACTTTAATTTACACACATGCGTCATGTCCTTTGTTCTTGAATTCATCATTTACCTTGGGCTATCTGGGATAATTTTGTTTTGCCTGAAAAAAAAATCTCCGAGGATTTGCCTTACTGACAATGGAACAAATTGTCATCATTTTGGGTTGTTTGGAAACATCTTTGATCTCTGCGTTTTGTTGACTTCTGCATTGTCCATTTCTCCTCTCTTAACACGTATCTGTTGTTCCAGGAGTCAGGAATATCATGTGTCGAATAGGCGTTGTTTCTTCACAGCCTTAGTTGATGTTACGTTTTGGGGTCATGGTGACGCCTTTAGGAGGTGGAGCTTCGCTGGTGGAAAGCATGCCGCAGGAGCCATCACCTTCAGGCTGGGAACCCAGCCCTGTGTCCTCTCAATTTGCTCTTGCTCTGCTGCGCTCCAGAGATGGCTTCAGTGATCTGAACCAGCCTCCTGCTTCTGCCTCCAGTCGTGCTTTCTGTTATTGGATCTCTGCCGTAATGGACGACATCTACTCTGGAACCATAGGCCAAGCAAGTCTCCCTTTTTACCATTCCGTTGAGTCTGAATGCTTCCTCACAGCAGCAAAAGGAGAGTACCGGCGACATGTGTTAAGGAATGAGCAAATCATCCTCGCTTCTTGAGAAGTTATGTGTCTTCTCTCTGTGGGGCCTTCAGGGTCTTTTCGTGGAAATAAACATTTTGCTTCTCTGCATTTTTTTCCTGCTCTGTGTTTATAATTACTTTTTGAAACCCTAAACTAAAGTTTATGATCAACGATTTTGGCCCATAGTCTTTTCAAAGTTATTCTTCAGTTTTTTTCTTTATATTCAATAAATGTGACCATACAAAGAGTGAAAATAGAATTATGCAAGTAAATAGTCCATAGCAAAAAACTATTGCTTTCTATTAATTCTTTCTGGATTTGATTGAATAGTTTTTTTAACCTTATTTCAATTATTTTTAATAATTGAAATTAAAAGACGCCCACTTTTTTGGCATCTTCCACTAATCATGGTGCTTAGAATCCAGGTGTTCCCTGCCTAATTTCAATCTAGGCTACTAAATTTAGCTCATGGGCACACAGCTGTATTGCTAATTCTCAGTAGCTACATGCGGTTTGGACTCTTCCGCTGAGTGGCTGGGACCGTGGATGCAGGAAGTTCTGGAAAGCATGACTGCGCATTCAGCCAGTTCTTCCCAGAACCACACGAGAACCAGTCTGGTGCCAGCGGAGATGCAATCTTTCCTGCGCATCTCTCTGTGTTACTCTGGTTTCATGACCATGATGAACTACTCGAGACTGGGTAATGCTACAAACGTGAAGAGTTTTGTGTCGCTCACTGTTTCAGCAGATCGAGGGCTGCATTTGGTGACAGCTTCTTTCTGGTATTGCGGGTTGTACAGGACATCACACGGAGGAGACATGAACGTGTCTTTTCTCTTCTCTCTCTCTCTCCTCTGGAAAACCACCAATTTTAAATGGAGGCCTACCTAGTGACCACTTCCCAAAGGTACCACCTCTCAATGCCATGTTTTCTGCCTCTTTCATAGACGTATAGATAGGTAGGTAGATAGAGATATATAGATGGGTGCTTGTGTGTGTGTGCTCTTAAGTACGTGCACAAGAGCGTGAGTGCCGCTGAGGATGTGTGCTGTGGAGGTCCAAGGGTGATGTTGGGAATGGTCCTCGATCAATCTGTCACCCTCTTGCTGGGAACCTGGGTCTCTAATTAAACACAGAGCACACAATCAGGGCTTGTCTGGCTGGCCAGCTTTTTCTAGGGATTCCAAGGGTTCTACTTCCAGGGCTAGAATTACAGTCAGACACCTGCATCCACTCAGCATTTTTGCCTGGGATTGGGAGATCTGAACCCAGTCCCTGTGCTTGGGAGGTAAGGTCGCTAACCACTAAGCCATCTCCCCAGCCCACCCGTGGCTCCTGTAAGAGTCTGCGTCTCCCCAGCCCACCCGTGGCTCCTGTAAGAGTCTGCGTCTCCCCAGCCCACCCGTGGCTCCTGTAAGAGTCTGCGTCTCCCAGCCCACCCGTGGCTCCTGTAAGAGTCTGCCCTCTGCATATGGCACAATGGCCCTGAATCTCAGCACTTGTTGGAGAGAGCACATGCAGACTGTCCAAACCAGAACACTGCAGCATAATTCTCTCTGCTTCTTTTCTGCTTTTTTTTTGGCCAAAGAACAGTGTTTTTGGAAACTCTTTTTTTTAAATTTTTTAATTATTTATTCAATTGTGCATGTGTGCACGTGTGTTTACATATATGTGTGTATGTATGTGTGTGTGTGTATGTGTAGAACCACGGACGAATTCGGGAACCACCATGGCCGCCTCCACCTCCTCCTTATTTACTCTGTCTCAGGATTCACAGGCTCCGCCCTATCAGGACCAGAAACGCAGGCCGCCCCAGCTTCCGCCCGGGGTCTATACGTGGGGTCTAGGATCCGAACTCAGGACTTTCCGCCTGCAAGGCAGAGGCTTAACCCCTGAGCCACCTCTCCAGCCCTTGGAAACTCTTTGAAGCACAAAGTCCATGTTATGACAATAATGAAGGACAGAGCACAGGCGTCGTGCTACGTGTATTTGATAGCAAGAGAACAAGAGGTTGGAAGGTGGTACCAGTGCTCTGGAGAAGAACCTATTTCCAACCCTGATTCCTGGTGAGAGTAGACGACTGACTGAACACAGAGCTGCCTCTACTGAGGGGAACATTCTGGAAGGGCGAGCTGCAGGGCCCCTTTCTGCTGGCCAGAGGAAGTTTACCAGCTTCTGCTCTGTGGCGCACACTTCCCTCTAGTAGATCATGGAAGGACTGCAAGTTTAAATATGGGGCTGTACTGGTTTCCGGGACTCCTGCAGCAAGCTATCCCAATCTCGTTACAGCAGCAGAAATTTTTCCCCCAACAGTTCTGGTAGAACTGGGACAGCGAGGCCATACTCCTTCTGGGGCTGCAGGAAGGACCTTTGCTTGTTCCTTCTACCTCTAATGTTTGCCAGCGTCCTTAGCTTAGCGGTGCAAACATATCAAAACTAACTCTCTCTCTCTCTCTCTTCTTTTCTACCTAGTGGCACCAATTATTGGATATATAGGTCTTATTTTAAGCCAATATAACCTCTTCTTAAGATTCCATGTATAAAGACCCTGTTTCCAAATGGGGTCATTACTAAGCCAGAGATTGGGACCATCTTTTAAAACAAACAAAAAACTTCGTTTATTTTGCATGTGCACCTACCGTGTGTGTGTGTGTGTGTGTGTGTGTGTGTGCACGCGTGAGCATACATCAGAGGTCATTGTGTGTCCTTGTAAAGTCTAAGGGTAACTTGAGAATCATTCTGGATTGTTTCTACCTCCTTTTTGTTCCTCTCTGGGACTACCCAGGCTCCACCCACCGGGGCTGGAAGTTCAGGCCACTACTATTTCTGCCTGGCACTTTTACATGGGACCTGGGATCCAAACTCAGGACCTTCTGCTTGGGAAGCAGAGTCTTCACCCCTGAGCCATCTTTCCAGGTCCAAGGGACCATTGTTTTCTAAAGCTGAATAGTGTTCCCTTATGTGGTAGATAGTTACTGGTGTCAACTTGGCAACTGAAGGTTGGAGCTCTGGGCATATTTGTAAGGAATTAGTAGTTGAGTTAAGCCCTAAAGAAGCCTACAGGTCAAATCCATGAGGGGAGATCTAGCCTGTGGGGTGGGACCACTCGCTGGAGAGATGGACAAAGTGGAGAGAGGCGAAGTAAGTTTATATTCTTGGCATACTTGGACAGACATGCTGTCAGAAAGGAAGCTTGTCCCTCTCTCAGTAGTCCTGGGACTACGCTGTGCCCAGTTCCCTTGGCCCCTGGCACTGGTGTGGACTCTCTGCCAAGCTGGATCAAGGACTATAATTAGACAATTGTAAGCCAAGTGCTGTGAGCACTGGAGTGAATCTACCCATTGGAGCCTGATGGACTCACCAGCAAGTTGACATAATCTGTTTGGTCTTGAATTTACGGAGACATGCAGCAAAGTAACATGTTAGTGTGTCTGTTCATTTACTGGTGGACGCATTTACTTAAGGACACTTGGAATCCTTATCTTGGCTGTAGTCGGTATTGCTGCTGTAACATAGGAGTGCAGCTATCTTGTCAACATACAAGTGTCATTTCTTTTGTACATATATTTAGTAATAGAATTGACAGGCCATATAACAGTTCTATTTTTAAAATTTGGAGGAAACGCCATACTGTTTGCTACAATGGCTTTGCTAATTTGCATTCGCACTATAGCATGCAGATGTCTCCTGTCCAGATTCCCATTGCGACTTTTATCTTTTGTATATGTGCATTTCCTTGACAGCTTCATAGTTTCATGTAATGAATATTAGTTATTTCTACCCCCATTACCTTCTCTGATGCCAACTCCCTCTTCACCCAAACCTTTTTTCTTCCCATGAATTTCCCCCTTCTACTTTACTTTTGCTGTTGTGTTGTACTTTTTAACTTTTTTTATAAACTTAGTTTTTGACAATGTCATACATGTATGTATGCAATGTTCTGATTGCTCTCTCCTTAGCCTCTCTGATTGCTCTCCTAGCCTGACCAAAACTCCTCTTTCCTCCATCCCAGTCCGTCTCCAGATTTCTAGCCTTTGGTTTGGCTTTATGGCCAGGTTAGTTCAACAGGTCTATCTGTGTGAGCACTGGAGTGAATCTACCCATTGGAGCCTGATGGACTCACCAGCAAGTTGACAATTGAAGAAAATGTCTCCCCCTTTCCCTGAACCTGTCAGTGACAAACAGTTCAGTAGTGATCTGCGGGCCTTCTGAGCCCCTACCCCCCCATGACTGGCATAGGCCTCACCTGCTACAGAAAGTTCATGATTGCAATGGCTGTGGCATGATTGTGACAGCTGTGTCTTGCACAGAACATGGTGTTTCTCTGTATTTCTTGCTCTCTTCCAGCCTTTACATTCTTCCCATCCCCTCTTCCACAATGGACCCTGAGTCTGAGAGGAGATGGTTTGAATTTCTTGTTTTGGGTCAAGCCCTCATCCCTCGCTATTCTTAGCACCTTAACCAGGCAAGAGTTTCTTCATTTGCCTCTGCTCCGTGGAAAGAGAGGTTCTCTGATTAACACTGAGAGTAGTGTTTATCTGCAAGTTTCATGGTGACCTCTCACTGTAGTTTTCTCTTGCATTTCCCTGACAGCTAGTGACACAGAGTAGCATAGTGGTCACGACAGTAGGGTGGTTAGGAGAAGGGAAAGATGGAGAGGTGTTAGTCAAAAGATGTGTCATTACAGCTAAGTAGAAACAAGCTTCCAGATTGGATGACAATAATTAATGATGATGTGACCTTGAAAAACGTAAAGAGAATACAACATTTGGGTCGCAGAACATGGGCAAAATACATTAACTGGAACTTCCTCCTTGCTGGATGGCTTACACAGTACCAAGGAATACTGTAGAAGCTATTGGGGGAGAGAAATAATCACAGATTTCATCAACACATGAGATCTGAAAGTGGCAATAAAAATCACCATGGCAACAGGGTACTACCAGTGTAATAGCGGCGTGAGTATCAAGGAGACAATCAAGAGATTCTGATTGAACTCAAGACCTGCTCGTCAGAATGGAACACATTCCCGTTACTGTTAACTAGAACACGAGCCTAAAAAGGGAAGGAAATATATCAACAGAGAAAAGCAGCCTATGAACCCACAGGTAGGAAGACAATACACCAAACTGCTCTGTACATAGCTGTTATACCCGTAGATTTGAAGAACACTTAGCACTCAGCATGAAAGTCTTCTTTTATAACAGAAGGAGAGAATCTCAACACCCTGAGAAGATGCAGCCTAGGGCAGAAGAACAGTGAAGAAGGTATCATATACTGTCTTCATAAAAATAATAATTATGAGCTAAAAAGATGGCTCAGAGATTAAAGCCTTTACCTTTCAAGGAAAAGAACCTGAGTTTGGATCCCAGATCCCATGTAAAAATGCTGGACATATATGGCAGAGACCTGCAATTTTGAAAGGTGGAGCCTGGGAAACCCCAGAGCAAAGCCATTAGGCGATAGAGCAATCAATCCAGAGTGATTCCTAAAGTCACCCCTGGGCTTCCACAGGCACACACACACACTCAAGGAACGTCTTTGTACACATACACATGCTTATGTGCAAAAATAAAAATAATAGCTATGTATAAAGATAGTGGTATTGAGGGGTACTCTATCATGTCTGGCTTCTGTTCTTAAAAACGAGTCACAAGACTCAACATTCCGATGGCCTCCAGGTCCTCTTCAGCCTGCTGCTGCGGTGACCGAGTTCTCATGCTCTCTGTACTGCAAGTGCCGAGAGTCAAAGGGCACAGCTCAGTCCTCGCCTCCTTCTTCCCAAGTGTCCTGTTGATGTGAAAATCTCGCCTCTGTCTCTCTGCCGGCTGCACGTTCTCAGACCAGCACCCTGCCCTGAGCTCATGGGACAGGGAGATCGAAGTCTGGGGACAAGAGCCATTTTTTTCCCAGAACCCAAGCCTCCTCTGATCGACTCATATGGATTCCTCAAGGGGCAAGGGTGACACTGGTCAAGACCACGGAGTCAAGGATTGTCTTCTTCACACGGGTTGCCTGCTACGTGTGGCCCACGGCCATTCTTGTCCTTGAGCTCATGGTTCTGAAGTCCTCTGTTCAAGGCATGCGATTTCACTTTCCCATAAAAGAAATGCATTGGAAGTGTGTTCCTGGGAACTATCTCTTGGTTAATAAACGACATTCAGTAAGTCTTCAATTTCAGATTAGAAACATACTAAATAAAACAAATGCAAAAGAGGTAAAGTCTCTGTGGAGTAGTTCTTTCTCAACATCTGTAGATCTACATGCTCAGTCCAAACTCACTTATAATAGATGTCCATGTTCCTTCCTACTTTTCATTCCGTGTCAACAACACTTGGAAGGAAGAGATACAATCGGATTTAGCTTCTTGCAGTGCAGATTGGAAGTGCCACAAGCTATTGTCTTACTGGAAGTCACAGTTAACCTCCAAAATTAATGTGATCAGAGTATGACCCACATGCATGGGAATCTATAGTTTCAACATTTCCCATTAGACTTTGCTTTGACTCTTACCATGGCCTGGCAAGAATCCTTCCTACTTCAGCGCAAGGGTTGATGGTAAATCTACAGTGGAGGACAGCTTTCAAAATAGCATTTTATTCAGTTATGTTCCTCTCCTCATGTGATAGTTCATCCTGGGGGTCAACTTGACACACCTGGCATTAACCAAGATCAGCCGAGACCACCTGAAGAGATTATCTGGATCAATACATTTACAAAGACCAGCCCTAGATCCAATTGGAACCTCCCTAGATCTGATTGGAACCTCCCAGTAGCAGACCAGATTAAAAAAACCACAGAAGACTGGGAAGAAGAGAGACTCTCCAGGAATCTTCCAGCCCTCAGATGGCACCCACTAGCCTACTGAATATTTGCAGTGACGTGTCTCCAGCTTCAGCCACCAACCATGTTGCCTCCGCCATGAAAGACTGTTTCTCCCTCCTGGAACCATAAATTAAATAAATCTCCCTTTCTTCCTTAAGTTGATTGACTTTGAATGCTCTCTCACAGCAATAGTTAAGAGTAACCATGATACCTCATACATGCCAAAAATTACTGAAATGAGACTATGACATGCAATTGAAAATTATGGATAGCCCTAAGAATTTTTAAGATGGGTGTTTGTTTGATGTCTGGTTAAGAGACAGACATAGAAGTAAACAGTCCAAAAGAGATGTAGAGTCTTGTTATCTGTTCTACTGTCCTATTAGCTAAAATGACTTTAGTGTGACTGAATAATCTCGCAGAACCATATATAATTAGGATAAGGGAAGTAAATTAATGCATTCATATGCTTTCAAGAAAAAGAGAGGAAACTGATTAATATTGATTATATAGCAGTTTTTAAAGGTCTTTCTACTTAATAGTGTAACAGTCCCAAATATGCAACAATCCAACTGGAGTCTTTTTTTTAAATCCAGCCAACATGTGCAATGTATTATGTGATACAATCCATTTATTCAACCTGTATGTCATTGGCAACTGAAAGCTCTGAAATGTGGTCACATTTGTGAGAAATTAGTAACTGAGTTAAGCCCTGAGCAAATCTGCAGGAGATTGTCTAATTGATGGGGAAGACTCAACTCATGGTGGGAGTGGCTAGTCCCTGGTCACATGAATGAGAAGGAAGGGAGCTGGTTAGGGAAGATGGAATCCTTTGGACACATGGCCAGACATGTTGGTCTATCAGGTGAAGATGAGCTCTCTCAGCAGTCCTGTGGGTATAGTGTAGCCAGTTCCCTTGATGTTGGTGGGGGCTCTGCTGCCAAGCCAATAAAGGAACTGTAACCAAAGGATGGTAACACAAAATAAAATCCCTTGTTTCCTTAAGCCATTTGGTTGCGAATTTGTCAGTAACAATGCAGGCAAATTGCTACATTGTATTTGTGTGACACCTTGTTTAAGTCAGGAAATAGACAAAATCTCTCAACTCACGACACTTAGGTATGAGACACTTATGGCAGAGAGGGACATGAAAGCGGTAACTGACATAAGATTGAGAGTCATAGCAAGTGAGGAGCAGAGTGTTATGTCGCATCTGAGAAGACTTTCTGGAGGAAGGAATGTTAAAGTTGAGACATAAAGCAAGAGAAGGAGTCATCCAGATAAAGTAGAGGTAGGAGTGGGTGTTTCAGAATTAAGATTCATAGGAGAAAAGAAAGAGGAAGGGAAGAGACGTTGCACTTATTCTGTGCATTGCACTGCCAATAAATCCATGACCAAAGAGCTGAGGAGAATGAGGAGATTTTATTCTTTACAATTCTTAGTTACGGTTCTTAGTCCATCAGGAGAGCTCATGCCAACACTAGAAGCTGAGGGGACTGGCCACACTGTATTTGCAGGGATTACCGAGAGAGGGACAAACCTCACTTACCAGACAGCAAAGCATGCTGAAGAATGCCAGCTGACTGCTCCCTCTGCCATACCTGCCTCCAGAGAATAGTTCCACCCATTGTGGGCTGGTTCTTCCCACATCAATCAGATAATCTCATGTAAAAGCCTACGCGAGATTCAGGTCTTGCTTTAGCTATTAATACTTCGCCAATGTGCCCAGAGCTCAGCCTTCCATTGGTACGTTGACATCTATGTATCTAAATAGCTCAGGCAGGAGCGGAAAGAGTAAGCAAACCAAGTTTGATGAATGAATGCCCAATGAGCGGGCATTTTTGCACAGAGGCAAACGTGTTTTAGAACCCTCTGGCATTAAAACTAAAGTGTTCTTGCGGGCGGGGATGGGAGGTTCCTGTGCAATTCACATGAGACAGGAAATAAAGCTCCAGATGTGATTCTTAAGATCGTAAGCAAAGCCTTGCGGCTTCCTAGAACCGAGGCTGCTAGTTAAGGAGTGAGAGCATGCATAAGGACCCCGCTAGAGGACACCTTAGGATGTCTACCTACGTTCTTGAGGTGACCCTCATAGTTATAGAAAACTGATCTGTGAGCAATCGCAGCATGCCAACCACAGCATATCTCTCTGCTCTTTAGCTGTGTCTAGGTCTTAAATTGAGTCTGATGTAAATATCAAGACAGCTGTCACCTGGCTCAAGGGTACAAGACTCTGGGTTCCCATTGGAAAACCAGGGCACAAAAGGAGAAGCAATCTTCTGAGGTCAATGTCATGGTGACAAGGACAGTTAGGGAGGCCAGAGAATCTGGGTGGAGGACAAGATACACAATAGAAACTTAGGCCGTCAATCCACCTGACTCGTGCATGGAAGATTCTATCAGCAAACTCAGAATGGAAAGCCACAGCCTGGGTTAGCAAATGTATGTCTGACACTCTGACAGGACTTCAAAACAACCCTTCAGTTAATCCCCTCTGGAAATGTCCTTATACTCAGAGGCAGGTCTCATAGGTGATTCTAACTCTATGCTCATTGAGGGTAAAGATTCACCACCATGGTCTCCTTTGGAGAAGAAACTAGATAATCTATTAAGCCTTTTTCTAATTGGTTTTTATGACATTAAGACTTGTTTTGAGAATCTCGGCCTGCCTCACAGCTGAAGAATCTATTGAAGTCTCTAGTTCTTTCCTAATGACTTATTTTCCTTTTAAAAGTCAGTCAGAGTTAGAACTATGACTCAGTGGTTAAGTCTCTGCCTTGCAAACAGAAGGATCTGAGTTTAGATTCCGGATCCCATGTAAAAATGCTAGGTGGAAATGGTGGTAGCCTACACCACCCTAAAACAAAACAAAAAAGGAGATAGAGCAATCCAGGATAATTCCTGAAGTCACCCTGGGGGCTCCCCAGGCACACAGAGTGTCGTCTGACACACACACACACACACACACACACGAGTAATTAAATTTTAAAAAAGAACCAGGGTAACAATGATAATGTCTGCATGTTTTTCTCAACAGGGAGCTCTAATTGTAGTATTCTCCCTATTGCAGAGTTCTTAGTAAATGTGGATAGACACTCGCTTATAACCAATGTGCCTGAAACAAACCTTGAACTAGATGGATCTTACAACTTTCTCATTTAACATGTAGTAACCAGTACTAGATCCAGGACACAATGATAAATTTGTTTGACCTCCAAGCCTAAGCTTCTAGCTGCTGGGCTTTACTTCCTAGCCGTGCAAATCAGCTCCGTGCTTTACTTAGGTCTCAGAAGGCAAAGTTTATGTTTGTCAATCTCACTTGTCCACTAACAAGGTTGCAAGGATCCACTGTGTGTGACCATGGAGAGATCGCTGTCCAGCACGACACTTTGTTTTTATTATTATTATCATTACTATATGTTTTTAGTTTTACAAGCATATTGAGTACTGATCCCTGCTATCCACCCTTCTGCCTGGCCTTGTCTATGGATCCCAGGGCTCCCTATGGCTAGTCTAGTCTTGCGGTCTCTGTGGCATACCAAGTTGCCCCTCCTTGGGACATCCCACTGATAGGAGCATTTCCCTTCACTCATCCAGCTCTAGTCGACAAGGTTTCCGCTGTGTGCTCTTATCTCTGTTGAGTTCCCCTGTAGTCTATGGGGCGTGCTGGCATGTCAGTTGTGATGCAGGTCTGGTGAGAACAAGTCTCACCATGTGAGTTCCTGGATACAGACAGCAAACACTTTGCAATGAAATCGCTCGAGGCCATGCTTAAAGAAACATCTCATGTGGAAAGCAGGTGTTGTAGGATTCTTGGAGCATATCTGACCTTGAACGAAACAGAAGTTTCAAATACTCCATGGGAGGGATGCTTGTTTGTTTAAATCACAGGGCTCATTTTAAAATAAAATTAAGTGGCAAATAAATGAAAGTCATAAAAATCATGGTCTTCCCAGTATACTCAACCCCATTTCCTAGGAAAAACAGACGGCGTGTCCTTTTGAGTGTTTTCTATGTCTGTGTAAACATGTTTCTATTATGCATAATTCATGCATATTTTGACACACAGATTATATTATTTGCTTCCTCCTTTGTAATTTATTTTTGATACAAGCACAGCATTTCATCAGCAAACGATCTTAAATTTTACATTCCTTTGTTTTATTATCCATCACATTTTTATACTTCCCTTTTAATTAATTTATTTATGTGTTTATTTACTCACTTATTCATTCATGAGAGAGCGAGGACACGCATGCTTGCCGTGGAGCATGGGTGGAGGCAGAGGGATAACTCCGGAGAGTCCGTCTGCTCCTTCCACCCACGTGGGCTTCTGGAGCAAGAAGTCAGTTATCAGGTTTGCGAGCAGACTACCTCACCTGCTACACCATCTCCTGGCCCTTGTACTTGCCATTCTACATTGATTCTGAGGCTGTGTGTGTGTGTGTGTGTGTGTGAGAGAGAGAGAGAGAGAGAGCACATGTGTCCCCGTGGAGAGCCGAGGTGACTTTGGTAATCATCCTGAATTGCTTCTACCTCCTTCTTACTTGGCTCTGGGGTTTCCTAGGCTCCACCCACCAGGGCCGGAAGTGAAGCTGCCACCGTTTCCGAGTGGGACCTGGGATCTGAACTCAGGATCTTCTGCTTTTGAGGCAGAGTCTTAACCCCTGAGCCATCTCTCCAGCCCAGACAACCAATCTTCTAACCCAGGAAACAAACACGAACAGAGAACTCATAAGAAAAGCAATTAGTCCCTAGGGAGTGGGCCATATGTCAGGATTTGGATAAATTGTCATTCCTTGGGTGAGGGGAGTTGGGAAGGGAGAGAACTTTCTAGGAAAAAAGTCCAGGAAGAAGAAAGGAGACATGTTGATATGTCTCATAAATTAGAGGTAAAATTTGTTGAGATTCAACAGCATGCATGACTCTGAGTGGCTTCATGTAGTCACCCTTGGACAGTCATTAACAGTCAGGTTAGCTGATAGCATCCTCCTGTAGTAAAAAGTGTCCTTTAGGACTTGCTTAATGCAGGCATATTTGCTACTTGTTCCTAAACTGTCTTTAGTATGTCTCTTAGTCTCAGAGCAACATCCCACTTCTCAGTTCCAATTTATGTTGCATTTCACTTTTCTTTTTCTGTGAGGCAGTACTCAGACTCAAGCGAGCGCAGACAGTATTGGGCTGGTAATCTCATAGCAGAAGGCAGGCTGGAGGCAGAAGCTGGGAAACAACATCAGGTCACTGCCGCCAACAGGAGGCAGAGAGCGAGAGCAAGAAGAAGAGGGGTTGAGCCCTCCGGACCTTCTCCCACGACATGTCTTCCTCCAGCAAGGCTCCACCTCTTAAAGGTATCGCAACCTTCCCAAACATTAACATCAGCTAAAGACTACGCACGCACACGCACACGGACGCGCACACACACGCACACACACGCATACATGTGCACACACACCCGCATGCATGCACACGCACACACACACATGCACGCACGCACGCACACATGCACACGAGGCTTGCTGGGAACAACTCATTCAAACCATTGTGTGCACTCTGACAAAGGGAGCAGAAGTAGCAAGTGAACGCTGGGTCTGCGACCGCAGCATGACCCCGGCCCCCTGGTCTCCTCTGATCTTGGAGGCCGCATAGTCGGCCTGGTTAACCCTGGGACTGCAGAACATGGGCTCGGAGAAAATTTCATGGCAAACTCTTTTTAATCATTGCCAGGGGTTCCAGGACAGATCGGCTAAGACAATCCTCCAAGGGAGGGATGTAAAAGGTGGCTGTGAAGTTACAGGTCCTTCTACTTCAAAGCAATGCTGCTCTCTCAGAAACCTAAAGCTGTTTCTCCAGCATTTTGCCTCACGCTGAATGCCATGAGATTCTCTGGTTGGCCACTGTTTTAAGAATGTCTTTGTTGTTGGCCTGCAGAGATGACTCAATAGATAAGGCTCCAGCTTTGGGAGCCTTCCAACTGGACTTAGGATACCCAGAATCCACATAAAAAAAGCCAGGCAGGCTCGTGGCTACCACTGACCCCAAACCTTGCTAGGCAGAGACAAGGGATCCCCAGGGCTAACTAGACTGACCCATCAGTGATCTCTGGGTTCCATTGAGCATTCCTGCCTCACTCAGTAAGTAAAGCAAAAAGCAAGATGCTGTGTTAGCTTCAGGCCTCCACAACATGCATGTGCACACAGATTCATGCACGCAAGAACATGCATACACACATACTTTAACTGCACACATATTTACTTGCACACACAAACATGCGTACACACATACACTTAACCCTACACACAAGTGGAAATAAAATGATTCTGTCATTGAAAATGCATTTGCTCTAGCCTGTCCTTAAATAAATGACTTGTACATAATAGGACTTTGCATGCCCTGCGCAATGTCCAACACACTATTGACCTCACAAAGTCTAGCATCTGTTAAGGGCACCAAGATCCTTGGAGGCAAGGGATTGACAGCCACAGTAGTGTTCCTATGCTTAAGGGGAACACAGGAAAGGATTCAGGGAAATGCCACTGGGTCCTTGTACGTCATCGGAGAGGAGGACCCAGAGGAGAGTTAGGCATGCACATTAAAGGATTCTCCGGGGATTGGGGGAGAGGCACTGGGAGATGGGGAGGGAGGGAGGGGGAGCAGAGGGTTCGGGGGGAGGAGAAGGGGGGAGGGAACTGGTCTACCTATTAAGTTTGTATGAGCGGAAATAATAATAAAAAATGTTAAAAAATTAAAAAAAATAAAATAAATGCCTTGCAGCTGTCTTGCATTTGGGACTAATTTCTATTTCTTTTCACCATGTTTAGCTTTGGCTTGTAAGTTTTTTTCTGCAGCTGATTATTATTAGAAAGCAAAATTGGATTTTCATAACTATCAATAGTTAACTATTTTAAAGCTGGAAACCAGTTTCTGATTGTTTAGTCTGGCATAGTTAGCAACAGTGCTCCACTAATAAATTGGGATCAAGCTTTTAAAAGTAAAAGAAAATGAGAGTTGTCATGCAGGAGAGAACAGGAAAAATTAGGGAATCGAGGGCCCTCACTCTGGAGTCTGGTTTAAGCTTCTCGCCATCTGAGAATCAAGGATTCCTATAGAATATTTGTTTAAGGTCGTTCTCTCTCCTCAGTTGGAAACCTGCAGTTTTTTAGGAATGTCTCCTTAAACCTCACCAGGAATCCCCTGTACAACTTGCTTCTGGATTAATCTTGGTTTGTGATCCCACCCAAGTCACCGCCAGGGCCACCTTTCAATCTCAGTGATCTTTTCCCACCTTATGTAGGGGTGTGCATGAGCACAGGTTTGCATCTTCCTACGGGTGTGGACACGCATGTGTGCACATGTGAAGCCTGAGGCTGATGCTGGGAACTGTTCTCAACGGTTCTTTAATCTTATTCTTTTGGGGGCCGGGTCTCTAGTCAAGCCCAGAACTCACCAGTAGGGTTCACTGGCTAGCCAGCTTGCTCTGCGGATTCCCAGTCTTTGCCTCCTGAGACTGGAGTTACAAACAGTTCTCCACATCCACCTGGCTTTTTATGTAAGTTCTGGGGTCTGAACTCGAGTCCTCTTGCTGTGCAGCAAGCACTTTAACCTCTGACCTATCTCCCTAGTCCCCGAATTTCAACTATCTTAAGGGAGAATAGAGCTAGGGCAGGGGAAGTTCCCTTAGAAACCTGTGAACGATGCAATCCTAAAATCCCCTCAATCTATATGCAGTCACCGCGGAACATTTTAGTGTAACGTTTCACTGAAAATCCCACATTCACACTTTTGGATTTTGAGCATTTGTACTTCTCCTAACCCTTGTACTTAAAACTGTGACAAGACAGTCTTTTAATGAGCTCTACCTCTTCTTTGTACGGGCTCATCCTGAAAGTCTTCTCCCTGGTGAAGCCAAAGCTTTGGCTTTATATAAAAATGGAGGCTCCTAAAAAATTCAGGGGGGCCCTCAGGCTGCGCGTGAGAGTATAGATCTGTGCCACCATCCTGTGGCTGACATGGGCTCTTTGCTGCTCAGCCAGATGAGCCTTACCAGAGAGCTCTGGGTTTGATTAGAAATCCAGTCTCAAAAAGAATAAGCTAGAAGAGCAACTGAGAACGACTGTCGATATCAGTTTTGTAAATACATGCATGCATGTACCTGTGCAGATGCGAACACACACATTTCTCTCCTGTAGCTTCACAGGAAAGTTTAAATCTCAAACTATCTTCCAAGTCTCCTGTCCATCCCAGTTTACTTTATCATACAATTCTGGACCGCTTCTCATTGAGGCAGACTATTGCAATGGCTTCAGGTTTCCTGGGAAATGTGCCCGTTTTTCTTGAGGATGGCTTGATTTTCACAAAGCACCCATCTTGATGACTTACAGTTGGAAACTAGACACCAGAGATTCCCACGAGACAATCCCAGTCTCCTTTCCTCCTTCTTCGTTTACTTGTCCATTTGTCATGGTTGGAATGTGAGTGGTGCCCTGCAGGCTCGCGCGTCTTTATCCTTTAGTCGTTGCTAATGCTTGGGAAGGTCAAGGTAACTTCAAGAGCCGTGACGAGGAAGGCCCATCACAGGGGTGGGTCTTGAGGCTGGATAGCCTGTCCCGCTTTCCTCTAGTAGTTTGCTCTCGCAACTAACTCCTGCTGTTCTCTCTGCCTTCATGTGATGATGTGACTTGAGCTGCCTCTACCTTCTTCTTCCTGCCATGCCTTTTCTACCATAATGAGCTACAGCTTCCTTTCTCCCTTAAGACGGTTGTTTGCGTGTTGTCTCATGGCAGCAGAAAGAGTAACTGCAATAACTTCTTCCGTCTCAAAGTAATTTGTGCTTCATTGATGACTTCCGTTTTGCTGGACCTTCTCTGCTTGGTGTTATAGCTGTTTCTGTGACAACCTTCCCCTCCCTTTCAGATGGTAGGCTCTTTGACAACAGAGGCTTCCTTTCAAGGCATGGACTGTGGGCATCAGGCGAGTGACTGTTCCAACTGGGGTGGCCACACTTAGAGACTGGACCAGGCTCCCAGCCCAGCCTGAAGTCGTGGAGTGAACTAGCCACGTTTAACACAGAGGCAACCTCAGAGAGTTCTCCTCAACACTGCACTTGAATCCAGTCAGGGAACACTCTGAAGTGCTTGAGTCTCCACCTTCCCAGCTAGAGTTCCATTCTGATCTGGAAAAAAAAAAAAGATGCAGCAAACCATGGGGAACAGAAGTGCCCTACAACATCTCTTTCTAATTCAGGAACTCCCTGTGCCCATAGCAAAGGCCACCAGCAAACTTAAGATTTCAGAAGGACATGGAGCTGGGCGGAGCTGAGGAGATGACTTAGTGGGTAAAGTGTCTGACATAAAATCACTTGGACCTGAGTTTGGATCCCAGGACCCATATTTAAAAATTTTTATTATTATTTATTCAATTGTGTGTGTGCACATGTATATGCGTGTGTGTGTAGAACCACGGGCAAATTTAGGAACCACCATGGACTTTCCTTGTTTACTCTGCCCCAGGATTCACAGGCTCCGCCCTACCAGGACCAGAAACGCAGGCCGTCCCCACTTCCACCTGGCGTCTATATGTGGGCCAGGACCCATATTTTAAAAAGCCAAGTATGGTGTTGTGTGTCTACACTGTAATACTAGCAACTGGGATGGGCAGGGGAGGGGAGCTGTCTAGGTAAATTGCAGGCTCCCGATTTAGTGAAAGACCCCATCTGAAAAAACAGTGATTAAGGATAGTCTCTCCCACTGGCCCACACCCTTATACACATGATTATCTTTGTACACATGAGATATGTGTATCTATTTATATGCTACATACACAGCACACACACACACACACACACACACATGAACGAATGAGCCAGGCTTCTCATGAAGAAAAACTCCCGCATGCAGTGATCTGGTCTGCAGACAGTCCGAATCATTTGTTGGCTCCTGGAGACTGGGCCACCACAAGAATGGAAAGCTAAGGATTACAGGAACATATTTCACTGGCTTATTCCAATGGCTGCTGGGGCAAGTAGTAATTAGCTAGTGATAGTATCTGAGTGGTCTGCTCATCTTCCTCAAGAATAAATGCCGTGAAATCATGTCATGGAAGGTTTCAGCTGGAACAGCCTCCTGGGCATGTTGGTGACACCTTTTTGTCTACATCATTGAGTCCCTGTTTCCTTTTGTGATATTTCATGAGTAACCAGAATCTGGCAAAACAGTATTTATTGGCTTTGAGAATTCAGTGGGATTTGCCTTCTATGGCCAACTCCTCCCACACACACATATATACACTGGGAGACCTTAGAACTATTCTCTAAAACACAGCTAAGTTTGAATTCTAGGAAAGATTTTTAAAATAACTGGGCTTAATAGGTACTTGGAAATACTGCTTATGGGACAAAGAGGAATGCCAAAGGCAGCAGCTCAGAATTACTGACCACGAAAGAACACTAGCTGTCACCTTCCCAAGCCACACACGTGCAAAGGCAAATGCATGGCCCAGCTGTGAGGATCCAGCTAGAGACAGGCACACGAGCTACCCAAGGATTTGCTCAAGAGGCAAACAGCGGCAGGAATCAAGCCAACAAGGGTGGATTTAGGATTACACATTGAACTGTAAAGTTTCCTGTGGGAAAAAATAAGCAAATATTTAAAACAGTAGGAGGAAAATACCATGGGGAATTTCAGCTCTTCTTAAATGCAGCGTGTCTTGGCATAAGTACAAGAAAAGGAATGGAGCTATAGCTCCTTCCCAAACAGGGCTTCGGTAAGCCCAAATGCTCTGCTCAGGCCAGAGCATCCCACCCAAGCTCTTAACAGGGGGAGGGATGAGGTGACTTGATTGGCATATATCCGTAAAATTCTGAAGACTGATTTTAGGTAATTTGCATGCAAATTTTGGAATAGTGAAGAAAAAAAAAAGAAGTGAAAAATTAAGAAGGCAAGGGTTGTTTATTTAATTATTTACAAATTTATTTATGCCATCTACAGTATGGGAAAGAACAACATATCATATGAAAGAGCAGGAACCGCAGTGCGCGTCCCAAGGCTCGGAAGATGCTGTTGTGGGGTTGGCGGGACTGGAGAAACTTTTTATTTTTTGATAAGTTTCCTAATACATTCTGAGAGAATTCAAAGAGGCCCTACAGAAGAATCAGCAGGTAAAAGTGTCCATTGCACAAGCGTGAGAACGTCAGTTCAAATCCCAGCACCTACGTACAAAGCTGGGTATGGTCACTCATACCGGTAACCCCCGCACCGTGGGGGTCAGAGACAGAAGGGTCATGGGGGCTTGAACATCATCAGACTAGATCTAGGTTCAGTGATAGACTCTTCCTGTAGAATTTCTCAAGGCCGAGAAAGAAAGAGCAGGACACGCATACAAACGCTCATACATGTGTTCATACAGCACATACGACACGCATACACACTCATCTTTTCGTGACTGGGGGAACTTTGCATGGGAAGGGTGCAGGAACCTCTGAATGAATGCTTATTGACTTCTCGCCGACCCTGGGTCTGGGAAACCCTCGCTCCCATCTTGTTGGCTCCCCGACAAACAAATGAGGGAGGCGAAAGAGGCCCGCCCCCTCCAAGGCGCGGGCTGTGGGAACAGCTGGTGGCCTCGCCAGCTGCAAGGCTGGGGGAGCCTGCGAGACTCGGATCTGGAGCATCCACGCGATGTTCTTTAAGTCTTCCTCGATTTCACCTCCGCTCCATGCAGCCCTACCTGGCGTTCCTGGATGGCAGGAAGTCACATAGTTCCCTCCCGCTCCACGAGATGGGTGTGTGTTTCCGCAGAAAAGAGCAGCAGTGGGCTGGAGAGGTGGCTCAGGGGTTAAGCCTCCGCCTTGCAGGCGGAAGGTCCTGAGTTCGGATCCCAGATCCACGTATAGACGCCAGGCAGAAGCGGGGACGGCCTGCGTTTCCGGTTCTGGTAGGGTGGAGCCTGTGAATCCCGGGGCAGAAGGAGGTGGAGGCGCCCATGGGGGTTCCCGAATTCGTCCGTGGTTCTACACACACACAGACACACACATGCACGTGCACATACATACGTACACATGCACAATAGAATAAATAATAATAATAATAATAAAAAATTTTAAAAAAAGGAGCAGCAGTGCTCTTTACGGAGGAGAAAGGGAAGCACAGTGAGTTGATCTGCGTCCCCAGTGTGCGAATCAGATACTGGAGGCACGTAGACAGCTAACTGAATCTTTAAGCGCATATGTGAAGATTTAATAATTCAGGCAAGCCCTCAGCGAGCCAGTGGGATTGTCTAACAGATGAGGGAAGACCCAGCCATGGTGGGCGAGATCATTCCCGGCAGGTGAATGCGTTGGTGACAGCTGTTTTGGTACGCTGGCATTCCTCCGCATACTTTGTCAGCCTTGTGTATGTTGGGGTTCCGGGGATCCAATTCCTTTGACTCCTTCCCAGGGTTGGTATGACCTCTCCTACCAAGCTGGACTATGAGCCAGAATTATAAATCAGAATAAACCGCTTGTTTTGGACATGTATTTATCAGTGACAACAACGCCCACACTCGACATCTCTGCACAGTACTTCCCAGAAGGGGTTCTGCGAAAATGCAGTGAAATTGGCCAAGTTGACTAAGTTTGTAAGAAGAGAACGTTACTCAGTCCAAAAGCACACACAAAGCGTTCCAGGTAAGGAAGGGACTGCTGCTTTAACAGTGATAACCATTTTAAACCCTACCAAGTTGAGTTTTTAATGAATGGCTTTAAGGATCATGGCCAACTGCTTTCCTTATACAGTGATGTCTTCTTGCGGTGCTGAATGCTAAAGCCAGGAAGTACTTGCATATCCACCAACATAAGTTAACTGATGCATAAGATTTTAGATTACCAATTGATACATTAAGCGCACCCAGGACAATATCTGAAATTCCCTATATTCTCAGTCTCGTACTTTATAGCATTTTCCGTACCTATTTTTCTTCATAGAATCCTTCCCCACCAAACATATGCTTTATTTTTTAATTTAATATTATTTTATCATTTTGTTTTTCCGAGGTGGGGTCTTGCTATGGGCTGCTCTTGAAATTATGATACTGCTGCTTCAGTCTTCCAAGTGCTGGGACTGGAGGTATGTGTCTACTTCTCTCTGATCAGTAGAAGCTGATCTCTCTCTCTTTCCTGTATGTGTGTGTGTGTGTGTGTGTGTGTGTAGTGTATATGCTACATGTTCTTGTGTGTGTGCTGCTGTGTGTTCATACCTGCACATACCTGTGCACATGTATGTAGAAGCCAGAGGGTGATGTCACATATTTTCTTCAATCACTCTTCACCTTGGTTTTTGACACAGGGCCCCTCACTGAACCTAGTGCCCATCCACTGTTTTAATTTCATTACATGTTGCGACAGCAAAATACCTGATCCAAGCAACTTGGTAGGAAAAGGGCTTCATTGGTTCACAACTCAAGGAAGTTCCACAGCCCTCACAGGCATGCCCGAAGCCCATACACCATCTAGTAAATACCTCTCAGATGGACCTGGCAGCCTGAGATGACAGGTTGACAATTACTATTAACCATCACATAATTCAGCTGGATTGTCTGCCAGTGAGCCCCAGGGTGCCACCTGTCTGCAGCCCGAGCAATGCTGAGATTACAGGTCCACCCAGCTGCCTGGCTTGCTATGTGGGCACTGGGGATCTGAACGCGGGTCCTCGTGTGTGTGTGTGTGTGTGTGTGTGTGTGTGTGTGTGTGTGTGTGTAACACTTTACTATACTGAGCCATCTCCTGGGCTCTGACTTGCTTCTTTTAAACAAAAAATTCTCTCCCCCATTTTTTCTATGCACACACACAGCAGAATACGCTTACGAGGACAAGAATGCTCTTTGTGTCCCTTTCAAATGCTTGACACAGCAAAGGCACCTACCAAATACCTGCTGAATGAAGATATGGATGCCTCTCTACCTACAGTGCGTCCTCAGAGGTCGGGGTTTGACCTTAACCTTCTCTCGGGTCCCACCCTGCAGCTTTGTCTCTGTATTAGTTTGTCAAACCCAAATCTGTAAGATTGTCCTTAGGTCCTACAAGAAATGGCTTCGTCCTACCTCCAGATGTTTCCTGCAGACACAGAGGACACGTGCTCTGAAGCCCACCCTGCCTTGGATCTCATCTTTACCTTAGTTGGTGGGGGCTCTCCCTAAGCGTCATTGGATGAATAACCCAGTTGACTGACTGCCAGATATTTGTTTCTCTTTCCAGATCCCCTCTCTGTCCTCTGCCTTCTGTCCAGGAAGGCTGTCTTGACTTGCAGGGACACTTTCAAAGGAATGCCAGCCCTCCCCCCACTTCCTGCTTCCTTTGGGGTTCCAGCCAATGAGCATTCTTGGCAGGAGACCTAAAGAACGGAGTGGGTGGGGATGGGTATTTCCTGCCCTGCTGCTGCCGTAAGGTCGCCTTGGCCTCGCTGCTCACTAACGGCTGGTGGTCTGCAGCTGGCTCGCCCGCCGCACGCTGCAACTTCTGCTCTGCCGTTTCCGGGGTGCGGGGGTGGGGTCAGCTGTCTTGTCACCGTCTGGGCCTCGTGGGGTCAGCTGTCTTGTCACCGTCTGGGCCTCCTGTATGTCCCCCTGAGATTCTCCTACACTCCACCCACACCTTTATCATTTAGCCACTTTCTAAATAAGACCTTCCCAGAGATTCCTAACTCGCTCGGACCATCTGGGCCTGTGAGGACCCTGATCCGTGCATTGGCTTCAACTCTTGGCTGTGCCACTAGTGTGACCTCCCACTAAGGGCAGAAAAGCCATGGAAAGATTTCTAGAAGCTTCTAAAACTCCTCGGGATTGGCAAGCCATCCAAATATTGACCTGCCCTGAATGTGGTGTGGTCTGGTGAGAGAAAACAAGTATAAAGCTCAAAGCAGATGGTCGGTAGACTGGAGGGGGCTGTGACCCTGAACGCAACATGCCCAGCCTCCAACTCATGAAGAGAAAGGCCTTCACCCCGAGCACTCTTTAAAGACGTGGTCTCTGTGATAGCTGGGGACTGACTGAAGACGCGCAGCTCTGTGTGTTGCGACTGTCAGGAAAACGGACTAACCACCAGGTCTCCCTGTCTCCAACCATGCGGCTGATGATAATAGCTGAACTAATTGAATCCATATTTGTAAGATATCTATTACAGTGTCTGCGCACAGTAAGTTCAATAAGTGTTTGCTATTAGTGCTATTGCTAAGGGAAACTGTCTCCTCCACCCATTTGTCGATCCATTGGGATTGATTTGGTTATGCTTGTTGGGTGTCGACCTGACACACCTGGCATTAACTAAGATCAGCTGAGACCACCTGAAGAGATTATCTGGATAATACAAAGATCAGCCCTAGATCCCATCAGAACCTCTCCAGATCTCATTGGAACCTCCCAGTAGTGGACCAGATGAAAGGAACACAGACAGAAGAAGAGAGACTCTCCAGGAATTCTTTAGTTGTTACCCAGTAGCCTCTCGGATGGGTGTGACGTAGCCTGTCTTCAGCTTTGGCCAGCCAGCCCTGCTGCTTCCACTGTAAAAGACTGCATTTCCCCTCTAAATTGTAGATTGAATAAATCTCCCTTTCTCTCTTAAGTTGTTTGACTTTGGGTGCTCTCTCATAGCAAGAGTAAAGAGTAACTGTTACAAGGACTAATGTTGATTGCTAAACTGACAGGATCTGGACATGTTTATGAGGGGGTTTCTTAATTGTGTTATCTGAGGTTGGAGGATCTACACTGAATGTGTGAGGTACCATTTCATGGACTGTGGTCCTGGACGGATTAAAAAGGGGAGGGTCAGCTGAGCACTAGTATTTCTGTCTGTTCCCATCAGCAGATGTGATATGACAATATGATGAGTTGCATCCCCTCAACTCTCTGTGAGCCAAAATGAACTCTCTGTCATAGTTCAATATGGGTGTCAACTTGGCAATTGAAGGCTTGAGCTCCAGGCATAGGTGTAAAGAATTAATAATGGAGTTGAGTCCCCAAGCAAGCCTGCCGGAGATGATCTGACAGAGAGGACACAGCCCCTGGTGGCAGGACTGGTCTCCCGGCAAGTGAAAAATATGGAGGAGCTCGTTAAGGAAGTGACCATTCTTCTGTGCACCTGGCCAGACATGCGAGTCTGGCGAGTGACGAGCGTCTCGCTCTGTGGTTCTGTGGATAGAGGGTGGCCATTTCTCTTGGCTTCTAGAGCTGGTACGAGCTTGCCTGCCAAGCTGGACCATGATCTGTAGCCAAGACTCTTAAACCGAAACGAAATCCCTTGTTCCCTAAGCTGTTTCATTGTGAATTTATCGACAATATGCGGAGTAACTAGACACGCTCACCTTCCTTCATTTGCTTTTGTCAAGTATTTGTCACGGCAAGAAAGAGCAATACACACTCCTGCTCCGTTTGCTTTTTCTTTTGAAAACAGGAGGATGGGCTGGAGAGATGACTCAGGGGTTAAGCCTCTGCCTTGAAAAACAGGAAGACCAAAGACCTAGTGACCAGGTACACGCTGTGGAGATTTTTATACTGGATCATGATTTCCCAAGGAGGGTGGAGTTCAGCTTGAAGGAGGCAAGTGTAGAAGGTTCCTGTGCCCACTGTGTGCCTAGCGTCATGCCAGGTGCTGAAGGTGCAGCAGGGAACAGAAAAGCTCTGTCCTCACCTCCATGGATGTGAATAGAAAGTGCAGCTCAGGCCGGAGAGAGGTGCCTCCCCAGGTCTGCCGATTCCCGCCCTGCTGACTGTCACACAGGCAAAAACCCAGGAACGGGACCCTGAAGCCGCGTGCCATTCTGAGAGCCGCACTCTAAGAAGACAGTGGAGAAACATCCTAAAGCTCTGGCTTCCGTCTCACCTTTAACCCACCGCTCAGGGCGGGGAAACAAAGGCAGTCATTCCGAAGTTCAGCCTTGGGGTCTGGAGGTCAGTCTTGTCTTGGAGATCCTCAGTGTTGGAGCTGTTCTGATCCTCCTTGACAGATACCGAGGCCGCAGTCTCCATCCCTCCTCCCGAGCCAGACGCCTGGATAACACTTCGATGGAAGGTTAACCCAGAGCAAACAAACAAATCATCCTGCAGTGGGGTGTGCGTGGAGTCCGCCTTGCAGTGCCCCTGTCATTGTGCCTGGATCGCAACTGCATTTAATTTAGCGCCATCCAAGAAAGGTCAGCCGTAAGCTTGGCTGGGGGAATTCCTTAAGCACAGGGCAGAACCTGTAATCAAGCTGTGGCTTACTCCACCTCTTCCCATCAAGACCTTCCAGTCTTTTCTGTGAGTCCTCTTGACCTGGGAGTAAACACAATATCCAGGTCCCTGTCTTCTGGCAGCACGGGTGGATTTCAATGTGGAATAGTTGGGGTACGAGGTGGGGGAAGCCCACTCACTGATTTTTCTACAATGGATAGATGCCGTTGTATGAGTGAAAACCTTAAAGGTTTTTTTTTTTTTCTTCCTGGAATTTTGAAAAGTTATTCACTGAAATGCATAAAGACATAAACCCAAGTAGGGGTTTATTTTTCTTGCAAGAAACCCTGAAAATAAACAAGACACCACAACTGCAGAAGTCAATTGACGAAAGCAGGTTGCGTTTCCTTTGGGTTTCTTCTTTTCTTAGCTCTCTCCGACATCGCACGTTTTACGTGCAGCCCGTGACCTCGGGATTGCAATATGGCTGCTGTATCTCCAGGATTTACACCTGTGCCTTATGCAAAGATCTGGAGGAAAGGGGTATTTCAAGCAAGTGTACCGCATTTCTCAAAGGAAGCATAATCCTCACCCGGAACGGGTATGCGTGCTTCTGTTCTGTCCTAACCCTCTAATTTGTCTCCCTCATACTGCGGGCGGGAGTAGTAAAGGAAGCGATTGTTATTGGTGATTGTTGAATCTGCTGGGTGTGGCGCTTTCCAGGATTCCATGAGATTTTCCACGAGAATTTCCTGTAGATAGATCTAGTTATGACACCGTACCTTCTTAACTCGATTAAGGAATGTTTATGGTGCTTTGTCGTTTCATTTTTTAAAATTTTCCTTCCTTCCTTCCTATCTTCCTTCCTTCCTTATGTGAGTGTGAGAGAGTGTGTGTGTGTGTGTATGTGTGTCAGAGGGCACTGTGTGTCCCTGTAGAGGATCAAGAGCACCTTTGGGAATCATCCTAGATGTTAGACCTTCTTTTTGCTTTGCTCTGGCATTTCCCAGATTCTGCCCACCATGGCAGTAAACAATGGCCACGGTCACTGCCGTTTCCATCTGGTGGTCCAAACTCAGGGCCTTCTGTTTGTGAGGCACAGTCTTAACCCCTGAGCCATCTCTCCAGCCCGCTTTGATTATTTTAACGTATGGTTGTAAATTGATGATGTAATGTACAGAAAGTTTAAGGAGTCAGCAAAATTTGAAAATTGAAAATCAAGTTTAAAATATATGAGTTGACTCACCTGTTTTCCCTACATTCAATTCTTTTTCCTTTTTTTGATAAATGAATTGTAGTTTTCAGCAGCGCATTATTTGGGGTTAGGCATGAGAGAGGAGTGCTAATATAGTTAAACTCAAGGTCATGAATAGTGTGATCCCTAGGTAAGCATTGTTTATTGTCTTCATCCTCTTTGCTAGAGATTTCATAGGAAAACAAGCACCGGCTCCGTAGGTGATTTTGGCTTTATCGGTTGCCTTGAGTGTCTTGACTCTCGCCAGCAAACAGCGCATGCTGGAGTCCGGGTTTCTCGTCCTCCTAGGCCCCTTTCCCTCGGCCTGTCTTTCTGTCTTGCCTAAACAGACAATTCAAGAAATTGCAGAGTCTGCACTAGACACTGAAGATGTTAGTCAATTTGTGAAATAAGGAAACACACAGCACGGCATGGCGAGGAAGAGTGCTGGAGCTGGGCTTCAACCCGCGTGGCGGCTGTCTGTCATTTGCCGATTATGTCTGTATGCTTCATGCTTGCAGTAAGAACTTGAGCAGGTTCTGTTTCCTGCTATTGGCGGCCCTGGGCACGTTTGTGATGAATTAATAGCCAAGGTGAGCCCGGAGCAAGCCTGCAGCAGATCAGCTGATGGATGTAGGCAGACCCCGCCCACAGTGTTAGGACCTTTCCCTGAGCAGGTGGGTAAAACAGAGGGGGGTGGCTCAGCAAGTTGATATTTTCTGCATACTCGGCAGCCTTGCTGTCTGGCAAGTGAGGTTTGCCCCCCTCTCAGCAATCCCTATGCATATAGCGTGGCTGGTTCCCTCAGCTGCTAGTGCTGGAGTAAGAATTGTATCTGAGAAGCATAAAACCCTCTTGTTCCCCAAGCTCTTTGACATGCAGAGTAACAGCAACAGTGGGTAGTGATGGTCCTTGCAAGCATACTGAGGAAAGTGTGAAGGTTTTGCTGAAGGAAAAAGGTTTGTTTTTTTTTTCCCATGTGTGTGTGTGTGTGTGTGTGTGTGTGTGTGTGTGTGTGTGCGCGCGCGCGCGCGCATGTGTATCAGATGCTGCTATGTGTGCCTGTGGAGGAATCATCCTGGATTCTTCTACCTCCTCTTTGCTTCATTCTGGAGTTTTCCAGGCTCTGTCTTCCAGGGCCAGAAGCGCAGGCCACTATTGGGTCAATTGGTACAGCACCCAGAGGGTACTAAGTACATTTAGCACCCAGAGAATGCTAAATACACTTGGCAGTAGAAAATGATAATTAGCTGGACATCAAATGCTGCTTTGGTTCTATCTTTAAAAATGCATGTAGCAGAAAAATGCAACCCATGATCAGAAGTTAAGATCAAACGAAGCTGGGCTGGAGAGGTGGCTCAGGGGTTAAGCCTCCGCCTTGCAGGCGGAAGGTCCTGAGTTCGGATCCCAGATCCCACGTATAGACGCCAGGTGGAAGCGGGGCGGCCTGCACTTCTGGTCCTGGTAGGGCGGAGCCTGTGAATCCCGGGGCAGAAGGAGGTGGAGGCGCCCATGGTGGTTCGCGAATTCGTCTGTGGTTCTACACATACACAGACACACACACAGAGACACGCACGCACGCACATACACACGCATGTGCACACAGTTGAATAAATAATAATAATAATAAAAAAAATTTAAAAAAAGATCAAACGAAGCTAAGTTACAGAGGCGAGAATTAGTGGAAAGAATATTAAAATCATTATTATAAATGATCTTCTCTTTTAACTTACCTAGGATGTGGAAATTGTGTTTTTGGCAGTGGGAAACAGACTAAGAGAAGGAAAAGCAAAAAGTAGTGTAAGAATTACTGCAGATGTCTCATCGAAACAACCTCAGTAAGCAGACTCCGGGACATATTTACAATACAGGGGTGGGGTGTATATGGAAACCCTGTGACCTAGAATCCTTTATTCAGGGAAAACATCATTAATTATGCATACTCTTAACCTGTAAAAGCTGAAATAATTTATAGCCCACAGTCCTGTAGTATAAGAAGACCTTCAAGGAGAACACAATGGCATCGGGAGAAAACATGGTTCTAGCTAAGGAATCTGTGTAAATAAAGTGTAAGAGAAAACGAAGAAAGACGGTCTGCTTTGCTCATTCAGAAAATAACATGATTCCCTTTCCGCAATGGCACAGCAGGGCTTTATGGCCACAGGGACATAGTTGCATTTTTAGATGGGAAAAAGAGAGAGAGAGAGAGAGAGAGAGAGAGAGAGAAACATAGAAGGGTGTAAGAAGAGAACCACCAGGGACAGCAAGGTGGTGGTTGGGGGGTTGGAGGGGGCGCTTGAAGCATCCAGAGAAATCTTTCTGATGTCCCAGGATCCGAAGAGCCCCGGGGACAGAGGACACTTATGATTTTCATAGTTTTTAGACCATAGTAGGAAGCTTCCTATCATGTGACATAGTTTGGCAGATGTTTCTGATATCAGAGGTCGGGAATCAGATTGTCTATTATTTAAAGATACCCTGAGTCTGGGGCATTGTGAGAAAGGCTGGATCTGCTTGTAGCTGCACATGGAAGGAAAGAGGCGGAAGGGGCCCGGGGGAGGCGTGGTAACAGGAGGGTCTATGGTCTAACAGTGTTGGGTGACAGTGAGTACATGCTTTCCATTCAAAGCAAGGTAGCTTCCATCCCAGGACTCCACATATGGCAAGAGAGAACTGACTCCTGAAAAGTTGTCCTTTGACTTCCACATGTGCATGCAGAATAAATTACACACATATATATGTGTGTGTGTATATATATATATATATACTATATATATATATATATACAAAAACCCACGGTGAGCAGAGTATCAATTTTTTATTTTGAAAGCATTATATAAAATCATTCTGAAACTATGCTCATTGGCATGCATTGATTGCTGCAGTTGGACCTCGATACTCTGGAGAACAGAAATGGGACTGTCTATTTGATCTTTATGTACCAAGAGCCCAGTATACAGCTTTTGTATAGTCAATGCCAAATCAATGTTTGATAGATAAATCGATGGATGAATGAAGAGAATTTGCGGTAAATAAAGTGACTATGATTTCTTAAGTCCTTAGGTTAAATAGCTACGAGAATCTTTCTACTATTGTTCAAAGTAGAGGATTTCAGAGAAGCGAGCAGTTTTACTGACACTTTGAGGTTGATTTGGGATGAGTGACATTTGTGACTTTGTGAACGCCTTTGATCCAGGACAGCCATGACTTTCTGGGATTGAGCAAACGTCATGGGTAAAACTGAGGGTTTGGATTTCACCACAGAAGACGAAAGATCTCAAGAAGGCCCACACCTCCCTGAGAGACCGGTGAGGGTTAATGCTGATGGGGGAGGGGAGGGAGATGTTTCCTCAGGGATCTACCCACTGATAGATGGTCCCACAAGTGCTCAGGCACCTGCCATCAGCAGATAGCAACCTAGATGAAGCCCAGTAAGTCACACATGAGAAAAGACATGAAAACAGGAGGAAGATGGCAGGGTTGTGTGGGCAAAGGAGTGCTGTATATTACATTCAGATAAAGTGAATTTTTGGGAATAGAGAGATGGCTCAGGGTTTAAGACTCTGCCTGGCAGGCAGGAGGATCTAAGTTCAAATTCCACATCCCACATAAAAGTGCCAGCAGAAGTGGGAGGTAGCCTGCACTTCCACCTCTGGAGGACTGAGTCTGGAAAATTCCAGAATGAAGCAAAAAGGAGAGGAATCCAGAATGATTCTCAAAGTCACTCTTGGACTTCCACAGACACACACAGTGCCCTCTGATATGCAAACTGCGTAGCCCCACACAAGTGAATTCTTATCTTCGGCAGACAGTTCTTGGGATACTTGTCCACGTTTTTAATCTTTCTAAATAGCTTCAAGACAATAGATGGTGATACATGCTCTTCAGTGTGGAAGTGACTGTAATTTCTTTTCAATCCTTGTGACTTCTGAGAAATCTGGAGACTCACTAAGGCCATGGGGGCGGGAGGCTAATCTGAATTACCTTAGCAACGAGGCTGAACTAGATGGTCTGCGATTCTCTTTCAGCCCTTGGTCTTTGTCTTTGATCTCCACTTTCTTGCAATGACCAGTATTTTCACTGTCAGATCACCTCATTTCCACCTATGTCTCCTCTTGGCCAAATCCAGACATTTCTCTCCCATTCTCCACTCCTTGGTGACTGACTCATACAACCTTGGACCAAAATACACATCCACATGCCAGCAGTCAATGTTTTAGCTCCTCATCTATCAAGATTGTCCCTGTGCCCAGGGCTGAAAGGTCAGAAAGCTCGGTGCCAAACAATACTGTGTTTTCCATATTGATTCTCTTTAAAATTAATCGCTTCACAGACTTCTGAATGTTTTATTTATGTTTCGAATTTCTTTCTCTGGCTTGAGTTACTACTCCACATGCTTTTTATCTTTCTGAATAGTTTAAGGACAATGGATGGAGATAAATGTTCTGCCATTGTAGCAGTTTGCCTGCATTGCTGCTGATAAATTCATAACCAAACGACTTAGAGGGGAACAAGCGACTTTATTATGGCTTACAATTGTTGGGCTACAGTTCTTAATTCAGCTTGTCAGGAGAGTCCACACCAGGGGCTGAGGGAACTTGCCACACCATATCCAGACATCCACAGATTTGCTGAGAGAGAGAGACGATCCTTACTTGTCCATCTAGCATGTCTGGCCAAGTCTACCAAAGGATGCCAACTTCTCTAACCAGCTCCCTCCATCTTATTCACCTGCGCAGGGAACTGGTAATACCCACCATGGAATGAGTATCCCCACCAATCAGATAATCTCCTGCAGACTTGCTGGAGGGTTAACTCAACTTCCAATTCTTTATAATTGTACCCAGAGCTTTGAGCCTTAAACTGTCCAGGTGACACCTGTATCTAACAATGATAGCTATGTTCTATTTATATGCCCGGTCCTGGAGCATTCTGATCCTCAAAAAGTTTGATGTTTCTGTATTTAAAACACAAATACCCATAAATCAAAGTGCTCCTGAGCTTAATATTTATTCACTTTTCTAAGCCAATTGTTTAAAACAAAGTAATTTTAAATAAATACATCCATTTAAGTATCCAGAAATAAACACATTAAATTTTATTTGTATTATATATAGATATATATCTATAGAGTATAATTTGCAATTTGGGACTTCTGAGTATGCACATTCTTCAACTTATACTAAGCATTGTGATGTGTCTTTTGTAATTCATTATTTATATATTAATCTTAAAAATATTCTCATATATATATATGTCAAGTTTTACTTGTTTCCCTACTGAATGTTTGAATTTTTAAATATGATGCAATAATTCACATACTTATTCCTAGTTTTTTCCTAAGTTAGTATCATAGGTTTTGGAGTATCTCATTAAAGGTTAGAAACATTCTTGAAGCGCCTGAAAAATGCTGTTAAATTGCTCTCCAGGGATTTTCTTTCTTAGAATTTGATTTATATTCTTTTAGGGTGTTACACATATATTCGTGCCATTCTCACATCTTATTGTCAATCCCAATCCCTCGTTTTTTCCCACTACAAACTTCCTTCTCCCACACCTGCCTTCCCTTCACTGCATGTCCTTCTGTGTGGCTCGCCCAGTCCGAGGTACTGTTAATGATACGTGTCTGGGTACTTGCTAGAGCGAGGACAATATACCAGTGGGGTTGCCACGGGGAGAGTTGCTCCCACGCAGCCTTCACTCCCGTTTGTCTGAGGAAGCGGTGGTACCTCTTGGGGTCTTTCCCACGACATGGCACAATGCAGAGAGGTAAATCTTGTGGTCTGGTGGAAGCCAGTACAGCTGCAGTGAGTTCGTGGTTGCAGAGACTCATGTCCAGAAGGGACCATCTGGCTGTGCCCCTCGCTGCCCTCGTGCCCCCTCTTTCCTGTTGGCCCTGAGCCACGGGGGGAGGGGCGACTTACATGTCCTGCTTAGGGCTGAGCAACCCGCGGCCACTTATTTTCCACACTTTGACCAGTTGTGACTCTGTAATACACACCTTCCACTGCTAAAGGAAGCTTCTGGATGAGTGCAGAGTGCACCTCTAATCTATGGAATTGGGGGCTGCATCCATAGCCCTGCCCATGCCGGCTGGTGGATGGTGCAGACACGAAAGACGCATCTCCAGTGATCAACATTTCCTTGCTCAGATCCACCTCAAACGCCACTCAGGAATGAGCACTATTGTAGAACAGGTAAATTAATAACGTGGCTTTACTTACTTCATCTGGCTTGAAGACGACCCCCTTAGGACTCATGGAGCTCATTTTACTACGGTTCTATTGCCTAATAAACCAACAGGAAAAGCATGTAGTTAATATGGCAAGTGATTGAATTGTCTCCTTAGTCATAATGTTTTGATACAGTGAAGTTCCGGAGGAAGAGCTCGCTTTAGAGAACTTAACCACGTGTCCATGATGACTCAGCTAAGGCGTGGCTTTAGAGAACTTAAGCACGTGTCCATGATGACTCAGCTAAGGCGTGGCTTTAGAGAACTTAACCACGTGTCCATGATGACTCAGCTAAGGCGTGGCACACAATCAATAGATAACACTCTTTATAATATTTACTTATTTCTCATTTGAATCATTTGGCTTTCATCAACTATTTTAAGACCCATCACCCAAGACATTTCCTTAGGTTATTAAAAGTTTTCTGGTCTTTCTTTTCAATGTATTTTACAAACTATATCATCATTTTTATCAATTCCCTAAAATTTTGATTGATATTACATTAAATTCAAGAAAGTAATATTTTAATAGTGTTATGATATACTGTCAAAATGTCACTTAAGTACCTTAAGTACCTTTAACGTAGTTTCTTCACCTCTGTTCTGTGTGTGTACAAATATATGCATATGTGTGTGTCTGCTTGCACGTGTATAGATGTGGCGTGATAATTAATGGATGAACTTTTAAAGCAACCTTTTAATTGAGTATAATTAGCAACTTACGTATATTTGTATGTGTTCCTTTTCCTTTTTAGTTTAACTCTTCTCTATTCAATTTTAGTTTCCAAATGCATATCTTCTTTTAATTTCTACTGTTTCTTATCTTGATTATATTTTTCTTGTCTTATTGAATTGGGTAATATTTCTAGAACAGTGTTAAATATCAATGGAATAGCAGTCATGAGGGGCATTTGTTTTTGTCCTTCACTGTATTGGGAATATGTTTTGTGTATGTGTGTGGCTGTGTGTTTGTGTGTCCATATGTCTGTCTGTATGTGTATGTGCACCTGTGTGCTTGTCTCTATCTGTGTACACATGTATGTCCATGTGTGCATATCTGTATGTTATGTGTGTGTATGCATGTGTGTACATGTTCGTCTGTGTGTCCATGTGTGCACATCAGTGTGCTTATGTGTCTACATGTGTTTGTATGTATGTGTGCATCTGTGATTGTGTGTGTGCATGTGTGTGTCTGTGTGCATATATCTGAATCTATGATTGTGTGTGTGCATGTGTGTATCTGTATGCATCTGTGTTTGTGTGTGTGCATGTGTCTGCATGTGTGTATATGCATGTATGTATATCTGTATTTGTATGTTTGTGTGCATCTATGATTGTGTCTGTGTGCATATATGTCTGAATCTATGATTGTGTATGTGCACGTGTGTCTGTATGCATCTGTGCTTGTGCGTGTGCATATGTGTCTGCATGTGTGTGTATGCATGCATGTGTATCTGCATCTGTATTTGTGTGTGCATGTATGAATCTACATGTGTGTCTGTGTGTGTATATCTGCATGTGATTGTGTGTGCATAAGATCTGCATCTGTTTGCTGTGTGTGTGTGTGTGTGTGTGTGTGTGTGCAAGTGTGTATTTACCATGGCAAAGAAGAGTCCACACTGATTTTGGCATTTGTCAGATTTGGTTTTTAATAGTTGTCCCAGGGCCACTTAATGGGAATTAGAAACAAGGATCCAGTCTCTCAAAGTTGTATTTGTTGCAGCTCTGAAACATAGATTTTGGGAAGATTTCTCAACAAATGGCACAATATATTATTGCATAATTAACTTTAATATTCCATTCATTTCCTAAAGCATCTCAGTCTTCTGAGGTAAGACTGCAATCAGCCCTTCCTAATTAGAGTTATCTCACACGCCATTATTTTCTACTGCACAAGCCACTTCACCTCCGATTACGGTTTACAGCATTCCAGACCAGAACTCCATAAAATCAAACCTGGAGCTAGTGAGGAACCAACTCCGCCATGGAGAGCGCTCCGCCTACTCCACGCTCTTGGCTCGGACCAGGTGATTTCTACTGTGAACCTGGAGTGCTTGAAATGATTCTTCTCTTATCCTGAGTACTTGCTTCCTGAGTTTGGATAGCCTCTTGCTGAGTCTAGTCCAGGACATCAAGTCTAGTCCAGAGGACATAAATCTAGGACTTAGAGCAGTGGGAATATATTATTGTGTGTTTATCGAAACTCATAGAATGTACCCTGCAGAAGCAAGCCATAGAAAGTATGAGCGTGGGTGACGAGTAAGACATTACATCAAGCTGCCTTTTAAGCAACTGTCACTGTACCCTTAGATTGGAGGAGCACTTGGCAATCAACCTGAAGCTTTCTTCTGCAGTGAAAGATATTTATCACAGTGGCTTAGGCTGCTTGGCCTTGAACAGGATATTTAGCCCCCCCCCAAACACTCCCAAGTCTCAGGGGACATCACTGTAAGAATCTGAAGTGGGCAGGGGGCGGCCAGACGCTACCTTCTGGACATGACAGGGCTGTGGTATCCTTGATTTCACGGTAGCTGCGTGTATTTCCACGAAAGGACTTGTCCTAACCATATTTCATCATGGAAGGGGAAAGATCTCAAGAGCCTCCACACCTTCCTGACAGATTGATGCGCGCTAATGTGGGTGGGGAGGAAACGGAAGATGCTGTCCTCAAAGGTGCACCCACCGAGACACGGATCATGCTCCACAAGCGCTCAGCACGTCCATCTAAGACAAACTAGGTGGAACCCAGTCAGTCTTCCAAACGTGGGAAAAGACAAAAATAGGAGGGAGTCTAGAGAGGGGAAGAAAGACTGTAAAAGCGGGAAGGGCGATTGAGAATTAAGGTGTAAAAATATCAGAAATTCATATATGAAACATTCAAATATTTTTTTAAAAGCAGAACTCGACTTGCCCCTCCTTATGTTTGGCTAAATTTCCTGCTCAATTGACCCCATGTGCTTTTTTTTTTTTTTTTTTTTTTGCAGGATAGCCTCTCCTACAACACATTGGAAAGTGCGAACACTTTGTTTATGACTTTCCAATTCTCAGCAGCAGTGCTTCTGGCTTTGCATTTTTTTTCTCTACTCGTCTAAGCACATGCTGCCTTTGCTCTACCATTTAATACATACTGGATTATATGAACACAGAACTAACACCAATGTCAGTTTAACTGAAACATAACTGGGAATTAAAATCTCCAGAAAAGCATTGCATGCAGTGAATTTTGAGAGTAACTGGAAATTATTGGGTTGGTATCAATTGTATTATTACTTCTAATACTATTGTTCCATGTATTCATTTTTCCTTGCACTGATTGGCATGTTTTTGAAACAATTTGAAGCAAAGGTAAGCTTGGAAGAAAACTCCCTCCTTCATAAGATGGTACATGAATCAGGTGCGATCGCTCGCTGCTCTTGTTCTGGTTCCTTGTTTTTTATTTTATTTTATTATTTTTAATTTTATTTATTTTTGCGTGTATTTTTTTGTATGTATTTTGCATGGACTCGAGGGTACTAGAGCGTGTGTGGGCCTGTGGAGGCCCCAGGTATCATGGGGAATCATCCTGGATTGCTCTACCTCCTATCGCTTTGCTCTGGGGTTTCCCAGGCTCTGCCTTGCAGGGCTGGAATTACAGGCTGCCACCAAATCTGACCAGCATTCTTATGTGGGGTCTGGGGATTCCAAGCCAGGTCCTTTTGCTTTAAGCCCTGAATCACTCCCCCCCGCCCCCAGCCCAGAGTTCTGGTTTCATGTGATTATGTGATCATGGGAAGTTCATTGGTCCTCCGTGACTCTCGGTCTCCTTTGGCTTCACCGTCTGCATCTGCATTAATGCTGGGTCACCTGCAGCCATGCTCAGCTGTATTTGTGGCAGTATTTGTGCCACGTCCTCTTTTACTTAGCGTGTAACTATGTTTTATACAAAAGAAGAGACTTTGTATTTGCAGAATGGAAAGTGGTAAGAATAAAGGAATGAATAAAGGAGGAATGAACAGATGGTGCTACCAAGTAAACAACAACGACGACGACAACAAAACTCTCTGACAGAGCTGCACCATGCAAAGAAATTGCGCCGTGGTCAAGTCAGACACTATTAAGAGACCTGTATTGTCCCATCATGTTGGGAGCTTCTAGAAACTGCTGGGTCAGGCTTCTGCCTGTCCTGGGGGTCTGTATTATTTAAAGCTGAATCCCAAAGAGTCTGTTGGGCTGGCCTGGAGGGTGACCGGCACCCGAATTTCCTGCTGTGTGCCAACTGTTCTTCCTTACTCTGTCAATTGGAAGGCGACTGAACAAGAACCCATGTAAATAAAGGAGGGAGGACAGAGCTTCACAGCTAAGCTCCATCACTCCTGCACAGGGCGGCTCCTCGCAGAGATCTCTGTTAACCATGGGCTGTGGGCTGAGAGAAAAGGGATCTCCCCACAAACACGAAGGCCTGAGTTTGATCCCCACATAGAGAAGCCAATCATAATACTCAATATGCTTGTGAAAGTAGAAAATTTTTTTAAAAATAGAAAAAAATTATAATTTATCATTAAAAAATTTCAAGGCAATACCACCAAACCATGAATAAAGCAAAATATATTTTTGTTCCCCTTAAAAAAAGATTGTTCCCCAATCTAAAAGGTAGGAGGCAGATTCAGAAGGTTCTTTGGAGGTCCTAGGGGGGCTCATGAGCCAGCTAGCCTAATGGATGAGCTCTAGGCAGTGAGAGACCCCATCTCAAAGGAGGTGGGTGGTATTCGCAAGGATTAATAATTACTTCTAATGCTGTTGTTACACGTGCTCATTTTTCTGGAGTCACATGCACACACATATACACTTGAGAATAGGCTAGGGAGACAGCTCAGGGGCTGGGGGGGGTCCCCGCGGATCGCAGCTCTGTCCTGCAGGCGGGTCCGGCGGGTCCTCCGCAGGGGGATGGGGGAAAGGTGAGTGCGCTGTCCGCCCGCTCCCAACCCTCGCTTCCCGAGGACAATCAGACACAACAGTGAGTCTAGTCAAGCAGGAACTCCTTTATTGAAAGTCCATGGCCATTCCGGGGCGGGGAAATGGACAACCAATCATCTTAAAGGTCAAGCCAGCGCAGGCTGTATGTAGTGAAATTTCCTTAAAACATCCTGAGCTACTCTCTCCTGACTTCCTCCATCCTGAGCTGTTCAACACATCCTGAGCCGGCCCTCCTGACTTCCCCTGAGCTGGTCAAAACATCCTGAGCTGCCCTCCAGACTTTCTCCATCAAATCATCTTTGGCTAAACTTGCCAGATTATTGAGGTCACCTAGACTGAGGTCCCCACAAGGGGTTAAACCTTCACCTTGCAAGCAAAAGGACCTAAAGTCCCATGTAAAAATGTTGGATGGATATGGCGGAGCCCGGCGAACCCCAGAGCAAAGCAATAATGAGGCAATTGACCCCTAATCTGATGAAAACTTTGAGCCTCCAAGGGACACACACTCAAGTGCCCTTATACACATGCCTGCACAATGTGTATCCACAACACAGTGCTCCCGCATGTGCGCACACACACACACACACATACACACACACACACACACACACACTCTTAAGAAAAATCACAAAGGCACTGGAGAATAGGTTGAGGGGTTAAGCTTTTACCTTACAAATAGAAGGATCTATGTTCAGATCCCAAATTTCTACAAAAACACTACTTAGAAATGGTGGTGGTCTTCACTTCTGGACCTGGAAAGGTGGAGTCTGGGAGGTCCCAGAGCAAAGCAATAGAGAGAACGAATTCAGAATGATTCATGAAGTCACTTTTGGGTCCCCATGGGCACGCACAGTGCTCTCTTCTACACTCCCACACACACACACACACACCCACACCCACATATACATACACACCAGTACCTACACACTCCACAAAGATCACAAGATCATAACAAGTGTGCAAGAGAACATCAGTTTCTTTGAGGGGTGGACCGTGTTCGACTACACGGGTAACCTAACCCCACAGTGAGTTCTACAGACGTCCTCGTGGTCTGTTTCTAAACCACAACAACAAACGACAAAATGGGACAGATTTTGTCCACACATAGTGCTTTTTTATTTTAGAATTTCCTGTGAATGTGGAAGTGGCCTAATCTCTGCCGTTTGATACATTGCACTTGACATGTGGTAAGTGTCACTTGAAATTTGGCTAGAGTGTCAAGTTAACTATATGCTTTTAAAATTCAGCTTAATGGCTGTAAATTTAAATTGCTACATGTGATGTGGCGATGGCTGCCATATTGGATAGAACCATCAAATAAAATTATTCCATGTAAATGCCGGCATTTACAGTAATGTGGGGGCTCTGGAAGGGAGCGACAGGAATTGGCTATGGGCCAGGACTAGAGGGATCTCAGGCAGCATGCAACTGTACTGAGACAAATTTATTCTCAGCTAGATGTGCTTATAAGTGTTACACAATAGGGAATCATCTGGAATCAGTGACTATAAAGATTATAACAAGGAACAGCAAAACCTCATGGGAACAAGAGACACAAAAGTGAACAGCAGGAAGGCGTGCAAGGAAATACACAGACATCAGCCGTCCTAAACAGTCAGCAGCTGTAACAGGGATGGTGTAAGGAAGTTCATAAAGACATGTGATTTACTGCGTCCTCAGACGGTCAGTGGTTGTCTACAGTTAACAGTATCTAAAAAGATACATTTTCTGGTACATTGCTGGAAACAACATGGACCTTAGATATAGTGTTAGAGAAAAGGCATGTTGGGCTGTGTGGTATCCATCTTCCCATTCCGAGATTAGATCACAGGATAAATAACAGACACCGGAAAGACCAAAGAGCAGGAGATAAGTCTCCACCGCTGTCTGCTTTGCATCAACCTGATCTATATTCAAGAGGTCCTGGGAAGGCCAGCTACAGCCCCTGCAGTTCCATCTAGAAAGAATCCATAGGGGAGGTCTTTCACATTAACTGTTTGGACCTATTGATGGCAGCGAGATTTGCACATTACTCCAAACGAAAGTTGCAACACAGCCTCTCAAGTCATATATAGCACAAGACAGTTCTTTAAGGCACTAAACTATGAAACTTGGAGGAGATCCCGTCCCTTAACCTTCCTGAGGATAGCGTTTCCATGGCAATGGAGAACTCATCCAAATGTAATTAAAAGAGACTGACTAGGGCGTCTCTATTGTTCAATAGTACATTTCACTTTTAATCATAATTTCCCTGTCACGGATATGCTAATCTGTCGGACAGTATGGCTCAGGACTGGAGCTGACAAGACACAATTCTCTTACTTTTCCCCCTATTTTCATGCGTGTATGTGTGTTGGGGGTGAGGGTATGTACGCATGTTCTCATGGGTGTAACACAGGTGTGGAGGCCTGACTTTAAATTAATATCAGGAATCATCTTTGGTCATTCTTCTGCCTTTTTCTTTTAGAGACAGGATTTCTAACCAAACCCAGAACTTACCAAAAGGGCCAGCCAGCCTGTCCTGGCAGCCAGTGTGGCCTTCCAATGCCATAGTCACCCACACTTTACCATGGGGACCCATGTGTAAACTCTGTCGCTCTCGCTTCTGCGGACAAGCGACTGCGCCATCTCCCCAGCCTGACATAACATTGTTGTAGTTACTCTGCACGTTGCTGACAACAAAACGGCTTCAAGGGGAACAAGGGATTTTATTTCGACTTACGATCGTCCGGTTACAGTTCTTATCCAGGTTGACAGTAGAATCCATACCAAGACCAGGGGCCACAGGAACTGGCCACACCATATCCCCAGGCCAGCTGACAGAGGGGCATCCCTTGCTAGACAGCATGTCTGTCTCAAGTACACTGAGAATGCTGACGTCCTTAACCACTTCCCTCTACGTTATTCACCTGCCTATTGGATGGATCCATCTACCACGGGTGGGGTTTCTCCCCGATCAGTTAAGACAATCTCCTGCAGGCTTGCTTAGGGTTTACCAATTGTTTACCAATTCTGTGCCCAGAGCAAAAGTCTTCAATCATCAAGTTGACACCTGTCTCTAACTATGAGAATTGTCTTAAAGAAACATTAGGAACTTTGCAGACAGAATCCAATGTGAAGACGTATCCTTTCTGGTATGTGAAATCCCTTTGAGATGAATCGTTACTTCACTTTCCCATTAGGCCCTCCTTTTTCTCCTTTCAGGCCCTGGGTCTTTTTTTTTTTTTTTCTTTTTAAGCGTGTGTGTGTGTGTGTGTGTGTGTGTGTGTGTGTGTGGTGTGTGTGCGCACTGTGTCTCCTCTGTGACTTTGGGACTCATCCTGGATGGCTTCTACGTCCTTTTTGCTTGGCTCTGGAGTGTCTCAGGCTCTGCCTTCCAGGGTGGGAAGTGCAGGACCTCTGCCATTTCCTTCTGGCATTTTTGATGTGGGATTTGGGGATCCAAACTCAGGTCCAGAATTCTGCTTGCAAGACAGGGGCTTAAGCCCTGAGTCACCCCTCTGGTGCCAGGCCTGGTTCTTAAAGCTCTCCTGGTCTTTTTGAGACGTCTCCGCCGTACTCTCCGCTTGGTTCCAGAAGCCCGGTCATCCCAGCCTGTCCTGCTTCTTCTGACCCCCAAACTCAAGACCACGACAAAGGGCAGCTCCACGTCCCACTCAGGAACCTGGCCACACTGACGGTAACAACCTCGTGGTCCCGATTTAAAGTTGAGTTTAGCAACAGACTGTTTTTGGCCTATGGCATTTGTGACGAAAGTAGTTACTTAAAAATTACACAGCGAACACGATTGGTATGACTGAATCAATTTTATATTTAACTTTGTCTTAGTTACAAGTCACGTGACCCTGGGTGGTGAAGGTGTGGCTGAATCTAGCGGTTCAAGTAAGCGAATCCTGCTCCCAGGAAGCTTTCCTTGCAGGAAAGCCAACCAGACAGTGCCAGTTAGACACAGGTATCAACCTGACAGCTGAAGGCTGAGCCTCTGTGTGCATCTGTGATGAGCTGGTAGTTAAGCAAGCCCTAGCAAGACGGTAGATTACCTAACTGATGTGGGAAGAACCAGCCCATGGTGGGTGGAACCAGCACTAGGTAGGTGGCCGTGATGGGGAGCGCTGGCTCGTTATTTTGGTGCACACGCGGTCATGTTGGCCAGCGGGAAGGGCGTCCCTTCTCCGCTCTGCGTGTGGACGGGCCGTGTCTGGTTCCCCAGCTCTTGTTTGAACTCTCCTGCCGTGCCGATGAAGTAGATCAAGCATTGAAAGCGTTGCACCCTTAAGCTGCTCGAGCTCCGGGTTCATTCAGCAGTGGCGAGGTGAAAGAAATGCACCCAGCAATCCCCAGATCGAAATCATCCTTGGTGGGAACAAATCAACGACTTCCATAGCCGTTATTTGTGTTTAGGATGTGGAGAAAATCCAGCGTATGGGGCTATGGAAGCGCTACTAGTGACCAGAAGAGGGAAGAAAGACCAAAGGAAAGCAAGCGCCCACTCTAGGGACCACGAGACACGTCTGCTGTCTACCCTCAATTCTTCATGGGCAAACTGCGATTACTGGTCTTTTGTTTTGCCCCAGGCCTTTTCTGATTCCTTCCGTGTACTGGTTGATCCCCGGCTCAGCGGCTCTCTCCTCTGTGGAGTGAGCATCATGAGTCGTGCTGCATCCCAGGACCGCACCGCTGGGCGGCGGACAGGACTGCAGCACAGCTTGGCCAGATCTTGAGCGTTCCCCCACAAACAAGGAGCCCCCTTCCTACTTTTGAGTCTCTCTCTACATAATAGGAAGTTCACAAACTTTTGTTCCTGATCATTTACTACTGAGGGGTATGATCTCACCAGAAGAGGAGGGCATATAGTCTGGCAGATAAAAAGTAACCATTTTGCAAATGGGTGATAGACCCCTCCCTTACTGTGGTTTCCCACTTTTATTATATCTACCTTTGAATGTGCTTTTATCACAAGACACTAACAGCTTTTTGTCTCTGGCCTGGGGGTAACATACAATGCCCACCAGGATGGAGTGAAGGGCATTGCAGGAGCGGCAAAACTGCAAAAGAAAATCAACAAACCACAATCCAGAACTTCAGAGACTCTATATCAACCACCTAGAACTAGGCCAGCTTAGTCTCTCCCCATCTTGAAGCTCAGGGAAATTTGCGGAAGAGGGGGCGGAAGATTGTAAAAGCAAAAGGATGGGAGGAGCAATGATATGTAAGATTCTCCATACTAGTTAGGGCTGAAGCAATCATAATTGGACTTTGCATGCCCTGCACAATGTCCAACACACTATTGACCTCACAAAGTCTAGCATCTGCTAAAGGCACCAAGATCCTTGGAGGCAAAGGATTGGCAGCCACAGCAGTGTTCCTATACCTAAGGGGAACACGGGAAAGGGTTAAGGGAAAGGCCACTGGGTCCTTGTACGTCATCGGAGAGGAGGGCCCAGAGGAAAATCAGACATGCACAAGAAAGGACTCTCTGGGAATTGGGGCGGGAGGCACTGGGGGATGGGGAGGGAGAGGGGTGGGGAGGGGGAGCAGGGGGTACGGGGGGAGGAGGAGGGAGGGAGGGAACTGGTGTACCTAAGTTTGTATGAGCTGAAATAAAAAAAAAAAAGAAATATATTGAACATGAGGACTGAAGATGGGAAAAATGCTGAAGCTTCCAATACTTTTGTGTTTTAAACATCTTCCGTCTCCTTGGGGCACCCCTTAGCTCCTCCCTTCTGCTGACTTTGAAACAGGCAAACCTATCTTTGCAGCACATGCCATCTCATGGCTGTGCCCACTGACCAGGCGCTTCCCTTCTTGGCGGGAAGAGGACTGCGCTGGATTTTGTCCTGCTGTTGGAATGTTTTGATCACCTGCTTGAGACGGGAGCTCCAAGCCAGTCTAGGCTGTAAAGCGAAGCGTTATCTAAAATAAAATAAATATAAAGGAAGCAGCTTGTGGGGCTGGAGAGGTGGCTCAGGGGTTAAGCCTCTGCCTTGCAGGCAGAAGGTCCTGAGTTCGGATCCTAGACCTCATGTATAGACGCCAGGCGGAAGCAGGGGCGGCCTGCGTTTCTGGCCCTGGTAGGGCGGAATCTGTGAATCCCAGGGCAGAGTAAACGAGGAGATGGAGGCGGTCCATGGTGGTTCCCGAATTCGTCTGTGGTTCTACACACACACATACATACACATGTGCACACACGCACACACAATTGAATAATAAAAAAAAAATTTAAAAAAAAGGAAGCAGCTTGTGGAAGATGCACTGAGAGAAATAAGTTTTCCTACAGCCTTTTCCAAAGATGGACTTGGCTTTGCCGATCCTTGCCTCGACATGATGTAGATCACAAAACAATTCATCTGAACGTCTTCTGTGTCTATTAACTCTTTCTGTAAAGAGTTAATCTACTTTTTACCATTTTACATTTAACGTTTTTCTTATGTCATTTCTTTGGATCATACTCTTGTCTTGAGCTTTGTTTATTCAACCGAGAAACACTAGTTCTATGTGCTCCAAAGAATAAGGCATTCTAAGGACAGATAATTTATGTATGTATATGTGTATGAGGGGGGGAGGGAGAGAGAGAGAGAAAGAGAGAGACAGAGAGAGAGGGAAGGTATGCATGCCATCATATCCAGATGGAAGTCACAGGAAAACTTCTAGCAGTGAGTTCTCTTTCGCTACATGGGCTTTGGGGACTGAAATCAGGTCTCCAGATTTGTGAGCGCGGGTCTTTACCTGCTGAGCCACTGGACTGGCCCTAGGACATGACTTCTGGATTAAAGCAGATTATGCCCCAAAATATAGTCACAATACAATTATGTGTTAACACAATGCATTTTCTAATACTTCTGCAGTTCTGAAATAGGAGAATCTTAAGAAAATGTCAATCAAGTCAAATGTAAACTGAAGTTTCTAGAATGAAGGCCTCACCTGCGTTAAAGACCGTGGGAGGCGGATGGACAGCAGGAATGACAGGCAGGCAGGAGCGCCTGTGGCCATGGAGGTCTGCCCTGTGCCAGCCAGAGCCAAGTTATCCCGGCTTGGCTTTGCGGCCCCTCAATAGCTCTTCACTACCCACATCTGTGTTTGGCCCGCCACTCATCTCTGAGGCTATTAGGTAAATTTCTTGGACTGCATTAAACAGACTATCACATCCCACGAATTCAGCGGCCAGAGATGTCATCAGATAATTCCGAGGCCTAGAGCAGGGATTCCCCACTGCATCATAGCCCACCTATTGGCCGTTCCTACCGAGGTATTGAAACATGCCTGGTGGATGCTCATGGAAACATGGTATTCGGGGCAATCTGGATCTGCATTCCCTGGCGTGGTCATTGTCTCTTAAACCCTTTGAAGTGATGGCTGTTTTTTTTTTTTCTTTCCTTCAGGAACTCACTTTGGCTCATTTAAGCATGCTAACATAGGGCCGAAGTAATCATAACAGGACTTTGCATGACCTGCGCAATGACCAACATATCATTGACCCCCCCATAGTCTAGAATGGATCGCAGGCACTAGGATCCTTAGAGGCAAGGGATTAACAGCCACAATAGTGTTCCTATACTTAAGGGGAACACAAGAAAGGGCTCTAGGCAATGCTACTGAGTCCTTACACCTCATCAGAGAGGAGGACCCAGAGGGAAGTTTGATATACACACTAAAGGATGTTCCAGGGATGGGGGGGAGGGCACTGAGAAAAAGGGAGGGAGGGGAGAAAGGAAGGGAAAAAGGGGGGAGGGAACAAGGGGATCAGGGAGGGGTGGAGGGAGGGAGGGGAATGGGATACCTATCAAGTTTGTATGAGTGGAAAAAAAAAAGTTACCCCCCCCAAAAAAGGCATGCTAACAGTCTCTTAGTATTTAATCTCAGGCGCAAATGGATTTTTACCTTTCTGTCTAATGAGTCTTGAAGGAATCCTGAGAAGGTAACATGAAGATTAATTTTCCCCCTAGGAAAATGTACAACGACATGTCGCTTTAAACAGAAGAGTGGGGGTATCTCTTACCCCCAGTATTTTGGGGGTGGTGGGATGGATGCAAGAGAAAAGTCATCCAGATGTTAAAAATGCAGGTGATTTAAGCCATTTTATGTGACAAACAAAAAGCCCCAGGCTTTTCGTGCGGGTATAGCGACATGGGCCCTTTAGCAAGCAAGAGATCGACAGCTTTTCTGGGGAGCCCATGACCTTTGCTGTTCACTGCCTCACAAGCATGGGGGTCAGGGGGTTCCCTCCTGAGTGGAGCCTCAAATCTGTAGCTATTTGGACTCTCCTTTGTGACCCCCCCAAAAAAAGTCAGTAAATAATGTACAACGTCAGAGAATTTCAGAATGCCACTTTCTGGCCTCTAAGACACTGTCCACTGAAATCAGAAATCGATTAAGTCCACTTCCCAAATGCTTCAGATCACATCACCAAGTCAATCTGCAACGCTGACGACTAAAACAGGTGCATTTTCCTTTAAATATCTGAAGCCATGTCTGCAGTGCCTGTAATGTTCATTCAAATTATTCTTACATTCTACAACAATGAGGCTTCTCAACTTGTGGAATGCAGCCAGGGGGTTTCCAGAGTTTGAGGACCACATGGCCAAGGGGGGGAGGCCTGGACACTGGCTCAGGAATGAATGGGCGCCTTATCCGAGCAGCTGACGGCCTCTACGCTGCCCAGCATCTGCCGGCGCGCACAGGGCCCCACATAGAACCAGCCCCCGGCCTATAGAACAGTAACCTTCGGCCCCACATGACGGACAGTCAGAGCCAGTCTGCAGCCATCCTTGATGGACAGCGGCAGGACCATAACGCCCAGGCCAAGTTATGCTAATGACATGGGATTCTGTTAACCTCGGCCTGAGGCTCCCACAAAATACACACGATGTCACTGGTAACGATGAGTCCACATTTACAAAGATCGATTTAAAGAACTTTCTCGTTTTTATTTTTAAGATGTCATGATGGGATGAACTCTGAATTCCATTCGGCTTAAATGTAACAGTTCTGTGAAGGCGGCTGATTCATCACGCGGCACGTCTCAGTCACTTTGCAAGTACTTATGAAGACGGACAAAAAATCAAACCAAACCCGGAGCTTCATTAAATAAATTTATTTGTTAAAATAATTTAACTCCAAATACAACTGTTGAATTTGCATTGAGTTATAACTACAATTTGTGTTTTAATCGAAATGTCAGGGTTTAACAACTGACATTGTTACAAAACAATAAGCTGTTGTTGAATTTTAAATGGTCAGTTGTATTAGAGCTCAACAATTAACTGCGAACTATATCTCTGGGAACCTCAAATGATACCGGTAAGTCTGTTTTCAACGCCTACTGCAGTCGTGCTTGAGACCCTGATCAAGACTCAAAGATGCACCATGACAAGCTAAAGAAAAAGACCCCACAGGCTTTACCACGTGACTGGCTGAGGAGACAAAGCTCCACCAGCTCCGACACAGACCGAGTGCGGAAAAACAAACCAAACACTCACATTCGGACGGACATGGGCGACATCCACACGGGAAAGCGGAGCAGGCACGCACAGGCGACGCTCCCGCATCGCAAAAGCAAATGTCAGTAGTCTTGCCACAGAGGGCCGCGGGGCAGCGCGGGGCGGAGCGGTTGACTGCAACTTCTGGAACCGGGCCCAGCATCGCAGCACCGGGCCACGCTTCTGATGCCACGCTGGCTCCCAGCGTGCGCTGCACGAAGGCGGCTGCAGCCCCTGCCGCAGCTTCAAAGACCCCAGAATTGTGACTTACAAATTAAAAAAAAAAAACAAACCTTGAATGCTGCCTTTGTATAAAAGAAAAAAGTAAAAGGAAACCTTATCATATAGATGAAGAAAAAGTGGGTCTTTGGATCAAACCATAGTATTTTTAAGGCATGTTAGAGAAACGTTCACTTTTCTAGTCACTAGTATGATCAGGGCATTAAACAGCTACCAAGGTCACCAACTCTGTATGGCTTCTTGGTTCATGTGCCAACAAACTCGATTTCCTTTTCTTGGGCTTTTGATTCCCATTTAGCAAATGTCCATTCGGGTCAGTGAAATGTGGTCGTGATGCCTGGCTGCCACCTACGGAGGGTCGGTGCCAACCACCGGGCAGTGGGGCCAGGCCGGGTCTTAGCAACATCTCTGCAGGCAAAGCCTGCCTGATCATCTGACGCACATCTCCGCGTGACCTTTCACGTCACTTCACCTATTTTTCAGGCCTGCACAGCAATCCCTGCTATAGGACTGAGGCTGTTGGTGGGTTCTAATGTGCAACCTTAGTTGTTACAAATTGCTATTAATTGTGAAATTCTGACAGAATCAGAACCATTCCAACAGAGAGGCTTTCGAATTCAGCCCATTCAGTAAGTTATAAACAGTTCTCAAATCCGCTTTCTCTACTTGAGTCAAATCAATTTTTTTCAACATAATGAAATGTGTTTCAAGAAAATTGGTTAAGACTTCTTGTTCTTATAAAAAGATGCCTCCTAACTGGGGAAAATGATACTGCTGACTGTAAATATCCACAATGCAAAGATTTTTCTAACAATCCTGACCTGATCTTCCCCATACTGCTTTTTTGGTTTTCACCTATGTGAAAAACACCACTGACCTTTCCCCTACCCTCTAACCTTGATGCCACTACTAAACACTTGGGGGGCTACCAATGATTCCATGATGTGTCATACAGCTCATTTAAAGGAAAAACATGGATTTCTTTTTGTACATTATATTCTGCAGTAGAGATTCTCAGTATAGGCAATTATGTCTGATTTGTGCCAAATTCTCAGGAACAATAAACACATGCACACACAAACACACACTCTTTCTCAGTTATGCACGTGAGACCAGAGGTTACTTGCACAAGACTGTGGAACCTGGAAAGTGTGGGAACCACGTAAGTACGTCACAGGCTTGGTGACACAGCAGTTCTGAAGGCCGCCCCCATCTCCAGAGGGTCGCTTGAGACCACCCCCTAAGCACTTCAGACTCTGGACGGGGTTAGCCCTTCCCCAGGTGACTGCAACACGGAACGGGGCTTCCCACAGACTCCTCGGGCAGATGCTACACACATCACAGCCATGGAGACCCGAACCGCGGGAGCAGCGCACACAGTCCTCACTCACTCAAGCTGGGGCTGCCCCTGGGGACTCAGGGCACAACTGCTGGAAGAAAACCTTCCTGTGATTCTCAGGAACATTAAAAGGCTTCTGTCCCTGACCTTCCGCTCTGTAATTTATGCTCTACTTTTAAATCCAATTTTTTCCCCACATTTATTTTTTAGCGCCTGCAATAAAGCTCTGTTACAGCAAACTGTTTCCAAAGCAGGTGAGACAAAGGGTCACGTGACAAGCACAGCCCTTCCACGGCGAGCAGAGCGGGCCGCAGAACGAACATGAAAATGCCAGGTGTCTGCACTGCCCGGGGAGCGGCCTCGACAGGAGCCAGTGACAACATGGCTTCGTTTCCTCCCTCGATGGAGCTGGTGAACCAACCACTGTCCCGTAAGCTCGGCACCCCTCCGCCGCGGCCGCCTTCTGGCTCAGGACGCGAGACCACCTCGGAGGTCAGCAGACGCGGGTCTGTGGTTTTCCCGGCTCCCCAGACCTTCCGGGAGATCTCCATTTTCTATGCCAAGCAGGGAAGGGACGCGTGAGGAGGTCGGGGCGGATGTCCCGCGTGAGGATGGTATCTACAAGGAGCGTGATCTGCAAAGAACCGTGTTGGCCGGGCAGATGCTTCTCTGCGGCTGGGAGCTCTGCCCCGTCCTGACATTCAGCACTCTCGTAGGAAAATACTTCTCCTTTACTTACGTATCTTTAAAGATGACAAAATATTTTCATGGTAAGGAGTCATAGATTTCTTCTGGTTCCTCTCTGGTGATTAGTTTTAGTGGACACGACAGTTGCTTCTGGCGGCCCAGGGACATGGCCATGATTTCGGAGGTGGCCCTGCTGACGGCGGCCGGTGCCCTCGCTGCACCCACGCCAAGGGCATCGGTGGAAACTCAGACATCACTGCCCGCCGCGGCTCGTTTCTGAGGGAGGCTGCAGGGCACCGGAGGTCACGTGATGCACCCGACTGGCCGCAGCACAGACAGGCTTCTGCCGCCTCTCGGCCTGGGCAGAGGGGTCCCGGCCAGTCATGGTCAGCGCTACTGGATGTTACAGGCCGAGCAGCACGGGTCGTCTTTGTCGGGCTGGGCGGCGTAGTTCATCTGCCTCACGATTTCTGCAAAGAGCTCGTCCACCATGGTCTTGCTCTTGGCTGACGTCTCCATGAAGGGGCAGCCCCACTCCTCCGCCAGGACCCGGCCTTCGTTGGAGGACACTTCTCTCTCGCTCTCCAAGTCCACTTTGTTTCCCACCAGGATGACAGGAACCTTCTCGTACCTGCCAAAGAACAGACACATGCGGCAGTCAGCAAAACGTGTAACACACACACATACGAAAATACATTTCTACTTTTTTCTCTGCTCAGTGCATGAAGAACTATTAGCCGCAGTTGGCCAACAACTACTAAAGGTTGAAGCTGCTCTGCAGACACATTAGTGGCTTTGTGGGAGACACTGCAGTTCATCAGCTATGCATCCATTAAGATGCGCTCACCTGTCCTGGTGTGCTTGGAAAGATGCTTCTGGAATCTCAAGCCTCTTAACTTTTATTATTTTTTTCAAGAGATGTTTACTCAAAATAACATAATACTTAGCTTTTAATGCCTATGGGGATGAGGATTGAAGGTTACAGTTTAAAAGTGCTATGTTTTTGTGTCAAGTTGACAAGGGGTGGAGTGTTATAGTTAAGCACAGGTGTCAACTTGACAGTTGAGGGTTTGAGCTCTGGGCACATTTGTAGAGAATTAGTGGTTGAGTTAAGCCCAGAGCAAACCTGCAGGAAACTGTCTAGCTGATGGGGAAGACCCAGCTCATGATAGGTGGAACTAGGTCCTGGAGTAAAATACAAGAGCTGATTGAGAAAGGTGGCATCCTTGTGTACACTTGGCCAAACATGTTGGTCTGGCAAATAAGGATTGTCCCTCTTTCAGCCATTATGGCCAGTTCCTTTGGGCCTGGTGTTGGTGTGAGCTCTTCTGTCAAGCTGGACTACAAACTGTAACTAGACTATCGTAAAAAAAAAAAACAAAAAAAAAACTCCTTAATCCCTTAAGCCATTTGATGGTGATTTATCAGCAACCATGCAGGCTATCTGCAACAGCCTCCAAAGCAGAAGGTCCTGCGGTTGGATTCCAGGTCTCATGTAAAAATGGCAGGTGGAAACAGCAGCAGTCTGCATTTCTAGCCCTGATTAAGTGCAGCCTGGGAAATCCCAGAGTGAAGCAAAAAGGGGGCAGAAGCAATCTGGAATGATTCCGGAAGTCACCCATGATCCTCCACAAGGATACACAGTGTCTCTCTCTCCCTCTCTCTCTCTCTCTCTCTCTCTCATACACACACACACACACACACACACACAGTAAAAGCAGCTAACAGCAGCCTGTCTACCACAAGAGAAAAACACTTGGTCGAGACTTTGCTGAGACAAGATGTGCATAGCATCTTTGTTACCCAGGACACTGAATCGCAAAAAGGAAGCTGCTTTTGCTGCGACATGCACATTAATTTCATTTGCTGTCAGAATGGCTCTCTTCTTATCCAGGCTTATAAAGCCGACCATATCCCCCACGGACACCCATGTGCTCCACAAAAACTAATCAAACTAAGAATGGCCCCCGAGAAGGGGCAACTCCAGGCCACGAAACAGCAGCGCGACTTAAACACGAGCAGAGCCTGTTGGTGGCCCACGGGCCCAGCACGAGCTCACGAGGCTGGAGGACCACGGAGTCTGAGGCCAGCCCGGGCTGCACAGCCAGACCCGCCTCCAGGAGAGGCTGGGACAGCTCGGCTGGCAAGGAGGCGCTTGGCCCCCAGGAACGAGACCTGGGTTTGAAGCTGGAGGTGAGTAATTTTGTGGCGCTCGTCATGCTGGTGCGGGGGAGGCAGGACAGGAAGGTGCCTGGGTCTTATCGCCCATCAGTCTAGCTTAGTCCGTTAGTGTCAGCCATCGAAAGACCGTCTCAAAGGAGGTGAACGGCATAGGAGGACTTCCCTCGGGCCTCCACACACATACACGTGTACACATGAAACATAGATGCACATATGTGCATGCACACACGTGTATTTTAAAAAGTGAAAATAAAAAGAATAGAACTATACTGAGGATTAAGTTCAGAACTTAGATATTACTATTTCCAGGAAATGGACAAGTGACTCCAGGTTGCAGCAAAACCATCTGTATGAACGTAGGGTACGCTGACTTCTGCGCGTGCATGCTGGCAACTTTCCACAACTTTTGATTCTGGACCCTACGTATGCGCTACTCTGTGTGCCCACTGAGCTTTGGGAGATGGGGGGGGGTGAGACATGAGCTGCGCACACACCAGCTACCCGTCCCATGGGCTCTCACTATCGGCTCTAGGTCTGAGGGCTGTGCAGCGTGGTAGTGAGCTGACTCTCCATTTCTAGGCTGTTTTACCTGCAAAGACGTAACTGCTTTTCCCTTTCCTTACATGGCTATACATATATCAGAGTGCCTGTCAGTAAAGTGACTTATAGATGGTATAATCCAGTAATATTTATTGAGTTGAAGTTTTAAGTTAAAACCCAAATTCGATCTGCAACCAAAGGCTCATAAAAAGGGAAGTGCTAAGACCTTGCTTTCTAGCGCCAGGCCTGGAGGTGCACGCCTGTAACCTAGCATCTGGGAGCAGGAGGCGGAAGAAGGGCGTTCAAGGTCATTCTCAACAGCACAGCGAGCCGAAGATTAGCCCGAGAGACACAAGGGATCGTGTCCCTTTCTGTGATTAGTTAAGAGGTAACTATTTTAAGGAATTCTTTTGAGTTTAAATATGGTCCTATGTTACGTTTTGTGCTTCAGGAAGAAATACTTCTCATATGTCTAGCTGAAAAGCGAAGGGTCCACTAGAATGTGGACTCCTCAAAACTTGCAGGGGCTCCCACATCTGAAAGCTGAAAATCACAACAGATACGGTCTCAACACTAACCCTCCTCCAGGTTAATGGCCCGGTGCTTGGTACCGCCCTGTGGACGGCACACACGGCTGCTGTCAGAGCACCTGCCGCTCCGGGTGACCTCAGGAAGGCAGGCAAAAATCCGCAGCATCAGAGGACCTCTGCACTCAGCCTCTGACTGAACGCCCAGTGCTGTTTTCTACGCTCAGGACGCTCAGGATGCCAGAGAAATAATGATGCAGATCAGCAGCTTGAACAAGAAGCTTGGGAAACTGAACAAAATCACGAGAAAAAAGCTACATACATTTCCGAATGGCAGATGGGGCAGGAGAAAACATCTTACACTCTGATTTGCAGACTTAGCGTCCATGTCTCCCCCCCACAGGAGGCTACGGGCGGAACACATCACTCCTCCACGGATCTGTGCGTCGTTGCTTTGTCAGTAGAAAGGAGAGAACACCTGTCACCACAGCAAGGGACAGCAGAGGTGGTGCAGACACCAAGGCAGGACGACGCCTCCCCTCCGGTCGACCCCCACAGACGTGAGCCCACGGCTCGGGAAATGATGAGGTGGTGAGAAGCTGGGAAGTGAATGGGGAGAGATCCCCGAGGAGCCACCAAGTCAGGGCCCTGGGCTGTGGGGTAACAAAGGGTAAAGGGGGCGTCAAGCGGTGGAGGGCCCGACCCCGGCCGTCCCATCTCTGCTCCGCTAAGATCGTGGTAAGAAGGCATTCCCCTCCTTCGCGCCTCCTTCCTACCGCAGCCAGAGCTTGTGGGCCGCGCGCTGGCCAGCCGGCTGGCTCCGGGCAGTCACTGTCGCTGTGGACAGCTGAGGCTGAACTCCACAGTGGCCCGACACACAGTGCAAGTGCTGTCACTCCTGGCCACCTCCGAATAACATCGCTTCTTGGTACCTCCATTCGTTCAAACCTAAAATGACCTGGCTGCCTTCATTTCCAAGGGGCCCTTGGACCTTGAAGGGAAGTGTCACAACAGACACAATGGCCAAGACGCGGCCAACACTTCCACTCAATGGTTTCATGGCCAGGTGTCAGGCGCTGTTCCAAGAGCATCCATCAAGCTCTAGAAGCCAAGCTCGAGAAGAGACTAGAAAGAGCCCTGAGGAGGGGACATCTCCTGCGATCCCGGAGGACCAAAGCAGGGAGCAGCAGGGACTTTGCGGGCAGGAGCGAGGGCGCCGCCGCAGCCAAGCGCCAACGCTGTCCTGACACGAGCACGTGGGAAACTGTCAACGGGCAGCAGCACAGAAGCTACCTAGCTACGCTAGGTAGCAGTAAGAAATGAATGATCATAAACTGCTTTTTTCCACATCCACTTAATACGTATCTGTTTGCTGAGAGCCTACTATGTGCTAGGTACTACTGTTCCCTCTCAGGACAGAAGAGCAAGGCCAAGGCGCCTGTCTCACTCTGACCACAGCCTAGCAACGGGGCAGACACCTGCGGCAAGTAAGCCACGGCCTTCCTGGAAGATGCAGACCAGGGAGAGGTGGAGGGACGCGCGCCACATGGTGGTGAGTGTGATACAGGCGGAAGAACCACCCACCAGGGATGGTCCTTCAAGCCCTGCAGACCTCCCAAGGGGGACATCTGGAGGGAAACAGCGTCAGGCCCGGCGCTCGGCACGATGTCGCCGGCAGGGCCGAGGGGCCAGTCCCACCAGTGGGCAGGGTGGTAACACCTGTGCTCTGTTCTCGCAGAGCCCTGTGGGTGTCTCCGTTGCCCCCCTTTTAAGCACATCACTTGGGAATGGAGGGGGAAAATGAAAACTTCTGAAATTCCTTTGTGAATTACTGCTAATCTTGTTCACATCTTAAGTACTGACAGTTATCTCAACACCAGCACCTCGTACTTCCTTTAAGGGAGTGGCCAGGGTCAGAGGCTGACACTGCTCAGATTCTCTTGATGGTACATTGTACATTGTGGAAAAGCATTTGTATCACTGAGATGATTTTCATACTGCTGACTGTATTCATGGGCGTGACTGTATGAGGCGTGAGTAAACACAGTAGTTGTTTTAAGCAACAGTGCCTAATGGACTGCACGGACATCACTTAGCAGGTTGCTTCTCTGTGAGACGGCTGGTAGCAACAGCCCCATGAATTGTCGTGTGTCAAGTTGGCAGTTCAGGGCTTGCGCTCTGGGCACATTTAGAGAATTAGTAGTTAAGCACAGAGCGAACCTGCAGGAGATTGTCCAGCTGATGGGAAGGCCCAGCCGGTGGTGGGTGGGACTAGGCCCTGGACAGGTAAATAAGATGCAGAGCTGGTTGAGGAAGTTGACATCCTTGTGTACACTTGGCCAGACGTGCTGGTCTGGCAAGTGAGGATCGGCCCCTCTCAGCTGTTAAACGGAAATGGTGTGGCCAGTTCCCTTGGCCCTGTGGCGATGGTGTATGCTCTCCTGCCAAGCCGGACTAAGCGCTGTAATCGGACAATCCTAAGAGAAAATTAAACTCTTTGTTGCCTTAAGCTGTTTTGTCACAATTTTATCAGCAACGATGCAGAGTAACTGCTACAGTATGTTTGCCAAGAAGGTGTCTTCCTTTCCCTTAACTATTCTATGTGGTGCACACACGGGTGTTCATGCAGGTAGCGTCTAACGTGGCTGGTCATTAAGGCAACCTGAGAATTTCAACACTGATTCCTGGGCCTCATTCTAGAGCTACTGAATCTGAAGATCAAACACCTCTGGGAAGCGTGTGCACACGCGTGCAAACTCTGCAGACGATTCCGAGCTCTCGGAGGGTAGGAGCCGCTGGGCTGGCCTCGGTGAGGCTGAGCCGGGCGGGTACCAGGGGCTCCGCGGCAGCGCCCACTCCGCCCACTCCTCCTCCCTCGATTGCTCCGGTCACAGGGCACAGCTGAGGGCCAGGGCTGCCCTGGAGGGCTGCATGCCGAGAGTCACTCTGGGTCAGGACGCTGCTTGCCAGCACAAAGGTCCTGAGTTCCGAGCCCAGGACGGAAACAGTGGAGGCCTGCACTTCCAGTCCTAGTGGGCGGAGCCTGGGAAATCCCAAAGGGAAGCAAAAAAGGAGGTAGATGCCATCCAGGATGATTCCCGAAGTTACCCTTGGGCCTCCACAGGGACAGGGACATGGATGGACACACACACACACACACACACACACACACACACACACACGTCTTAAAAGATGTCACATTTCATAGGAATTTTATCATGCTGCTCTTGGCATGAGCAATTCTCTGAATTCAGAAGACAAAGACCTTTCTAAGTCCTCTCCAGCTTTCCAACCAAAATCTTGACCAAGAGCACGTGAGATAAAATGTCTGAAAATCTGATGTCTCAGCTCCCTGGGGAACCTTGTCAAATGGCTCTGCTGACACACAGCCCATACCTAAAGGGGCGGGCTTTATCCTTTCAGTTCCTTCTGTGAATGTGAGTGTTAGAAAATCAGAGTTGAAAATTTGCCCTGTGATCTCTAACATTTCCCCTTCACCACGATTTCAAATTCTTCCATCTTTTAGAATAAAAAACTGAGCTGGGGAAATGGCTGTGCGGTTAACACCTTTGTCTCACAAGCAAAAGGACCTGAGTTTGAATCCCAGATCCCATCTAAAAATGCTGGGCAGAAATGGAGGCAGCCTGGGATTCTACCCCTGGAAACTGGCATCTGGGAAACCCCAGAGCAAAGCAATAAGGAGGCAGAGCCAGGCTGGCGGATGTCATCCTTGAACCTCTCCTAGGTATACACACTCAAGTCCTCTCCAGTGCGCGTGCGCAACACACACACACACACACACACACACACACATATGCAAAAATAAAAAACTTCCTTTTGCTCAAAATAAAAGACTTCCTTCCTTTCTTCCTTGCTGAAATTAAATAATACACCATGGTCTCAAACAGATTCCTAGCTATATTTAAAATATGAAGAAAAGAACAGAAAGCATGCCGTATCTCAGATATGAGAATGAATAATGCAACATTTTTGGTTATAAACTTCCAGATTAGTTTCCTATCCATTCTATTAGGACAGACAAAACTTCATTAAAAAGATCATACTGATTATATCTAGTACCCTCAACTTTTACTTAGTATCACGAAGTCATTAATTTCAATAAATGACATTGTCTTAGTGACTGGGCTGTCTACGAGAACTGCACTGCGCTGTATTCTTCCCTCTTAATGCCGCTTTTGGCAACACGACCAACCATCTCACGAGCAGCATACTCACTGTGAGTTCTGTCTCAAGAGGTGCACAAAGTGTACGTTAAGAAACGCCACACATCTCTTTGGAAGAGTGTTTAAGTCAGAAAACTCCTATTTCTAGGTGGTTCATCGAATACAAAGTATTTGATAGGAGGTGCTAGTGCACACTCAGAATCTTAGAGCGGTGCCTTCCTGCTTGCTCCGCCCTCAGACAAGCACCTGCCACCTTCCCACAAGGCACCAAGGGGCGGGGAGGATGCCTTGTATTTCTTTAAGAGGTCCCGAGCCAAGGCGCTGCGCCCTCTCTCCCTCTGTGCTCATCTGGTTTGAACTGACAGAACGTCTCATTTCATGGCTGGACTTGGAGAGTCCTTGGACTTTGCTCCTGGTTTCTGAATACAAACTGGAGCCAAACAAGGATAAACTTACAAATAATATACAAAATGATATCAGGAGGACAACAACACTGAGAACGTATTGAGAACCACCAGGGATAGCTTGCTGAAGTTAAGAAACAAAAATCTGCCTTCACAGAAATTATCAGACCCGATATGGTACCAGAAGAACAGAGCCTAACAGCGTGATGTGTGCACATGCGCTCGTGCGCAGCCTTTGGGCTGAAGACAGGGTTTCCTGCTGGCAGCTCCTGATCCCGTCTCTCCGCCTGTGCAGTGCTGGGCGTGCAGGTCCGTGGCCGCCGCTGCACTGGGCAATGCTGGGTTTCATTCAAGCCCATGCCCTCTGGTACATTAGACCAATACTTGAACCACCCAGCCAGTGCCCCAGCGCCAGACCCTGACCCTGACCTTCTGATTGGTATGGACCAGGTGATAACGGGAACAAAGCTCACGGGCTTAAAACAGTTTAAATACCACTTGGGGACTCCTTGTCAAGCCCATGAAGACTCAGGAAAAAAGGCAAGAAACGTCAAAATCTGGCTTTCTAAGTAAAGGAAATTAAGAAGAGGATCCAAAGAGGGAAGGCCAAGGAGACTTCTGGTTCTTCCCTTCTATTTTTCATCTCCCCCTTTTGCTTGGAAAATGACCCCAACTTGGGAGAACTCCATGAGGAGCAAAAGGCTAAAACTTTCCAGAGAAACACACTATTTCCAGCCAGGAAAAGGGGTCCTTGTGGCCCAAAAGGTGTGGCAAGAACTTCGGAATACGGAAAGAGACAAAGAGATTCAATTCTATGTGGGAGCCAGCTTAGCTCATATGCACAATGTATATGCATGCATACACATGTGCTCAAACGTAACAAACATAAGACAGAATTTTAAAAAGTCTAAAGTCCAAACTGCTCCAAAAGCTGAAATTTTTGCAGTGACACAGGAGCATGTGGTTTCAGATTTTCAAATCAGGAATGCTCAGTCACTAAAATCTGTAAACAATTCAAAGTCCAAGAAACTGAAGTTTGAACAAAGAAATCCAAATGAAGCAGAAGAACAAAAATCACAAAGGACAAAAACCAAAGAGATGGAAACAAGTGAAACTAAAAGATACTTCTTTGACACAGCTAAATTGCATAAAGTTCCAGCTGGCAAACTAAAAGTTGTACAAGGAGCACTGTCATTGCAGGAGACGGCAAAAAAGTCACTGCAGGCTCCAGCGTGACTCAGAGACACAAACGGGAAACACGGATCCCTTGAAACAACTAGCATGACCATCCACACTTCCCTTCTCGGGTTGACACATCTCTTTTTATTATTATTATTATTTATCCGATTGTGTGTGTGTGTGTGTGTGTGTGTATGTATGTATGTGTGTGTGTGTAGAACCACAGGCAAATTCGGGAACCACCATGGACGCTTCCACCTCCTCCTTGTTTACTCTGAGGCCCCAGGATTCACAGGCTCCACCCTACCAGGACCAGAAACGCAGGCTGCCCCCGTTTCCGCCCGGCGTCTATACGTGGGGTCTAGGATCCGAACTCAGGACCTTCCGCCTGCAAGGTAGAGGCTTAACCCCTGAGCCACCTCTCCAGCCCCAGGTTGACACATTTCTAAACCTTTCTCTCTTCAGTTTTTTCAGCCCAATTCTTGTCCCACATGCCTAAAACAAAACAGGGCTTCTCTGCAAGTTCCGTTGCTTTAGGCTGGCCGTGGTGGGTCCCAGCATTCTTCCACGGAGGGCCTGGAGCAAATTTCCTCCTTAACATCTTCCATAGACTGTTCCTTTGCTTGAACTACATCAATGAACTACATCACTGGGTCCGGTGCTCCTAGGTTTCCATTTAGTAATTTCTTGAGTACCTATTGGACAGTATGTATGCAGCTGAGGAAAACTATGCACAGGATAAAGCCTGCACAGGTTACATTCAAGTTGAAGGAAACACAGTAAAGAAAATATAATTCAAGACTGTCATCACCATTATAACTAACATGGGCAGATCAACATTGCACGAGAACAAATAATGTGGGGACACAATCTACGCACAGGTGGGAAGGCCCAGAGTTGAGTCTGCTGTGGGACAAAGAACGACTAAAAAGACCAGCAGGGCTTCAGAACAATGCTGGGAGGAGAAGTAAGAGAGCACATGGTCTTGCTGGCCAGACACTTGCTCAAAGGCACATGAAGTCACACAGCTAAGAGACCGGATGCTTCAGGCACCTGCGAGCCACACACGCAGAGACAGGAGGGTGGGAGGGCACGGCTGGCTTGGTGAGAGGAAGAGAGGAGTGGAGAGGAGAGGAGTGGGAGAAAAGGGCAGGGACAAATTCATTTTGTTTGTATTTGAAAAATTTTCAAAAAATAAAGGATATCAAGGCAAGAGGGCAAGAGAGAGAGAGCAAGAGAGAGAGAGAGAAAGAGAGAGAGAGAAGTAAGTCTCAGGCTTGATGTGTAACTTGATCAGGTGATGGGCTCTGGCAGGACAAGGGCGGCCTGAACTGGAGTAGGGCGGTGGAAAAACATACATAGGCCTCAGCAGAGCCACGGCTGGTCTTGCATTAGGGACCTCCAGAGAAAGTACATCCGGGGTCGAAACCCCCTTGAGAGGTGTGTGACTGTGTACTTTAGAGATGGCACCACAATGACATGCGACCGACTCCACAGCAACAGAACACATTTTCATCAGCAAATAGATTTTTTTCCTTCCAAAATAGATTACATTTTAATCCACAGAACAAGTCTTTATAAATAAACAGATTGAAATGATTTCTTGTGACATCGATAACAAGAGAGACTTCAGAAACGGAACAACACATTTGCAAATCAACACTAGGTCATTGAATAAATCAAAAGGGGAGGGTGGAGAGATTTAAAGATTCCTCAATCATTCATGACTGGAGAAGTGGTTCAGGGGTTAAAGCCTTTGCCTCCTAAGCAGAAGGACCTGAGTTCGGATCCCGAAGTCCCATGTAAAAGAAAACCCAGGTGGAAATGGTGGAGGCCTTCACTTCCAACCCTAGAACCCCGAGGAAAGCAGTAAGGAGGTCCATCAATCTAGGATGACTCCCTATGTCACCTGGGGCCTCCACTGCACCCCCTTCTATACCTTACCACACCCACACACTCACACACACAAAGAAAGTGCCTCTGGGTTTCAGTGAAAAGCTATACATCAATAAATTGGAAAACTTACAGGAAATGAGTAAATTTCTAGACACAGCTGATCTGTCAAAATTGAATCAAGAGAATACACACACAAAAAAAATCTAAACAGACCAACGGCAAACAACAAGACTGAAAGAATGGTTTCCTGAACAAGAAAAGCCCAACTAGATGGATTCACTGACTTTATCAAACCCTGAGTAACCAACATGATGCCCCACAAACTATGATGTAAACCAGAAGGGAAGAGAGGTTTCCAACGCAAAGCAGTGCTGCCCCAATGCCGAAACCCAACGAAAGACCTGAATACTTGCAAATTGATTTCAACAACATATCCAAAAGATCCTACGCTATAATCAAGCTGATTTCATCCTGGGGTTGCAAGAAAGAATCAACATAAGCAAATCAATGGATGCGATATTGCACAGAAATAGAATCAAGGATTAAAATCACAGGATCATCTCCACAGGTATGAAATATTATTTTGATGTCTCCTCATCAAAAACACCCTGAATAAAACTAGGTCATAACTCAACCCAGGCTGGTTGTCACAAACCCACAGCCAAGCTAATAGAACTGGAAGACTATAAAGGCAGACCTAGGACTCTCAGCTCTACGCTTCGATGCAGCATTGGTCATTTTAACCAGAGCACTCAGGCAAGAGAAAGAAGAAAAGAAGATACGAATAGCAAAATGAACTGTTTGTAAATGATATGATATACTTTAAAAACCTAAACACACACACACACACACACACACACACACACACACACAAAACCTCTTAAAATTGATGACCTCTGAAGTAGCAGGGTATAAAGTCAACATTAAAAAAAAAAAACCTTGTGGGCTGGGGAGATGGCTCAAGAGTTAAAGCTGTTGTCTCAAAACCAAAAGGATCTGAGTTCAGGACTCCAGGTCCCATGTAAAAATGTCAGGTGGAAAATGGTGGCAGAAAATTCTGGCTCTGGAAAGTGGAGCCTAGGAAACCCCAGAGCAAAGCGTAAGTATGTAAACCAATTCAGGATGACTCTTGATGTCACTCTTGGCCCCCATAAGCACACAATAAACAAACAAAAAACTTTCCTTTACACTAACAATGAAGTAGGTGAGAAAGAAGTTGGGAAAAGGGAAGGAGAGGAAAGGAGAAAAAGAGGGAGGGAGAGAAGGACAGAGGGAGGGAAGAAGAGAAGGAGGAAGGGAGGGAAGGAGACCAAGATGAAAGAGCTGTGCCAATTACAAAGCAGGCTGGGGAGAAGGCTCAGGGCTCGGAAGCTCTTGTGCAAGGACGACTGGAGCCCTGAACCCCAAATCACACGTACAATGCTAGGAGGGCATGGCAGCCCCTCTGTAATTCCAGCCATGAAGGGCAGAGACTGAGAATCCTCAGAGCAAGCTGGGGAGTGTGCCCAGCTCTACGGGCAAGCTCTGGGATTAGTTAGAGACCCGGGCCCGCCACAGTGAAGAGGAAGAACAATCGACGATGTCCCGTGTCACCTTAGGATTCCATAGGCACATTCACTCAAATGCACCGTGTGTACTCTTACCACTCACGTGTGAACACGCCCACATCCCACATACATACACACGAAAGGAAAAATGTGACATTATTCAAGTAGAAAGATGCACGAAGAAGCATGCCAGATGAAAAACAGACACATGTATTTGATATCATTAATTTGCCAACCATCTTGAGTTAATGGCTGCATAGTACTCTCTGGTGTATACATGTCATACCATCTGCTGATTGGTGATTGACACCTAAGCTAATTCTGTAACTCAGCTATTGTGGATAATGCTGCAAAAACATGGTCATACAGATATCCCTGTCCTGTGGTGACGCGGATTCCCCCAGGTGCTTGTCTGAAGCTGAGAGTGGGATAGCTGCATCACTCTCTTACACATACACGCGCGTGCGCGCGCACATACATGTACACACACTCCTTGAAGACCCTCTATGGTGATTTTCACAGTGGTTGGACTAGAGAGCTGACTAGCCACACTAGTCCTAATGGTGAACTCTGGGTAGAAGAGCAATCAAAGATGACTCTTGGTATCGTCCTTGGATCTCTACACGCATGTATATTCCTGTGTGTCCACCTCATGCAAATGTGCACATACACATGCATGCACGCCATCATACATACACTTGAAAATGAAAAATAAAAAAAAAGGGTCAAAAAAAAAAGAGAGAGAAAGAAAAAGGCACTAACTTGGTGGCTCATACCTAGAGTCCCAGCACTAGAGAGACTGGGACAGGAGGAACTCTGAGCTACAGCGTGAGCTCACAGTCTGGGCTACAGAGTTTGGCAGTCTGGGTTACATGAGACCCTGCTTAAAAACAAGAAAACAAACAAAAAAGGTTGAAATACTGACTTTCCGCAATCGTGTTTTCTAGAACGCTAAGGCAATGCAGAAATGGCATCAGCATCTCTTTTCCTTAGCAAGGAGGAACTCAGGAAAGGAGCTGCTGTAACTAGCTGGTCAACCGGCCTGAGGCTGATGGTGGTGTCCACGATACAAAGTCTTTAACTTTGGACCAGGCAAAGAACCAGATGACCAAAGGAAAAAGCCCAAAGGAACTAAAGGGCAGTGAAGACAGGGGCGGGAGCCAATCATTATAGGCAGAGAGTGAGGCGCCCACCCTGGCAAGTGAAAAATGTCAAGTACCAGGTATGTGACAGCATTCAACAAAGCAGATGTTGAGAGAGAGAGAGAGAGAGAAGTGTGGGGGTGGGCAGTAAACCAACTCTCTCACCTTCAGGTTATGGGGCGTGATGTGTAACGGCAGGTCTAGTGGACTAGAGATTATAGGGGACAGGTAGAGCAGGAATTACTGTAGCCCACTATAACACCCTTTCATTTGCAAAAGAACTCACACCTGGGCTGCTGCAAGTCTCCCGACCTATCCAATCACGGTTCACCCCTGCACCGGACCCTATAGGCCACCTGAACAGTAATTAACTCACAACATTGCTTTTGCAGCCCCTCCCCCTCCCATGTGCTGACTCCACAGCAGCTGTAAAAAAGGCTTAAAAACCATAATTTGACGACAGGCTAAGATCAAGGTGGAGAGCCTGTATTATTTAGAAAACTAGAAAGAACGACTCTGCTCCTTTGGGAACCAACCCTCCACTCCCGCGCACACACGCTACTGGGCCCTGGCCCTTCATTGTAAAAGAGAAAAATTAATGTGCGCTGGTGAGGAGGCTGGTGGGAAGCGCATCCCAAGAGCTGCAGGCAGCATCTATAGCCGGCTGGGATGCGCCGGACTCTGCGCTCAGCAATTTCCATGAATTACCATTACAGTATTATGGATACTGCAAAATACTACACAGATGCCAATTATTCATCTCTAGGTTCTCTCAAGCCATCTGTTAGCAAGTCAGTTCTAGAATCTTGATTGTAGTGATAGGACTATAAAAATGTGCCCAACCGGTTACTTTAGTAGTAGTTTGTCTTTGGTCTCTGCCCTTCCATTCTCCTGCCTGTGTTTGCACAAATCTAAGCATTTAAGTCAGGATGCCATTAACCCCGAGGAAAAGGTTTAGAAAAACAAGACAGCAACAACTTCCTCCGGTATCAGCCTAGTTTGAGCATTTACTATCTTCTCCAAGTCCAAGCGCTTCTTCATTCCACTGCTGCTCCAAACTGCCAAGTCACTGGCTATGAACCGCTCCGAAGTCTGAGCGAGCCACCATGGAGAACAAGAGGACCCATGCTCTGGTGGTGCCAGGAGCATTAGTCTCCTTCCTGCCACTCGCCGGTGGCACTACCTCTGTAGGTGGACGAGCGATGAAGGGCAGGCCAGAGATCTTGGTGAGCAGCTGTGCCCCAGGGGAGGACCTGGCTTTCTGTTCAACCTGTGTGTGTGTTTGTGGGTGCACTTGATGTATGTGCACGAGCACAGGTGTGTGTGTTTGTGTGTGGGTGTGCGTAGAGGTCAGCAGACAAGCTCAAGGGTTGGTCCCGCGGTCCACCTTGTTTGATACACGCTCTCTAGGTGGGCTCTCGTTCCCTGCTCACTGTGCCCGACCAGCTGTCCTGCAGCTTCTGGGGAGTCTCCGTCCCCACTTCCCATCTCACCACAGGAGTTGCCTGTTGCTGTGACTAGCTTTCTACAGGATCTGAGGATTCGAACTTAGGTCTGGCCAGGAGCCCTGGTTCAGGTTCCCACATACACACAGCAGGTTAAGGGTGCTGGCTGCTTTCACTACAAAACCGCCACAGAGATCATGTGAACACATCTCTGAGCTGGGCGCAGGCTGAAGAAGCTCTCTGGATGGACGCTCTAGCACTTAACAATCACACCTTGTGCCAGTTACTAAAACGCCAAATTGACTTGTTATGTCAAAATACAGAACGTGCGACCTGCAGGGACCCCTAGTAAATTCAGTGCTGCTTCTGTTCCAGGTGTTGGCTTCCGAGCGGAGAGAAGAACGAACGAGAGCGGCGAGGCACTGGCTTTTCTGTTAATATAAACTAGACAGTAAATGTCCACTCCTGAACACACAGGGTTGGAAAGGGATGGGGAGGAGGCTGTGAAGCGGCACGTGTACTCAGATTTCCTGCTCAAGCAGCCTTACTGTGTTCTAGTCTTGATCTGATTCAGTATGATTCAGGAACTGTCAGGTCTGATACACACCCCAAAGGCAGACAGCAGGTCCCCCCACCCTGGCCACCTTTTTTTTTTTTTTTAAAGTATTTTTTCCCTATGTTAGAAATCTGTATTTCCTTTTTTTATTTATTTATTCAATTGTTCGTGTGTGCGTATGTGTGTGTGTGTGTAGAACCACGGACGAATTCGCGAACCACCATGGACACCTCCACCTCCTTCTGCCCTGGGATTCGCAGGCTCCGCCCTACCAGGACCAGAAGCGCAAGCCGCCCCCTGCTTCGCCTGGCGTCTATACGTGGGATTTGGGATCCGAACTCAGGACCTTCCGCCTGCAAGGCGGAGGCTTAACCCCTGAGCCACCTCTCCAGCCCCCTGGCCACCTTTTGAGAGTTAAGATTTGCTGAATCATTCATTCACGTAATCTTTAGTCAATACTTCTTAGAAGATTCTTGAAGAAATCCCAAGTGCCAACAGGAACCTTCTGCTGAAACGCTTTCTAAAATATTAACTTCCTGTCCCATCTCAAGTCAACTGGGTCACTCAGTGCTTGCTGGAGTGGGTGGGGCTGTCACACTGATGGGATGGCAGGAAGCGAGCCTTCTTCTTCCATGATGTTCCCAGCAGACTTCTTACATGCCACATCAAGTCCAAGGACCCAAAGGGAAAGATGCTAAAACTCCTCAGAATAGCCTCGAAAATTTTTTTTTAAATTTTTTTATTATTATTTATTCAACTGTGAGCGTGTGCGTGTGTGTGTGTGTGTGTGTGTGTGTGTGTGTAGAACCACGGACGAATTCGCGAACCACCATGGACACCTCCACCTCCTTCTGCCCCGGGATTCGCAGGCTCCGCCCTACCAGGACCAGAAGCGCAAGCCGCCCCCGCTTCCGCCTGGCGTCTATACGTGGGATTTGGGATCCGAACTCAGGACCTTCCGCCTGCAAGGCGGAGGCTTAACCCCTGAGCCACCTCTCCAGCCCCCTAGCCTCGAAAATTTAACATCACTTCTACCACACAAGCGTGGCTATGCCAATAGGCAGCACAGACTCACATCTTCCTTCTTAATGGAAATCTCGTGAAAGGACCTGCAGCCATCTTTAATCTAGTCTACTTTAACAACAACAGCCACAACAATTAAAAAGAAAAACCTTTCAAAACCGAGCAAATTTCTAGTTCGTGGGGAGTACCGAAATTCACACAAATGGTGAGAATGCTGGCCAAGTCAAAGAAAGACACTATTTAGATGAGAGAGAACAAAACTGTGTGCAAAAATGGGATTTAACTTGTCAGATTCTAAAATTAGACCGTGAGACCCGAGTTCAGAGCAGCCATGCAATTTCTCGCCCAAACTGAGATGCCTGTGAACTGGAAAGGAGCCCAAAAAACGCAGGCACGATGGGCATCTGGACAGAGTGAACACATCTGTGCGGCAAGGGACACGGGCATTGGGTGTGCAGAGCCACTAGGGGCCTACGAGAAAAAATTACAAAGGACTCGCACCTGAGGCCAGAAGGGTGTGTCCACTTACAATGGACACGTATGTTTCTATAAAACTGGACATTGAGTTCTGGCGGCCTTAGGAATGAACATTCTATGGTGTCAAGAACAGATCTCCAAATAGTCCACATCGCCAAGAAGCAACGTTCCGACTTGTCGGGCAGGGACGGTGCCCACCTGGCACATGGCTAAGAGGAGCTGGAGAGCCCCAAGCTCCGCCCAGTGCAATGCCAAGGCTGGAGGCTCCTCCCAGGTAGTGCTCCAGCAGCAGCTGATCACCGACAGGCCGCTGTGCACCAGTCTCTCAGCAAGGGACACACTCCATCTCCACCAAGAGCAGACAGAATTCCTGCAAACTGACTGCTTCTGAACGCCAGACCACTGAAAGCAAGTTTTCCAGGGCGTTATGGCCACTATTCAAAGACGAGTAACTCACCGAGAAGTTCTCTGCTCACCCCCTGCTCTCAGAAGTCTAAGTCAAATAAGTTGTAATTTTCTGTTCAGCTTTCCCCTGTGCAGCTGCTCACTCGGGCCTCTCCAGCGAGCCTTCACATAGGAGAGCGCGTTTGTAGTCGGCACCGTAGCCAACTACCACATTCCCAAAACAGGCTTCCACTTCTGCTCCTCCACTTGCCAACCGAGTTCACTGGTGGCCAAAATTTGTTCAGATTGTCAGTTTCTGTAGCAGTATATTGCAGATAATTCAAAACCTAACAACTTAAAAGAGAAAACTCACACCAGCACAATCGGACTTCGGGGACTGACCATGCCTTGGTCCCAGGACTGCTGGGAGAGTGGAACCTCACTTGCCAGACCAGCATGACTGCCAAACACACAAAGGGCCAATCTCCTGACCCTGCTCCGTCTTCTTCACAGATCGCAGAAGAGTCCCACCCACCATGGGCTGGACTCCCCATCAGCCAATCTCCTGCAGACCTGCTTAGGGTTTAACTCCACTCCTAATTTTTTACGAATGTGAACCAAGCCCCTGCTTTCAATTGTCAAACTGACACCTGGAGCTAACACCACAGTTCGCAAATCAGGACGAGTGCATGTGGGTCCTTGAGAGAGAAAAAATTACAGTTTGAAAAGAAAGGATATAAATAGACCATGTGCTGTTGCTGTTTGAACGTTTATCCTTCCATCAACCTGACACTCAATCCTCCAGTGACACAACTAAGGGCTGGGGGCTTTAGGAGGAGATTAAGGGGCCGGAAGTGAGAGATGCCATCCCAGACCCTCGCCAAGGTCGGCCCTCTCAGCGTGCAGCAGCGGGTGCAAAGCTGTTTCTATTGTTTACAAGTTACTCAACCCTGCAGCACCTTCCTTCCGGCCGTGAGCTCACAGTGGCCGAAGGGAGAAAGGGAGACTTCCTTGGCTCTGGTTCCAGAGGGGAAGACGGTCCACTAGGGCAGAAAAGGCGAGGCCTGTGGCAGAAGCGGGGCGCTCAGGCCCCAGCTGTCCTCGTGGAGGCCGAGCACAGGAGGCAAACTGCAGGCGGGGCGGGTCTGCCACACCTCAGGGCGAGCTCCACCTCCTAAAGGTGCCAAGACCTTCCCACACATCAACTCAGCTGAGCACTCAGCAGGAGCCCGTGGGGGCAACTCACATCCAGGCCAGGAAGCTCAGTAGGATATTTTGCCACAGGACCCCAATGGAGCAAGACATTTACTATAGGCAAATTCTGGACTTGTCAGGCTGGAACAAATGAAGAATTTCGTAGGAAAGGTGGCTGAACGAGAGCTATATTTCTGGTGGTAAATCACGTTGGGCCTCAGGAGTCGGACTGTTGTGAAAACTGTACTCCTCTACGTCACAGCTGTCCAATACATACTGGGGGAAAGGGGGGAGCAGTGCATTCTGGCACCTCAGCAGGCTACAGGTAGCACCTGCACTTGCTTTGCACGATGCCCAGGGGATGCTATGCAAATGAGGTGGTTTAAGCCATATTATTTGATGTTGACAATGATTTTTATACAAAGCCAGATAACTTTCCCTGCAATTGATTTAATTAAAAAAAAAACCCGTCAACACTTCACTATACATAGGCAGCCACACAGAGTGCTAAAATGGTCTTTGTCTTACATATGATTTTTGACATTCATATAAAAGAATTATTGGGCAAATATTAATACTCTTTGTTGATTACTGTCGTGTGTGTGTACATGTGATGCATTCAGGTGTGGGAGGTCTGAAGTTGGCATCGGGTGTTTCCTTCCAGAATGTTCCACCTGGGTTGGAGAGATGGCTGAAGGGTTAAGACTCTGACAAGCAGAAGAACCTGAGTCCAAATCCCATGTAATATGTAAAAACACTGAGGGGAAATGGTAGAGACCTGCACTTCTGACCCTGGAGAGGGGAACCTGGGAAATCCCACAGCAAAGCAAAGAGGAGGTAAGAGAAATCCAGGATGACTCCCAAAGTCACCCTTGGGCCTCCACAGGCACACAGTGTCCTCTGACATAAACACACACACACACCCATAGCAATAATAAGATATAAAAACAGAATGCTCCACCAGTGGAAGCGAGGTCTCTCAGTTGAACCTGGAGCTCGATGGTGACCACTCTAGCCACACAGCCTGCCTTCGAGATGCCCGCCCATGCTCCTGGCATTCAGATGGCAGCCATGCCTGCCTCGCGCTGGGTACCCACACTCGGGGTCTCATCCCCTGAGCTATCTCCCCAGCCTCTGATCATTTTTTATATAGCATTTTCTATTAAAAGTTTCTAAAAATCACTGCAATTTCTTGTGAGTTACAAAAACAGTCACCAGTTACAGTTCTCCAAGGGCATAATAAAACGTCTGTGTGTCCTGAGCGACCGCTTCAGAAAAAAAGGAAAATGCACCCTGTTAGATGTGCGATGTGTCTGCATGCAGGAAGACCCTCGGGCCCCATTACCCAAAAGCACCATTCCCGCACTGTCTGACAGAGACATGTTTGTTTTGACTCCTGTGTCCGTGATTTTGGTTGAAACTTTTTATTGCTATTTTAGTGCTGCTTTGAAAGGAAAAACTGTATGTTCATGATACCATTAGTTATTATACTCCAGTCCTTTTACGCAGTTGTTGTCATGAATCCATGATGCAAATACCAGGGGAACAAAGGGTCCATTCATTTAAGCTCATGGTTCAGGTTATAGATCATGGAGGAGAGTTATGACGTCAGGGTCCGAGAGAACTGGCCAGACCTTATGCACAGGAAGAGCCGGAGTGCACCTCCTAGCTCAAGAGTCTGCCAAGGCCAACCTGTTCTCTCCACCTGGCCACCTGCCTGGGAATGGTCCCACCCAGTGTGGGGTGGGGCTTCTCCCGTCAATCAGATAATCTCCCACAAGCATGCTCACAGGCTTGCGGTAACTAAGTGACTCTTCACTGGTGTGCCTGGAGTCTGTTTTCCACCATCAGGCTGACACAGAACTGCCGTGACACCCACATTGCAGATGAGGAGGTTAAAATGCAGAAAACGTTACCTGCGTCTCAGGTAGGAGTTGGATTTCAAGTATAGACAGTGACGCTGAATTCACAAATGAAAAGTTAAAATACGAGAGAATTATATCAAACATTTGTGCATTTGTTGGAAACCGAAAGATGGACATACTTAGTATTTAGACTAAAACTGGGTTTCCAACCAATTACAGGGGGAAACACTAATAACTCACTTGGAACCATAAAGCTGTCTGGTAAAGAAGAAAATATTAGTATGCACTGAATAATTAATATGATGTGGGACTTCTATGTTTGAATTATTAATTTTTAAGGGGATAGAAGTATGAGGGATAATACACCTACATGTTTTAAGTAAAGCTTCAAAATGCTTCTCTTGGGTAACTTTACTAAGCAATTTGAAAGATCTATAATTCCAGACTCCTTCATCTACTTTACATCTTTTGCTATGCTGAATCAATACCACCTTGGATCAATGAGGCAGACCCTCCTCAACCTTTCTGCAAGTAGGTGGAGGGAGTATCAGACAGTGACGCACCTAAGTCTGCATTGGCTGCAGACTGATGTCCCCACCGAGGGCCAGGAGTGTCTACAGATTTGGGCAGAGTAAATCCGTATTACATGCATCATGTTGTCTTGTGGAGGGAACCTGAACCTAAAGAAGAAATTCACGTTTCATGTACATCTTTTGCAAATAGACCCTAAACTCATTTTATGCAATGTTTTTAGTGTACATGTGTTCTGAATACTTCTGGTCACATGGGCTCAGGTATGGAATTTTCCACTTGTGGAATTGTGTTGGAGTTCAAAAAAATTTAGAGTTGGAGGTATACCAGATTTCACATTTCTTGATTAAGGCTATTCAGTGTGTCCACCATTACTTGCTCTACCCTCAGTGTCCAATAAGGAAGGGGCAATTCCTACCCGCTAGAATCACAGAGATATAGGAATATAAGCTGTTTTTCTAGTCTGGAACTGTTGCAGTTTGCATGGCTGCTGATAAATGATCATCAAGCGGCTTAAGGGAACAAGGGTTTATTCTCTCTTATGATTCCTGGTTACAGTTCTCAGTCCAGCTTGACAGGAAAGCACGCACCAACACCAGGGCCTGAAGGAACTGGCCACATCATCACCACATAACAGCTGAGAGATGGACAATCCTTACTTGCCAGACCAGCATGTCTGGCCAAATGAATAGAAGGATGATGACTCTCTCAACCAGCTCTGTATTTTATTGCAGGGCCTAGTCCCACCCACCATGGACTGAGCCTTCCCCATCAGTTAGACAATCTCTTGCAGGTTTGCTCTGGGCTTAACTCAACCATTAATCCTCTACAAATGTGCCCAGAGCTCAAACCTTCAACTGTCAAGTTGACACCTGTGCTTAACTATGACAGGGACTAAAGCTATCTTCTTCATAACAGAGGTGCAATCACTAACGCATGTCACGAAGCATTTCATTTTCACTCTAGACACATCATCCTGGAAAAACTAGAAAGAGGGAAGATAAAAATTGTTTCAAAGTATTAGAGAGTTCTACTGAATTCTCGTGGAGTCACGTGACCAAGAGAAATTTGTAAGTCATATGTGAAGAGATCGCTTTAGTAGGTCTTGGGAGAATCACTTAAAGATGAACAAAACAGGATAGAAAAGTCACGCAGGCAGCACAGCGGCTCCACAACTGTTCTGCAACTCACTGCTTTCACGCACGTGGCCGGTGAAAAAAAAATCATGAAGGCCGCCAGCAGAAACAGTGATGCACTCAGGGGAAGGTGGTTTGTCTGTTTGTTGGAGTTGCTGTATTTCGCCTTAAAATACCATTTTTGGTTTTCAAATTTTAAACATATTAGAAAAAGCAAAAATTAACCCCCGCCAACAGAATCTACCTATCCAATTCAACCAGTGAATTTATTTCAGTATTATGACTAGGAATGTAGAATTTAAGTATGCTTCCTTAACCAGCTGCAACCTATTTTAAGTAGCTTACTCAGATGTACTTTTCATCAATGTGTGATTAAAAGGACATTTCCAGTATTATTAGATGCTCCAAGACTCCCAAAGACTTGCCATACTGATTTGTTATTGGACTCCCTAAACCAGGACTTTAATACGAGACTCCGTTGAGTGACTCCAACGCCCACTAACCCTTTCCTAACTCTTATCTTTAAAATGTCTTAGTTCATATCAATAGCTGTCACTTTTCACAGAATTTTACTAAAATCCCAGCTCTGTTTAACTGTTCTGTAACTAGGGAAAAGGTTACTGTAGTCAGAGTATCAGGCCTAATACGTCAAACAATCTCTTAGAAGTACAAAGCTGTATCTATTTAATGTTCGGCATATACCACAAAAAATGTAAGCAACTATTTCAGACATTTTGGATGACTAAACTTTACCAACACATTTGTTTTACTTGTGTGCTTTATTATGGCATATTTACACACATTATAGAAATTATGATAAATTTCCTACAGAAACACTGTTTATGTATTCACTTTATGTGTGTGCATGTGCAGTGTGTACATGCAAATACACGCGTGCACACGTGTGCACTACTACACATGCATGTGCACGTGACTCAGGTTGTCCTGTCTTAGGCACTGGCCGCCTGGTTTTGGGGGACAGGGTCCCTCCTCGCTGGACTCACTGCAGGCGAGGCCGGCTGGCCGCGCGAGCATCCATGGGTTCTGCGTCCCCTGCTGGGATGACACGCATGTGCCCCACACCCTGCTTTTTCACGAAGGTGGTGGACACTCGCCTCAGGTCCTTGTGCTTGCTCCCCACTTTTACCAACTGCGCTGTCTCTCCAGCCCTAACTTTCCTAACTCCCCAATCTGTAAGCTTTGAATCTTCTTCCAAAGGCTGGTCTCATCATATTCAGATTTCAGGATTTCCCTCAACAGATTTAAAAGCATTTACAACTCTGCTCACACTATCAGCCTGAAAAATGCACGCATGTGAGCAAGAGCAGACGGAACCACACGCAGAGGAACAGACAGAACGCTGAGCACCGAGCCGCATCCCGCCCCGGGCCGAGGTTCTGCACACAAACATCCCTTCAAGGCAGCTCGGTGCACATGGTGTGCGGGCTAAGTAAGCACGGGTGTGTCTGGAGCGCATCTCAGTACCCCCACAGTGCTTCCTCGGTTCCCATAGCCACGGTAACTCCGCAGATACACTCCAACAAGTCAGCCCTTCCTGCTGCTTTTTTTATAAGCTCCTCTTCCTCCTCCTCCATTTTCCTGCAGATAAGGCCGTGGCCTGGCCACAAGCCCCAGGTCTCCCGCTGCTGATGGTCCTCTGCCTTCAAACTTCATCTCTTCTTGTCAGGGAGTTAACAGTATGCAGAGAGCTGACATCTTTTGTTCCCCGCACAGAATGGTTAGGGAAATTCTTTTTCTCACTTTCCTCTTACAAACAATAAACGGTGACGATTCTGCTGACTCATCTGTCTTAACTAGGCGAGGGCTGCAGGGGACGAGCCTGACTTTGATAGGGGTTCTGGGTTCTGGGAATTGGCTTCTCAGGCTACATGGCAAGCACTTTTACCCACATCACCCAGCCTCTATCTGCTCCATTCTCTGTCTCTCTGTCTGTCTCTGTCTCTCTCTTCAAAGCCAAGTGTAACGAGCAATTCATGAAGATGTACTATGAACTTGCCCCCGTCCCTCATGGAGAAATGTCCTCCTAGTTTCACCTGTTGAATTTTAAGATTTCCTATCCCAAGATAGTGAAAATGACTACATTATAATGTTACAGCTTTACAATGCAGCAAGAACAAGTTTTCTTTTCAGGGGGAAAAATGCCAACTTTGGAACCTGAGGAGTAAAAGATGGGCAGTCTGAGTCACGCTTTGAGTCTAGAATCCTCTAGCTCTACATAGAAGGGTGTCTGTGGGGGACAAAACTGGACTGTAAAATTTTGCCTTGAACGTGCCTGTAATGTTCTTACCCACAGAGAGGGATGAATGGATGGAGGCGATGGGCAGGTTCCCGATTGGTGCCGGCTTCAGGGACGCACGCCTGTCCAGACACAGGTTTGTACGCATCGAAGGTAACGTAGTAAGATGGGTGGTAAAAAAGACAAAAGGTCTTATCTTTTCAAAGATAATGTATAGTTTTTCTAGTACTAAATCTGCTAATGAAAAGTGGGAGATGAACATTTACACTATTTCCCCCTTTCCTTACTAGTTGCACAGGTTTATACTGCTGTGTCTTCCATGCTCACATCACATTTGCAACCATAATTTTCGAGGCTGTTTACTTCACTGTGTTGAAATGGATCTATCTGCCTCTTTCCATTAGTCTTTTTCTCCATATTCCAATTCTTTTTTATGTTTGCCTGTCAGGATTTAGTCATCAATTTGTCAAGACCCACAGTTATTCGTTTGAAAAGACTGACTCAGAGGTATCAGCTCTGGGCTTTGACGCACAGCTTTGCATTAAATGTTAGTTCTCGGAGAAGAAGTGCTTGTGGAGGAGGAAGATCCAGAAGCTTCACTCCTTGGCACCAACATCTGGCTGCAATTCCACAGCACCGATTGGTCACGTGCCGAAGATCAATGCACAGCAGCTGTCAACACTCCAATGTTTTAGAGTAAGTTTCCCTTGCTGCTTACGTAACGTGAGGAAGGACCACTGAGGGGAGACTTTTCTAGAGTAGGAACTTTCCTTAAGGCTGCTGAACACCTGGGGGCCGATCTGAAAACAGGTGACGTCAGCCTGGAGAATGCACAGGGTCTCCGTCCACCCTGTGACTGCCGTACTACCTTCACACAGGACCTGGGTGTGAAATCTTATTCAAATATTCTAATCTAGGCACAGCTGTTGGTATGACAACCATCTCCTGAAATGCTCTCTCCCAGCTACTGAGATAACCTGCTTACTCATGTTCAAAATGCCAAGGTTACTTTAGACCTTTCCTTTCCCACTGTTAGATGGAGTCATTCTTATGCCCTGACTCCCAATTTTCTTTATTGATGCACAGACAACATGCTCATTTGATCATTCATAGATACTAAATTATAATACATAGTAGGGGTACTGTCCTGTGAGAAAACATCATGGTCTATTAACATTAAGCCATCGGCCACTCAGCTCCATGATCTGACTTCTGCACAGCTTTGACCACAGGCCTTCTCTAGGGAATCAAGCTTAGTGTCTTTATCTTCTGTCATTAATCTTCAAGTTTTTTCACCTCACCTCCCTTTGCACTTCTGAAGAAGTTTCTACTTTGGTCAAGCTGGCTGATTGATCTTCAGACATCATGCGTTAGGCATTATCTTCTCTTGGGAGGCATCTCCCCCGAATGAGTAAGGTCCTGCTGACACTTCGCCTCGCCCTCCACTGGCCCAACAGGAAGTCTTAGTTCAGAAGTAAGACCTGAGGATACATCGCCTCCATCTGCGAAATCAACTTTAACGCTGAAACAACTGGAGAAATGGAGTCCAAAGGACACTACAACTGCTTTTCTTCCTGGACACTGCAAGGTCATTATTCTGTATGTGTGTGTGCATGCATGCGAGTAGAAGAGGGCGCTGTGTGTGTAGAAAAGGGCACTGTGTGTAGAAGAGGGCACTATGTGTGCCTGTGGAGCTCTAAGGTGACTTCAGGAATCACCCTGGCTTGCTCTACCTCGGCTTTGCTTTGCTCTGGGGTTTCCTAGTTTAGAGCAACCATACTGGGATGGTCTCTGAAAGTCTTGGAAGGTCATCCCAGGGGCTGGAATTACCCAGGAGGAACGCGCCCTATAGATCTGGAGGAATTCTAATCCCTCACGGACATAGAGTTGCCGACTTCCCCAACCCTCTGTTTTTGATAGCCATTGTAAATAAGCCCTAAATTGCTCAGAAGATCAACTGGGTTGGACCCCAATATGAACAGACCAATGAGATTGTAGAGGACCCAAAGCTCCAATCAGGTTTACGGAAACTAGTTAACCAATGAGAAGCTATCCCTCTTTCCTTTGTATTTGGAGTGCCTGAGTTCTTTTCCAGCTCCTCACCCTTCAAGGATTCATGTCTGTGAGTTCTGTTCTTTCTCTCCTCTAACCAACTCTGTCTTAATCCTCTAGCATGTTCCAGTTTCAGTCTTCCACTTCCGAACACAAGAAGCCAGACACATACAGTCCCCCTCCCCCGAGGGACACCACATCATTAGGCTCCATCTTCCAAGACCAGAATTACAGACCAAATCCATTTCCACTTGGTGTTTTTTTATGTGGGGCCTGGGATCTGAACTCAGGTCCTTTTGTTTGCAAGGCAAAATTCTAACCCTTGCCATCTCTCCTGTCTTTTTTTTTTTTTTTCCAAGCCAGAACTTCACTAGCCATGCAGTGAAGTAAGAAGGACTGCATATAAGTCACCACAGAAAAAGTGACTATTGCTGAATGCTACAAATGAAAGGGGGAAAAAAAGGGTTCACAGTTGTCTCCCCTGGCTGTGGTTAAGCGGAGGAGCAAAGTGTAAACCCAAGAGCATAGTAGAGGGCAGGAAATGAATTCATTTTGCTGGTAAGAATATGAAGGGCTTCCTTGAGACAGGAGCTCTTCAAAGCAGTGTGAGAGAATGTGTAAGAGTCAATGCTGAGGAAAGACAAGGACCCCAACAGCAGAAGGAAGACAAGGGACTTTCAGGGACCCCAGAGCAGGCCAGGGGGCAGTATGCAAAGAGCACTGGAGGTGCAGATGTGCTCAGACAGGGGGGACCAGAGCATGCCAGGGGTTCAAGGTCCTGCTCAAAGTCTCTAGGCTTTAACCTTGGAAGAAATAGGTCTTGATTAGTATGTCCCATGATTCCTAGAGTCAGGGCCATAGCTAAGGCTGGAATGGGTAAGAAAGAAGCAATTACGAATCAGGAAGAATCCTAGTTTCATTGTAAGAAAGACATACTTGTATTCCTACAGAAATGTACTGGTCTATCTCACTCAAACTCACGTTATTAAAAAAGCACAAGAATTTCTAAATAGAGCCATCTTGAGTTGGTCCACTCAGCTTCCACGTATGTGTGTGTATATGTGTACAAACAATTAGGAGAATCAGGAGGTGGCTTAGTAGGCAAAGCGCTTGCTACACAAGCCTGAGGACCTGGGTTGAGATTCCCAGAACCCTGTGAAAGCTGGAAGAGTGGTGCGTGTCTGGAGCCTGCAGCATCTTCGGCTTGTTGGACAGAGGGAGACAAATCGATGAGCTCGAGGATCTGTGATAGACCTTATCTCAAAAAATAAGTTGCAAGAGCAGTGGAGGAAGGCACTCTGCCACTCTCTGGCCTCCACAAGTGTGCGCGTGCGTGTACACACACACACCTCGTGCGCGCACAGTGTATGAACCAGTTTTGTACTTTTAAAAGTGAAACATCCCAAATAATAGCAATCCAACAGAAAGCTCCCTTTACTGTTGGCTCTACCTCAGTGAAGAAGGAAGGTCCAGTTGGCCAATGGGTTTCAAGCTGCAGGGAAGATGGTGTAGAAGGGCCCCAAGGAATCAAACAGGTCTTAGTTTAAATGTCCCCTCCATCAATGGCTGCTCTTGGGTAAGATACCAAATCTCTGTACTTCAGTTGGAACAGCTGCACTAGGGTACCCTTAAATACCTCCAAATAACTTCTCTTCACAGTAATGTAAAGCAGTTAGCTGGCACAAAACTGGCATTCAAATGGGAGGAAAGAATCACTGAATACTTCCTGTAGCAACTGGTTAGTTCAAAACTTGGTCCCCTACGAGTGAAAAAGCCCACTTATCTGAAAATCAGGTTTATTCTTCTTAAAAGCGAGGAGTTGGGGAACTCAAATTAACATCTGCTTTACACATTGTAACATATGCCTATATATTACATGCTCTACTGCATATACCCATATATATCCATACCCCATGGCCAACCATCTCCCTGAGGATTTAGGTTGTTTATAAGAGCCTGTGGGCAGGAGGGCAAATGAAGCTAGAGTGGGTATAAAAAGCTGGACACAGATGTGTGGCCCAGTGATTCTCACGCACAGGACAATTTGATTCCGGTGAAGAGAGTCCATGAATTCCTAATTTAGCTCATCAATGGTCTTTTCACACTGAGAACTGAAGCCAGTGAACACAGTGGTCTGAGGATGGAGAATTCCACTCTACGTTCCTTTCCTGGGTCATGGGACAAACCAATGGTTCCAGTGCACAGACCAACCCATCATTATAACTAAGAAAAGTTCCATGTGAATTTGCAGTCCACACAAAATCACAGGGAAAAAAGCACAGAACATCCCCTTTGGCATTTTCTCAGGTTCGTTGCTCCTGGCTTCTGAGCATGCTTTACCTGTATGCACTGAAATGTGCGGGATCAGATGCTGGAACACTGCCTGGTGTTACTATATGATGCACGGGGCCTAAAGTACAAAACATATTAGACCATCCTATTCTGTAGTTTCCTGACTTCACTGAGTAATGTTGCTGTGTGAGAGAGAGGGAGGGCAATTAAGGACTTTCAAAAGAAGCCCCTTCAGTGCCATATACAAAATTTAACATCAAAATAGCTCATTTCTTAACTATAAAATAGCTTCAGGAAAAATCTTTCTCTCTCTCTCTCTCTCTCTCTCACACACACACACACACACACACACACACACACACACACTCTCTCTCTCTCTCTCTCTCTCTCTTAAGAAAATCAGACCGGAGAAGGAAAAAGGCATCAGATTCAAGAGACTTCAGAAGTGTGAAGAGATCATAAAAATATCCACTGTACTCTAACTGGATTTTAACACAATAAACACAAAATTTTGGTTTAGTTGTGGACATGGGTGCTTAATTAACTGGGAGGGGCAATGTGCAGAGGGCATTCTCTTTCATCTCATATTCAGGGTTTAAAACACACCAGGTGCTAGGAATTTTTGCATATATCTTCAATACAGCTGACTTGGGCTTGGCTGTAATAGAACACTCTGGCTGATAATGCGATTGTGTCCACATTACACTTACAACTTTCACTAAGAGTTTTCAGATCTGAGGATATGGGTCGAATACGCCAAAGAGAGTACAGTAGGATCAATGGATGAAGGGTTTGTAAAAGTTCCATGTGAACAACTAGAAGAAAACTGCCAAAACTTGGAAATAACACACTACATTTTCAATACTTAAGCGAGAATAAATATCCCAACAAATAGAGTTAAAGCATTCAGGCTATCTGCTATATTCAAAACACATCCTTTGAAGAGTTTACATCAAGGGAAAAAAAAAAGCCTATGTGTATTAACTTTAAATTAGTTAATACAATCACATATTTGAAGAAACTTGTGTTTGGTTTCCAAGACCCGTTTTCTGAGTGGGGGAGAAGGGGATTGCTAGATGAAAAAGACGTAAAATCATATCATTAGCACCCCACCCGGGCTATTGGCTGTCTTCACATTATTAGATAATCTCTTTCAAGTTTTGCGGTAAATTAGTTCATTTTTGACACACGCCTCGACAGCACTTAATCTTTCCATGCGAACAGAAAGGTCTCCTTCCGTTGCAAAGTGAGTCTTGTGTGCAAACCTTGCTGTGCAACCTTGCAAAGGTGGGCATGTGCGCACGACCCACCTGCACGCTCTCCACTGTACTTACCTGGCTTCGCCTCTCCGGGCACCCTCCCTTATCTTCCCCTCACTCTCGGGCCCCCGCCCCGCAAGTTTGAAACTTTGTTTCCTTTGGGCTTCCCCACCAGCGCTACAGTGTCCCAGAGACAAAAGGGCTGCGCTGGGGGATTAACCGGATGCGAAATTCGAGGTGGGAAACAGCAGCTCTCCAATCGGAGACCGAAGAGCAGGCAGCAGGATGCACGAGCCCGGAGCTCCAGCCCTCGCCCCGCGCGGGAGCTCCAGCCCCGGAACCCGGATCGCCCCGCCGCCGAGCCCCCCGCGCCCCGCTCGGCTCACCGCTTCACGCGGATGATCTGGTCCCGCATGGGCTTGATGTCCTGGAAGCTCTGCTGGTTGACCAGGCTGTAGACCAGGATGAAGCCCTGGCCGTTCTTGATGTACAGGTCCCGCATGGACGCGAACTGCTCGGTGCCCGCCGTGTCCAGGATCTCCAGCACCGACGGCGACGAGTCCACCTCGATCTCCTTGCGGTAGAAGTCCTCGATGGTCGGGTCGTATTTCTCGATGAAGGTGCCGGTCACGAACTGCACGGTCAGGGCGGACTTGCCCACGCCGCCCGAGCCCAGCACCACCACTTTGTACTCGCGCATCGTCCCTCCGCGGCCGCCGCCGCCCGCGACATAGACCTCCGCCCGCCGCGCCGCGTCCCGAGCCCGCCCGCCGGCGGCCCCGCCGCCTCCTGCGGCCGCCCCCACCTCACGGCCGCGGCAGCGCCCCGGGCGCCGGCGGCGGGGCTGCAGCGGAGCGGGCGGCGGCCCTGCGCGCGGGCCGAGCCGGGCGGCGATGCGGCCCGGGGCGCCGGCAGGGGCTGAGGACGAGCTGGAGTCGCCGCCGCCGAGCCGCGGGCCCGCAGTGCCGCCCGCCCCGCCCCTCCACGCCCAGCTCCCGCCGCCGCTCCCGCCGCCGCCGCCGCCGCTGCTTCCCGGGCGCTGGAGCGCGCGCCCGAGCCCCAGCCGCTGCGCTGCCGGGGGCGGGGCCCGCGAGCGGGGCGGGGCCTCGGCGTAGCCCCGCCCCCGCTCCCCGTCGCCTAGCGACCGGCCGCGCGCGCCCCCGAGAGCCCCCGCGCCGCGCGGAAGCGTCTGCCCGCGCTTCGGTAAACAAGCCCCGCGTCCGCCCGGCGACACCCGGCCCCACGCGCCCGTGGGCTGCGCGTGCACGCGCGCGACCCCCGACTCCCACGCTCGGACTCGGGCGCAGGGCGGGTGGTGGAGGGCCGAGGCCGCCTGCGGGCTTCCTCCGGGGGCGGGAGGAGGGAGACGGGCGCAGCCGCAGCGCTTTGGCTTTTGTCGTGTGTGGACATAGCGACGTGAGGGCTCCGGGAAGGAGCCACGGCTTTAAGTTACATAAGCAAGACCCCAGGCTTGGGATCCAGCCTCAAGACCCAGGGCGTAGACGCGCCGCTGCAGCAGCGCGCGGGAGGGCCGAGTCGGCGGCGCACAGAAAGCGCGCAACCGGAGTCCCCGCCCAGTGACGTCACGGGCCCCGTCCACCGTCTGGCCCCGCCCCGCCCCGCGTTCGCTGAGGCCTGGCTCTTCCCACGCCCTGGCAGCCAGCCCCAGGCGCCGGGGACACCTGGAGCGCCCAGCGACAGCCCCGCGACCCGCGAGCACCTCCTAGCAACAGCCTGCCGGGGGTGTTCAGACGGAAGCGTCCATTCAGGCTAACCAATCAGATCACGTTTGTGGACCCCCGTGACCAGTAAAAAAAAAAAGACGTCTCATACTACGTCATGTCTTCCTTCAGCCAATGGAGAGACAGTGCTAATCGTGGCTTCCGCACCTGGCCGGGCTGGGCGCGACGCTGTGGCTCACGCGCCACTCTCCAGCCTTAGGCAAGCTGATGAATGACGGAGGCTTGAGCGGAGCCAATCGGAGCGCTTGGGCGTCCTTCCTCCAAGGGCCGAGGTCGGGAGGCAGGGCGGGGCTGCTGGGCTGGGCGGGGCCGCTGGGGCTAGGGCGGGGCTGCTGGGGCTGCGGGGCTAGGCGGGGCTGCTGGGGCTGGGCGGGGCCGCTGGGGCTGGGCGGGGCTGCTGGGGCTGGGCGGGGCTGCTGGGGCCTGGGCGGGGTCTGCTGGGGCTGGGCGGGGCTGCTGGGGGCAGGGCGGGACTGCTGGGGGCTGCTGGGGCTGGGCGGGGTCGCTGGGGCTGGGCGGGGCCGCTGGGGCTGGGCGGGGCTGCTGGGGCTGGGCGGGGTCGCTGGGGCTGGGCGGGGCTGCTGGGGCTGGGCGGGGCTGCCGGGGCTGGGCGGGGCCGATGGGGACTGGGCGGGGCTGCTGGGGCTGGGCGGGGCCGAGCGAAGGGCGGGTGGCGGTGCCCTGCTTAGCGGAGCACTCGGTTGCCTTGGCAGGCGACAGTGATGAGTCTGCCCAACATCTCCTCCGCGTTCTGCGTGTAAGATGCGATTGGAAGTGGCGAGGGATGTGGGCGGATCGAGGAAACAGGGACTTTCGTCTTAAGGGGAGAGATTGACGGTTCATGGGATGGCATGCATCCCTGCCCCGTTGCTCTAGTCCTCCCAGCGTGCCCCCTAAAACCGGTCCCTGAGTTTTAAAACTTGTCTTCTAGCTTCAGCCCTGGTCTTTGCGACACACTGTTCCCACCCAGGACATCAAATTTAAGGAGCGTACCACCCCCAAACCTGGAAGTTTATTTAAATCTGGCAGTAATTGCATTTGTCTCCCTTGAACTGTGTCCTTGACTTGGCCAGCCCTGCCGTGGCTATTTCTGTAGCTCTCATGTCAGAGGGCCATGTACTCCATTCCACCACCCCACAAGGTCACTACAGAGTGACTGGGGCAGAGTTCCCCAAAGGCCAGAACACCCCTGTCCCTTTTTTCCCCTTATCACTTATCGATTTACAAAAAATGTATTCTGATACAGCAGCTTTTTGCTTCTTAACACTGGAATAGTTTCTTTGTGCTTGCATTAACCGTGCTGTATCCGAATTTCTCACTGTCAAACTGGACATATACATTACAGCCCCCCCTTATATAATGGTGTCTCCATATCTGTGAGGATTGGTTCCAGGACAACCTCCCATACCCAAAACTGCAAGATGTTCAAATCTCAAATATGAAATGGCATATTTGCACATAATCTGTACAATCCTCCTGTTGTCTTTAAATTCCTTAAGATGCCTAATATATTGCAAATGTTAGAGAAATCACTACTGCATGGTATTGTTTAGAGGACAGTAAATCACAAGGAAAATACAATACATGTCTAATATAGATGGAACCCCCACTCCACGTAGTTTTGATCTGTGATTGGTTGAATCCATAGATGCAATGCTGATGTGGATTTGGAAGGCTGGAGTTATAACTCAATCATTACTTCTCAATTACATATTATCAAGATAATAAAAGTTAAATCTGAGCTACCAGCATCATGATTAAAGAAAAATTATAAGGGAGAATCAGGGATGTTTTGAGGGAATTGAAACGAAAGAATCTCATATCTCAGTTGAAAGTGATAATGTGAAGACTTAAAATTGAAAAAACTTACGTAAGCTTTGGCAGAGATGTTTCCAGATGTTTCTAGACGGTGTTGTAAGTCAGCACAGCTTTCAACCTGCTCTTTAGCAGTCTCATATTTTGCGTAAGACTTGTATGCTGGGCTGGGGAGATGACTCAAAGTTAAAGTCTTTGCCTCACAAGCAAAAGGACCTGTGTTTGGATTCCCAGATCCACGTAAAAATATCAGGCAGACATGGAGCGCCTGTAATTCCAGCGCAGAGCAAAGCAATGAGGAGGTAGAGCAGTCCAGAGTGATTCCCAATGTCACCCTTGGGCCTCCACAAGCACATGCACTCAAGTGCACACACACACACACACTCACACACACATACATGTGCATGTGCAAAAACAAGCAGAAAGACTCATGATTTATTGTGATTATTTTATTTCAGTAGCAGCCATGGTTTTCTGATAAAAATAAAAATAGACTGTTTCTTGTAAAATCTGAATTGTGTGTGTGGATAAGGAATGCTTAGGTTTGTTGGGGATTAAGTAGAACAAAGAAGCCTCAGACTTTCTTTGTATTCTTTGCTCTTGTCATTGCTGGGACCAAATACCTGACAAAGAGGATATTTCAGGAGAAAAGGGTTATTTTTGCTCAGGTTCACAGACACAGTCTATCATGGTATGGAAGGCATGCTAGTAGATAGTTCCCTGTGACCAGATGTGAGGCGCTTTTACACATCTGTGAAGATGGGGAGGAAAAGGAAGAGATACCCCTTTTCCCCCTCTCAGTCATTCTGGGACCGCAACCAATGGGATGACGTTCATTCAGCATGGGCCTTCTGTAGTCGCTGGCTCTGGAAAAGCCGCACAAACATATCCACAGGTGTGCCTTGTTAGTGTACTAATTAACCCAGCCAAATCGACAGTTGAAACTAACCACCGCACAGCCCACAGCCCTAGGAGTAGTACTAGTAGTAGTAGCCACAGTACTAGGAGTACCTAGTACCTTGCAATACAGTGAAGCCGAAAGTCCACACGGGAACAGTGACTTATGTTGCAACTATGAGTTCAGAACATAGCCTTAAGCAATTCTTTTCCTTAGTCCTAAGACACCCATGTTGGGAGGCTCTGGATTGAAGTGGCTGTGAGAGTGATCACAATACCAGTGGGTAAACCCTCGTCACTCCACCCAGCCTAGTGGGGGATGGCGTAGCTTCTTAACATTTCCCAGGCTATTCTTCCTGACACTTCATCGGTGTCTAGTGTGTTTCCGATAAGACATGTGAAGACTGCAGCCTGTGGTGTCTTTACAGTTCGTTTGTTTCTCGTGCTGGAGGGCCTCTGTCATAGTTAAGCACAGGTGTCAACTTGACTGTTGAGGGTTTGAGCTTTGGTCATATTTGTGGAGAATTAGTGGCTGAGTTGAGCCCAGAGCGAACCTGAAGGAGATTGTCTGGCTGCTGGTGAAGACCCAGCCCATGGTGGGTGAGACTAGGCCTGGAATAAATCACAGAGAGCTGGTTGAGAGAGTCGGCATCCTTCTGTACACCTGGCCAGACATGCTGGTCTGGCAAGTAAGGATCGTCCGTCTCTCAGCTGTTGTGTAGAGATGGTGTGGCCAGTTCCCTCGGCCCTGGTGTTGGTGCGTGCTCCCCCGTCAAGCTGGACTGAGAACAGTAACCAGGAATCGTAAGAGACAATAAACCCCTTGTTCCCTTAAGCTGTTCGATGATCATTTATCAGCACCCATGCAGGTGAACTGCGACAGCCTCCTTCGTGTAGTGAGGGTAGATTCTCACCACCAATAGGTACCAGAAGAGCCATGGGGAGAGCCGTTTTTCTTATCTGCTCTGACTTGGGTGATGATATTGACCCGATTTGTGACAGTCTTTGGGATACTGGCTGAAGACTGAGCTGATGTCCTAGGAGGATCTCAGAATGGAGTGTGGCGGTGGAGGCTGCTCCCAGATACTAGAGTTCTAAGGCAAGAGTGTTGAAAGTTCCTGGCCTACCTACGGCTCCACGAGTTCAAGGTCAAGCAGGGCCGCTAGCAAGGCCCTGTCTTAAACCAAAATTAGTAAGGGCTGGGAATACAGATCAGCAACTGAGTATTTGCCTTGCATGAGTATAGTCCAAGACCCCATGATCCATCCCCAGTGCCCTTACACCCCCTCCCACAGGTGGCAAATCTGTATATCTTGAGTTACGGATCCTGTTCATCTCACTCAGCATAGACTCTGTTCCAAATGTGACTTGGAAAATCAGAAATTTAAGGGTCCATTCATCAGTTTGTGGAAAAGACAAAGCAAAAACGACAGTGATGAGATTCAGTTTTCTCCCAAGAACTTAAAGCTGCACAGCACAGACCTCACCCCAGCGCTGCAGGGTGCTTTGGCTTCAGAAGTGTTTGCTGAGAGGAAAAGAAAGAGAGAGAAACTTCATTTCTCTTCTCTGAAGGGAGTTATCTCACCTATATCCAGGTACCCTCAATTGTCACACTTGTGTTACCATAGAAACTCAGCTCCTTCCTTTCTCTCTTTTGAAAGATGTTGGAAAGGGCAGAATGAAATGGGAAATGCACTGTGTTCTGTGACTCCCTGGGGCCAGCAAGCAGCACTGTCCACAGAACTGAATGTAAATAAGTGAGGAGTGGACGTTTGTGATGACCAGTCCTTTTTGGTGTGAAGCCCGAGAGTCCCTGTGGCTCTGCTGAAGCTGAAAGTCTCCATTAATCACAAAGGGCAAGAATATGTCAGGTACATGCAGCTCCTGTGAAATGCTGTTGGCAGTTATAAAGGGGACAGATACAACTGTCCTCACTCACGTCCGAGGCGCCTCACACGCGTGAGAAAAGGCAGAAGACATGATGTATGGGAAAAGGGAGGAGGAGAAGCTTGTCCTTATGAAAATTAATGATCTTGGTGATTTTGAAACAGGAATGCAGGCACACAGTGTGTAGGTGAGGCCGTGGATGAAGCGTATTGGCTGGAAAAGTCAATGTTTCAAAAGAGGAGAAAGCTTTTGTGAGGAGGGGGAAAGGAGGAGCAGTGTGGAGAGGCCTAAGAGCTGTCGTGACACAGCCTCAGCACGGCTCAGCCAGTGCAGCAGAGACCGAGGCAGGACGCACCTCCGGCCCTTGCCCTTGGTGATGAGCGCCCGCCGCTGTCCCTGAACCACGTGCGAGTGACTCGGTGCTGTCACTGGAAGGAGAAGGTTGCCAAGACTGGTGTCAGGACTCTGGCAAGAGGAGGATCTGCTGCTCATTTGCTGACCCCACAAGCTCATGCTTTGAAAAATAGAAATCAGCAGGTGCCTGTGAGCGTTTCTCTTCCAAATCCTGAGCACGGTGCCAGAGGTATCACGTTCACGGAGTGCTTGCTGAGTTGTATGTCTGTGTGCTGGGGTATTGTAGGAAGCAGCTGGCCAGGGAACTTGTGTATATGTTTAAGGACCACTGATTATATCATGTGTTAGCTGCAATTAATATAAGTGTGGGGAAAAGTCCAATTGGAAAGTGTGTATAATAAAAAAATAATAAAATATTATAGGGTATGTAACTAGAGAATTTAAAGTACAGAAATAGTCTGCCAGGACCTGATACTATGGTGTGTTGATGATGCATGAATTCCTGGAGGTCAAGAGAAGTAGAGAAGAGGGAGTAGTTAGGCAAAAGTATCCAAGGAGAAACGATATTTTTGAACGAAGCGGCTGTAGAACCAACCAGATGGTTCAGAAGAGAGGAAGGAGCTGTGAGCAAAGAGAAAAGCAGGATGAAGCGTGGGGTAAGGGAGAAGCAGAGGCAACATGTTCTTCAGTTCCTATAACAGCAACGCACTACGGATGCCGCCTAGGGAAAGGTCAGAGGCTGGATGTACCGCATACTCTTCCTGTTGCTGCGAGACAGCACTCAAACTTTTTTTTAATCTCATAAGCCAATCATATATATTCTATTGGTTTTGTCCCTCTAGAGAGCCCTGACTAACACACCATCACGGGTGCATTTGAAATTAAGGTATTATTCAAGAATAATAGTTAATTTGTATTGTGTGCATGATAAAAAAACTACAAGAATTAATGAAAAGGGCATTAAGAAGAAGGGCATTCAAACTTTCACAAGTAAAAGAAAGAAAATGAACATAGCTAAAAATGAAGACAGGTGGGATAATTGTTTTGTTTATGGTTATTATTCATGGTAACTTATTGATATGCATTGTGTAAAAATGAATAAAATTTGATTGAAAGGAAACATTTCAATAGAGTAATAAAATATAAAAATAGTCTTAGGGGAAACAATGTAATTGAAAGTGTTTTCCTTATAATGTCTTTTTATGCATTGCTTAGAGAAAAATCTCTCCAACAACAACAAAAAAAAACCTTCAAGGACTAATAAATTATGGATAAATAGACACTTTAGAAAATAAAAACCACCAAAATGTGTCAAAGTACAGGAACTGTACCAAAAAACTTGCAACAAACATCATAAGTTTGTTTGTCATTATGTGGTTTCTGGCCAAATATCATTGTAATAATTTTTCTGATGTTAGTTTCTGACCAAACATGGAAAGTCTTTCTCTCTGTATGAGTGCTCACATGCATGTGGGACATGCCCGTGGGTGCACATGGAGGCCTGAGGCCGGCGTGGGTGCGCATGCCCGTGGGTGCGCATGCCCGTGGGTGCACATGGAGGCCTGAGGCCAGCGTGGGTGCGCATGCCCGTGGGTCCGCATGCCCGTGGGTGCACATGGAGGCCTGAGGCCGGCGTGGGTGCGCATGCCCGTGGGTGCGCATGCCTGTGGGTGCGCATGGAGGCCTGAGGCCGGCGTGGGTGCGCATGCCCGTGGGTGCGCATGCCCGTGGGTGCACATGGAGGCCTGAGGCCGGCGTGGGTGCGCATGCCTGTGGGTCCGCATGCCCGTGGGTGCGCATGCCTGTGGGTGCGCATGGAGGCCTGAGGCCGGCGTGGGTGTGCATGCCCGTGGGTGCGCATGCCCGTGGGTGCGCATGCCTGTGGGTGCACATGGAGGCCTGAGGCCCATGTGGGTGCGCATGCCTGTGGGTGCGCATGGAGGCCTGAGGCCCATGTGGGTGCGCATGCCTGTGGGTGCGCATGGAGGCCTGAGGCCCATGTGGGTGCGCATGCCTGTGGGTGCACATGGAGGCCTGAGGCCCATGTGGGTGCGCATGCCTGTGGGTGCGCATGGAGGCCTGAGGCCCATGTGGGTGCCTCCCTGTTTCACTTTCTACCACGTGCATGGAGACAGAGTCTCTCGATGAACCTGGACCTTGTCAGTGCAGCTGGTTGCGCAGCTTACCCAGGGATCCTGTCTCACGGGACCCTGTCACCAGCTTTGGGATTACAGACAGGCCGCCATGCCACTGGCACACACAGGGGTTCAGGGGATCCGAACTCTAATCCTTGTGCTTGCACAGCAAGCCCTTTACCTGCTGAGCCGTCTCACCAGCCCAAGTAGAGCATTTCTAAGACAGCATTTATATGAATGCATCTTTGTGCAACACCAAGTGTGACTTTGGGGTCATGAACACGATTGCTTTGTCTCCTTTCACCATTAGGGAAAGGATGGAGCATTGTTTATTTCTGTTACACCATTCTCAATACATGCCTAAAACTTGGTGGAAATTCATAAAGTGTTCATAAATAAAGCAATGATTTAGTACACTATAAGTTTGTTTCTGAAAATATTTGGGTTTTCTTTCTTGTTTTTTCCCTTGTGTACAGAGAGGGTAAAAACAAAGGGAGATGAATGGAGATTTTCCTCAAAACCAAGGTGAAGAGTGATAAAAACCTTGTAAATCGTCTCAGAAAGAGTGAGTGTGGTGGGCCAGGCACGTGGCCAGGACGTCAAAGACCTCGCGTCTGCTGGCCTGCTTGGAGTTCTGTGTTCATGGAAACGCAAGTTGGAGATACGCAGTTTAATAATGATTGCATTATTATGTTATTATCGACGCTGGGGCACTCAGTTATGCAAGAAAACAAAAGGGAAGAGAATTTAAGCGAGGACACAGTGTGTGACTCGTACACAGGGAGAAGCAGCCCGCGGTGGGACTCCATTCTAGCCTATGGATTTGATAATAGGGCTGATCTCTCCACACCGAGTGACCTAAGATCAGCTTCACAATATTGTTAGGGATTTGGCTAGACCCTCACTTCCTGCTTCCTTGGCAACACTACAATCTCAGTCTCCATCCTTAATCAACTGGTTCACCCCCCTCCCTCCTTCCCTCTCCCTCCTTCTCCCTCTCCCTCTCCCTCTCTTTCCCTCTCTCTCCCTCCCTCTCTCCCTCTCCCTCCGTCTCTCCCTCTCCCTTTCCCTCCCTGTCCCTCTCCCTCCCTCTCCCTCCCTTTCCCTCCCTCTCTCCTTCTCCCTCTCCTTTTTCATCTCCCTCTCCCTCTCCCTCCCTCCCTCTCTCTCCCGCCCTCTCCTCGCCCTCTCCCTCCCTCTCCCTGTCCCTCTCCCTCTCCCTCTCCCTCTCCTCTCCCTCTCCCTCTCCCTCTCCCTCTCCCTCTCCCTCTCCCTCTCCCTCTCCCTCTCCCTCTCCCTCTTCCTCTCTCTCTCAGCAGGAGGAGGATTAGGGAAGCAGTCATGATGTCATGAGCACCATAGCTCTTCCTACTTTTTAAATTGTGCGCTTCTCTTCTGTGCGCTGTCTGAGCCTTGATATTTGGGGCTTGGTCTGTTTTTCTAAGGACCAGCTTCTTCACCGTGGGGTCACCTTGCCCACCTCTAAGCAGCCTCTTCCTTGCAGCCACAGAATCTCCAGTTCTATTGCTTTCTGGTTTAAATTAAACGTAAACATTCCAACTCTTTTCTTGCCTGACGATTCTTTCACAGAGAAAACAGACCTGGACCCTTATACTTGTATCAAAATGAAATACTCCTGTGTGTGTGTGACTGCAAAACTCCTCCAGGCATCCCTAGAGCCTGTTCTGGTTTCCTTAGTCTCCTTCCTGCTTCTCACTCTGCTGAGGTCGCCTCTGATTGGGGGCAGCTCGTGGGCACAGCAGCATCCCAGTGGGACGGTCCAGTCCTCCTATAAAAATATCACCGGCCTGTTCTTACGGGCCATCACTTCAAAACCCAGATTTCGGCTTTCACGAAATACCATAGGAGCTGTTGTTACGATCCTTATCACTGTTTCTTGTGTAGCTCACTTAATGAATAGTGTAATCAATCACAATTAAATAGTTTGAGAGAGAGACTCCTGCTCACTGTGCTGCTGGGCTGCGGGGCTCACAGTGAAGTTGCGTCTGCAGCTGGGCACCGGAAGCCGAGGGCCCACTGCGGAGCGTAAACCCTGGTTTCCTTCTGCGTGCCAGGCTCGGGCGGGTGAGCAGCGCCAACCGTTCCTCCTGCACGCCGTCCTGCTCATATTCCTTCGGTGATGGCTCTGTCGTGCTGGGAGATTTGTTTTTCTCTTTAAGAACAAAGATTTCAGCTATTTTCTGTGTAAATTGGCATTTCCGGTGACAAGATTCTATAATACAACGTATGTAAATTATCTAAGAAGTATTAACCTGCCAACTAGATTGTGTGAGCAACAGTCCCTTTCAGGACCGAAACTCAGGCAGTCACTGCTGAACACACACTGGCAATGTAGAGAGAACAGGCGCTTAGGAACCATGAGCCCTGAGGTGGCCCGGGAGGTAGCCGAGAGTAGGACGAAAGGCCGCTCTTGATCTTCTTTCATCCCCTTTACTCAGGTCAGGCTCTTTCTTCATCTGCACAGGTACGTCAGTCACTTAAGCAATGTCTGTGTACAGACATGTCTCTCCCCATTCAGTGCAGAGAGACAAGGCTCTGCTTTAAACCCTAGTCAGCAAAGCCTTCCAGAACAGTACAGCACACACGCACACACACAGAGGTACGTGTTGGAATAATTGTCCACAGTGGCGAGACCGTACCCTGGAGCAGAAATACAGAAGTATGATCATCTCCTCAGATCTTGTCTCCTCAGCCAGCAAGGACCTCTTCAGGCTACCTCTGCAGAACTCCTGCGTGCCTAGACAAGATCTAGACCACTCCTAGCCCAGGATTGCTTTGTTCCGCATACCTCTTTCTTTGCATCAGTTTTTCCTCCTTGAAGCCTAAAGCTCATGTCTGCACCCTAAAGACGTGCTTGAGGTTACAGAACCAGCCCTTTATCTTCTCCTCTTTTCAATGTGCTGATAAAAATCTTCCTCTGTTCCTTATTGTAGCTCTTTTCTTTATTCAATGTACTGGAAAAGGTGGCCAAGTCTAGCCTGCTGGGTTGCAGGAGCCGGACGTTCACCTTCCAACTTCAGTTAAGTGGGCATCTTCCTCTGTGTAAAGTGAGGACTATGATTAATGATTTCCCATAATGAACTTGCAGAGTTCCAGAACTGTTCTGCACATTACAGCTGTTCAGTCAGGATCTCTGAGTGACAGGACAGAGATAAGACCAGGTAGCATAAGACTTGGAGCCTCAGCTTAGGTATGAGTGGGGATGGCTTTTAAGCTATGCATTTCAAATTCAGGCTCCCCCAGAAGGAGGAAGAGAAATTTAAATACTGAGAGATGGTGGTAAGAAAATATTAAAAGTCCTTGTTTTCTGTAATTAAATGATTGTTTCTATAAGATGTAACATAGCAATATTCTTTAATGAGCCACATTAACTTCTGTTGCAGTAAAAATAGAAAGATTATTCTAATTAGGTTAAAAAATAAACCGATGAGAACAAGCAGATCAACAAGGCAAATGAGTTTTAAAAGCTGTGAGTCATGAGATGGGAAACATTAGGATAATTAACGAAATGTAAACCTGTCCTTGATAGTTTTGTCTTGTGTCCCCCACACCTTCCCCCCAGGGGAAAAAAAAAACAATTCTAGAGCTTTTCTTGTTGCTTAGCAGGGTTGTCTGAATCCCAGGTCTTAGCCTGGCAAGCTGCTAGGGGAGATACCTGGAAAAACCGGTGAAGGTCACTGAGAGCTTAGAGCTTTGGAGCCGCACTGCATGGAGTCCGCAGGAGGAGCAGAGGATGGCAAGCTGGATGGGACACAAAGGACGCCAGCTTCCTCGGAGCCCACGGGGTGCTCCGTCGATGTTCACCACTTACACAATCTGATCTACTTGGTACAGAAGCCGCTGGGGACCAGTGGTTAAACTGGCATTCCTACCTACTCAGAACATGCTGCTTCTCTGCCTATATGCCCAACTTATTTCCAAATATGTTTGGGAAAGACAGAAACGAGGGATTCTTGGCACATAGCCATTTATATCTTTTTAGACTCTTGGGGGGCTTATGTTTTTTGTTTGTGTGTTTCGTTTTGTTTTAATCTCAGGTTCCAGAGGACCCATGTTTGTGGCTCTTTGGGGTGGAGACTATCATGGTGCATCATGTTTAACATCTAACACTTTGTTCTTAGGAATTTAGAGCTGGAATCAAGAGGCCTGGATGTTTGCTTTAGGAAGCAAAGAAAACTATCATAGGAAGTTTAAAATCTGACTACAAATAAATCTGCAGAGAATAACAATCTACAGAAAAATGCCATAGAATGAAGTTGTTTTTAGAGCATCCGAGCAAATCACTTGAGGCTCAAGTGATCACAGAGGTGGCCAAGAGCTTTCTTCCTTCTGCGGGGACCCAATGCAGTTTCTGCTGTCAGCATGCTTGATCCGGCCTCCATTTCCACCTTGTACTAAATGTTGGTGTCAGTAGTATCAATATGGCTCTCACCTAGACACCTGACAAGAGTTATTGCGCCGGAATGTGCTCCCTTCACTTCTCTCGTGTTCACATTGGAAATGAATGATGTTCTGCTGTTAGTGTGTTGGCATTCGTTATATAGAAGTGCCCAAGCATTTCTCAGAACCTAATTGCCTCTAGCTGATGACATGGTTTCTGCAGTCATTGCAGGATGGGTGTGTGGTAGAGGACTCTTCCAGGTGCCCTAGAGGAGTCAGTCTGTCTTTCTGTAATAGTAGAGCTATGCTTTCTCTTGCGGGTTTAATAAGGAAGCAGGTCGTGCAAAGCAATGGCTGGGCAGATCGAGGCATGAGCCGGGTGCCAGCCCTGCGGAGGATACGAGCATTTCCTGCAGCTTCTTCCACTTCTGCTTTGATGATGTCGCTACGCAGCGGTGCTTTTCCAGCTGCCTTCTAGAGAAACTAAAAGGCGCTATGAAGTCATCAGTCCTCGGTCAGACAGAACCTGGCTTTCCCAGAAAACGCACTGAAGATTCCGTAGTGTCATACTGGTGGTGAGGGGGGAATTTTGAATGGCGATAACCTGTGTCACATTTGCTTTATGTTTAATCGATGTGAAAGTGAAACTCTTAGGCTGTATAATTCATCATCTACATTTGAATATTTGGAGAGCACAGAGAGAGGCTGTTAGTAATAAGCATAGGACTGAGCTGGAGGTTGTCACCATGCTAGTCACAGGTTTTGCACTTACGGTTGCTGATCAACTTAGGTGCTGGGAAAACGAAGGAGTCTGCATGGTTTGATACCTCTTAACCGAGGTGGAGCACTGACAATATTCCCAGGTCCTGGCTTCTGCTGAAGTCCTGCAGTAACATGGATAGACTCCACCTTGGTTTCTACTTTGAATTTCTTCTTTGTTTCTATCTGCAGCAACTTCCCATTCCATCTTCCAGTCTCTACTTTGATGGGATTATGTTTGATACAGCCAACATTTTGTAAGTATTTGGAGGGGGGTACAGCCAACATTTTGTAAATATTTGGAGGGGGACCAAAGGCCTACTTCATTACTTGGGTCCAGGAAAATGAGGCTATAATGTCTCCTGATCTACAGGGAAGCCTCCGATGCCGTGTCTAATACTTGCCATGACAGAATCGACACTGAGAAAATGAGAACAGGTATCCAGTTTCAGTGCCCATCACAATATAATAGGTTACTTGGTAAAACAGAAGAAAACAAGCTAATCTCACACTAAAGTAGTTACTAAATCTAAAGTTGTAATGGCAGTTAGATTACAAAAGCCAAAGTCTAGTAAGGAACCAGGAGTTTTAAGCAGGCTGCCAGCTTTCTGTCACTATGACAAAATGCCCAAGGCGGCCAACAGAAAAGGAGGAACATGTGTTTTGGTTTCACTGCCGCAGAGATTCGAGGCAATGGTCAGCTGACTCCACCGCTTGGAGCTGCGGAAAGGTACAGTATCGTGGGGAGACGCTCCTTACTCTGTGCTGGCCAGGAGGAGCAAGACGAGAGTCGGGGGTTCCAGTACCCCTCTTCATGGTGCTCCTCCGATCTAACTTCCTTCCACAGGCCCCGCCTCCTAAAGATTCCATCACCTTCCATTAGCACCGTAAACCTTTAGCGTCTGGGTCTTCAGGGTCATTTAAGACCCGGAATAATCACAAAGGTCAGTTGTTATGTTAGAGGTTTTTTAAAAAGTGAACCAACCCCGACTCACCCAGCACGGTGCCCACCTGAGCGGGCAGATGCGCTAGGCGCGAGCCCTCCCGGGCTCCGGGCTCCGGCAGCCAGTGACCTCAGATCTACAGTCTCAGTTCCCAGATGCTTGGAGGGTTGGTGGTTCCCGAGGCTCGTGGCAGCCCTGGGTCTGCGCGAGGCTGTGCTCTGACCGGGACCGCTGGGCCTCAGCGAACAAGGTGTGCTCAGTGTTTTCTTTTTGGTATTTTAGATCACATTGGGGATTATTCTGTACTGGAAGGTTACTGAAGTAAGCAAGCCCCCGACTGCCAGACCTGCACCAGATCCTCTTCTGTGCCAGCTGTGGGTCACTTTAGGATGCCAGGGACTGCATCTTAAAGGTGGTTCTGCTGCCTGTAATAGAACTGAAAGGACGAGCAAGCGTAAACCAAGGCAAGATTGTCCCACGCTTACCACCTCTCCATAGCTCAGCACTCTCTTCCAAAGATACATTAGGAAACAACCCAAGTGTGCACGGGTGGGAAAACAAATACACAGAACGTATCTGCCTAAGGGAGTATTATCCAGGCATGAAAAGGATGGGAATTCTGATTATATAATGCCACTTGGAAGAAACCTGAACACACTACGTGACGTGAAACAAACCAATCAGAAATGGACAAATGCTCATGGCTCTGCTCACATCTGGAATGCGAAGCAGGGCTGGATGGCGCCAGGACTCAGGGAGGAGGGAATGAGTGTTTAGTGCACACAGGGCTGCTTGGAATAAGGATTTCTGGAGAGGAACGAACAGCCTTTTTAATGTACTTGATGCCTGCGAACTTACACTGGAAAATTTATATATGTATGTGTGTATATGTGTATATATTATATATATATATATCTCATAAAATCTGCCATAATATGTACAGCCATTAGGAAAGAAGTTCTACCATTTCTGGAAAGTGAAGCAGATGTATTCTTCCTCACGGTTTGGACTAGGCACAGTTTGAAACTCTGCTGGTGATCTGGTGCAAAACAGTTGCAAGACTCTGAGACCAGGAGAGGATGCCAAACCCCTTGGGGACCTTGAAATCCAAAGATGCACAGGAGTAAGTTGTCCGGATTTTCTTCCTGCATCTGGTGCCAGATGGAGGGCTAGAGATGTTAGCAGCCTGGATCGGTGGATCATTGCAGGAAAGAAGGAGGGAAGACCAGCAGGCCCCAGGTAAAGCTAGATGCTGAAAGTGCAGAATGCAGGCTGAGGGGAAGAGGAGGGGCTGGGCCTGCAGCAGGGTGACTCCTGGGGTCTCTGGGTCAAGAAGCAACCCCAGATGTTGGTGCCACACACTGGGTGAAAGGGGCCCAAAGATACCCCCAGCTCTACCACGTCTCCTGAACCAAGCCTTTGCTTGGGTCTAAATGTTACTGTGCTCCTTCATTCATTCCTCCTGTTTACAGAAACGGATTTGACCCTGAACATGTAAGACTCGTTGGTCATGTAATTCGCAGTCACACCTGGAAAACTCACATGCCGAGTCACTGTTTCTGAAGAAAACATGGCTTTTCGGGGAAATTTACACTCAGAGCTGCAGTTTCTCATAAGAACCTGGAAGTTTCTTAAGTGCTAGCCATCACCCCTGTTGAAGATCGATCAACTTTTAATTCTGTGAGGACAAGCCTCACAGGTCAGAGAGCCAGTGTGAACTCTCTGCTCGGACACAGCTGGGTGGGGAGTGAGCTGAGGGCTGGAGGCGCTGCAGCCGCGGCACTCCGGACGAAACAATCATTAGACTTTCTTCTTTATGCTGTTTTCCTTGTGTGTGAAATGGGTGCAGCCGTAACGATAAGAACAGTCTTCTACAGATCAAAAATAATCAAGTTAACCGCTTACAGTTTCTATCACAAACTCATGCATCTTGCAAAGTGAGAGATCCTGTTATCTTTAGAACATTCTAGAAAAACCTAGTCAGCTGTCTTATAAACACCTAGGGAGAAGGGAACCGATCAAAAACATGTGATCGGTGTTGAGCACCAGGGCTCGGGCCTCGGCTCTCTGGGCCTGTTGTCTCTGGCTTAGAATGTTCTCTCCCCTCGGTAGCAGGACATCAGTACAGGTCTTTATTGAGGCTCTGAACATCGGTCCCAGTCACCTCCCATGATAGTCTCATCACACGATCTCAGGAGTATCACAGCTTTATCAAGTCTAATTAAGCCACCAAACCACTTGAGGAGGGAGGAGACTTTTTAATTCTTACCTGTCATGCAAGTTAAAAATCTTTGTCACCCAAAGCTTTGTCACCCAAAGCTATGAGAATTTAAGCACGTAAGAAGTATAGGTATCAATACTTAGCAGGCACAAAGAATCTACTCCTCAGATCCTTCATACCTGCTTTATATTATCAAAGGGACTTCGTTTCTCCACATCTAAGACTGACCATAGAGTGGCAGTAAGAAAAATGTAGACATATATTTGAGGAGTCTGGCTACTTTTTAATTTAAACAGTTCCTACTAAAAAGCAATGACGGGATTTCCCTAAGCTATGCGCTGGCCTCAGGTAGGTAGTAATTAGTATTGCATTAATAGCACGTGCCTGCCATGAGAGGCTAGTGGCCAGCTCTTCTTGGGTAGATTGTTTATCTTATGTCTAGAAATTTCTGTCATACAGATGCAAATGATACGATCCATCTCTGTAGGATTTGTCATCTGCTGACTGGAGAGGGGGGGAGCAGTCTCTGCTCTGGGTTGCGTTTATTAAGCCCAGCTCGACAAGTAAAGGCCTGATCCCTTCTTACACCACACTGAAAACACTGGTACGGAATGTCCAAGATGTTGGAAGCAGTGCAGCCAAAAGGAAAACCAATTTAAGTAAAAGGCGAAATAATAAATTCCATGCCAATCCTGGGTGTCAGGATGATGGGAGGAGATTAATGTGTGGTCTCTGCTTGGCCAGCCGGCAGACATTAGGTCCAGTGATGTTCTCCAAAGACATTCTGGATCAGCAAACAAGCTTTGGAAATGTTAAGAAATGAGTTCAAAGGTATGCCAAATTCACCAATGTCTTCTTCTATTTTCTTTATTATATTGGCATGAGTAGGTGTGTGCACACGTGTGTGTGTGAATGGAAGACACGAGAGCCTCGATGGTCGCTCCCCAGGCACTGGTCACTTATTCTGAGACAGGGTCTCTCTCACTGGCTTGAAACTTGTCAAATAGGGTAGGCTGGGCAGCCAGCGAGTCCCAAGCATCTGCCTGTCTATCTCCCCAGCATGGGGAGTTCTACTCACTCCTCTTCTTCCTCTTCCTCCTCCTCCTCTTCATCTTCCTCCTCCTCCTCCTTCATGCTGGAATGTGAATTTCCCCCAAAGGCTCATGCGTTTGGACAGTTTGTCCCTCCCAACTGATGGGACTATTTGGGAGGGTTGTGGGACTTTAGGAAGTAGATCCACATTGATGGAGGATGTCATGGAAGAGCAGAACCGGAGGTTTGATACCCTTGACCCTCCTCCCCCAGTATGGCTGAAATGTAACAGCCAACTCCTGCGGCCACGCCTTCTGTGCCTGCCACTTCCCTCCGCGATGGACTCTGACGCCTCTGGAACTGGAAGTCAAAATAATCAACATTTTCTCTCTCAAGTTCTTGGGTCAGAGTCTTCTATCACAGCAGCCTAGAGTAACCGAACAGCTGCCGAATGATATTCCAAACAGAGAGGGCAGCGTGCCAGCTGCAGTGATGGGTTTTTCAAGCTGTGCGTCCCTTACGGTCCCTAAATTACTCCTCTCTGAGTGCTCTTTCCTGTGCTAGAACATTCTCTTCTCTCATCCCCCCGTGTAACACAGACTTGACCTGCAGAAATCAGTGTTTTCTCTTTCTCCAGCTGAGCCTGGGTCCCTTTGCTGTAGAGTGTCATGTCCTTTCCCAACAGTGCTTGTGACAGCAGCAAAATGTGCATTTATGAGGTCGTCTTAGGGTCTCTCTCTCCCAAGGGAAAGTAAATTCAGGGGTCATCACTTTTCCTGTAGTTTTTAACCCCGGTCTTGGAGTGAAGCAAGACTGTAGCTAATAGTTGCCAATTAAATGGCTGAACATCAAGGTCATTCTGATTTTGGTGTTTGGGCGAATGGAAGCATAGCTTTTGTGCCTTCAAGACTGTCCTGGAATTAGTATTCTCAAGGTCATTGAGAAGGACAAGATCTCTATGGTTTATTTTATTTTACTTTACTACGTGTGTGTGTGTGTGTGTGTGTGTGTGTGTGTGTGTGTGTGTGTCGCAGACAACACTTGAGTGCGTTGTAGGAATCATCCCAGATTGCTCTACCTCCTCTTTCTTTTGCTCTGGAGTTTCCCAGCTCTGCCTTCTAGAGCCAGAATCCTTTACTACTTGGCATTTTATATGGGATCTGGGGATCTGAACTCAGGTCCTTTCGCTTTCAAGGCAAAGGTCTTCTCCCCAACTCTTTGATGTGTTTTTTAAAGCCTAGTGCTAAGTAAACAAGCAACGACCCTCGTGTAGAGTTCTGGTTAAGCAGAGTATGAAAAATATTCAGTGGATGATCCTATTGCTTAAGGAATGTATCTCCGGCTTTCAGGTTGGCACCAGTTGTCTTTCCCTCAGCTGGAAGAAGGAAAAGGAGAAAAAGCTAAGACAGACTTGGCTAAAATCTCCCCATCCCTCTGCCGCTGTGTTCACATCTGCAGAGTGACATGCTTAAGGTTTAGTGCTTTGATGCCACGGGAGATCACAGCAGGGAAAGATTAGAAAATGGGATTTCCGCTTGCTCTGTGCCCTTCGTGCCCACCCCACCCCCACCACTGTGAAGTGCACTTCCTCTTTCCTTTGTCTGGGAAGGTGTTGCTTAGGGGTTTCCCTTCAGTACTGCAAAGGAAATTCAAGATCCAGTTCCTTTTCCACTGCTTCTTGGCTTAGTGACAACAGTCAGTTATTGTTGTAAAGATAAGATATCCAGCGGAGTAATAAGATCTGTGATTTGAGGGAGAAGCTCTCTGATGCTTATCTTCATCTGGTCTTCAATTAATAAATGTGTCATAGCTTTGAGGCAGAAGACGTGGAGTTGCAGGCAATAAGACAAGGCAGGCCGTGGTCAGCATTCATAAAGGAGACAAAGAAAGGCTGATAGAGGAACAGGGGAAAGATTGATCCCAACAGAGGGACCTGAGAGGATGCCGGGAAGATTTTAGATCTCAGTGGATTTTAAACAACATAGAAATGAGGAAAGTGCAAGAGGCAGAGACTGCTTGAAACGTGCTGAGTAATATACCACGTTCTCAGACTAGCTGTGTCTGCAGACAATGAGAAACGAGGTTACAAAGGTAGATTATGTCCGTGGTCTTGATGTGGATCTTTCTTTCTTCGGACTGAACCGTGGAAAATCAGTGTCGATTTGGCAAGTGGATCTCGGTAGGAGCATCTTTTCTAGTTACTTCCAGGCCAACCAGCACGGTCCGTGAAAGTCTTTACCCTCCCTGAGAGTCAGCGGACTCGACCCGAGCTGGAAGCTCTCCAGAAAAGGGTATGCTCATCACCTTCGAGTGGGTTCTGACCTGTGGGCTTGGTGGGGCTCTATTCTGGTCAGGTGGGGAGAGGAGGCAGGGGGACTCGCCCAGGATTAGCTGTCTTGTCAAGTGGCTTGTGTCTTGTTCAGTCTGGGGCTTGAATCTCCTTGGAGGAAGACATGGGTGTTGGATGGGGGATCAATGATACTCAGTTTGGAGCGATGCACACTACTGAAGAAGAGGCCGGCTGCCCAGTTGACTGCTTAGTAATGACCCTGGCTGCACCCTGGAGCTCCAGGGAAAGGGGAGGGCGAGGGGCTCCTCTGTGGCCCCGTCGTATTTCTTTCCTGTGGTTGCATGTGAGTCTTATAGGCTGCAGGGCCGTTATCTCAGCAGTACAGGGGACGGGGAGGAAAGCAGACCTGAGAACATGCCAGTAGAAGGGGGAGAGAAGTGGACAGGGAGGCCTCGGACTTAGAGTGGAGATGTGCTGTTGACTGGAAGGGGCTCGATGCTCGGTTCCTGGGTTTATGGCTACCACGGCTAAGCAGCTAGATGAATGTGCCACTCACAGGGACGAACAATATAAGGATGGATAAACATTTCCTTTTGTTTTTAGCAGGGCTAGGAATGCATTTGCTTCCGCATGTCAAGTCATAGTGCCTGTGAGGTGTCTAGGCCTCTCTACAAGCAGGTGAATGGTGGGGGTTCACGGGAGACGTTGGTCTGGATTCATTACCCGTTGGCACATTGCTGCGCCAGGGATGGAGCGGATCTCTCAGGAGCGAGTGTGAGGGAAGAGGAAGGCTGCAGCGGGAGTGAGGAAGCATCATGGTTTGAATGTGAGTGGTCCTCCCCCCTCCCGCCCCCAGGCTCATGTGTTTGACCCCTCGGCGAATGACAATGTTTGGCAAGGTTGTGGCATCTTTAAGATCTGGCGCCTTGTTGAAGCAGAACGCATGGGGCGGATCTTACTCCTGGCCTGCGCTCTCTTACTCTCTCTGCCTCCTGATGGCTTCAGTGCCCTGAATCCACCGCTTACTTTGTTTTTAAAACCATTTTTTATTAATATTTATTCTCTGACTCCCTCCCCCCAACATGTTTTTAGTAATTTTTTTTAAATGAATCTTGTTTTTATTTTTATTCTTTTACAGTCTCATGCATGTAGGAGCTATGTAGACAATGATCATAGTTACCCCGGTCTCCGTCCTGCTTCTTTTGCCCATATAGGCTTTGTAGTTGTTGTTGTCACTTGAATGGCAGATTTGCAAGTACAATTTCATGTGCAGAGAGGAGCTGGACATTTCCCTAGCATGTCCACCTCCTGCCTTTATGTCCTAATTTTTAAAGATTGGACAATATAAAATAATATGTAAGCAATAAAAGAAAATACATTAAGGATGTAGTTAGTTATGATTGAGCTCCCAGTTCCCCATGGTTAAGAACACATGATAAAGCTGAAGTATAGCAGTTTCGTCCATCTTATTTGTTGCAAAGAATGATTCACTTTTTGAGATAATCAAGAAAAAGTACCAAACGTGCAAAGGCCAACAGAACTCCAAGCAACAGAAATAAATCCACATCTAGGAACTTTGTATTAAAATTATAACATCAAAGATAAAGAGGGAAACTATTAAACTATAGGCAATGAGATTATGATTAAAGAATGGGCAGTCGACGTCTCATGAATTGTCTCTGATAACAGATCACAGAAGAAATGCAATATCTTCCAAATACTGAGGAATATTAAATTTGCTCATCATCATTCAGAGAAAGCATTTTTTATATACTTATAAATAGCATTACCATTCAGTTTTTTTTTTTTTTTTAGCAAGGACTAGTAAAGGATTCATTTCAACTAAACACACACACACACACATACACACACACACACACACACACACACATGAAACACAAACTTCTTCCAGAAGGCAAGAATAGGAAGTCCACACTGCACAGAGAAAATTAATTTATTTTTGAGTGGGTGGGCCAGACCATACGATTCAGTAAATGACACTGGGCATTTCAGTATCCTCAAGGAAAAAGCAAAATGATATTGGATTCCTACTTCACTTGTCACACAAAAATAAATTCTCAGTGGAATCATTTGTAAGGCAAATAACTGGAGATGAAAATATAGGAAGATGTCTTTATGATCTTAGGGTCAGGAAGAAATTATTAAACCATAAAGAAAACATTTAATAAATTTGATGATATTAAAAGTGAAAAAGAGAGGTATGGAGGGGAGGGGAGAGAAGAAAGGAAGAGGAGAAGGGGAGGGAAAGAGAGGGAGAAGGAAAGAGGAGAGGGAGGAGGAAGGGAGGAGAAAGGAAGGGAGGAAAAAGGAGGGGAGGAGAGAAGGAAAGGAGGAACAGAAGAGTAGGAAAGGGGAGGGGAGAAAGAAGGAAGAGGGGGAGAGAAGAAAGAAGAGACTAGGAGAGGAGTTGAAGAGAGGGGAGGGGAAGGGAGGAGAGAAGAGAAGAGAGAGAAGGAAGGACAGGAGAGTGGAGGAGAGGAGAAGAGAAAAATCCAAAGGAAAAATGTTGATTGGTATAAAAGCACACAGTTTGGAAGAGAATCCACACATGACCAGGAACTCTCAGGAAAGCAGCTTAACTGTACAGGCCAATCAGAGAAAAAAATTAAATAGAATAGCAGACTGGCAAAAAACCAAAACAAAACAAAAGATAAATGGGAAACTTCAAAGGTTGGGGGTGCTATGGTGTAAAATCCTGGAGATGCCTGGATCTTTGTTGTCAGCTGGCTTTGGAACCGGTAGAGACACCTGTGGCTGTGGCTGTGGGGAGTGTCCTGGGGGGATAGCAGGGAGTACAAACAGCAGTGGTCCTAGGTGGATGGGAAGGTAAAGACAGCAGGGACCTGAGTACGAGGTTCACCCCTTTTCCTGGCTGAGCGCCCGGCGTGACCAGCTGCCTCACACTCCGCCTCCACGCCTTCTCGGCCTCCATGGTCTGTACCCTCGAAGCGTGAGCCAAAATAAAGCCGCCTTTCCTTTATCCGTTTTCACCAAAGCAACGAGAAAAGCAATTAATGCAACAATTAATGTTGATCCACACTAGCAAATGAATACCTAGGAATGAAGACCAGGACACGCGATTACATATCCCAACCGTGGAATGCTATTCAGTTAGGAAAATGCACATGCATACTGTGATTCTCACATAATCCCCAGTAAAGCAAGTTGCAGAATTTATATTCTATGACACCATTTGCATAATGTTCAAAATAACATCTGGCATGGTTTGAGGACGCAGTCATAAAATGAGGGTGAGATGCATGGGCATGGTACAGTGCAAATTCAGAAGCAAAGTATGAAATCTGGAACCTTCACGGGGCTTTGGCTGTGTTGTAAACATGCAGATAATTGAGCCTGGAGTTGGGAATATGGACATTGTTTTATTCTGTGCACCTTTTATATCCTAAGTATTGCTCTGGAATGATCAGAGATGAGGGACTGGAGGCAGGGGAGCTCTTCTTTCCCTTGTTTTATGCGGAAGGGAAGAAGGAAAGAGATCTTTATTCCAATAGATTTGGAAGAATTCAAAAGTTTGTGTAAAATTTTAGGCAAGCTGACATTTGCAACCAGAACTCAGAACTCAATGTATTCAACGTTCTGTAGCACTGTCTGCTATTTAAATTATACGAGGCATCGAAATTGAATCATATCACAAACTGGAATTCTGTGGAGTGAAATCCAGTAGACACAGAACACTCTAAAATGATTTTTCTTCCTATTTCCTTTGATCTCTCTCTCTTTTTTTTTTTTTTTGGAGAAGAACCAATTACAATGCAATATAGAAAAGCTATTAAGGTTGAAAATACTGAATCATTTAAAATATTTATAGGGAGAATTCCACAAAGGAGCTGATATCGGATCATATAGAGATCTGTTACAACCCATAGTCAGAATGGCGTTGTGTGTAGTCGCGTTCTTTATTTTCAGTTGTACGCACTAAGCTACATCATTGCCACATTGTATCTCATCTGTCCGTCATAAAAGTTGCAAAAGTAAAAATGCTCCTTACCATCCCTGTCTCTTGAGTGATAGGGTTTAGATATTTATAAATGTGCTTTAGCAGTTAAATGCTTTAATTGTCTCCTCTTTAAAACTAAATCAGTCATCTACCAAGTAGGATACAGTGCATTCTGTACTAGAGGAAAATCCCTGCTTGGAACAAAGGTGTTGCTGGATAGTTCTGCCAGAAACCTTTATTTCAAAGGCAGAATTTTATTTCACAGGAAATGGGACTGTGAAAGTGTTCGTTAGCAATTAGCTTTTTAAAACGGTAACGACTTCATTTTCTGTATTCATGCTTGAAAGTTGGGCCTGGAACTTAGGCTTTTTTTTTTTTTTTTCTAACTCATATGAAATTGTTAAGGATGCACCATGCTCTTAAATTAAGAAATTAAGTGTGCTGCATGTGGTCTTCGCCTGTATGTGAGAGAATCTACCAGAGCAGCGGTGCTCTTTGCCGACACAGTGACTGTGTCACATTTGGTCAGCACCGCGGGCTGCTGCTGTCCCAGGATGCTGGCCATTGCTCTTTTCCTGGGAGGATTGCTTACGGGCATCCTTGGCTTTCCTGGGTAGTGCCCACCGTTTCCCTAAGGCCGGGGTACCAACAGCTGTCACAGCGTTCTGCTTTCTTGCCTAACACACAGATTTGTGGTGATATACTAGGTGTGAATTAGTGACAGGATCGAGGCAGCGTCTTGTACCTGTTAGGCGCTACTGTTGAGCAACAGTCCAAGCCTCTGGTGTTCTGTTGGATGTTTTTGAGGCAGGATCTTACTGTGTAGCTCGGGCTGCTCTGACGCTCAGTCTGGAGCCCAGATACCTGCTCTCAAACCCGCAGTCTCCCTGCTTGTGTCTCCCGAGAGCTGGGATGACAGGGGTACATCCCCATATCCAGCTGGAAGCATTATCTTGCTGTGATGTTTATCTGCACGCTGCAGTTGTTAATGAAAGTGAGCATCTTCCACATACTTCCACAGCGCTTTCATGAATGCCTGTTCGGGCTTTCACCTATTTTTGCATCAGATTTCTCATCTCTTTTTACTGATTTATAGGAGCCCTTCCCATATCCAAGTACTAATCTTTCATCTCTTATTAGTGCACCAAGTATCTTCCCTTGACTTGTGACTTGTGTCTTTTCATCTGCTTTTAGCGCCTCTAGATAAACGGAAAGTTCTAGTTTTAGGGAGGTGACTTCGCCAATTTCTTCCTTTTAAACATCTCATACATGCCCCCCTCGCCCATGCTACGTACTGTCTTACCAATGTGTAGAGTGTTATGTTTTCCTTTACAGGTTAAATTTATTCTGTCACATTTGCATCCTTCACCTAATTAGACTGGTGATTTTCATGCGTGGCTAGGGGTAGGGATGTGACTACCTCTGTTCTAATGCAACGCACAACCAGCCCCCCTGTACAACTGGTTGGATACTTCTGTGTTCTCCATCTTCTCTGTCCTACCGGCACTCCATCTTGAATCACATTTTCTATTGGTGTAGCTATCCCTAGTGCTTTGATTATGTTCCACAGGTCACACACACCTCGCCCAACGCTGTCAGTTCCACCCTGGTGTCGTTACTGCATGTGGCAGAGGTAATCTTGTCTCCCCTCAAAGCTGCGCTCCTTTCTTCCCACGCTTCTCACTTTCTTTCCCAGAGCTCCTCCTAATCAGGTATGGCCACGTGACCGTGACAACTCTCGAACGTGAGCTGTGTGTTTACTACACTGAGTTCTCTCATGAGCACCTTCCCTACAGTCTCCTCCTCTCCCTCCTCACAGGATACGATGTTCACGTCCAAGAGTCTTCGAAGTCACCTGCCCGCATAAGATGGCATCTCTCGGCGTTGTGTTTCCAAGTGTCTTTGAGTAGCAGCGCCTTCTGCATCCGTATCTCACTAAAATGGGCCTTACTTGTTGAGAAACAGATTTTTCTTTCATTAAGCCACTGAGATGTGTGCATAGTACATGGATTATCTTAACTTGTTTATATGGACTTTATCCTGCCAATTTGATATGCACATTCCTAATCTGTAAGTTTTACATTACTTACAAATAATGAGGTTTGCTGCTTTTCTTCTTTTTTAAACAAATTTACTGGTTTTTCTTGTATCTCAGTACTGGCCAAGAAAACCTATACAGTGCTGAATAAAAGCGACTCTAGAGTGCAAGTTTCTTTTAACATCGTTCCTTGGTTGTTATGCTTGATTTGGGTATTTTGTCTGTATTTTTTGGGGGGGTAATTAATGTGTTCCCTTCAAATTATTAGTTTGTTGGAGATTTTATTTAAAGGACACTAGATTTTTTTGAGAAGATTATGTGATTTATCCCAATACACAGAAAATGGTAATATATCTACTTTCAAGAGTATATTGCACCATAACTTGTCATTGTTTTTTCTGAATTAAATAAACAATAGCTTCTCCTGCTTTACAATTTTATTTTTAGCCATGAACTTTTTACAATAATTTGTGTGTTTGTGTGCGTGTGTGTGCGTTGTGTGCATGTGCTGTGTGTGTGCGTATGTGCATGTGTGTGTGTGTGCATGTGCGTGTGTGTGTGTGTGTGTGTGTGTGTGTGTGTGCACTTGTATCTGTGTGTGTGTAGATGCTCCTGAGCTCATGGAGACAACACATGCCATTCCTTGGTTTTATCCACCTGCATTTGAGATGGGTCCCTCACTGCAAAGAAGCTTACTAATTAGACTAGGCATCTGCCTCTCCCTGTCTCCCCAGTGCCAAGACATAAGCATTCTGGGTTCTGGGTACTGAACTCAGGTCCACTCACTCCCTTAAACTTGTTTCTGAGGCAAGTGACTGAACATTGGTCTGTGTGTGCAGACAGTATCTCCATTCAGTGCTCACAAGTCAGGCTGCTGAGAGAGGGCTTTAGCCTTGCATACCAGTGTAGATACCATTTTGCTGGGAAAGGGAAGATGTGGAATTGGCTTACGTTAAGTCCTTGCCATTTTTTCTTCTTTTTTTAATAGCTCCACAATATATCTAAAGAGATAGTTTTAATATTTTATGTAGCTGTCTTTGTTATATTTGTCACTAGAGACTCATTCAGTGTATACATTCCATTGTGCTTTCAAGAAATGGAGTTTTGAATGCTCATTACTATAACATATTAATTGTTGAGTTGTCTGCTGAGCTAATCCAGCTCCTGATGACTGATCCCCCGTTTACCTAACTTTACTGCAAAGCAGCCTGAGTAATGCAGTCCACGTCACCAGGGGCCTGCCTGCGAAGTGACATCCACAGAGAAATTCATGCAGGTGTCACTGGACTTATCTTTCAAGATGGTTAATGCTTAGTACAGCCCAGGCATAGTTCTAAGAGCCCTTATTTCATTCTCAGAACCACCTTATGCGCCAGCACCTTGACATCAGATCTCTGTTGAAGAGAGGAAGATAAAGCTGGAAGCTCCCGCCTGTGCCTGTAGTCCTATAGGTGAACATCCAAGATTTGAACTCAGCTAGTATGACTGACATGTCTAGGCTAGGAGCCACTATCCTATGCTGCTTTTGAAGGGTGAAGACTGAAGTGAGGCTGATGAATATGCAGCAAGTGTCAGTTGTCAACTTGACACTTGGGAAGTGAGCCTTTGAACATACCTGGAAGGATTACTGAGTCAAGGCAGGCATCCGGGCAAGCCTATAGGAGGCTGTCTTGGTTGCATCACGAATGTGGAAAGATCCTGCCCACAGTGAATGGGACCATTCTCTTGACAGCTGGGTAGAGACTAGCTGAGCATCTGGAAGCTGGCAATGTGCAGCACCAGTCCTTTTCCTCTGCTCTTGTTGGGGATGTGATGTGACCACCTTCCTTGGCTGCTCTGATGATGTGACTTCTCCTGGATCGATGAACTACAACCTGGAATTGTAAACTGAATACAATTCCTTGTTCCCCTAAGCTGTTTGAGTCAGGTATTTATTACAGCAAAAGGTTATGAAAAGAAAACAGTGAATGTTGGTCCAAACCAATAGCCAAAAAAGGACTTCCCTCTATCTGGCAGTGGTTCTTATGGGTAAAATATATAATGAAAGTGACAGTTCATCTGCTGTCCATTGGTTTGTGCGTAAGTATGTTAACTGACCTGTATAAAGATTTTTGTCAAAGCAAAGCCACCCAATATATAGCTTGCTCTCCAAGTGTATCGATTACTCTTGGAGAAGTTGGAAAAGAAGTTGAGATTATGTGTACATGTTTTTTTAATTGCTCTTTGCTAACTTAATGGAAGCTGTTGTCAATAATGTGCATTGATGGCTGTACTAATTTCCCAGTGTGATCCATTTGAACTTGTAAACAATAGGTAAAGATACTTTAGTTAGCTCTGAAATGACTTTGATGGATTGTGCAGACTACATTCAGGAGTTTTACAAATATGACAACAAGATTATAATTGACAAAAGTATATTTTGTTTGAATCTCATATAAAGATACTTGGCTTTCACAAGAACTAATTGGTAAGTTTTTCCTGTTTTCTTTTCAAAGAAGTATCTGTGTAGGATTCAAGAATGTAAAATATTAAGAATAAAAATTTTGACTTTAAAGCGCACTGTTTCTGTAGAAATTTGTGATATTTTGAATCTGCAATGTATTGACTATTGTCTTCTTTTTTTTGCTCTTATCTTAGGTAAGGCACTTTTATAAGAATGTAATTTTCTTTGTTAAGAAAAGAATCAATTTTCTCTTCTCACATCATCTTAGAAAGAAAGTATGAGTAGCAGAATTAGTAAATGGCTGATCAGTGGACTCCCTGGGAGGAAGGAGATTAGTATGCACACAATTTGCTAGAATACACGGCTGGGCTCAACCATGTGGAAAAGAGAGAAGGAAGCACCACTGGACAGAGACTGTGACCCTGACTGTAGAAGTCATCTGTTAACTGACAAGATAGCTTAGTGGGTAAGGTGCTTGCACGCAAACGCCCAGTGTCCTGAGTTTGTCCCTGGAGGACCACATGATGGAAGGGAGAGCTTACTTCTAAAGTTGTTCACTGACCTCCACCCGCCAGCCATGGATTCACGTGTGTACCTTTTCTCTAGATAAACAAGTAAAATAGTTACCAAAAAAAAAAAAAAAAAAAAACTTAATAAAAACGAAGGCTTCTACCCATTCTGGAGAGCTGGGGGTGACTGCTCACTTGTTTGGATTTGGAGCAAGGCTGTGGAATTTTCTAGTCTTCCCTGATCTACTTTGGCAAAGGCCATAGTGAGGGAGGCATCTCTCTTTAGTTGACATGATTTTAAAAGAGAGCTGTGGACTGATCGCTGGAACATTCTAGTACCCTCGGGGAGAAGTGCTTGGTTGTAAAGTCCACCTGCCGGTCAACTGTGGGATCCAAAAAACCATCTTGCTTTTCTTTCAGTGGTGCCTGTCTTCTTGCTTTTCCTGTTTGCTGGTTGGTTTGTTTTTGGGGGGCTTGGCTTGGTTTGTCTTTGGCAGGTTCTCAGGTAGTTTAGGCTGGCCTCAAACTCCCTATCAATCGTCTTTCCTTTCCCCCCTGTGCAGGGGTGTGCCCAATGCTCTCTCGAGCGCCTCTCATTCCTTAGCATGCAGAACCTCCATGCGTTCTAATACCCATGTCTGCACTGACATCTTTGTTCTTGTCCTGTCAGATTCTGTATTTTCTATTCCTGCACATCTTCTGGAATGTTTTTGGGGAGCCATCAGTGATGCCGCCAGTTCTTGCAGTCCCCCCCAGCACTCGCTGTCTGTTTAGTGATCTGGAAAGTGACATGAAATACTTCTAGGTACACCTTGAGTAATGTTTTCCTCTCTAATTAGATTATAACTGAATAATGAAGATTTAAATTGTTTTTACTACTTATTAAGGAAGTGAAGTTCTCTATTCTCCACATTTTCTAGCACTTTGGAGTATCTAAGTTAAAAGCTTGAAAATATTTGTCAAATGATTAGATTCATGGTCATCTTCTTAGCTGGGAAAGTGATGTGATATAGGCAAAGACAATTTCATTTCCTGTTTCAGATATTTCCCTGTGCCTGTGTTTTCAGACACTATTAATGATGCATCTTTAAAATGCAGAAAGATGCCAGAATGTTCCAGATACTGTTTTTTTTTCTTGTTGTTCTTTTTTTTTTTTTTTTTTTAAGACAGGGTTCTTTTTCACAATCTTTCCAAATTGTCTGGGCGTTTGTGGAGATCCACCTGCCTCGGTCTCCTGATGCTGAGCGTACAGGCTTGTGCTGCGTCTCCCAAATCCAAACACGGCCGCAAGGCAAGCGAGGGGGATGTGCCGGTGAGCCGCAGCAGCCTTCCAGCCCACGGAGGCAGGTCCAGCACGCAGTGATTAGACGCTGACGGGTGCTGGCAGGGCAGTGCCCGCTGCCGGGAGTGGCAGAAGCCACTTGGTAGACGGACCAGAGGATCAGTCTGCACAAGACACTGATACTGAAAGTCCAGGCACAGACAGGCATTTAAGGCAGGAAAAAGAATTTAGCAGGTAGAAGGTTCTCCATGTATCTGAGAAACAGAAGTCAGGGATTGGACAGTAGTCAGCTCAGGGGAGCACCGAGTGCCCGTGCTGGCCCGAGAGGGATTGTCTTGATTGAATTACGGATGTGGGAAGGCACAGTTCAGGAATAAGGGTTTGAATTTAATCAGAAGAGCCAGTGGATAGTGAAAGTTTGCCATTATTTATAGTTTGTTTAAAACAGGGTTTGATGGCAGATATACCTTATCAGATTATAAAAAATCTGGCATCCTAAGTTGCTTGGGTCAGGTATTTGGTGCAGCAAAATATAATGAAACTAAAGCAGAAATTGGTACTGGTGTCTGTGTGTGTGTGTGTGTGTGGGGGGTGTTGCTATCATATGCCCAACCATGTGGCCTTTAAAGACTTTGGAATTGTTTTGTGGGAAGAATATGGAAGACTTTGGGACCTAGAGCTAGAAAATCTGTTGAATGTTATAAACAACATTCTAGTGAAAATGTGCAGGAAAGTAATGAATAAGAACAATACAAACAGTGAAGGCCTGGCTCATGATGTTTCAGAAAAGAGCAGGGACTTGGGAACTGGGCTAGAATTCATTCTGGTTGCATTTTGGCCAAGAAGCTGGATTTGTTCTGCTTATAACCTGAGAATTTGGATGAAGTTGAATTAGAAGATAATGGATGGGTTTATTTGACAAAGAAAATCTTAAGGCAGGAGAGTATTCAAGCTGGTTCTGAGAAGGTAGCTCGTGCTGTCAAAGAGATCAATTACCAGTAAGAAAGACCTTCTGTGCTTCATTGGGAAGTCCTGAGGGCAAATCTGACTCCTGGAGGAAGATACAAATTCATTTAAAGGAAGACAGCTTAAACTGAAGGGGTTTCCTGCTCTTCAAAAGCAGCTACCCAGGGAAAGCATTCTCCCATATCAGCACACAGAAGTTGATATAGCTGTGATCCAAGGGGGCCGACCAGTTTTTGAGCTGGTGGCAGAACTTGGCAACATCATCTAGGTGGTGGTACTTCTGAAAGCAAAGACTGAAGGGGTCATGTAGAGCCGCTGAGGCCACTGGGCTACAGGAAGTGAACTAGCGCATGTTATATTTTAAGATGAACGTGATGGGACTTTGGAGACAAAGGGCAGAAGGTTTTGCCTAAGCGGCAATTTGGGGCAGAGTTATGGTGATTAGCATTAATTGTCAAACTGACACCTGGGAAGCAGGCCATTGGGCACATGGCCTCTAGACATGCCTGTGAGGGATTGTCTTAGTGAGATGGAGCTGAACGTATAGTGAATACAGAACCTGGCAAGGCAAGAATTTCTGTTCCACAAGAAACAACCAGAAAATGCAGAAGTGGGTGGTTAGAATTAATTCAGGTTCTGCACACAAAGAAATGAGAGGCAATTAGACAAGGGGGGTGGGGGGGAGGGACCATTAATCCCAGCCTGTGGAGAAAGAGGCATGAAGGTCAGGCGCTTGAGACCAGGGTGGGCTACCCAAGAGTCTCAAAACAAAACAAAACAAAAGCTGGTAGAGGCGGGTGCACTGAAAGAAACGCGCTGGCGATCATTAGTCAGATCCCCTGGGTTTGAATTCCTTCTTTATTACAGACTTGATGACTTGGTTATGTAGGTGGAAAATACAACTCTCACCTCAAAGGGATGAGAAGATGTTTATTCTGGAGCCAAGTATGAGAGGCCATGGCTCCAGAGTACAGATTCGGGTTGCCCTCCATTCCGTGTGTTCCTTTGATAACAGCTTCAGGAAGTTTTACAATTGCAACACACACACACACACACACAAAACCATCGATCAAGATACTTTTCAGATCTATTGGTGAAAACATCCAGGTAGGTAGGTTACAGCAAAGTGGGGAAATCTCTGTTATGGACCGTTGATGTTATCTGAGGACATTCTTAGCTTTTTGGTTGATGGGAGCTAGTGATCTGCTAAGTTATTCCATTTCCAGTGGTTCCACTGGAGTTACAGGATGCTAGGTCAGACACAGAAGAGGAGCAAGAAGGAATTAAGGGAGCTAAAGATCATCCAAGGTAGATGGTGATTAGGCTCTGAACTTGCAACACTCCCATCCTTTCCACATGCATTTGAAATGCTAATTTGTCAATCATCTTGTAGGTATAGCTCTTTCCAAGTTTTGCTGTTGCGACTCCTTTTCAGGAACTTTTGCTCATTTTGCCTCTTATCCTCAGTTTTTCATATCTAAGTAATGATATTCCTAACCGAGTTGACCACAGAGAGCTAGCTGCTCTGAAGATTAGATTAGACGTATCATGTGAGGAGGTTATTACAGCAAAGGGCACCCGAACATTAGAAATATTTACCTTACTTGCATCTAGAAAGGCACCTTGGCTTTCTCAGCTCAGCGGGCTAAGAGCTGTTGTGAATGATTACCAGAATTCCCCATGTTAAGAAAGAGGAAGGGACAAAGTAAAATCAGGGGGAATGTCTAAAGAATGAACTGTTACTTGTGAACAAAAATTACCAGGTAAAATCAGTGTTGAATCTCATCAAGAATAAGCTACATGTTGAGAAATCATGGTATGTTGTGCATACCATTATATAGATGTTGTGCAGTTAAAGATCTTGCAGTGTAATTGCCTCATTATACAAGCAAAAGAGAAATAAAAGAAAAACAACAAAACAAGCAGCCAAACAAAACCAAGACGCCTTCCCTGGATTGTGGCTTAGGTCATTAGACTCTGAACACATGGTGTCTCCTTACTGACAAGACACAGAAATGCTTAACAGTTGTGTCCAACCTTTTAACATTGACACGTGCCCTTGTCATCTGCAAATGAGCAACATTCACATCTGTCCTGGGATACATGACACCTTGGGCAGCCGGTGAACATGACTGCCTTCTAGCAATACTTTCATTGTTTAATTTTAAATTTCTTTTTTTTTTTTATTAATTGAGACTTACGAGATACAAGTTTTAATAGAGCTGAGGTCTTAGCAGTCAGTTGAACCACAGTTTATCAAGAACAATTTTTATTTGTGTTCCCTTATTATTTGTTAGGGATCAAAGATGTCTTTCTTTGAAAATAGAGTCTTTACAGGTATGAGTTGAGCTGCAATGGGGTCATTAAGAGGGACTGTCAGTTAGATTCTGCTGTCAACTTGATAACTGCAGGCTCAGAGTTCAGGGCCCACATGTGAGAAATTATAGTTGCATTGAGATGTGAACAAGGCTGCAAGAGATTGTCTAATTGGCAGGGAACACCCAACCCACGGTGGAGCGAGTACTCCCGGGAGGTGAAGAAGATGGCGGGAACTGGTTGAGGAAGTTGGCATCCTCTGGTGTACTTGTCCAGAATGCTGGCGTGGCAGTTAAGAATCATCCCTCTCTCAGCAGCCCGGGGGATGTGTGGATATGGTGTGGTCAGATCCCTTAGCAGGTGGTGTTGGTGTGAGCTATCCTGCCAAGCCAGACAAGGAACTGTAACCAGACTATTGTGAGTCAAAATAAAAACCCTTGTTACCTTAGTTTATTGGCAACAATGCAGAGTAACTGCAATTGGGACTTAGTCCAACTTAACCAGTATCCTTGTAAGATGACGTGAAGGCAGGGGCACACGGGGGGGGGGCATTGGTGACAGAAGCAGAGCCTAGAGCAGGTCATTGAAGTCAACCATGTCAAGGACTGGCTTCCACTGCCAGAACTCAGCCGAGCCCAGGGAAGATTCTTGCCAGTCTCAGAAGCAGCATGGCCTGGCGGACACCTGGACTGGCAGCCTGCAGCTGTCAGAGGAGGTTTCTGTGTTTGACCCCTGGTGGTTGTGGCGCCTTGTCTGGCCGCTCTAAGGAACTGGTGTAGGCTCTCTGATGCTTTCTCTGTTTTTCATACTCTTTGTTTTCCTTTTGTTGCTTCTCTATTAGATACTTTTCTTGTTGTCGTAATCAGATACCTAACACGAAACAACTGAAGAAGGGATGTTTCTGTTTATAGTGTAAGGGCACAGGGGCTGTCATGGCAGAGAGCGCGTGGCAGCCAGAGGGTGCAGCGGCGAGAGGCTGCGGCGGCTGGTCACACTGTGCTTGCGCTCAGTAAGCAGAAAATGATCCAGAAACCTCAAAACCCACATCCAGTGATCCCCTTCCCCTCTCTTGGCCCCACCTCAAGCCGACCTCTAGTGGTGCACTACGGAGCCTCTACGGATGCTTCGTATTCAAATCAAGCTTCTTCTTTGCTTGCTGTGGATCAAATTTTGTCTCCCTAAATGTATGCTGAAGTCTAACCCCTCGTTATTACACAGATGCTCTGCACACGCACCCTGATGTTTGGCACTTGCATCTCACTGTGCTGCTGTAACCCCAGATGTGTTTTTCTCTTTCCGTCGAGTCCAGCCTTGCAAATACAAACGTGTGGGTTTCATGCTTGCACCCTAGGGGGCTTTATGTGGGGCGGGAAAGGAGCGCTCAGTACAACCCCCACGTTTTACTGCTGTGGGCTCGTGCACTTTTATGGGGTTGGCGTTCACTGGAGAGAAAGGTTTGGCACTAAAGAAAAGCTAAGTTATGCTCGTGGAGGTCATTTCAGGTTGCCCACAGAACTGAAGTCGATCTGCTTTTACGTAAGCCAAGGACTTGGAAACACCCACGGTAACAGTCATAAGACAAAGGAGAGCCGCATCCAGTTTCTCAGCCTCTCCGGATGGGTTGTAGTGGAAAGCACTCCATGTGTGACCTTCATCCAAAAATTTCTTCTCTCTGGCTATTTTCCCCAGACTTGGAAATCGCATCCTTTTGGGAGCTGTGTGTCCAGGACTGATTGCAGCATGACTCTGTGCTTTATGATTCTGGGGAAAAAAAAATCAGTGGCTTTCATTGTACTTCATTATAGGAGAGTCACATGGAAACTCAACAGTAAAACAGACTGGGCGGCACTGGTGAGAGATGTTGCTTTTGGTCCCAGTAAGTAATTAGGCGCTGTCCCAAGTCTAGACTCAAACTTTGCAGTTCATAACTTAAAAACATGTCATAGAAATCATATCCTTGTAACAGGATAACCCATTTATGTGAAGTAAAGGATTCTCACATTGAACCTGGATGGATAGTTTACTCTGAAATTTTAATTAAATTTTAACTTGAAGAATGCTACAAATTGACCTTATTTTGACATGGTTTCAGAGTTAAAACAAGCCAGGGCTTGAAAGTCTGATCTTGAAAGGGGGGTGTAATTGTTCTTACCAGCATTACATGTATAATGATCCTTTTCAATGATAAAAATTGTGTAAAAGGTATGTGAACAAATTGTTTTCTGTTTATGCCCTATCTCATGAAAACAATTCTATTGGTTTTCACCCAATTTGGAGGACTGTCTGAAATCGTTCATATTAACGTTTAGATCAACAGGGCATGGAACTGACATGGAGTATGAGCTGAAAGAGAGCCCAAGTGGGCAGGCAGCGGAAACAGGAGGAGGAGGAGGAGGATCTTGTATTGGCTGCGACTACACCAGGCAGATCTATGTAGATGGGGAGAGGCACTGAAGGGGCTTTGGTCTAGAATCAGGTTCCATAGAACAGTTCTCGTAGCTCGTTACACAGGATGGACCTAGGAGGAATCAACCGAGGATATTAAGCTTGGCACCTTCATGGGTCTGCCAGCAACTTGCCCTTCACTCTGCTACCCATCTCACTCGAGGGCACAAAGGAAAGGTGCTTCTGTCCCATTCTGTGTGTATTGCATTCAGCCACTGGACTCCATTGTTGCTCTGGGGCACACCCAGTCCAGCAGCAATCTACTTACTTTCTTAACGGACACTTGGATACTCGAAGACATCATCTTTTTAGCTACTCAATACTTCCTTTCATAAACATCAGAATGTTGAACATTATTTTAGTTTGCCTGGCTGCCCTCCAAATCTGTAGTGCTGCAAAAGAATGCTTGCTAATAAAATGAGTGCCTTTCCTAGTTGAAATACTTTTTGTTTCCTTTTAGTTTGCATGGCCCAAAAAATGAAGTAACAATTGCCTTTTGCAGATAATTATGGGATACTTGACATTTTATACCTAAATATTTTATGCCAAAGAGATAAAGTTGTTGTTTCTTAATCTTCTCAGGATTTCATATAACAGAATAAGACATCATTCTATGATGAACATTATATCATAGAACTGGGAATGCAAAGTTTTAAGCAGTTTGTTTTTAATTTTTTAAATTTAAACCAATAACTCACTCTCTAAATTTGAAACCTTGAACTTTCTTTTAGATTTGTTAACTTAAAAAAATTTAATTTAATTTTTAATTTAAAATTTTTCTTTTAAATTATTAACTTTTTCTTGGGAGGGGGAAGCAGTTGATGGGATAATTTCCCTCTGTACTGTAATAAAAATAAAATGTATAATTAGCCAGTATTCATATTCACAAAAGTGTTAAAAATTAGTAATCCTGCAGGCACAGTGTAAAAGAAAAGCATCTTCGGGCGGGCATGTCTGATGATCAGCGCTTGAGCTTTCTGTCTTTGGACACAGGCCTTCAGAAATGCTACGCAGGCCACAAAGAAACTGCCCATCAGAGAGGAGCTGACTTCTGCCAATCCCAGCTCGACAGTGGATGCTCCTGAGACTCACGTTGGAATTTTACTCACCATTGCGTCAGTGTGGAGGGCCAGGGGATCTTCAGAGTTGACAAGTCGCTGTGTCGTGGAAACTTTTTTTCCTGAGCTGTGCTAATTTCTGTGGCCATGGAGTAGTTCTCACTCGTGGAACCAGACTGGTTGCTGTGAGGGAAGGTTGTTAGAAAGTAGGGCTGTTCCTCTCTGTTTTTTCTTTTATACCCGCTCGCCTGCCCTTCTGACTTCGGCATGAATTCAGATGTCAAGAAGCTGTCGTTAAAAGCTGCAACTAGCGCCATGCTCTTAGGTCCCCCCAGATTCCAGAACTGAAAGCCAAATAAACGTCCATTTTTTTATAAAGACATCCCTCCTCAGGTACTCCATCTTAGTGACACAACAATATACTGAGACATCTTCCAAGAGGGAGACACTTTTATTGAACATGCCGGGCCAGATGGGAATCTGGGGCTCCTCCTTTGGAGGAGGATGTTGGTGGATGGGACGATGGGGACCCTTACCACTCTCCTGGCTTCACGCTCCTCTTTGGTTGACTTGATCAGAACATCTACACAAGACTCACCGCTCCACAACTGAGGTAGAAAAATGTAAACTGTCAAGTTACTGCTAAGAATAAGCTGAGGTGGAAAATTACTAAGTCCACGAAGACACCGCCCCAACCCAAGGCCTGCACCTGTGCTGACTGGTAAGAGTCAAAGTCCCAGGCTGCCTGCAGTCAGCCTGCCCTGCTTACACTAGTAACCTTTGCATTTACTGTGTTTGCTTCAGCAAAGTCCCGTTTTGCTTGCTCCCCTCTGCTCTGCTTTCCTATGAAAGGAAAGTACAATCTAAACTCAGGGCTGCAGCCTTGGAGATGATCTCGGCTCCAGGTCACCAATGAGTGAAGCTCCTCTCTTCCGCCCTAATGGCGTCTGAGGAATTATCCCCGAGGATTCCTACCGTACGACGTCAGGTCCAAGCCCCACTGTTCACTTAAGTGCGTTGCAGCGCAGGCTAATGCACACTTCTTTTTTGTTAATGAAACTGATTTTTCTCCCATCTGATTTTAGATGCTCCTGTCTATTCAGTATCTGTCAGAACCATGAACAGGAAGATCGAAAGGTGGAACTGTCAGTTTTAAAGGACATGGAAGTTTTCCAACATGACCATTTTGGTGAAAGACTAATCATTTGTTCAAAAGCTCAGAGCTCAGAGCAAAAAGCATCCATTATCTTGTTTGAAGACTAGAGTGTTTTTTTGATGTGATATACCAAGTGGCCCCTCCTTGGGCTGCCCCACTAATAGGGCATTTCCTTTCACCCATCCAGTGTAGTCCCACTGCATGTAATTATCTCTCCTGAGGTCTTCACCATCTATGGGGACCTGTCGGCATGTCAGTCTTTATGCAGATTTGATAAGGACAAGTCGCACTACAGTGAGTTCCTGGCCTTGAATGGGGTGTCTCGTCCAGTGGTGGACCTTCCCATCTTTAGGCTCTTATAATTTGTGTAGCTAATTATGCATCTAAAACAAAAAGGATAAAGACACAATCCTTTTAAATGCTTCTTTTATTTCATTGGTTGTACATTGGGTGAGTGAACTGAATATTACAACCAAAACATAGAATTGATACAAATTAGACTCCTGTTTACACTGTAAGATAATGAATGAGGGAATTCTTTAAGAAGTGTTACGGAAAGATTTAGTAGAAATGTTACCAGTGGTATATGGCTGAAAGAATATTTCTGTGAAGTGCTGTTATATCCTGAAAACCAAGAGTGAAATGCAGTTCCCGTACAAGTGGAGAGTCAGTCTCCGAACTACAGTATTTGTTGAATTGATATCTTTATGTCTTGGATATTGGTGATTTGCATTTTTTGTAATTAAACAAAGCATTTAAGATTTATTCATCATAGTCAGACTTCTGAATATAAACAAACTTTTGGCAAATAATATTTATACAGAAAAATAGTTTTAGATCCTCTCAAATCCCAGAATTATTCTATAAAATTACATTATAAATAAATAAAAAGCAAAATCTGTTGTACATATATTTGTACATCTATGCATTTGCCTCGCCTCCTCCTCATGGTAAATGGCATATTTATGACTCTTTGCATATTATAATCACAATTCTGGAAAATGGGTATCATAGTAAAAAATACAGTCATCTCTATTTGCTTGGGGATACAGTGAAGTTTTGATGCTCCATTATTAGGGGCTGAAAATAGGTCCTAATAATTTTTAAAAACAAAATCATGAAATGAAAGGAAAAAAAAGAACAATGTTACAATAATTAGTCTACAAAAATATTTCAGTGATTCCCATAATTTACCTTTTAGTAATGTATACTATGCTTTCAATGAGTTTAAAAGAACAAGCGAAGAAAAGAAAAAAGAAATCAAGTGTGAGTGTCTTAGGCAAGTTGTAGCGTAACTACATTGTTATAGCTGAGAGAGTTACAAATATCAATAATACATAAAGATGAAACTACCAAAGGAATACATGTTAGATAGATACAATACCTTTCCACAAATTAAACAAATGCAGCAATGCAAGCTCTATGTAAGAGTACACTTAGAATATGATTCTCTTTTGATGGGGTGATCGATTCTATGATATAGGATAGATACATGGTAATTAGACTTGGACCAACATGAATTAAATGAAGATTTTGTTTTCCTTAAACACAAAATGATATGGTTGATGCATCTAGTGTTCAGAACAGGTGACAGTGCCCAAATTGAAAATATTTTACATTCAATCTCAAAAGTCAAAATACTTCAATCACTAAAATGTCCACAAAGAAAATGGATGCTTTAAACAATTACACATAATATCCATTTATAACAGCTGTTTTGTTTCTTAAACAATAATTTAAAAACTATGTAGGTACTGTGTAGGCTATGCGCAACATATAAAATGTGAAATATGAAATATTTGGTACGATAGTGCTTAAAATAAACTTTAAAACAAACTTTCTGAACAAAATTTAATTGTATCGCTATTACCTTGAAGATCAACCAAGTATTTAAAAAAGTAAACAACATTAAAATAGGTTTCGTCCATATATAGTATATATATGTGTGTGTATATATAATATGTATGTACTCGTATTAAAGTTTTTTATACTTTTGAGACATAAAATATGCTTTAAGGTGAAAGAATTAAAAGAACTATTTTTCCATGCTGTAGTTAGTTACAACCCTTTAATCCAACTTTTAAAATGCAAAACAGTAATGGATTTTTTTTAAAAAGTGAAACTATCTACTGTTTTTGTTTACATAGTAATTTCGATTAAAGTCACAGTCGAATTTGCAGTGACTAAACTCAAACTTACTTAAATTAGAATATTATACAGATCTCCTCACCTACAGCTTCCTCGTTTGACTAGGTTTTAGTTTAGAAGAGTTATTCAGTAACAGGTAACCGGAGGGTGAGCTTGAACGACCACTCACTCAGTGACACTGTTGGCATGGAGCCTCTTGTCTTGTCAAGCTGGATGAAGTCTGGCAAAATCTAGGCACTTCTACAAAGTCTCTCTTAGAAAACAACTTTAAAAATATACTTGTAAAATAATACCTTCAAGACTTTGTTGGGTGGGGTATGAAGCTCATACCGTGCAAAGTTTCGTTTTCCATTTAGTTAATGTTATTCCAGAATCTCATGATTCCACGCGGCATCTCCAGGCAAACCGAGTCCCCTCTGATGTGTCCCATTCTTGTGCTTGCGGATTTTAGACCTGCAGAGCAGGTGTCTGTTTTACTTCACTTCTTATCTCGCTCCCGTCGAGAAGTGAAACATACCCTTTGATCCAGTGAGTAAATGAAATGACAGTGATTGCAGTTAGAATCGAACCTGCCCTTGGAATAATAGGTGTTCAAACTAATGCTAATTCTTGATTATTGCTAAATTTGAAATATTCTGAGTCGAAATGAATATATTGGACGTTCTGCATCAGCTATAGTTATGGAGATAAGACAATATTCCTAGGACAGAAACTATGTTGAGAAACCCTTTAAAAGTAAACTTTATCCTTTATGTCTTTATACATCACAGCTGGTCTCAGGTAGTTAACTATCTTAGGTTGGAATATACTAAGCATACCATATTTAATACTCATATATGACATAGCAGCTCTAGCTTCTCAGGGTTGTGGTCTGTCCAGGAGAACTAAATCTTTATTTAGCATGCAGTTTGTGGCAATTCTATTGAGGAGGAAACAGGATAGTATGTACAGTAACAATGTTTAGTTATTCTCAATGCAGATTCTTGGCATTCCATTCCATTTCTGCTGATTATTTCAGAATTATCTGCCAAAGAAAAAGACAAGCATGACTTAGACCTTCCTCTGCCAGAGAACACAACCAGCTTAAGTCTTAATACCTCATTAAAAACAGACATTTGAAAGTAGGAACATTCTTCAATTTCTCATAATTCTGATCTAGTCATAAGTTATTTTGTAAAATTCCCACCCTCCGTGCTGAAAAATTTTACACTTAAACCACTTCTGTTACTTTGCCATTGTAATAACTGATAATTCAAACAGTGTTTCCTATAAAAGTATAACTACATAGGTCATATAGTCTCTTCAGACTGCAGCCATTTTCAAAAAATTGTTTTGGTTCATATCTCTGTTATATGTTCCCATTATTGTCCAATTGATATCTGCTATAGTGATCGGAAAGTCAATAGACTTAGACAATTTATCTTTGAAAGATGTTGTGAGCTAAAATAAAAATATTTAAGTTTTGAAATGAACCAGACTTTTTGTTCTACTTACTAACTTATAATTCAAAGCTATTGTCCCATTAAAGATAATTTTGCTCCTAAGACATCAGAGCACTAAAGTTCAAATTCAGGGTAGTTTAAATGTCACACAGTAAAGAAGAAAAGGAGTAACAGCCTAATGAAGCAGTTAAAATAGTCTTAATAAATCCAGAAGCACAGACAAAACACAGATGAGGCTAAACTATTCAATACAAGCTGTAGTCCTTGCAGGTTAATCTCCAAGTTTATTTCATCCTCTTTCTGTTTATTTTGCAATATTAGATTTTGTTGCATATGCTAGGTAAACACTTTACCACTGAGCTTAACACTAATCCCGGCCAAGTTCTACTATCACATTTATGCAGAGGAAAGTAGCCTGTATGGTCTAGTCCACAGAATGTTCATCTTACATTAGAAATTCTACCACAAATATTTATACTTTGTGCAATGCAGTGGCTCAACTTTGTGTAATTAATAAACAATATGCTTATTGTTAGGTAGCCAAGAGTTTTTGTTAGGAAATAAGTTCCTCAGGGGGAAGACCAGATAATATTTACACAGACCAGGATTCAATTCCCACTGAAAGGTTCATTTCTACAAGTAGAATTTTTCCCATTATGTCAAAATATATCTATGGATATTTCTGTTTGTGCCTGAACATTTCTGGTCTTTGTATGCAATAGCTGTAACAGATAGCAAATGACTGTCCTCACAAGATAAGTATGCATATTCTTCATTTACTGAAGCACACAGATGTGTATAGAATTGATTAAAAACAGGCCTTATTTGTGTTAGGTATTTACATTACGTGAAAGTACAAAACTTCAGCTACCAAGAGCATTCTTTGCTTCAAAAAATGCTTGGAATTTAAAGCTGATTGGGGAGAATAGTATTTCTAGTTTCATGTACTGATAGATATGAACAAAATAATGAACCTTTTCACATGTGGATATTATCACAGTATGTAGTATTTGAATGTGATTATCATATTTTCTTTGAATAGTATAACAGTAATTGGGCACTATTTAGATTCTACAAATGCTCAGTTTTAACTTCACTTAAAATCTAGACATTTGATTATTAAGTAGGAATTTTTCTAGTTCAGCCTTGAACTGAATGTATCTGTGTTTTACAAACAAGAATGTGTCTTAGAATAGTAAATCATATTCTGATTTCTCTTATAGTAGTGGGAATCTTTCTGAATTATTTAGGAGAAAAATCCTGCAGCTTCTTAAACGGACATGTAATGATGCATATTTTGGAAAATATGCACAATTCTTGCACACTGACCAAAATCAAAATGCCACTTAGAAGGAAATTTAAGATGGGCATCCGACATGGAATGGAAGCCTTGTAATGGGCAAATAAACAGGAGAATTTGCATCACAGCAATTTACAACAGTGCTTTGAACTTGAATTCGACAAAGAGACATTATGACCACTAAGATTTAGGTAGGCTAGAAATGAGTTCCAAAGTCAAGTGAAATTCCAACCTAGGTTCACCCAGACTGCTTCCTCCTCTGCCTCTCGCAAGCCAACCTCACGAATAAAGACATGAAATGAGCTGAGCCGATTGCCTGCCAGCTCCAAGCCCAGCTATGGAGCTGGTGGTTGGTCTCGCCAACGGGAGGGACCCAGGAGGCTGTGGCTTTCCAAGCATAGAGCTGAGGGTTCTCAGAAGCACTTCTCAAAGTGGGAATCAGAGAGGGGCGCACTTGCGGGCTGGCCTGGAGGAAACAGTCTGGCGCATGAAGTGGGAGACGGTGAGAACTGTCTGAGGGAGCTAGTGGGGAAGAATGGAGACGTCTGGCCACGACAGCAACGGCACCCTGGCCCAGCCTCCTCGAGGGGTGTCAGCAACATGTTCGTTGCAGCAAAAGCACACCCAGCCCACTGGAGCACTTCTGAGAAGCTCTGGCAAGCCATGATGATGGGAAAGAAACCACGTGGGTAGACAAGATACACGTCCAGTTATCTTCCTGGTGGGCTATTCCTTTCGGTAAGCAAGGCTGAATGTAACAGAACCATGAAAGGAGGCGGTGGCTTAATTCTTGAATAAGATTATGGACAATATTGCATAAATCAAAAATTCTGAATCCAAAGCATTATTTTCAAATTCTCTTTCCACTAAAAGGAAACCACATAGAAATGGGAATAGACAATGCCACAAAGTAGGCAAGTTTGTTTCCTAGAAAGAGAGACACCCTTGTCTCAAACCAGGAGTTCTGTCACATTTAATCAATGACTTCTCCACTTGTAATAGTATTTGCGATGCACAAACATCAGTGAGTTGCAATAGAGCCTGCTTATGAATAGGTTAAGGAAATCACACTAAAGCAATTAATCTCCTTAAAATAAAGGTTGGATTTAAGAACCTGAGGATTTCTGCACAGCATATGTATGCCTTTAGGTCATTCCAATGGGAAGTTAGTCTGTGATCGACATGGTAATTACTGAAGACAAACTATCAGTGGTTCCTGAGACTGTCAAGTGGATGCACCTATCAGATGCCTTGTTGAGTGCCCACTTAGTAATTTCTGTACCCACAGTGTAGAATCTGCTATTGGCTTGTGGTCAAGGGCAGTGTAACTGTAATGAAGCGTGGGTTAGGCATCCTCTAAATACTAAGTCTACTGGTGTCAGGTAGGAAATGACCATAAATGAATAGTCGGGCAGAGACTGTGACAGATCTTTCTAGCTCTAGCCAGCTGCTGCTTGCAGATATCCAGGCTCCATATTTCTCCACCTTCTGTTTTCCAAAGCAGCTGAAATTCAGTCATTAATTCATGTTACAAAGGACAACTCTCCAAGCATCAAATCTATCTTTGAGTTGGATTCAATACCAAGTGGCCAGTGTATTAGCGTGAGCGAATCCCTTTACTGTCTTGCAGGAGATACCACAACTGGACAACTGCTTCCGGAGCACAGCATCTGTCCGGGGAAAATCCTACGCTGTGGGTAGAGTGATGTAGTGGGAGAGAAGGTCTGTTGCAACGTCCACACAGCTGTTCCTTACTCCGAGGAACAAGGCGCTTGGCCAAGAGACACCAGTTACCGCCAAAGAAAAGACAATCTTCTCTCCCTAGCCTGAGTCACCAGTTATGCAATATTCATTTTGTCTTGTCTCTTCCCTAATGATGATGGATTTAGGCTCAGCCATCCATCACTTGGAAAGGGCTGACCGGGTGTGAAATGCACTTGGTTGAAAGCAAAATCATCTACAGAAACAGAAACACCAAACTGGAACTTAACAGCTGAATTAGCCAGGCTTCATGCAGGACAGCGCAAAAGAAAGAAGACAAAGCAACGTAGGCGTCTCCTAGTGTTCCACAGACACCAAGTATTAGCACATTCTGAGTTTGCTGTCTTGTGTTTGGACTTCAGGAGATGATGATACACTCTAAACACTGACTTTGCATAAAAGTTTACACTTCTTATGTGAAAGTACTCACTATCAAGATTCAAAGGGGTTCCCTGAGAATTCTTTCAGCTTTGCTTAATCGATGGGAAAACTTTTCAGGGAAAAGACCAACTGTTCCTGCATGCGCAAAGCACAGAACAATTAGGGTGCTTTCACTAAATCCCCCCAGGATAGCCGTCAAGTGCTGACTTTGAGAGGAAGATAAAATACACCTGGTAAAATATTTGTGCTGCTTTGCTGGAATGTGATAGAATCAAAGAGAGGACCTCGTTAAGCATTAAAGTGGAAGTGGACAATTCTAAGCAGAGATAGTGCGTTAATTATACCCCCAGCAAAGCCCAGGGCGGAGGAGAGTCTGCTAATTCACCTTTATGACCCCAAGTGCAGGGTGGGGCTGGGCACATAGGGCGTACTTAGCAGCATTTGGCCGAATGCATGGAAGTCCCTGGCTATACAATGTCATGTCCACTGGTGATCAATGGGCAATTTAGGGACAAAGAGAAAGAAGGCAGACACAAAGCCCCTTGGGCAAGGTATATGCATCTTTGTATCAGGACACTTAAGGATTCAGAAATACCCAAGAAAAAATAGATATTCCTCCCCATTGTCTTTATTATATAGATAAAGGTTCTCCCTGTGTGTGTGTGTGTGTGTGTGTGTGTGTGTGTGTGTGTGTGTGTAAAAGTAGTTAAGCGTTGTTTTTGAGGCAGGCTGTAGTTTAGAACAGGCTGGCCTAGGACTCAGTATATAGCTGAAGCTGACCTTGAGCTTCTGACCTCCTGCCTTTAACTCTCAAGTGTTGAAGCCATCAGCACTTAGGTGGTGCTGAGGGGTAAACTGAGTTTCATGCATGCAGGCAAACACTCTACCAACTGAGCTACATCCTGAAGCATAGTCTTATTTATTATACGAGTGGAATACTGTCTTGAGAGAGAACAATGTGATACCATAATTAGCCTTTTTTTCCCAATGTGTGTCTGTGTATGTCTGTGTGTGTCTGTGTATATCTGAGGGCACTATGTGTGCCTGTAGAGGCCCAAAGGTGACTTCGGGAATCACTGTGAATTGCTTCTATCTCCTATTTGCTTTGCTCTGGAGTTTCCCAGGCTCTGCCTTACAGGACCAGAAGTGTAGGCCGCTGCCATTTCTGTCTGGCATTTTTACATGGGAGCTGGATCTGAACTCAGTACCTTCTGCTTGCGAGGCAGAGGCTTAACCTCTGAACCATCTCTCTGGCCCAATTAACTTCTTTTTCAAATGCTTTAACAATTTTGTACAGAAAAGGCATATATTTGGAACAAATGGTTAAATATAATAGTTCACTCTTAAGAAAAACAAGTCGAGATTGGGTGATGTAGTCATGATATCAAGCATATAATATATAAATATAGCATATAACATATAAATGTCTTCTGTCTCTAGGTGAATGTATAGCATCAGATAAAATTAGAATTAACAAAACTATGCATGCATTTACATGGACTTGGTTAGAAAACTGTGATTTATGCCGCGAATGCGAATCAGTATCCAAAGGTCTAATTTCCCTGTTTTCATGGCATCATTTCATTGGTGACTCATTTTTGTCTAGCAGTTTCCACTGTTGTTATTGAACATAAAAAATTCATTTACATTCAAATATATGGAAAACTGTCATTTTGAATATGAATGATTGGGGCTAGCGACGGGTAAAGTGTCTTCTCACGAAACTGGTGACCTGAGTTTGATTCCAAGGAGCCTGCGTGGTGGAAGGAGAGAACTGACTTCTGACCTCTATGAACTGTAGCACCCTGTATGCACCTCCTCCCGCTCCGCCCTCTCTTTCATAAATAAGATATGTTAAAAATCAAATAAAACATTAGTAATTAAATGACAGGAAAAGCAAGAATGGTAGTCTCAGTAGCGAGGATGGACAAAAGTCCACAAGTCCACAGTGACAACCTAGCTATCGGGATAAAATCCATGAAAGGAAGTCCCTGCCCGGAGTACCTTTCTCCTCCTTCCGTGAAGCCAGGTCATGTGTGGAAACATCTGGATGTGACTGTGATTGTGGCCCCTTCTCCAGCCTGACCTCGCCTCGCCTCTCTCAACTTCAGCTCCTCGCTCCGCTGAGGATTGACCCTGATGTTCTCCACTGAGGAAGGAATCTGGTCCTCACATCTGTGACCCCAAAAATCTCAAGGTTGTTTTCAAGTGACCTTTTGGTTCGAAGAGTCTATTTCTAGAAGTGCCTTCACATTTCCCAAGCAGATATAATTCATTATGAATGACTGCTACCACCTTGCAATTTTACCAAACAGCACACAAATGAAATGATAGCTTGAAAAAAATATGTATCCACAATTGGAGTATGGTTGGTTGAAGAAATAAGGAATGTCCAACTTCCTTGAAGCCGACAACCATCACCCTCTGCCACAGATGGCACGTCCTGAGCTCGGAGAAGTTGCCTTTGCCTGTCACCTAGTCCTTCCTACAAAGGGAGAAGGAGAGAGACTAATGGGAAGTTCTTTATGCACCACAGGTAAGGCACCCTTTCCCACTAGTCTCACTTTAGCGTCTTTCTCTCGCACCCCAGGAATCCTGAGAACTGATTCCTTTGCTTTCAGGCTGAGACTGGAGAGTCAGCCTCGGGCTGTCTTCCCCTAATGCTCTTCAGTCTTTACATGAAATTCTAATGCAGCTCTGATATATGCCATCTAAGAATGGTTTCTATTTTCCTGCAAAATACAAAGAAGGTGACAGCATATGATGGGTAGCTAGATTTTCATTTCCAGTCTCACCTAAAGATCTCCAGTTCAGTACAGCAATCAAGTCACTGAAAAGAACACTGTGGAGAATTCGTCTTGTACAAATCCTGTTCCGACTCTCTGTTTCTAAGACCTCTTACATGGTACATCCTTAGCCCTTGGAGAAGCTAACCATGAAGACTGATGCCGCTTCCGCAGGAAAACTGAGTTCTGAACCACGTGACCAAGGAACCGTAAATGTACTCTTTCCAAACGAAGCACCGTCTCCACCAAGGAGGAGAATGCCCTGCACTACATCAAGAAACAAGATAGACTATCTGGGACCCAATATGAGGTCCTACCTCTGATAGAGATAGAACCTAAGAACCTTTTCATAAAGTCAGTTTTTGGAGTATAATATTAAGATCTATTTTACTGTACAAATGGACAATAAGTAATGCGCCTATTTTTGCTAATGGTCCTTTTTTTAACCTTTGGTTATTTTAAATCTTTTAAAAACTGTGAGTTGCCAACTCAGGAATGAAAAACAAACAACTTAACAGACATTTAGATTCACAGTGTCTAAGGAAAATACCTGAAGCAACAATGAATTTGTTTTTTAAAAATAATTTTCTGCAGAAACTGCAAAGGCGTTTCTAAAAAGATGTGTTTATCTGACAGAGAACCTTTTCGGGATGTGATTTTCCTCACAGCCATAAACTGAAGCCTTAGGTCAAGAAAACGATCACAAAAACAAGATCCTGCTGATTTAATGTAAAGCCCCAACCCTCTCGGCGCTCTGCCTTGTAACCTCTGCCACCACGTCTCACTTGGAAAACTGGCACATTTCGACCACAGTTATCTATTTTCACAGTGGAGGAGAATGCGTAATTCAGCCCATTAGGAGCTGACTTTGAAGACACCAAAGGTAAAAGGAACAGCGAGATTCATGTGAGGTGGGGGATGTGGAAGGAAGTCCTTGCACCAGGATCACTGTGCATGGTTCTCCAGCACACCCAAGATGCCTTCATTGTAGCTATTTGCCTCGTGTGTTGTGTGTGTGTGTGTGTGTGTGTGTGTGTGTAAAGAGTACACTTAAGGCAGCAAGGAAAAGCCACATGGTGCCTTTGAGTGGAAATTCAGGAGTGTGTCTGTGCCACAAACTGGATTTGGACCTTTTCTGAACCCCTGTTTCTCGCTGTGCCTGTACCACACCTCTGCGGTGGGGTGCACAGCTGAGGGAGGTTGCTGCCCGTTCTCTCCGACGACTTCCCTGACACCCCCGCACAATGCGTGGCGCACGGAGAGCTGCGAGCAAAGGAGGAAGCTTCACTTAGATGTCGCTAAATAACACGACCCATCCCTGGTTGGGCCTGTGATCGTCACTTACTTTTTGAGGCGATCTGTATCCCATAACTCCTTTGACTGCAATTATTCGTGTGAGTTTTCATTGCCTGCACCCCTCGCCGTGTAAGGCCACGAGAACAGGGGCTGCTGCTCACTGCCGCATTCCCAGGACCCTGAGCTGAATGCAGTACATGGTGGGCTCTTAATAGACAGTTGCTGAGAAGAATTAAGAAGACAAGCTGTCACGAAATATGTAGCTTTGGTTAATAAGCCTGGTGTCCCAGACAGACCCCCGCGTCTAACAGACTCTGTCCACCGAAGAAAGATTTACTTATGAATGAATCAAGACTCTGTCCACCTTGGCAGGCCGTTCCCCGTCTCAGGAGGGCGGACTCTCCAAGAGAGACATGGCCGCGCCGGGAAGTTTGATAGTGGAATGAATGTCTCATCTTGCGCTCCGGCTTGGTAACAGTCTAGGTACAATCCCACGTCTCTCTTGCCAATGCCTAGTCCCTTTGAATGGGAAGAAGGCCCGTTCACCATTCAGATCCTTTGCGCACTTTAAAAAATTGCGGCAGAGTAGACGTTAAAAAAAAAACCAACAAAACAGACCACGTAATCACCTGTAACTGCAGGTGAGGGGCATGAGCACGCTCCTGGGCATTCACCACCACCACCGTCTGCAGAGTTGCCCAAGTTGACGCCCGACACCATTGGGCAGCAACTCTGCAGCCCTCTCCCTCACCATCTGTGTCCCAGTGCGCCCTGGCACCCAGACTGTGTTCTGATGAGACCCTGTGTAGCTCAGGCTGGCCCTGAACTTGAGACCTCCTGCCCGACCTCTGGGATGCTGAGATGGCACACTGCGCATGCCATCTTGTCTAGCTCCATGTCTTGTCAATCCTTCATTCCACCTTCCACCTTTTCCTCCATTGCGCCCTTCCGCTCCTTCTGCCCATTTCTGCCTTTAAAGGGTGACCCCTGATTCTTTGTGTGAGTCATCAGTTATCAATATCCCCAGCTCACTTTTGCGTATGTTGTGTGTGTGTGTGTGTGTGTGCGCACACGTGTGGAGGTCAGAGGACAACCTTTGAAAATCATTCCTCTCTTTCCCGCCTTCTTTGAGATCGGCCTCGTCACTGTTGCTGGGTAACCCCGGCTGGCCAGATTCGGGGCATTGTCAAGTCTCCACGTCCCATTGCCCACGGGCATGCTGGGATTGCAGATCCCTCTTCTAGTTTGTTTGTGGCGTCTGTGGATCATCTTTGGCCCTCCCAGAGTGCATTTCCTGCTGAGCCATCTGCCTGCTCCCCAGCTTCTTTTCTGACTTAATCTATAGTTTTACTTATGAATGAATCAAGCTTCCAGTTGCTTCTTTCCATTTGTCTCCTGCAAGCTCCCTAAAAGATCCTTCTCAACTAATGTTGGCTCAACTCACCCGAGAATGGGAGTCTATGGAGACATGAACACGACCTATCTCTTTTTTAAAAAAATTGCTTCCTACCAGTAAAAAGGAAAAGTTTGGGATAAGAGTACACTTTCTGGCTGGTTCATTCCAGCCAGGTACCTCGTGTCCAACTCTCTCGCATTGAGTTGAAATTTGAAATCTCCTTGTTGACCTCACTAATCGCTAGTATTTTCAACCTATTTCTGACACTGAACTTGGACAACTTTAAAAAGTTTTCTCCTTTACTAGAACTGTCTCCCTAAATGGTTAAAACTTCACAAACCAATACTTGAACTCGATTTTTCTGGGAGCGCTGAGATCTGACTCACGGTGTCACACATGCTAAACACACGCGTCATGGCTGAGCGACCAGTGTCACACATGCTAGACACACGTGTCATGACTGAGCTACGTCCCTACCACATCCTGAGTCTGACTAGCAGCAGTTCTTAAAAGAGAGTCATTGAAAGAGGTTCATGGTAACTACACTGACAGGAAGCTCCAGTGTTTTCGAATGTGGTGGAAAGTGTAGATGCACAAGCAGGCAAGCCTGAGGTCCACCCTGTCCAGCCATCGACCCCCTTCCCCGAGTTGCAAGCAATACATTCTCCATGATTTTCTCTCATCTGCATAATGTGTAAGGCACTTTACAGACTCGCGATGAGTCCTGAATGAAATAGTGTGCATAAAGTGTCTGCTGTGTAATGATGAGTTTTCACGAAGTATGGTTCCTTTCCCTAGTCACGATAGGATTCACGATCCAAGTCCAAACTTGGTTTCAACTTCTACTTAAATAGCTATTTAAACAATGCTTCTGAACATTTAAGGGCAGGATCTGCATGATACTTTATATGTGGATTAAGTTTTGAAAATATGAAATACACTTTCTTCTCTTTCTGCAATGCATGCACTGACTGGTGATGACACAAATATAGACTGGGGTTTTTTGGATTTTTCACTGAAGTTCTGACTGCCAGCTCCTCTTCCTCTTTGCACACTGAGCTCTTTTCCTGAAAGCATTCAGACAGCTGCCGGTGCATGAGAAGCACCACTGGCTGCCATGAAAGGTTGAGAATCTTCCTTTCCTCAACGGTAAGCCTAGCTCACACTCAGCTTCCAGGCTTAGAAGCTGTGCGGTAACCATGGCTACACCTTGGTTTTCCTCATCTCTACAATGGACATTAAAAATAGTGAGCGTTCGTTAATGTGTTTAACGCGTGTCTGTTGACGGTGAGCACATGAATGACCATCCTTATTCTGTGACATCAGAGCTATTTTCATTTTCTCATGTAAGCCATAAAATGTACATATTTTGACAAATGACATTATTTATTAGTATGACTTAGGTCACCATGTTTAGAGAAAGTGAGTGTTTATGGTCTAGCAAATACATAAATATTTTTCGAGTCTTTGACTTGGATGTTGAGTCTTTGGCTCACTTCACTGAGCCCCACTCAGCACAGTTTATGTGTGAGAAACAACTGAAATACAACAAACAACGAAAAAAATCCCAACTTGATCAACTCTTAGAATCCCCTTGTCCAAGGTCAAAGACACGCTAGGGACCCTTTCTTTTCCTTCCTATACTTCTTAGACGTTCCCACCCTTCAAATTTTTCCCTTCTTCAGAGCCACCCTTCCTGATGCACATCAGGAACAGCCAGAAAAAGAACCGGAACAATAGGAATCGATGGGAGCAACGTCCCTCCGAATCCTCTAAGCACAGCAGTCTGCTAGCCCCATCACAGTTCAGCGGAACAATAGCAGATGTCTAAAGAATGACTAATGGGATGGTTATGAAATTAATACCGGAAAAACTGAGAGCCAAGCTTCGCTTCTTGGGGTATCCTTCTGATCCCTGGAAAACCTTTCTAAATTATAAGGAGGAAGCAAAACTAAGGACTGCTCAAGAACAATGTACAGCTAAGCAACTCCAGGTGAACTGTTCTGAAGGCTCAGAAAGAATCCTCCATTCCTCACCTTCATGCAACCTGCAGCAAGTCACACCAGTACCCTAGGTTTTCTTTACTATAAAATGGAGGTTACAGGTGTGGAGAAAAGCTTGTTCTTATCACATAATAGTATGATCTTAGGGAAATTTCCCAGCACCTTTAAACTGCATTTGCCTCATTTGTATAGCGGGGATAGTAATGATCCCTTGAGGGACATTTTGGACTTAGGGAGACAATGCACATCACAGGCTGAGATGCTGTCTGGAGCTGTGGGATGCTTCATGCAAGGCAGCGGCTGTAGCCCCTGGGCCTTTCCTGTGTGTATTTAAGGTGGTTTCTCAGGAAATCAGTTGGGAACAGGGAGAAAGCACTGCCCTAGGCAGACACAAACTTATAACATATCTTGCATCACATTAATATGTTATTCTGCTCAGTAAAGCGCCTGCTGAACAAGCGTGAGGACACAGGTGCAAATCCCTGGCATCTCTGTAGGAAGCTGGGCCGAGTTGAATGGATGAATAGGTCAGAAATCCTGTCTCAAAAAAGAAAAAAAAAGTGGAGAGCAATTGAGGAAGACACTCATTGTTGACCTGTGACTTTTGTGTGGGTATGCAATATACACATATACCCACACATGATTCTAGAAGTATGGTGTGACCATGGTAAATGTGATCTTATAGCTTAGTGACTTTCATTTGTGTGATTTAGTTAATGCTGGTTTGGGTTCAGACCTGATACCCCTGTGACCACGGGCAAAAATAAGTCACATTTTGCAATAATCAGTTTAATAATCCTGCTTCCAGACACACCTCGCAGCGGACAGTGACGGGTGTCCGGATTTGATTAGGGAAACTTATCCGCCTAAGCTCTGCGGAACAAGGAGACTGATGACAAGAAAGATGGAACTTGATTAGTAAAATCCACGGCCACCAAACTCCAGCAGGTCCCACGGGACGCGGAAGCAGGACGGATGTGACGGCCAGCAGAGCCAGGGCTGTTCGAGCGACAGTGTTAGAAGACACCAGCCCACAGCCTGTTCTGGCACAAATCCAAGTTGGCGATGGCAACGGGAGAATGTCACAAGGAGGGGTTCAAGGTAGGGAGGAGGAGAGCGTGCCCTAGGTCCCCAGAGGTGCCCAGAGGCCCCGGCAGCCCTCTGGGGTGCTGCTCATGCTTGACCGGAGGAGAAGCTGCCTCAGAGGGACCTTGCACTCAGCTCTCTCATCCCACTCACTGTCAGTGGACAGCGTCCCGGTCCAGCCTCTTCCCGTGCCGCCGCCTGTGACCTGCAGTAACCTGACCGCCCTTGGTTTTGCTCATGAGGACCAGCAGAAGTGTCTGTCACTCCGTGGCCAGGGAGGCCCCGGGCAAGTTGCGCAGCTCACACAACTCGACAGTCCCATGTTTTATTTGGATCTGAGATAACCGCAGCTTCTCCACCTGCCCGCGCTATACGCTAAGCCTGAGACGGAGCCTGAAATCTGTTCTAAGCTGCACCTGCTGCGGTGGGAGAACGTAGAATACAGGGATAAACACGACTGTCGGGATACGTTGGATCTGGCCCACTTGTTAAAGGCTTGGTCTGCAGCTTGGTGCTGCTGGAAGGCGGTGGGAACCTTCAGGGACGAGCTGCGTCCCTGGGAGTGTGACCGTGAAGCCGACCCCTCCTCCGCTCCCCTCACCCACCATGCCCTCCTGCCAGGAAGCAATGTGCCACCTCAGGTCCCAAGCAAAGGCCCACACTGCCAGTCAAGACGGACCTTCCTTTCTCTGAAGCTGGTCTTTGCAGGTATTTTTATCGCAGTGACCACAACTCGACTACCACAGACTTCAAGGTCAGACAGACCAGGCTAGTAAAGTGCAGGCTCCACGACTTCAATAAAGCAGTGACCAAGTCTGAACTCTGATTTCTTTAGATGTAGAAGGGAAAATACATCCCAGATCATAGAGCTAAATGTGACACACATGGAACGTAACATTTATGAATTCCCCACTCCTTTTACCTCACCCTTTGCTCTTGCTTACTTTGTATGTGGGCCTGAGTGTGTGTGTGAGTGTGCAGGCATGTGTGTACGCATATATTCACATACATGAGTGTCACATGTGCATAGAGGCCAGAGGTAGACATCAGCTATCTTCCTCAGTAACTTTCCACCTTATTAATTTAGTGTGTTTATGTGATATATATGCGTGCACATGCTTATGTGTGAATGTGCACACATGGACATGCCTGTGGAGGCCAGAGGTTGACATCTGTCTTCCTCGATGACCCCCGTCCTGTTTGTTTAGCATGTACACGCAGTGTGTATGCGTGTACATGTTTATGTGTGAATGTGCACACGTGGACATGCCTGCGGAGGTCAGAGGTTGACCGTCTGGTATCTTCTCAGTCTCCTGCTTGTTTTTTGAGATTGAAGCTGGACCTCCGCAAGTGGCTAGACTGTCAGCTAGCCTGACGGGCCATGAGTTCAGGAATTCGCCTGTCTCTGTCTGCTCAGCACCAGCACTGGGGCAACAGACTTGTGCCAACACGCCGAGCTTTTCATGCAGGAGATTTGAACTCGGGGCCTTATGCTTGCACAACAAGCACTTCACTAACTGAGCCATCTCGGCTTATTTGTTTGAGACGGGTCTTTCACTGATCCCATAACTGGTTGATTTGGCTGGACTCTCTGGCCACATATTGCTGACCCCTTCCCAAACATTCAGAAGTGCAAGCAGCAGACCATAGCGGCAGAGGCTGGGCCCGTGAATAAGAAAACATTCACTTTGCTCGTGAAGTTATTATGGAGAAAGACGTTACACATCATTCAACCTTTGGAAATGGGTTTTGGTTCTTATGGTTTGGCTAGTCTGTCTTTCCTTACACACTCAGAGCTGGAAATAACATGCACGCAGATAACTGCATATTCATTCCATGCAAAGCAAGCAACCTAAAATTAGAGAAATGGAACATGACTTTGCTACTATCAGTAAAATCCCCAATACAACAGGGGAATATAATTGGTCAACCCCCCAGAAAGATCTACCTTAAGTCCCATCAAAATACCAAAAAGGAACAGATTTGATGTGTCCCAAGGAGAACCATCCACCCAGCTGGAGAGTCCCACCTCAGGACTCTTAACATTTATCTTTTCAGCTGGACAGAATTGGAACTGCTAGTGTGTCTTTGGGTACCATCCACAAAAGCATTCTGCCCAAGCTGCTTGCCATGAGGTGTAAATTATTCATGAAAAATGAAACTGTGCTGGATCACAACGCTTATATAACTCGGCCTCTCCTTAGGGGACCTGCAAATACTTTTATTAATTAAACCTCATGGCAGTTCCACAAACCAGCTGCTTCTGAGGCAGGAAAGAAAATGTCTACTGTCTCTGGATTTTCTGATTTCCTGAAGAAGGGGGAAAAAAATCACCTGCTGATATGTCGCTCCTCATAGACACAAAGTCACCGAAGCCCTGTAGTGTGCCTGACCTTCAAAAGCCATTTTACCGCGGAGTGAGGACAGCACACTGCAAATGAGACCTGATGGCCAAGCAATTTTAACGGATAGCATTGAGTGCAAATGCTGCTGTTTTGCTAGCTTGGGTCAGGTTCCACCCCTCTGTGCACAGGCACAAGTACAGCCACACGCATGCATGTGCAAAGTCACAAGAATCTGTCTCGTTTGCAGCAACCAGGCCCGTTTCTGAGGCCAAACCCCTTCTAAAGAGTCAGAGTAGGAGCAAACAATGTAAGTTGGTTCCCTCGGCCACTTTGGCTGGGAGAAGGATGACTCAATCCAGCCATGCTCTTCTCACGGTTGCATTCTGACGATTATGGGCTTTGCTTTTTTATTTTTTATTATTATTTTTGAGAATATAGTCTATAACTAGCTGCTCTTTGTGCTCTTGCTCCCAGGAATGAGCAACCGTGAAAAGGGAGTACTCTGTAGTTTGACCAACGATACGCAGGCCGGCTACTTGGCTATGCATTGCAGGAGAGACAGCTGACAGAAGTGTCCTCCTCCCACACAGGGGCCTGGCAGAACCAAGATGTTTCCTTTGAAACAAACACAGGCCCGAAAATGGGTCAAGTAATGCATAGTGGGAAATGTCGAATGCCTCCTACATTTGTCTGAATATAGTCCCGCCAGATGGCATTGAATAATAGATGCTTTACAAAGCCGAGCTTGGAGAGAGACGAAGCAAGGTGGGACCTCGACATTGTGGATTTCTTGGGTTAACATAGTACAGCTCGGGGGTTACGTTTCCATTCAGAGATGTGTGCAAGTAGCTGGGATGCTTGTTCTTTAGAAGTAGCTTTTAGCAGCTCAATGGCACCATAATGTGTGATGCTAGGTACACGTAACTATACTGTTTTTCTGAAAAGATATCACTGAGCATGAGTATCAACTATAGCAAACCTATATCAGGAAAACTGGATTTTCTAGCTTATTGCTAATCCAATGAGTAGACAGACAGACACAAAACTCAATTTCAATAAGCTTTTCTTAAGTCCAGACCTCTGATGAATAACCTTAGTCTCTGGAAGAAGCTACATCAGTTTTTAAAATTTTGTGTGGGAGCATCAGAGAGATTTCTAATATTTGGACTGTAATGCTGTTTTTGTTTTTTTTTTTTTTTCTTCTTCTTCATTCCAAGCATTGACTGACAAGCCAGAATGAATGAGATGATACTGGAACCACTGTCCAGAGAGACTCACGGCAGCTAAAGTGGGTGCAGTCTGTACACATCTGACAGGTCGCCGGCCTGTGAGATTCTGAGCTTGGTAACTCTGGGTGGTCATGTGCTGGGGTAGGCACACCAGAGGCGTAAGACGTGTGAGGCCACCCAACTGCTCTCCTGAAGAGAACTGAGCTTCCAAGAAGCGACTTGACTGTGGCCAACCTTCATGCCCGCCCACATCTTTTTGCCGCCTGTCAGCGACATGGACAGGTTTTGCCCTTATAGAAAGTGTTTGTGTTGCCTCTCTCTGGCTCATGCTACAGTGCCTGTGTAATAACAAAGGTGAGGCAGAGCAGGCCACTTGCCAGCTGCCGCTGTCCCGGTTTAGGTTGCTGTAGAGCCTCTTCCTGCTCTCTGCAGACTCTCCCGCCTCGAATCCATCTGCTCAGCCTTTCTAGCTTCTGCTTCCAAAACCATCCTGCTTGAAATCCCAGCAGTGGCCGAACGAGCCTGAAAACCCTTCGACCTGGCATTAAGGTTCTGTCCAGTTGGAATCAGACATACCTTAGAGCCACGCCCACACTCTGATGGTCAGATCAATTATGTTATTGGCTCTTCTGTGGTCTTACATCCCTCCACTTTCTGTGCTTACACAGACTGGTCTTGTAAAAGAGGATGTCTTCTTAAGGGATGTGCAGATGAAGTCCTCGTGGGGTTCAGAAGGAGTATGTTGAAGTGGGGCAGGAGGCTCAGAAAAAAAACCCATCACAAACTGTATTTTAGGGCTTTAAACAGGGGTTTACTAACTGAATAGAATAATCCCTGTATGTAATGAAGAAGTTGAAATTCAAAATACACTTATTTGGGAATAATAATGATTTTGAAATAAAAACTATTAAAGTGATTATAGCAGAGTTTTATTATATAGCCACTTAAGTTACTAGAAATTCAATTCTCATCCTTGTTTTATTAGATAAAATGCTTATAATATGAAAAACCAGGTAATCTCCAAGCTAAGCAGTTTATCTTTTGATCTGTTAATGTAAATGCTCTAACTTTATTATCGACACCTATGGATTTACACATTCCAGTCCTTCCTTGGTGGTCTGAAATGAACTAATTTACGTGTTACTTCTATTTTTCTCCATGCCTTTGCTTGTTACCATGGCATTTTGAGAACAGCAGAGGCTAGGGGGTCAAGTCTAGGACAGAAGACACCCATGTTTGCTGATTCTTTCTTGGATCTCTTCTGGATAAATTACTGCTAATTTTCCCTGATTACTCTGATGAGGTCAGCTGTATGATGTCTAAACATGACCCGGCTCTTGCATAACCAGTTGGCAGCTATATGCGAACTCCAGCTTAGTTTTCTCCTAGGTTTGAGCTACATTAGCAAGACTTCTTCCTCTTTGTTCGTAGTAAAAACATTTGTCACTCGTGAGTCTCACTGGACAGATGGCTGTATTTGTGAAGATGTGACTTTGGTGTGCTCATGGTTAGAATACAAGAACATAAAAAGGCCTCTTCAACCAAACTGCCTGGACTTAATTAAACTCTAGTGAGACCATTCATTAGTTGTACGACTTCAATTAATACAGGTAAACTTTGCTTTAATTTTGCCATCCATAAAATGGCAATGGTAAATATTGACCTAGCTCGTAAAACCACTGTAAGAAGGGAATGACTATCTACATGTACACAAATATATTTATATAATATGTGATGAAGTCAAACATACACATATGATATATAACATGAAAGAGTATTATAATCACACCTGCCACATACTAAGTGATTTATATTATTAGATATAGCTTAATATACTGAGATTCAAAGTCTTTCATAGGAACAGAAATAGTTGAATAAATTACTTGCTATGTTTTTGCCTACATATCTACTCTCAGAGCTAACCAATTTAAAAAAAAAAAAAACTTAGTTAATGGAGAGAGAAAGGGAAGGCGAGAGGACAACATTCAGAAGCTGGTTCTCTCCTTCTACCACGCGGGCTCTGGGCATCGAACTTAGGTTGCCAGGTTTGCGTGCAAGTGCCTTTACCTGCTGAGCCATCTCGCTGTCCCAACCCTTTCCACGTTATTAAAAACATATTTTCTTATTCTCTCTTCACTCGATTTCAAACTGCCGGCCTAAGGTCAATAAAACAGTTACAGATGATGCAGCCCGAGGCTGGAACTTATATGAATGGGTGGCGCGTGTGAAGACTAGGGCAACATGTGACGACTTCTAGGGCGGAAATTTTGGTTTATCTGCTTTCTTCTTTGAATCACTTGCACATGACTTGAGTGCCCGTGACATTTGGAATATTTAAAATATTGATCAGACGAACCGAGACGTTGTAAAAAAGCTGTGCTTGGTGGCAGATGTGAGCTTTTGGGGGAGTTGATCCCCCGCTTGGCTCCTCTGGCGACCCTCTCCATGGGGTGTGTGGAGGGAGGGGTTCTTCCAGCTCTGCTCTCCCTTCCAGCCACAGGAAACTGGGTCTGTGACGTTTCATTGGCTTTTGTCATTGACATGGACTGATTCCATTTGAGTTGAACAAGTGAGCTCTTCACAAGCCTCTTTTCCCAGTCACTAACCGTTTCCGAGTTTCCTGTGCTTCAGTGTTAATAAGACTTTCCATGTCTCTAGTGGACACTGTACTCTTTGAAGCTTGTTAAGATACACAGAGAAAATCATCTCTGAGAATTTGTTTGCCAGGGTTCACTTGCTGTGGGTTTCTCTTGTCAGTCCAAGCTGACCTTCAGCAGGAATTGCTAGAGAGTATCTCCTTCTCATCTGTGAGCTACCACACAACTCTGATCTCCGACAAACAGTGAAACTGAAAATGGACGATTCTGGCAGCTATTCAGGTGATCCTTTAGTTATATTGCTTTGGGTTAAATCAAAGTGAAACTTGCTGGTTCCTTTATCAATCATGCCCTCCCTTCGAGTTACATAATTTAGCTTCTGACTAGTCCACACCTCTGCCTCCTGACACTCACACATGTCTACCCATGCATCTGTGACCCACATGTTTTCTTCAAACGATGCCAGGAATCACAAGGATGGATGGAGGGTGCGTGTGTGTGTGTGTGTGTGTGTGTGTGTGTGTGTGTAAGATGGTCAAATATTCATAATCAATGAAGGAATTTATCTTAAAATTTAATGTATTTCTTTATCTTGGCCTTTTTTCCTTTCTTAGAAAAGATCTCTAAGCACTAGAAATATCTAACTTGTCATCAAGTATGATAAAAGTTTTACCATAACAAATGTTCCCGTAGTATTCCAACTCAAACTTGTTTTTCTATGAAGGTATTTTGTAACATAAATTGAATCAGAAAGTACATTGACCTGGTTGCAGAAGGCAGCACTGAAACTTTCAGGAGCAGGCAGCTCAACTTCCCTTTAAGAAATAAGTGAGCTACAACAAAATGTTCTCTCTTCCTTCCCATCCTCTGATTAAAACAAATCCAACTTAAACAAGCAACACATCTGTCTTTCCAGTTTGGAACAAACGTGTTGCTCTCTGTATGTGTGGGGCCCTGCTGGCATCCCCAGGAGCAGATTGTGTGGGAGCAAGGGTGTGGGGGTGTCTCCCTCTTCCCTCCCTCCTGCTCTACAGGATGCAGAAGGCAGGGAAAGGACGGCCCCAGGGTTTAACGTGCACCGAGTATCGCCCCGTCCTGTCTGCTGCAGCTCAGAACACTCGGTTTTTTACCCTGACATGATCCTCGCCCCCACGATGCTGAACTTACCATGTCTCCTATTTGCCCAAGGACCTCCCCACAATGCCCCATCTACTCCTCTATCCCTTTCCATCTGTTGTAAGCAGAGTTGAGTTTATTTTAAAGAAATAAAGCAAAACATATATATAAAAAAAAAAGCAAACACAAAACCCAAATTGCTCTTCTATGAAGACAGGGCCCATGGGACAAAGTGCTTCTCTAGGTGACCTGGAAGGTCGTGCTTAGTCATCTCACACTTGTTCCCTGGGGAACTCGTGTGTACAGACCGGCTGGGCAGGGCCGGGGCACAGCTTGTGACCCTAGGGTATGACACAATCCACTGGTTTTTGCTGGGAAGAATCACATCCAAGGTTCTACGGGCACATGCATGAAACCAGCAGGGTGGAATTCTCCCAATCAGTTATATCCAGCCTTTGTGAACGTGGTGGAGGCCACAGACCCGTTCTGCATCTGAACAGATTGGTCAAGTGGGGGCACAGGTTAGCACCTGTGAGCAAGGCCAGAATTATTCAGACCTCCAGAGTGACACAGGGGAGACTTTTCTCAGGAGGAGACTTTTGTTTTCTCTCCCCCACAAAAATAAACCCAATCAAAACAGTTTTTGGAGCAGCCGTCGGTGCGGCTCTGCAAGGATCAGGTGGTAATTCACAACCCACTGGATACGTGATGCTGTACTAAAAGGAATTGAAGCCTGTTGGGTTAATTACACAATATTAGGTACGAAAACAAACAGTGCAACACAAAACATAGCTACGTCATTATTGGCAGTAAATGTTAACTCTAAATAAGTGCAACCTGTCGACAAATGCTCGCCGGAAACTAATCAAAACAAAACAAAACAAAACAAAACTTGATGGATAAAACATGAAAAAAAAATTCTCACCGAGAATTTTTTTTTTAAAATATCAGCACTCATTTAGAGTTCGGGATTTGTGAAAGAAAGCTTTAAAAGGAGCAAACCTGATTGGCTGTGGCTGTTGCTGCGAAGGGGACACTTGTTGCAGGAGTTGTTGCTGCAGAGACAGTGGCGGACGTAGCGCTGTGCATCATGGGTACTTTCAGGAGGGGAACCATGGGAGCAATGAACAGGAGGGTGTAGCATTATGGTAATAGAAGTGGTATTTTTGGCATGGTGAATATCAGAGCAGCAAGCCATCATGGTTAAACCAGCAGATGGCATGCAATCACAAGGCAAAGCAAGGAAGCATGGGAGAGAAATAAAAAAGGGAAAACAGCTTATTACAAGTACAATTAAAGGAAGTTTTAAAACATAATCAGTGATTCCCAGAAAGGCCAAAGCAGGTAACTTTTGGGGGACGTATTTACAAACATTTCTGATAAGATATCCTTTCCCAATTTGGAGTGCCCCGTGGAAACATGGTAGCAGTTTCTGAAACCATGAGTGACATCCAGTGACGTGAGCAATGAAGTGAGTTTCAAAGCATCGTATGCCCAGCTCAAGACTGGATGCTCTTTGGAATTGTAATATACGTATTTTTCCAATTTGAAATCACATCTGTAAACTGGAACTGCTGTGGGCTGCATTTTATCTTGATTAATAAGCAACAGCAGGGCAAAAGGATCGGCCTTGGTGTGGATTTCAATGACGCTACTATGAAATAGCAGGACAAGGTTGCCAAGGTTTATCATTCTGGAACGAAACTAGTCCATCTGTCCTGAAGACAGACCTGCACCAGGGCGCTGAATGTGTGATGAGAGTGAAATATCATAAAAATTTCATATCTAAGGGAAAGACGAGCTACCGCAAACCATCACAAATCAGTCAGTCCTTAGAAGGTAAATTAAGCAAGGGCATTCTGACATTGGGTTTCAAAATACAACCGTGTATAATTTATTTCCGAAATAAATACTTCTGGGAAACTCTGATAATTCTCACACACAGCAAAGAGGAGATAAAGGCACACCACTATGAAACTTCAGAACATTGATGAAATTAGCCTGCCTCTCTGTCTTATGCTAAACCATATAAACTATAAAGAGAAACAAAACACAAATCATTAAAAAGCAGACTTCTACTTCTGGTTCTATGTCTTTGCAGTGATTGTTCTAGTACAAGAAGTCACATTAAAAAAAAAACCATCATTTTTCTTAAATCCACAAGTATACTTTATATGTTAACTCTAAAGCCAAAAGTCTACTTCCTACAGCATTTCTACCATCTCTGAAACAAAGTTCAAACAAGTGAAGGCATTGAACATCATAGAAGAAGACAAATAAAAAAAGGTTGAAACCTACCAATACTGGTAGCGGGTGTCATGCACAAAACTGACCCTGAAGTCATGCAATGGTGGGTGGAAAAAAAGTGAATAAAGGGAAAGAAACAGGTTAGCGGTTTAGAGTTAACATTCAGAGTGAGAACGAAGCACAACCAGAAATAAGTAGGGTTAGTTAACAGTGTTCATTGTCGGGAGAGACACACGTAGGTCGGATTTACTTTAAGCCGATAGATAACATTCCATGCTCATGCTCAGAGATGACTTCTTATACTCCTTGTTTATCTGATCTGCATGAACTAGTGCGAGTGACATGTGGTAGAGCCACAGTGTCGTTCCTCTAAGACCTCAAAGCATGTTACAGACATTATCAGGTTAATCCTCCAAGGTGGAGAGCAGGTATTTTTACAGATGAAAAAATCTGAGGCAGAGCCACTCCTCCAAGGTCACACGCAGTGCGAGTCAAGGTCACACAGCACGTGGGTCAAGGGCAAGGTTGGAAATAGAATTTTATTCTGAATCTGGGTCAGACTGCATGTACGTGAGGATCCACTGTGCGTGCAGAATCAAATATCTGAGGATGAAACTTCCCGTGTAGGCAGTCATATGAAAGTAAGAACGGTAAGCTTTCTATCCTCCATAGCAAAAGTTGGTTGAGCAAGACAAGGGGATTTTAGGTTATGAAGACCAGTAATGTTGCCTGAGGTTTCTACGCCAGGTGAGGCATGTTTGTCTGGAATCCACTTTCTAATGGGAGCGTCACCCAGTAAGGAGGGACCCCCAGTAAAGAGGGTCCCCCGTAAGGAGATCTAAAGACTATGAGGTGGGTCACAGAGGATGGGAAGTGAGCAAGCTCCCAGGCTGGGGGTGGGGGGAAGAGGGGTTATGTCACCCTTCCGCTAAGGTGGCATCTGAGAGATGGGGGACTGCAGGACACCTCAGGGTGGTGTCTGAGTGGGTGGGTGGCAGAAGGAGCAGAACTGCCTTGCTGTGGGTGGTCTGATGAATGTTGTGAGTCACACAGTTCTGCGTGTGAACAGGAATGCATGTCCTGGAGGTCTGGGTCCCGCCGCCGGCTCTGTTCCTCCAGGGTGAGCAGCAGAGCTGGTGACTGAGGAGCTGAGGAGCCCACCCTCCCAGGTGTCGGGGAGGTGGTCTGTAATGGATGCAGGCAGACCTGCTTAGGGTGCAAAAGCCTTCTGAGACACGTGATGTGGAGAGAGGGCAGGCTTATGCATCTGATGAGCACTTCATGACCCGAGACCCTGCGCTGGCAGTGGCTGTGCTGGCAGTGGCTGCCTGGCAGTGGGCGGGCACTCCTGCGTCAGTCAGCGCGGGGCTGCGCACTGCTCGCTCCTGTCTCACACCTGCCAGTACCTCCAACTCAAAGGCGTACCAGTCAGCATCGTCTGCACTGCATGCTCCCCTCTTTCTCCAGCCCTGTCCCTCTCATCTTCAGAAAGCTACCTATGCATACATTTTCACTTCCTCCCGCCCATCTGTTCCTCAGGCCTTTCCCAGTGGTTTTGCTTTCCACTTGGCTTCTGTTTTCTCGTGCCCTCACCTGGTGTTGCTCAGCAGAAGACTCTGGACCTGGTTACGAGCCTCAGGAAGTCACTTTCTTTCCTGGATTGTTGGAAACATGTACACACACACACACACACACAGCGACACCATACACACGTACACACCCATATGCCATACATATACACACATACGTACCCCACACCATACACACATACATATTCCGTATACCATATACACCCCCACCCCCACACCATACACACCCCCCACACATATACACACACACCTTGAATCACACACACACACCCTCACACCTATATACCCTACACCATACATACACACACTATTCGCACACATACACCCCACATCATATACATACCATACCACACACTGCCCACCATACATATACACACACCCCATACCACACACACTGAACACCACACACACATACACTGCACACCACACACACACCATACACATACACCCCTCCACACACACATGCATACACAACCCACACTTCACACACACTCCACCCCCCCATGCCCCACCACACACACACACACACACACACACACACACACACACACACACACACACACACTGATCTTAGAAACTCCTGCTGGGTTCTCATCCTTCCCAGAATCTCTGGAACTTTCCGATGCAGCCCTGCGCCCCTGTTGTCCGCCCCTTTGGCTCCTGGATGTTTTTCCGCGCACACTCTTCAAAGCTCTCAGGAAGCTGATGGCTTCCACATTTTGGTTCTTGCCGATCGCCCCTGGGCCCCTCCGTGGAGCTGTGCTGCCCACCCTCCACCTGCCTCACAAGGGTCTCCAGAGCAACGTGTTAAACTGCTCTTCCCACGCTACCTCCTCCTCCACGCCACAGCGCACCGGGTGGGCAGAACCACCCCAGGGGAGCTCTGGCCCGATGTCACTTCCCGACGACCCCAGGAGCAGAAACATGGTGCTTCTGAGACGTCGCTTGCGCCTGCCACCCGCGCATCACTACCCCTGCTCCAGCTGGGTGCCAGCGTCCCCCTGGCCTTCCGGTCTCTCTCTAGGGTCTCTCTCTAGGGTGGGCTTCACTCCGCTGGCTGACCTGTCCCTCCTGCACAATGCCGTGCGCTTCTCTTCTCCGAGCTCTTCGGATTAGCCTTTCGCCGCCTTCAGTGGGATACATTCGCCCCCCAAGCTGTCTTCCTGGTCTGGAATAATCCTTGGCCACTCTTTCAGGTCTTCACCTTCTAGGTGTTGGTATGTTGTACCTCGGGGTTCACCTCCCCTCTCTGCATAGCTTTCCTGTGTCAATCTCACTGAGCTCTTTTCATTCACAGTTCTACAAATTTACATTTACATGGGTTTATTTGCACCCAGTTTCCTCATTAGTCTCCTGCAAACCCAGAATCACATGGATTCTGCCTGGCTAGGACACCAGGGTCCCCGAGGCAGTCCACGCGGCGTGAACGTTCCCAGTCCTCAGTGGGGGACATATGGAGAGAACTTTAGTGTGAAAGAGCTCATATTAAAGTCAACCCTGGCTGGATTCAAAGGGAACCCCACTTGTTCTCCCATTCTGCCATGGACAGGCAACTTGGAGAGCTGTCCCTGGTCATGCCTCTGAGCGTCCCCAGGGGAGCCAATCACCACCAGCCCTGGCAGCCACATGGGGCTGGTGCAGGTGTGTCTCTTGGGCTTTGGTCCTGGCTGTGCCAGAATTCATTGGGTGGGTCTCTCTCTCTGTCTCTCTCTGTCTCTCTCTATCTCCTGGCCTAAAAGAACTGTGAATCTGGGAACGTGCCTAGCTACCAGAGGTGGTCTCGCCTGCTTTGTAAGCCGTGTCACTACCTGTCACCTTGTTCCCTCCCCTCCTTCTCCCACAGTCCATGACAGGACCCTGCGTCATGACCCCCGCTGACGAGTCCACACTTGCCAGTCCTTCCCCAACGGCAAGCTCTTAATTTGCTTCCAATCCCTAGACTTCTGCTGCCTGCGGGAATCTTACTTCTCTGCCCGCTTACTGCTGTAGGAGATGCTGAAGGCAGATACGTCCCCTCTTGGCCTTTCGTCCTCACACACGCACACTCAACCCTGGGCTCTTCCTTCATGCTCTGTGCTCTGGTTTTTACCTGGTTCCGAGACCCTTTGCCTGCCAGCTGTGGGGGCCAAGTGTACCATGTGCCTAAGATATGTCTGCTGAATTGACTCTGATAATAATGTTTAATTCTTACTGACATAGTCCCCAGCAAGTATGGACAAAGTGGTGTGAAAACCATGTAACATCTATAACTTCTTAACGCTGGCCAATGGAACTAGAATTCTCCACGTGTACTTTCGAGGTAACGAAGTAAACTGAGGAAGGATTCTCAACACTGGGCAAGGTCTGAGCTAGACCCTTCCACTTCTCGCATAATGAAATATATCAAGGAAGGGTCTGGGGTCGCCTTTGTCCTCGCGCGGCTGAGGAATTTTGTGAGGTTTCTTATGTCACGAATAAAGCCTGCTAAAATATTTGCTGCTTTGATTGGCCAAATATTCTGGTTCTTATGAACCAGTTATCTGGATAATCCTGTACGTCATCTTGCAGCGAGTGTAGACACAAACTCAGTTTTTCCATCTGCAAAGTATCTATAACTCCTGGAATGATACTAGCAGGATGAGGCATCCTTAAGAATACTGATAATGTCTGTAAGAACATTTACAGTAACTCAAACAAACCTGTTGGAGAAATGCCAAAAATGACTGTGCTGCTGTATTTGTAACTACGTGGTTTTACCACTTTTTTTGACACAGAAAACTATAACTACTTGGTTAAAATAATCCCTACCAGAAAAAAAGAAAAAGAAAAAAAAACCCCACCCACTACAAATATGCTAAGACATCAACCAGGGTGGTGATTATCTTAGTGTAATGACAGAGGGGAAAAAAACCCCACATGGAGTGTGATATTTATACTAAAATCTTTAGGGTCTGAAGGGCATGATTCTACATCCAAATTGCATGTGTCAACGGGAGAATTGTAATAGCCTATCAAAATTTTACTTCATAATAAAGGTTAACCTCCAGGAGAACAGTAACAAAATGTTTCGACTTCATATCTGTCATAATTGCTTGTGTGAAACAGTTACAGAAAAATAAAATTTTTCTATGTAAAAATAATGGGCTGGCCATGTGCTAAGTCATAAAAATTACTTTTAACCACCACCACTGGTAGGCAGAGATTTCAAATTAATAATAATGATTATCATGATCATTTTTGAAATAAAGTTAAAAACACAGTTTACAAAAAAGACACCCCCAAATCAAAAGAAATCGGCCATAAACAGGGAGATTTCTACTACAGATTTAAGTGGGAGAAAGCTTATGCTAATTTCATTTTATAAAATCCTTTTTCATCTCTTGAAAGAAATATTACATTTCTTGGACATCCAAATACCATTTTAGAACCACATGTCTATCTATTATACTTTTCACAACATATAACAAATGGAAATATTTTTAATTCACAGAACGGAGTGGACTAAGTAATATCCCTTTGCCTTCCAAAGGCCACGCACAGTAGGGGCCAATATGGTTGAGTTGTTCCTATCGAACCCACCAGAGGGCAGTCACAGCAACTAATACCTTATACCGGTCATTAGTAAGTGTTTCATCAGGATCAGTCACGTTATTGTTTAAGGGATGTTATTCGTTCTTGCTTTGGAATTACTTAAGAGGTTTACTGGTGACATCTTAAAGGAAAGATGCTTTCAGTGATTTAGTCAACCAGTCATTCTGGATTGGAACTTTACATATGCATTTAGAAGGCTTTGATCTAGGGTATATTCCCAGGAGAGCAATGTCACTCTTAATGGTTCTTCATGCTTTTTCATCAGCTTTTTCCATCTTTTGCTCTCTTAAAATATGTAGTGGGCACAAGGTCTAGAAGGAGATGCGTGTATTAACCATATAGGACCTAGGGTAGGCTGACCTGGTAAATACGTTATTTTAGGTGGTTACGAGGCAGGCTGAGCTCTAACAGCACGGGGATGTCACTGATTAAGGTTGTAATATTACAAAGTGAAGCTATTTTAAAATTGATACAGAAACTAAAATAACTCTAAAAATCATTTTTCTGGTCTAATTTTTTTGTTATTCTAAATGTAGCTGTTAGCAGGTAACTAATTCATTTTAAAGTCTAATAGATTTTAGACAAAGAATATCACAGAAATGTTTGCCTACCTTCTTCTGATTCTATCTTCTCATATACTGTGGAATTTAGGGAAATGAAGAATAACTTAGAACTGTCCAATGACAGATTAGGAAACCTTTTAAAATGAGACTTGCTTCTAATTCATTACCACTTGCATGAAGAACTGATTTTGAAAAGCTAATGGGCAGTTTTTCCAAAGAGGGTTCAGTTATCTCCTGTTTTAACCAGAAGGTAAAAACCAGTTTAGCCAAGCTTGTTGTTTGTAAATGGTGTGTGTGTGTTGCGTGCGTGTGCGTGTGTGTGCATGTGTGTATAGAGGGTGGGATCCCCTGCATGAATGGGTCTGTAGCCAGGCGACTGAGAAGCATGACACTATTCTTCTGTGGTGTGGCCCTTTGATCTGATTTGGGGAGGCCTTTGGGGAATTGAAGTGGGTGCCTTGTGGGGTGGGACAATGGTGTGTACCCTGAACATAGGCACAGGGGAATAATGCAGCACAGGCAAAGGTACAGAGGGCTGTGTGCTTTTCAGTTTTTTCATCTGTAAAACAGTCAGTAGGAGGAGGAGCTCTACCCAGAATCCTCTGCTCTGAGCTCCGGTGTTGATCGGATCTCCTAGCGGCTGGGAGGTGAAGGAATCACACTGGGCTCAGCATTGGATCCCAGAAGGAGGGTGACAGCTGCAGACATTTATGAACTTAGTGAAAGTTGAGAAGGAGAGAGGGAGAGAGAGGGTGGATATAAACGTATGTGTAGCAGGATTGATTTAATCTGAACAGCCTGGTACTTTTTAGTGCTGAGCACAGAGGTAGAGAAAAGGTTAGTATTTCCTGGTATTGCTATTTGTAGGACACCGAGTGTTAAAGGACAAATTTCAATTGTCTGACATCAAAGGTCTTATTTACATAGACAACTGCACAGGGCGTGTAAATACAAGAAGCCAAATCTCCCTACTGCTCAGGTGAAATTCTCTTAAATATTTGGCTTTAGAATCCCACCGCTCTTCAAGGTTACCAAAGCGAGGTCGGTGGGGTCTAGGTATCTAAGGCCATGATGCAGCATCAGGCTGGACTGCACCGTTAAATGCAAACTAGATGCCCCCGAACAGCTCGAAGAAATGAGAAGGAAGCACATGACGGGAGGGGGGGACACGGAGGACAGGAGGGCGCGTACCTGTGGGGATGAACGCCGCGTGCTGCTGCAGCTGTGCACTGGCCAGCGCCTGCTGGTAGTGGAGGACGTTGGGGTTAAAGACCGAGCTGGCACCGTTGCTTTTTTCAAGTGCTTGTCTCTTTGGTAAAGGGTGAAGAGCACCGGGAGGAAAGGCCTGAAACAAGCATTCGAGACGCTGTGTCTAACCGCCAGCCACGGGCACTCCAAGTCCACAGAGATCATCATCAATTGCAACGAATTTTATTTAAAAAAAATAAAAATTAAAAAAAAGAAAAGACAGCTAAGGAGATGCCTCCGCCATGCACCTTAATTTAAACAGCGGCAATGTCGGATGAGTGAGAATTTGTTATTGAGAGCGAAAGCATGATTTCGGGTAATCCAAAACAGTAGCATCTCAACTAAAAGAAAGGGAAACTATCATCAAGCAACAACAATGAGGGGAAAATGCCTCTGGCTTTTAAAACAGGTTTAAACTACTCTAAGGGAGAGAAAGAAGCATTTGTGTTATTATCGATAGCTATTCTCCAGCTACATGGCAATTTCTTGAATTTCACGGTTAATAAGAATTACAATGAACATTTTCTGAGGTAACTTAAATTTGCCTCACTCTTTTGGACAAGGTATTAAAGATTTGTTAGGATTAATTTTATTTCGCAAATTATGTATGAAAATGAAATGACTATCAACACCTTATAGAATTTCCTCCATTTTAAATTAACAATAATGATTGGCTGCAACAGATATTTTACAAAGAATACAAATCTCAGATGGTTCTCTGAAAAGCTACATGCAAAGCGAAAGGTGAAAGGTCAAAGTACCAGGTCTACAGTTGCTTCGAGAGGTCGCTTCATTGCTTTGGCAGTCGACTGAGTCTTTTAATAACAGGCAGCGAGCACATGATGGCAGTGGGCCAATGGGATTCAAGCGAATTAACATACAGGTAAACAGCAAGCAGAGGTGCATCATGGGAACGGCATTGCATTGTGGATAGGTGAGAAGGAAAAAAATATTCTGAATGCAATATACAACGTACAAAACACTAGGCATGCACAACAACAAAAATGTTCTCTAAAGAAATGAATATTACACCTTAAATTAGTATTGAAGCAAAAATGCATCTACTATACCTTAGTTAAAAGCATATAAGAGAGTAAAATATAGATGTTTGAAATTCAGGAAAGTTAATCAAAACAGCAGCTTGCATACATACCATAAGCATTTTTTATATTGCTTCAGAAAAAAAAAAGCAAAACTTTCAAGGGCCATTGGACCAAAGAACTTCTGATAAGTTAGTTGAAACATCGCTAATGAGGAAATCAAGGGCGATTTCCATTGAAATGTTCAGAAGACTTTTTTTTAAAAATTCAGATCTAACCTAACAAAATGGAGTGGCCAACTGAGACAAAAAGAAATTCAGGCAAAAAATATTCAAACACAAGATTATTTAGGCAAAACTGTTTGGGTTTGGAGCTGTATTTTTTGTCTGAATCATGTAGAAATTGTCTCAATTCTCTTCCTCACTTTGCTGCTGGGGATTATCCAATGTGGACTAATGTCCAAAAATTGATCAGTTTTGACTTTAAAAAGTAAGTTCCCCAAATATTTTACTTTTATTCCATTTTCCTGTTTCTAGTAACTAACTTATCATCCATTCTGCTTCCGCTACATTTGGAATTATTACTTCAAACAACTTACCGGCTTATACTAAGAAAATACCTTTAAAAAAGGTATTTATTATCCTCAGGTTTGGAAATAATTTCTATTCAGTAATTCTGTTTGTATTTTTAGCTACTGATTAATCAAAGTGAAACTCTTGCTAGAAGAAGTATATAGCAAAAAGCTAACAAAGCAAAGAACCGCTTCGAGATTAGAAACAAAGTGGTATTTTCGATATCACCATACTTTGGGAAAGGCAGGCTCACTTAGACACCTGAAGCAGTCATAAATATGGATTGATTTAGACCATAATGAAAAATTTTCCTCTTCCGGTTAATTGATAAAAGATGGAAAAATTCTATGATGGAATTCTGTGAAAATAAAGAAATTCAAAGGAGTTGCTTCATTGAAAATCAGAAAAATGGAGTATCCCTTTCCTATGTTTGGCACAATAGGTAAATCCCAAAGGTTTGACCATGATTTAAAAACTCATATTCTGACATTCAGAGACAGAAATGGCATTTGAAATAAAACCAGATGGTGCTCCACCCTCAACCTGGGAGAAGAATCAGGATACTTGCTTGGGCCAAAGGAAGGTCGCTCATTAACATGTGATGATTCAGGATAAAGACCCTCACAGGAGAGAGCTTAAGCACTGTGGCAGTGGGAAAAGAGACTAGAAATAAACTGGGACGGCCCATAACCAGAGGATGGCCAACCGTCAATAGAATGTTCTAGAAGGCAGTGTTGATAAAGGCCATCAAATAATAGAAATCAATATAGTAAAAGTAAAAATTTGAACATTAGGGACAACACAAGCCACGTTTCCTGGATATTTTGTTCTTGTTTTTTTTTGGTTGTTGATTTGTTTCTTGAACACAAGGTCTCACTCTGTAGCCCAGGCTGGCCTTGAACTCATGACAATCCTCCTGCCTCAGCCTCTGGAGTGCTGGGATTATAGGCACGAGCCACTGTACCCAGCATAGCTTGGATATTTTAAAATATGCTTGATATCATTAGACTTACATGATGTTGCTGTTTATGTAAAATCTTTTTCCCCTTATAGGTTCACACTGTTAAATAATAGGGTGCTAGTTCTGTCTTGAGGGTCGGCCAATCTCTATTAACTCAAGAAGGGCTTCACGAGGCTGTTCTCCTGAGAGCGTGCGCTGAAGGCTGACAGGCTGCGTTCAAAATCGCTTTGACCTCAACTTTCCAGACTGTTTTCCTCTTTATCTCTTTCGGTCCTACAACTTGGATTTTTTTTGGATTTTCTCTGATTTCTTGGATTTTCTCTGATGTTTTGCCCAGAAGAGTCTCTAAATGCTGGCTTCATGAACAAAATTTGATTTTCTTTTTTTCCAAAAAAGCATCTTTCAATGACACCTTCAGATCAAATAACAAATGTCGATTATTTTTTGGGGGGGGGTTAGGATTGTGAGTCTGCTGAAACCTAATTTCTGCACAGTCTAGAAATGAAAAGAAACTAGAACTGTAAGGAACAGATCTCGGAAGTGATGTCACGTCTCTTCTTTCCTTGCACAGCATGTTTTCTTGAACAGATGAAAAATCTAAATAAAATTGGGGGTTTTATGTGTACTGCATCATGAAGCATATATATGGAATGCTTTTTGAAAAAGTTCCTTATGTTCTGGAGTCGAAGTTTTAGAGTCTTTCTTGAGTCCATTTAATAAAAATAAGGGGAGAATTCCTACACTAGTAACAGTGACATCCTGGCAGCAAGCTGGTTGGGGGGGGGGCGCTGGCTGTGTGGAGTATTAATACCTTCTCATTGCAAGCGTCACTCCATTTGTCCTTCTAAATTAGGGAATAACACAATAGTCTTCCTGTAATGCTCTGAGCAATCCTGCTCCTGGGGTAAGAATCTGATTAACGTTTCCACCTGGACCTAGGCCTGTCTCAATTCAACTAAAAAGACAGGACAGATGTGGCAGTTTCATGTCACTGTCTGAAAGACGCTGGCTTCTGTTCTGAAGCTACATCTCTTTGGCTTGCTGGCCACTAAAGCTGGAGCAAGGTCTCACGACTTCTCAGAACTCCCAACATGGGTATAGTGTAACAATCCAAAGCTGTGGGAACCGGCTGGCATCCATCGCGGTGACCTCCACGCGTGCTGATGGTATGCACAGACACGAGGAGGAGGAGGAGGGGTCGCCGCAGCGCTCGGCTGTGGCAGCTGACTGGGAGGCTGCGGGACCACCCTGTCCCCATCAGCCGGGTGACCTACCATGGACATACTAGGCACACTGTCCCTTCACCGGCTGAAATTGGAATTAGTCTTGCACATTAGCACTAGCACTTCTAGGAAACAGGCAGATGGAATCAGGGCACGGATGTCAGGCCTGAGCTCTGTATCATGGTCTTTATCTCCATAGGTACTTGAGCTGTAGGGATGCGTGTTTTCATATTCATTCCCAGACCCTCCCGCCCTCCTCATGGTGAGAGAAGGTCACCGAGATGCAGGGAAAAGCCAGTTGTAACTCCTGTGGTGTTGACAAGGATAGCCACCAAGGGGACAAAATGATGTCTCATGACTGTCTCCCTCATTAGAACTGGTGTAGAAAATACTGTTTTCTACAGGAGATGTAAGGAAGTGTCCATAACGGTATCTCAAGCCATCGTCTGTGTGATTGGGGGGGGGGGGGAAGCTGGACTTTGAGGGCAGAACTGACCTACCAGGAGAGGAGGGCAGGAGAAAGGAGAGAGAGGCCTGCTGGTGTGAGTTTCTGCACCCCAAGCTTCCTGAGCCCTGCTTTTCCTCTTTCTTCCACAGAGGCACAGATCTAGTCAAATCTAACTCTGTCATTTCAGTGACCTCAGAGGGCATCGTCTTAAAACTAGAATTCTGACTAGCCTTGGTGATATCCTGAGTGCCCAACCGAGATTTGTAAAAAGAACATGCTTCATGCCCAAGAGTCAGCCCATCAAGGTAAATTGGTGCTGGCTAGAGACAAAGATTGCACATGAGGCTGGTGAGACAGCTGGGCAGGTAAAGAGCCTGCTCACAAACCAGGTGACTTGAGTTCGATCCCATGGTGGGAGGAGGGAACTGATTTCTAAAAAGGTGTCCTTTGACCTCCCTCGTGAGCTGTGGCATGCATGTGTGTGCATGTGCTCTCTCTCTCTCTCTCAAATAAATAAATGAATACATAAATATTAAGAAAAGAAAGTTATTACAAAGAAAAATGTCATAGAATGAGATCTTCACCAAGCAGATGGAAAATGAACTCCTCCCACTGGATAGGTATGTAAAGGAGTATTTCTCTAGGCAAATAACTCTTTTTAAATAAGCACTGAATTATTTGTACATGATATAATTTGTACTGTTTCAATCCCCCCTTTCATTCCCAATTGTGATGACTTTTGGAGACCTCTCTTTTACTAGAACCCAAAATGGGAGAGTTTCTCTCTTTCCAAGGCCTTTGGACACAGATATATTTGTTTCCATGTAATGTCTGATGGCAGGAGAAAGAACACGGAAGGGACAAGATTTCTCAGGGAAAACAACAACAACAAGCCATCAAGATAGATGAGAGATGTTCTTCTGCAGGTTCTTGAGGCGGCAACGCTTTGTGTACATGTTAAGTCAGAGCAGGACAGGCTCTGTCTTCTGGTCCTAATGTAGGTTGGGCCTTCCTAAACGCCACATAAAAATGCTGAGGGGAGCTTGTCTCTGGGGAGGAGGAGGAGGGAAGAGAGGAGGACGAGGAGGGAGAGGAGGGAGAGAGAGAGAGAGAGAGAGAGAGAGATCCTCTTCTATGTCAGTTGTTATGTAAGGTTGCTATCAAGACTCTTTTTTTTTTTGCATGCATGGGTGTGTGTATGTGTGTGAAAGACAGAGAAAGAGAGAAAGAAAGAAAGAGAGAGAACCTCTTCTATCTTGGTCAGTTTTTATTATGTGAAGTTGCTAGCTAGAAAAATTTTTTTTGCATTTGTACATGCGTGCGTGCGTGCGTGTGTGTGTGTGTGTGTGTGTGTGTATGTATGTATGTATGTATGTGCATCAGAGGGCACTGTGTGTGTCCATGGAGGCCCAAGGGTGACTTGGGAATCATCTCAGATTAACTACAAGGTTTAAAGTGGCTACTCTCATCTCTAAAGTCCTGCTTTGCTTTGGAATGAGTCCCCCCTGCCCCTCAGGGCTCCTCAGGCATTTCTAGGTGGGGTTGAGGACCACTACTGATCTCCCTTCAACACACTCTTTATTGATTCTCCAGCAGGCTGGCAGGACTCTCAGTGCTTCCAGCGAATGAAGGTCCCTGCCTGAAGTTTGGACCAGCCCTGCAGAACATGGATCAGAAGCATGAACCACGTGGTATCAAGGGTCTCAGCCTTCTTGTGCGCTAGGGCCACCAGTGAGCTTCAAAAGGCTCGGAACGGCCCAAGCCACGGCAGATGGACGGCGCCAGATGCTTGGGCGTAGGGATCGCTGACCTGTCCTCTTCCAGCCCTGGAGTTCTCTCCAAAATGCAGCCAAGCTCAGTCAGTGGGTGTTCTAAGCACGTGGTCCCTCCAGTGCTACCGTGCATATGAAATACCTAGGGATGGCTTAAAATGAACATTCTGATCTGGAAGCTGTAGGCAAGGTCCGAGGTCTGGAGCTGTACCAGGCTCCCAGGTGACCTTACGGGAGTGGCCGCCCACCTAAGGGTGGCGAGAAGGATCCAGGAGGTGAGCCTGGGCTACAGGTTGTTAGGTTGTTTAAGTTCCGTGGAGCACATCTGTTTTCATTCTTTTCATGAATCGCTGTCCTGCATCAAACTGTCCAGGGTTTGTTGCAAGCACTGCTTTGGTGATACATAAAAGGGGGAGGATACTAGGAACGCTATCCTTGAGATAGACACTGGTCGCTGGGCGTCTCTTAGTCAGGGTCCTCCTCCCTGGCTGCTCTAAGGCAGCAGGCTGCTTTAAACGCCTTGTCTTCCACTCTTGGGTTCGGGGTGCACCTTCTGGTTCATTGCATTGCCCCCTCCCATCGCCCAGACCTTCTTTTGGAAAGACCCAGTTTGCACTGCACAGACTCCCATCTGGGCCGCAGCGGCCACAGATGTTCGCTTCCCTGCACCTTAGGGATTTAGTTATTGTGAAGGAGGGCGGGCAGGGCAAACAGAACCAAACAAAAAGGGGGTGTGGAGGGGACCAACAGAACTTAGGCAGCGGAGCAGCGGGAATGGCAGCCTTGTCTCCCAGCTGTCCGACCCCGAAGCACCGCGGGCCGGGGAGGCGCAGCACGGGGCGGGCGCACGGGCCGCGCACTTACCATGACGGTGGCCGCGGCTGCGGCTGCCTGGGCGGCCACCGCGGCCTGGTTGGCTTGGTGCTGCGCAGCTTTGATTTTGGCCTGCAAGTGTGCAGGAGGGTGAAAATATTTGCATTTCTCCCTCATGCAACGCCCCTTTATGTAATCCATACAAACGGTTACGGTGTTGTCGTTGGTGTCGATCATGGTGCTGTCTGCCGGGTGCGCAAAGCGGCAGTCGGTCTCTCCCCGGGCACAGTTTCCTCGCTGGAATTCCCTGCACACCTGCGGCGAGGGAGAGAGCGCTGCGGAAGCCGGCCGGGCCAGCCAGGGTGGAGGGGAGGCAGGGGGCAGGGGAAGAAGAACAGGGAGAAGAAAGGAGGAGGAGGAGGAGGAGGAGGAGGAGGGAGAGGAAGGGACAGAGGAAGAAAGGAGGCCATCCAGAATAAAACTGTCATTCAGAGCCCGAGTAACCAGAATCACTAATTGAGTTTTGGGTCGTACTTTCTTCTAGAGTGAGTATTGAAATGGAGAAAATCTTAAATCTGTAGCTTACCTTAAACATCAAAGAAAAACAAATGAACAAAGCCTCTTCGTTCCTGAACAGCATAGTATATGCTTGCTTTCTATCTATCTATCTATCTATCTATCTATCTATCTATCTATCTATCTATCTATCTATCCATCCATCCATCTATCTATCTGTCTGTATTTCTCTTTCATGTATTTATCTATTTATTACCTGTTTATATCTCTATCAACATCTACCCATCAATCACCTATCTCTATCGTCTAGACTATCTATGTATCTATCTCTTCTATCATTCGTGTATCATCTCTCATTTTTCTATCACCTGTTTATATCTCTATCAACATCTATCCATAAACCACCTATCTCTATTATCTGTCTACCTACCTATCTATTCATCCATCTACCCATCCATCCATCCATCCACCCACCCACCCACCCATCCATCCATCCATCCATCCATCCATCCATCCATCCATCCATCCATCCACCCACCCGTCCACCCACCCGTCCATCCATCCACCCACCCGTCCACCCGTCCACCCACCCGTCCACCCATCCACCCATCCATCCATCCATCCATCCATCCATCCATCCATCCATCCACCCACCCACCCACCCACCCACCCACCCACCCATCCACCCACCCATCCATCCACCCATCCACCCATCCACCCACCCACCCATCCACCCATCCATCCATCCATCCATCCATCCACCCACCCATCAACCCACCCATCCACCCATCCATCCATCCACCCACCCGCCCACCCATCCACTTCTCTCACAATGCCTGAGTGGCCACAGTCACGCATGCACACACACACACACACACACACACACACACACATCAGTAATCTACGCTGGCAGGCTCTTCATGGATGCTGTTTCTATGCATGGAGAGGGTCTCCCTGTGAGTCAGCTACCATGAAGCACAAACGCCTCTGGGGAAATACACACATCCCCTCTCTCTAAGGATGGGAGCGAGGGCCAACCATGTGAAGACTCCCATTTTCCCATCTCCTCCCTTGCTTTGTGAAAATAACTTACACCCTAAAGTCATCAAGTACAGGAATGATAGCACCTAAGACCTCTGAACTTTCATTTGATAGTGTTATTATATTTGAAGAATACATATTCTTCAAACATAAATTATATTTGAAGAATATATTATATTTGAAGAAACAACAGAAAGAGATAAGGAATAAATGGAGGAGATAGAATAAGTCAGAAATACCGATTTTCCACAAATCCTTTTTAACCACCGTTTTTCCTGAAATCTCAAAACAACTCAAATTCTCCAGTCTCTGAGACTCTGAACCGCAATTTTACTATATAGAGGAAGGCTTCTTTAGACACTGTGATTTGGATAGAGACAAATGAAATAAGATGAAGGCAGGTGAGTGCTGCCGGTCCGTTCCTTCCCTGCTAGCATGCTACTTCTTCTGACTCCACTACCACGCTCACTATTCATGTGAGCGCTGGTTCTGTCTTGGTCCAGTGGTGCTACATGAAAGGCCACTCCTATGAAGACGGGTCTCGCTGACCAGAGGCCAGGCAAGGTTGGGGACCAGCAGGACAAATCCCAAAGCCCTTCACAATCTCCTCCCACTTGGGTATTTGCTAGTTGCTAGTCCCTCACTAGTCCATGAAATGTACAAAACAAAATTTACTAAGGCCCATGCAGACTGTGTGCGCATGTGTAGCGTGTTTGCTCTGTGCCACAGTTTCATATAGCCTAGGCCGGCCTCAAGCTCACTGTGTGTCCTAGGCTGACCCTGAACTGATGCTCTTGCATCTAAGTGCACCCCCACATTGGACTTTATCATAGAGTTCTGAGGAAGCCTTTCTCTGTAAATGTAGTGGCTCCTGCATTTTCAGTGAACCTCAGGGTGCAGTCAGGCATGTGCCTAAGGTCACTGCGTAGAGCTGATGTCATTCCTGGTTTGAAATGGACTCAAAACCACTCAGCGAAAGTCATCGTGAATCACAGAGGTTTGGTCTAGCAGTCCTGTGGGGAAGGACTGTTTGTTCCCAGTTCCTCTGACTTAATATGTTTTCTGAAAACAATCATATCCTGAGTTCCCTGGACCCAGCAGGTGGAGGCCCAACTTTCCATCCATAACAAAACCATGCAGCGTTTGAAGTCTAGATGTCAAATGTCCTGGTGACTTCACGTTCCGCTCCTCTCCCAATCCATAATACTCCTTGAATTTGAGTGAAAATATGCACTTAAAATATTTGCAGTTTGATATTCTGCATTTTAAAACATTCACGGTGTTGGCAGTGAGCATTTTGCTGCTCTCAAGGTTTACTGGGTTAATATTTAAATAAATGCACCCTGAAAGAACATTCTGCAACAAACCCGTATTCTAAGTCCACAAATAACTGAACAACTCTAGGCAAAAATGGAACTAGGGGTTGGAAAGAGAGTGGTTAAAGCACTTGCCTTGAAAGCAAATGGTTTGGAATTCAGAGCTCCGGAGCTCAGGTAAGACGCTGGGTGGCTATAGCAACCATCTGTATTTCCAAGCTGTAAGGTAAAGCATGGAAATTCCCAGAGCGAGCTGGCTAGCCAGACTCGTCCTAATGGCCGTTCTGGGTTTAATTAGAGACCCAAGCTCAAAACAACGACGTAGAAGAACTATGGATAATGACTCCCAGGATTACCCTTGGACTTCCACATGCATGTACACTCATGTGCATGGAACAGTTGTGTACATACGTGTGCCCACTCACACACAAACATGGATGCACATACACATGAAAGAAAAAAAAAAAAACCAATGTAATTAAAGAAGGTCTTCAGACAGCCTGAAAGGAGCCCTGTGGTCCACCCACACAGAGTCATAAGGACAGGAGGGACAGAGATGGGCTGCGGAAGGAAGGAGAGGGTGGGAGAGGAGGGGCCAGTAACAACAACTTATTTCATTTCAAAAAAATTTAAAGAAACCCTCTTAATCAGTAAAGCAAAAAAGGAGAAGGTCTTAGAAAAACCTATCGGAATCTTTATGCCATCTAATAAAATTCTCTGTGGTCCGTCGCGGGGACATCACAGCAAGATTCAGAGGCAAATTCTCTATCTTCAATTATGAAAAATTTCACTCGACAAACCCTAGGACGCTTGGCTGCATTCATAATGTAAAAACGTGTTATGTAACTTCTGTTTTTGAATTTTCTAGAACATTTGCACTTAGGTCGAAGAAAGTGCCTCAATAACCAAATTAACCCAGTCTCCAATCCCTCCTGTGTACCGGCAACACCCTCAGAACTAATATCCTGGAACATTCTAGGGCAGTCACTTGTTCTTAAAACATTGGTATATAATCATCATACAACTGGTTGGGAGTTGTAGTCATTCCCACGCCTTCTCATGTCCCGAAGTGTTCTCTGATTGCAGTGCTCCTGATCATTTCTAGAACTTTCTGTGACTCAGTAAGAGTTGTTATAGAACACAGCACCCAGGACCAACTCCCTTACATCTTGGTTGAATCAACCATGTATTGGCTAATAGTTCGCTGTATTTATTTTTCTACCCATCTTTTTATTTTTGAGAAAGGCCTTCCTTCTGCATCTGTGACAATGACCTACAGCTCACTCCATAGCCCAGACTGCCTCAGATTTGCGGAAATTTTTCTGCTTCCGCTCCCGGAAGATTACAGGCATGCAACCCCTTACCCAATTTTATACTTGAGGATCTATCCAGCTGATTTTTGCTAGTATTAAAGTTGTTCTTGGCTCACAGCTATTTTCTTTTATTCGTGGCATTCATTTGATACTGTAGAAATCAAAGTCATTTGGGTTGCAAAACTATGTATGTGTATGCATGTGTATGCATGTGTGTTTTTCTTCCCAGGGATGGAATGATTTCACACGCATTCATTTCCTTATGTAAAAGTCTACTAGCACAAACACATTGCAAAATACAAACGTAATTGGAGTACCTCCAGCTTGTCAGTCCTGAGCAGTTTTTGAGTTGCAGTTGAACCCGGGACACTGACGGGTGGACTTCCAGGAACAATGACCGGTGTGGTGGGTAGAATTTCCGTTGGGACTAGCCCAACTCCAGGGGTTACAGGCGCTAAGTAAGGAGCAAAGCTAATAGCCGTGTTTGTCCCTATGGTGGGACCTACAGGAAAAGTGGGCTGGGAAAGGGAAACAACACAGGAGAAAGAGTCCGTTAGTGTGAGACTTTGCCAGCAGGCATCATTTGTGCAAAATTCAGCCATTTTCTTGCGATGGCCTTTATGCCAGTTGCATGAATCAATACTGAACTATGACACTTCTCCAAACATCTTTTTTACTTTTACTTTACAAGCATCAAAACCATGCACATCTTTTCTTCCCTTAACCACACAAAAATATGAGAAGCATCCCTAAAACCTAGTTTTAAGGAATAGACTAAACTTTTATTCCTATGAAAGTATTTTCAACCAAAGATAATAGGAAATTACTTCTTGCTCCCAATTACTGAGGTCTATATTCTGAAGGCAGTAAGAACTATGAAATATAGATAGATAATCGGTGATCTTTCCCTACAGATTTCAAAGGTGTAGGAATAAAATAAATCCATGATGATACCTTGATTTCCAAGTTGAATGAGCTTTTTGCACATTTTCAAACCCTGGAGTTTACTTGGGATTTTATCTTGCTCGGACTTACCTGTACGCATCATTTCCCATCACTGGCACGAACACACACAAAACCATGTGCTGTTTTCATTCGCAGAGACCCACTAGATTTTGTTCTACTTAACTGTGTTTCCATCCATCCTCTCCTTGAAAGGTGGGATGGAAAAGCTTGCAATTTTCAATCGGTCAGTTTCTCAACTGTGTGAAATCAGCAAAACAATGAGAAGAGTTGGCAATGCTGTTCCGGGTAGGAAGAGTTAAGTGCATGGTTGATGGGAAATGATTGAATAACAGAGAACACTGTCTTTCACAAGAGAAACTGTATATGCTTATAGAACTTTATCTTTTAATTAATTAATTAATTAGTTAGTTAATTATGGAGACAATGTCTCATTCAGCACTCCAGTTAGTGTTGCACCCACAGCAATTCTCCTGCCTTGGTCTCCCCTAAGAGCTGGAATTGTGCATGAAGATATCACACCAAGTACTGGATTTCACTTTTAAAGAAACTGCTCTTAAAATGCCCACTACAGATTTTTCTGAGAATCAGCTATACCCTAGAATGGATCTAATGGCTCCTTGTTTATTTGGTTGCTTGATTTGCAGTTATGGGCCTGCACCTAGCATCTCATGCGTGGTAGCAGGTACTTGGCACTCTATAGTGCAGCTAGAACATCAGGAGTGATGGATAATTTTTATTCTTCATGATCCTGTCCCATTTCTGCTTTCATGTAGTTCACTAGGCTATGTAGTTTCAGATGATCTGAACTTGTCATCTTCCTGACTGGTTTACCACACCCAGGACCCTAGGGCGTGCCAGGCGAATACCCTGCAAATTGAGCTACATCACTACTCGGTGATTTCAACCTATTTGTTTTGAGAGGAAGTTTGCAAATATTTGCAATCGCATAACAGAAACTTTCTAACACTCTGCTATATTGCTGCTTGTGTTGGAATTCTTCTTTATTTATACACCACGGATAGCGTTCTTACTGTCTATTTATGATTTTGAACGAGCTGTTTATGTTTAGCATATGGGAAAAATTAGAATCTATGTTCAGTAAACATATTCTCCCCTGCAACAAATATAGGAACAACAGCTCTTTGTAAATGACCACGTTAGAAAACAGCAAATTATTAACAGTGTGGGTAGAGGACTCCAGAGAGGCTGAAGCAGCAGTGGCGGAGGGCTGAGAGGTGGTTCTCACGGTCTTGGGGGGCTGCTGCGTTGTCCTCTGAGGAGCTCTTATGTGTTTATCTCTCTGGGAGAAATGACAACATGAGCTCTGAACGTGGAAAAGGGGTGGAAGAGTTCGGCTCGTTTTCTTCCCTGACTTTCTACAACACTATATATATGTGTTAACCCTTTGGACCACAATAATAGAGATCTGCTTATTTATTTGTTGAGGCTGTAGCTTTTATAATTCAGTACTGATGAAAGAACGTCAAGGGAGTTAGAGTATAAATACCATGTAATGTTATGACTCCCCCCCCCCAAGAGCAACCCTAAAAGGCCAAAAATGTCAGGGAGGCATTTTTAAAGTAGAGATGTGCTCTGCTACAATTGGCTTTGGCGGGGGCTTTGAAAGTAATCTTTTTTTTTTTTTTTCATTAAAAGTCTTTGCTTAGGTGGTGGGATGTGTGATCAAATCTGGAGATCACTGTCACAGAGGAGTGAAAAGCTGCATTAAAAACCGTACTTTTACTCAACGCTTTAACGCAAAGAGGAATGCTCCCGTGAGCCTCTGCGCACAAGGAACCTCCCCACCTTCTTCGGTTCAGTTCTCAGGAGATGGGATTCCCAGTTCTCCTCCTACATTCGGATCACCGTGGTTGCAGAAATACACAAATTCCCTCAACTGTCAGTGAGGGTCACAAGTGCATTTGCCAAAATCTTTTCAGATAGTAACAAATCTATTCCAATAAAATGCCAGATTCTGCCTTCAAAACTATGGCACTCGGTCACCTGACTTAATGCTCTGAAATATAAGCTTTGGTATGTTTCACTGAGAATGGCTGTCACTTAGTTCACAAAGGAATAATAATATAGTGTACCAGTAAGACTACTCATCGTACAAGATCCAGCCAAGCAAATTGCTATTTCTCTTCTGTTTCCCTCAGCTCAGACACAATAAACAGCTGCTATCGTGAGTAGTGTAAAAGTTAATTATTATTAAAGTTTGTTCCTCAAATTATGCAGTATTTCTATATAACAAGTGCAATCATCGTAGCAATAGGAGTATAGTATCAAATTAAATTGTAGCCAAAAAAATGCTGTTCAGTTTTTGAAATACGAGTTGTAAAAATATTTTAGGTCACATGAAACTGCATGTTAAAAGTTCCTAGGCTTTAGTAAAAGAGATTCAAGTAGATGGTTCCCTTTTTTTTAGTCTGTATGTATGCATGTCTATGTGTATGTGGGAAGCATGTGTGTGAGAGAGCACTTGAGTGTGTGTGAGTGTAGGGAGGCCCAAGGGTGACATGTGGAATCATCCTGGCTTGCTCTACCTCCTTGCAGTAGTGCTATGATGCAATACATTACAACTGTGAGCAGTCTTGCCGTTTTCAAAGCATGGAAACACACGACGTCTTCTTAATATTCTCAATATCCCTAGAGGCAAGCGTAGCAGAGGAATTCATGGCTCACAGGTGAGAGGGGGTTAGAGACCGGATCCTGACAAGCTAAGCAGGTCAGAGCAGTCGAAGCAATCGTCGCAAACACCTGGCTCTCAGGGTGGCCCCATGCCCACTCTTGGGCACTGGATGGATTTTAGAAATTTCTTAGAACAAGAGATGGATGGGAAAATCCACATGCCAGTTGTCCGCATGTCTTTGGCGACAGAAGGACATTAGCCTGTGTCCGACCGCTGGCGTGAGTCGACTATGGGTAGAATGCGTGGGCCTGCCCTGATCAGCCAGGTGGATCCTGTGTCGCTTTGCAAACGTGGCTCTGAGATCCTGGATTAAAATGGAACTCCCAAGACGGAGTCTAGGTCCACCAGGAATCGTGGTGTTGGAGCTTGGTTTTCTGCGGGGCTGAACTGAGAGCAGACCAGCCCCTGTTGAGAAGATTCCATTCTCGGGATCTGAGATGATCAGTCTAGAGCTTCTGCGTGGTGCCTCTGCCCAGAGGCGAGACACGATCATTTGGTCCCTGTCAGCTCACAGCACTATCTGCACCTCAAGAGGCCGCAGGGTAACAGCCACAGAACCCTTCGGGGTGAAAATCCCTCCTGACATTCTGGCTTTACTATTTCTCCCCCATCTTCCTGCCAGATTCCTGGGCTTCTCCCTCTGCCTTCCCAGGACATTGCACCACGATGCACAAGACCCTGCAGGCTTCAATAAGGTCCAATGTTTAGGTTTTGTCCCTAGTGAGGTGAGAAAGCATTTAAGGGTCTTATGCACTGGGGGGTGGGCAAAGGAACCGCAGCGGGAAAGGAGGTCGTCGAGATGAGTCAGGAGGGCAGGGAATAGAAGGGGAGAACCAGCCAAGATGAAGTATGTATGGAAATGCTGGATGGAAATGAGATCCTGTGTTGCGTTTCATCATCTCGCTCTGATACTGCATATAAGACACGTTGATTGGTGCACAGCAGTGGACAGTAGGAGACAGGGAGGAAAATGCTCTTAAGATGTATTCAAAGAAGGCAGACAGTGGCCACGTGCGGATGCAGGAAGGTGAGAGTAGGGGGCCGCCTCAAGGATGAGACTTGTCGACGAACAGCTTCTCCGGGTGTGAGGGGCACCTGGCGGGCTTCGGAGGCTGCAGGTTGGCAGGGCCACTTGCTGAAATGGGAATTAGTGGGATAAAGTCTTTGATGTCGAACAGGCCAAGTCCATGTAAGGAGGATGAAGGTGAATCCAGGGTGAGCGGAACATACGCACCTGGGGTTCAGAGGAGAGTCTGGGCTGTGCACACACATGGGGGGGGTTCTTAACCTGTAAATAATTCACAGCTTTGAAATGGACTAGTCATCGCAGACAGAATGAAATATTTTGTCTGAGACCTCAGGACAGAAGCAGGAAATGGGCAAAGGAGTCAGAGATGAGGGGTGTCAGAGCACGTGGGATGTTGGGCTGAGCACTTCTAGGACATTCAATGATTGTATTCGGTAATTTTGGTTGCAGTGTTAAAACACCGTAATGTGAGTAGCTTTTAAATAGCTGAAAGTTATTCATTACAGTTCTATCTAGAGACTTAGAAATCCAAGGTGAAGGCATGAATGCATGAGGGTGAGGGTCTAATTCCTGGTCCACAGAAGGTTGTTTCTGGCTGGGTCTCCTCTCCTCAGGGCACTAATCCTACCATGAGGGCTCCAAGCTCATGATCCAATCACCTCTCTGATGGTCGTGAATTGGATTGAATGAAGAGGTGTCTGTTCTATGACACACCCATGTGTTTTTGGTGGTGTTCCCCGATATGATTAATGTGTGGGGTAGTGATGGGGATTGGGGTGGGACACCCTTAAAGGTGGATGGGCTCTTCCAATAAGTCATCTAGATAAAAAAGAAATCAACGCTAAAAGCAGTGTCATGTCCCTGCCAGCCTTGCCTATCTCTGAGCCGGCATGTCCAATGTTTACATCAGAGAATAGCCTCTTCCGCCTTTCAATGGAGACTCTTCATGGATCTCCTGGCCTTCAGCATCAGGTTGAAACTGATCAACCTTCTAGATTGGGAAACTACATGTTTCTCTGTCTGTCTAATGTACAGATGGGCACTGTTAAGTTACTCAGCTCCTACCATGTAAGCTGATCTAACAAGTACTCCTTTATAGTACCTATGTATATATCCATACATGTATATCGTATAGGGTTTGTTCCTCTAGAGATTCCTGCCCAATACAAAGTTCCCAAGATTCCACTTTTGAATATTTGTTTCCTGGGTTGATATATGAAATTGGTGTGGACACAGGTTTAGCTGCCCACAACAAGGAAAGCCAACAATGACCACTGGCTTGGTAATGTGCAAGAAGAGGTCAGTGAGGAACTTCAGTGACTAACTCATGAATGTCTGGAAGGCAGGGTGAAGAAAAACTCAGGAGTTTAAAGAGGCCCAGGGTAGAAGGAGACCTGCAGATGGAGTAGTTCTTGCTTCTCAGTTCATTGAGTTATTTGTCTCTGATCATTTGCAGCTGCTATGAACAGATACTGTAAACACAATGGCTTCATAACACCCATTTTAGCCCACTTATAGTTTGGGAGCCCGGAAGTCCAAAACCGATCTTGTTGGGATAAAAATCACAGCATTCGGGACTCGGCCTCTCTGGAGGCTTCGGGGAAAGCCATCCTTATCTCTTCCACTTTCTGATGGCTGCTCATTTGCCTTGGCTTGTGGCCACACGACTCGAGTCTCTGCTTCTAAACACGTGGTCTTTCTCCTCTTCTGTCTGTGCCAATTCTCCCTTGCCTGCCTCTTACAAAGACGCTTGTGACTGAATTTAATCCAGGAGGATCTCACGAGAATCTCAAGATTCCAGTCGTTCTATAAAGACTCCCTGTTCCCATAGGCGACCCATGGACTTTGGAGGACCATTGTCCAGTCAACGGTACTGAATGATATGAGAACTTACTTCTGAAAGTTTGAAGGAATGTGTTGGCAGAGATCTAAACTTGTTGTGTTTTTTATTGTATTATTTTTTGGTGATTTAGGAGTCTGTAACATTCCTTCATCCCAGCGAATAGTGATTATTAACATCTGATTAATACTTGGGACAAAGACATAAACATTGCCTTCAGAAAATATTCCAATTAATATCTGATGGCAGGAATAGGTTTTTCTAATTAATACAGACATGTAAACAGAAGTTCACAACTCCAGGGAGTGAGATACACAAGATACTGTTCTTATACTGACCTAAATGGCTCCAAATTTATCGTCATAGACATTGTTTAATAGGTTTAGAATATTATTGTAGCATTTAGGTAATTTGGTAAAGAAATTTCTGTGTGTTCATCAAAGATAATTATAAATTATACAGGTGCACAGTTTTAAATGGAACCACTAAATGGCTGGTTTTTGAGTTTAACTGTGGTTTAAGCCTATGCATTGGGGACATGATGACTTACTTGATGTTGTCCCTGTCGCCCTCCCTCCCCTCCTTTCTCCTTGTGCAGCCTCATGGTCCCCTGGGTCTGACTCCTGCCCCTTGCATATGTCTACCCCCAAAGGCTACATCTGTCTCATTTTGAAATTCCCTGCCCCTGGTATATCTTTATTCCAATCCAAGCACAGAGCTGGCTCTTGGGGCTGGTTTCTGCTTTGCGCAGCATCTGGAAGGCTAGCTCCTCTCACGGGAACACGCCGAGAAAATGGAACTCACCGGCAACCATCCCTTTTAATTTAGCTGCTTTCACTCATACAGACTTGCCCGACAATGTGGACTGATTTTTTACACAATAGTCTTTTGTGAAAACTCACTCACTTTGGCTTTTCTTTTTTCTTTTTTTTTTTTTAAAGATCAGCTTGTTTTTGAGAAATAATTCACATGGTAACAGAAACCCACTAAAGTCAAATGCAACCTTTTCCCTCTGGGGTCTCATTTCTAAAGCAGTTACCACTCCTTTAAAGAGGTTCTCTCCATCGCTGAGACCAGGGAGAAAATACTGCACAATACATGTCACGCATAGAACTCTGGGGCGTTTAATCTGTGGCGCTTGTTGTGGCTGTCGCCACAGCCTACCAGGCCTGGGAGAGGCAGAAGAAGGGGTAGCTGGGTGGTCTCCTGGCTTGGCCGTTGCCTCTGCATTGCCCCCATGTGACCACCGTGTGTCTAGCGAGGACACAATGGGTAACATGCTGACTAGGCTCCACTTCAGCTCACCTGCTGCACGACATTGGGGAGACCACTTGTGTCTGGTCGCCCGCTTTTCCTCATCTTTGGAACTATGTGAATAAACTATCTGCTACACGGAGGACTTTATTTTAGGCATCCTGGTCTCCTCACTACATCACTAGCTCCGAGCGAACATGGGGACCCATTTCCACCCTGAGATAGCTCAGATGTGCAGTTTACTGATGAGAAAGCATCGCTGTGACGCAGACTTCCCAGATATTGATCGGAGAGGGTCCTGGTCTCGTTTCTACACACACATCTTTCCACTTAAGAGAAATCTAAAGGACACCCCACCCAGCTATTTCTCGCAGCACTGGAGCGATTCGCACTAATTGTAGGCAAAGTGACAAAGTAAGGAGGGGTCGCCTGAGGTCCCCCGGCGCCGCCCAGTCCACGCTGCAGGCCCCAGCCACCAGCAAGGCGCACTCACCACCGGGTGGAGCGGGGTTCCTGGAAACATAAATTGCATCTGCTGGGCGAGCACGGCCGCCGCCGTCTTCTGCTGGATCAGATTGTTCCTCCCGTTAATCTCTAGCTGCGTTTTTAAGTGTGTCGGAGGGTGAAGATACTTGCAGTTCTCTCTCGAACAGCGGCCCTGAAAGATGGACATTCCAGGGTTAGGATTCTTTTAAGTAGTGTGTAAACACAACACTGATCATTCCACAATTATTCCTTTACCCTTGTCATGCATGTGCATGTGTGTGTGCGCGTGCGTGTGCATGTGTTGTGTGTGTCCTTGTACTCATGTGTGTGATGGTGGTATTGAGGAATAAGCTAAATATCACATGACTATCAAGGGGCTGGACTGTTAAATAATGAGGCTTTTCCTTCCATCTTCTTTCCCTTCCTTCAAGATATCTTTTCTTCCCCTCTCTGTTCCTTCCCTTCCCTCTCTCCTTCCTTTCGCTTCCTTCTTCCTTCTCTTTCTTTGTTCTCCAATAAATCCCAAGGAAGCGGGATGGCAGAGTTCAAAGTGACCCTTCTGGCAGGATGCAAGTAGTCAGGCATGTTTCTCTTGAGCCTTTGAACTTGACACAAACTGGTCTGTACATGTTAGACTAATGTAAGCATGAACAGTCACGCTACACCTTTGTGCAATGGGGACAGATGTAAGAGAGGTATGTGTGATACGTATATGTGCGTGCATCCATGCATGTTGGTGTATGAGTGTGTGGTGTGTGTGTATATGAAATGTGTGAGGTATATATGTATTTTGAAGTATATGTATATGTATGTATGTGTGATGTGTGGGGTGTATGCATGTTTTGTGATGTATGTATGTGTATGGTATGTATGTGATATATACATACGTGTGTATATGATATATATGTGGTGTGTGTGATGTGTATGTATACGTATGTATGTGTGTGTATGGTATGTGTGTATGTGTGCTGGGCGGGATATATGTATGTTTTGTAGTGCATGTGTATGTATATGTGTGTGGTATGTATGGTGTGTGTGTGTGTGTGTGTGTGTGTGACATGTATAGTGTGTGTTTGGTGTGTGCATGTGAATGCAGGCACATATATGGCACAGTGTATGTGTGGAGGTCAAAGAACAGCCTTGGTTGTCATCCTCCCCTTCTGACTCTAGATAGGGTCTGCTGCTTGTTTCTGCACTAAGCGCTCAGGCGCGTTGGCCTGGGAACTCTCTCTCTGCTTCCCATCTCCCTGCGGCAGCACTGGAATTAGACTTGTGTGTTATGTGTCCATCTTTCATGCAAGTTGCAGGGATTTTAACTCAGATCCTTCTATTTGTGCAATAAGCACTTATACTCGGCCAGAGGTAAAAGTTTCACGAGTGTATTCCTGAGTGGCTGAAGACACTGGTTTGCTAATGTCCCACGGAGCCAATGGTAACAGAGGCTCAGGAACCCCTTACTGACGTGCCCGCAGGTAAGATCTCGCATGAGCTCAGGTACCCACGATGTGGCTTCATACACAGATCTGACACTTCCATGAGAGGAGTATGCAGACTTGACATCAGGAGGTTACATGCAAGGGGCTTTTATGGCTACAATGACTTTTGGACCCAGAAACTGACAAAACAAAACTGACCGGTGTGCATGCAACCAGACCCGAAGAGAAATCTCATTGGCTGTGTGTGTGCCTAGTCCCAAAGTTTTCAAAACCACCAGTTCTGAGAATTACATCAGTGTGTGGATTTTGCAGTTTCTGGAGAAAGAACAGCAAACCGTGTTAGCCAGTTTGAGAGCATCATTCCCTGAAGAATTAGTCTGTTTGCAACCAGGCAAAAAGACTACGGGTTTGTTTACCAGATATAAAAACAATTTGCAAAAGCCAACTTGGTGGAGCTGGGGGAACGAGTGTGTTTATTGTCGCCCTGATTCTAAACATCTGGAGGCGTCGCGATGCTTCTACTAATCGCAGCTGCACTTTTGGCAGCATCTCTGCAGTGTAGCTTGCCTGCAGCCACTCAGAAGGGCAGATCGAGGTCCCAGGCTCAGTCCTGGTGGCCTGAGCCATCACGCAAGGCTGGCGATCCATTCTTGCTAGCACCAGAATCACCTTCTGCCCAGGGCATGGGGTGGGCGGGGAAGGTGTCTGAAGGAACCAAGTCTCATGAGAATCCACAGCAATGAGCCTCAAATCTCTGTTGCAGGTGTTCTGTCAGCTTTCTTCGTACAAATAGACATTGCAAGGCAAAATTTGTTGTAAAGATACAGGAACACCAAGGTCGCTACTGGAAACTATCTAAATTCTGTCCCCCGTTGACTTTTCTCTGCAAATCTACTTTTTAGAAAATCTATTTGTCATCGTTGAGCATGCACATACATGCATGTATGACGGAGCCCATGTAGAGATCTGAAGACAGCACGTGGCAGTCGGTTCTCTGCTTCTACCCCGCTGAGGACGGCGCTCTTGTTTCTGCTACTCTGCAATCTGCAAGTCCACAGCTAGCTGGCCGGAGAACCTCCTGGCCACTCTAATGTGGCCACCTCCCATTCTGCCAGAGAAGGAGGAGGAGAAGGAGGGGGAGGGGGAGGGCTGGGACAATACATACGGACCACCACGCATGCAATCGTCAGACTGACTAATCTTTTCAGTGCAAATACTTCGTAGCTTCTAGACAAACTTCAGCTGACCGGAACGTGAGGCTTCCTTATCAGTGCTGCTATCTACTTCCTCCAGCTGGGGCCCTTGGAGAAGGATAGTGAATATTTTGGGGTAACGGAACATAGTTTACAACATCAAATTCATAATTTATTGATGGGATCTTTTTTTTTCCATGAGAATTTAATTTCCCAGTGTCCACATGATCACCCAGTCTGAATGGAGAATGTTGCTGATCATATGTGTTCCAGGCAATTTACATGTGGTTATCTCATTTTCTCCCTATGGCGACAGTAGTGGGCCCTGCTTTACAACACTCTAGATGAGAGGAGAGGGGCAGGAAAATATCCCTGACTTGTCTACCTGGGCAGGGGTGGGGCTCAACTTTGAATCTGAGTATTATATGTCTCAAATCTATCACTTCACCAAGCTACTTATCAGGAATGTTTAAAATGCAGGGAACATAAAAATCAAAATGCATAAGAAAAATTTAAATATACTAATACACATGTGTGTATGTGAGGATTTGGGACTGAAAACCAATTAGTTGCCTATTCTATGCACTGGCGTGTGCACAGAAGTGAAAATCACAGGTCTGGGCTCTTAGCCCCCTCTGCCCTTTCTTACTGCAGGGCTTTGAGAATCATGTGCATATTTTCTTCATCTATACAAAGAAAATATCTGTGTCCTCTTCTTAGTGGCATTATTCGATTAAATAAACTAACACATACATATGATTTAAAGAAGTGTCTGACGTACAATTCAGTACTGAGAAATATTATTAGAAGGAAAGGAAAATATTTGTATATGATATTTAAGTGTGAGTTCACAGATTTTCTAGTATTTTGACTGACTGACTATTTCTTCTATGGAATGTAGAAGAAATATACTTTCATATCAAATGTGGTAAAGGGGCTGAGGAGATGCCTCAGTGGGTGAAGTGCTTGCCACGCAAGCATGAAGACCTGAGTTCAAATCCTCAAAGTCCACTAGACTGCTGGGGCAGTGGCACTTGTCTGAAATGGGAGAATCCCTAGAGTCCTGGGTCAGCTCATGGCTGCAGATGACAATGAGACCTTGTCTCAAACAACACAGAAGGCAGAGAACCAACACCCAAGGTTGTCCTCCCATTTCTATATATACATATGGTACATGCGCAGCCACACAAATACACACTATATATATATGTACATCATACATGTACACAATAAAAAATGATAAAGGCTACTTAATTAAACCTATTCAAGCATTTTATATTTTCAGTTGTTTATAGTTCCATAGGATATTTTTTGCATGTGGTCACAGATATAGAAATGACTTCAAAACCTAGTTCAATCTGCTATTTATACTCTCAAAAATGGGGTTGGAGAGATGGCTCAGGGGTTAAAGCCTCTGCCTCACAAGCAAAAGGACCTGATCCGCAGTTCTGATCCGCAGATGCCACATGAAAATGCCACATGAAAATGCCACATGAAAATGCCACATGAAAATGCCACATGAAAATGCCACATGAAAATGCCGGGTGGAACAAGTAGAAGCCTGCACTTACGGCCCTGGAATGCAGAGCTTGGGAAACTCAGAACAAAGAAGTAAGGAGGTAGAGCAATCCAGGACAACTCTATGTCACCCTTGGGCCTCACAGGCACACACACTCAAGTGCCCTCTTCTATATTCACACACACACATATTCACATCCACAGTTGTGTGTATACGCGCACACACACACATACACACACACACACACACACACGCCAAAAGAATGGATGCCTGAGACACGCTTATTCAAACATTGAGAGACTCAGGGAAGCAGAGTTTTCACAAGGGATCCTATAGGGTTTAAAAATCCTAAAGGAAAAGCTCCTGACAAAATATAATGAGCTGTCTGACCCTTACTAGCAATCTGCTGGAAAGTTTTTGTGAAGGCCTAAGATTCTCAGGGCATATACTCTTGTGTGAGGACACATGCACACGCGCACACACGCACACACACACACACTCCCCACCCTTGATTATCAAAGCAAGGTATCACAACTTAACGAGAGGAGACTACAGCAGTGGGTGGATCCGCTTTGTATATCATCGTGAAACCAGACAGAGGTATCAAAGTCAGTGTCTCACAAATTTAGTCCAATAAATAAAGACGATTGGAACTTGGGAAAGTATCCTATGACGGCCGGGACCCATCCCTCGTTTTGTTGTGTTAACACAACCTCCCATTTGTTTCTTGGTGAAATACTTTCCCCAGGAGATACAGGTACCAAGATTCATGGCAGGGAAAGATGGGTGGGTGGGATGGAGAGGGGGGACCACCACAGCAGAACTTAGCTGGGGTGCAAGCTAAGGACAGTGCAGTGGGCTCCCACCAGGACCTGATCCGGAATCCAGAACTCGGGGCCCATATACGCCTTGGGGGCATTGCCCACTGTGAGCGGGATCCACCCGGTGTGGACACAGCAGGTGGCTCCCCCTAGGTCACCCTCTCATTCATCCATGCGCTGAACGGATTCTTACCAGCAGGCCACTGTGCTTAGCACTCATCGAAGGTGAGCACAAACCAAAGCCGCTGTCTCCCTTCGTGAAGCCTGCAGGCTGGCGGGAAACATGCTGTGAAGCCATAATAGGTATAGTCACAAATGGCACGTGTTCTAGAGGGGAGCGCTGAGTGACAGCAGGGGGGGGGGGTCAGATCTGAGGGTGTGGGCGGGGGCGGTCTCTGGAGAAGTGATCGCTAAACGGAGGCCTGAAACATGCACAGGAGTCCGGCAAGGACATGAGTGGTGAGCAGTGTGTGCATGTGTGTCGTGCATGTGTATATATATATATGCTCGTATATGTGCATGCATGCGAGTGTGTGCATGTGTATACACGCTCACGAGTGTGCATATGTGTGTTCAAATGTGTGTGCATGTGCATGCATGTGTCATCTGTTTTATATGTTTACAGTGAATGTATGATGTGCATGCTGTGCATGATGCATGTTACATGTGTTGTGTATGCCATGCGGATGGAAAGAGCATGTTCATAGGTTGTTCACATGTGCATCTGTATGTGATGGGGAGAAATATGACAGAGGACACTCAGAAGAGGAGAACATGCTATGGGAACATTCCACTTGGGAACCTGGAGTCATTTTCTAGGCTGGGGTGCACAGGGACATGAGTGGGAGCTGGGGAAGTGAAGAAGGGTGAGGCAGGAGGAGGTGAGGGTGTGTATGGTGGCAGGGGACATGGGGGATATACACGAGGTAACAGGCAAGTTCAGAGTCCAGCTAAGGGCCTGCACGCCATTGTCTTTGGATGTTTTTAATCAGGAGATGAATCCATGTTCACTGTTCCTGACTCTTAGACTGTGTATTTCTAAATCCACTCTGGTCTGTATACTTGGTGACTGCCTGCTTAAAAATTGATGGCATTCTCTTTGGGCTGTTGTAGTTTATTTTAGCTCTAAAAAGACTCTTTACTCAGGAAAATGTAGATTAGGAATGATGGCTAGAATTCAGGAAGAATTTTAAACTGAATTAAATTTATTAAAATAAGCGACCACGGAGGATTCCAATAGAGTCCCATGTCAATTCTCAACAAGATGTAGAAAGATGCTGAATCACTGTAGTATGTCTTTGGCAAGAACCACAGGTCTGAGCTATCAGAGTTTCATGGCCATTAAATTTACATGGCACAAGATGGAAAAATCTCAGCTTTGGCAAAGAGAATACTTCAGAATCAGGTTGGCATGAAAAAGAAAGAACATAATAGAAAAGTGGATTTTTTTAATTGCTTATTTTTAAACAAGTAATTTTTAGAATCTTTTTCTAGCATGTTCCTAATTGAAAAAAATCAGTTGGAATATGGAAGCGGAAAGGAAAACAGACTAATTAGGGAGTTGTTAGAGCTCCCCTTCACAATAGGAGCTTTTGCCCATAGCAACAGCTAACAGACAGCTCTACCCCTATGCCTTTCCTAGGTTGTTGAATCTCTAATTTGAAAAGTTAATAAGCCTCTGTTATATGCACTGGTAAAGAATTTTTTTGGCATAGGTAGATGTGGGTAATATGTATGAGTGTGTGTAGGTGTGTGTTGAAGAGGGACACTGTGTGTACCTGTGGAGGCCAAGGGGAGAATCATCCTGGATTGTTCTATATCCTTTTTGCCTTGCTCTGGGGTTTCCCAGGCTTCGCTTTCATGGGCCAGAAGCACAGACCATGGCTACTTCTGCTGGACATTTTTAGGTGGGCTCTGGGGATTCAAACTCAGGTCCTTTGGCTTTCGAGGCAAGGCTTAACCCCTGAGCCATCTCTCCAACCCTAAAGAATAATTTTAATTGTGTGTTTACACTGTTGGTCACAGATCCTGAAAAGTCCCTTGGGGAAGAAGGATTCCAGGTGAGGGCAGCTCCTGACCTGTCTCCTGACCTCTGCTTGTTCCTGCGCTGTCACTGTGAGCACGTGAACAGGCCAAGCTGGGGACAGGGAACACGAAAACAGCCTCAGAACCAATGCCGCGTGCTTGAAAGGGGCTGTTGGGAACACTCTTCATCCTGTGTCTCACTGATGGCCGTGAAAACGCCCAGAGAATGGCCTTGAAGGTTCCTGGCCTCCTCGAAGCTTCCAGAAACCTGCAGTCCGAAGTTGGCTCCAACCAGGGATTACAGTGCTTTGCTCTGTAGTCGACTTTCTCTCGAAGGTACAGTTTAAACTAAGGGTTAAGGGAACAGACTGAGAGCTGGGTTTTGGGGGGGGGAGATGTTGGGGGGAGGTGGCAGAGGACAGTTCAATCTCCAGATCTACTCTTGCTGCTGGAATCGAGACCTTGTGGTCTCCAGTTACCCCATGTGTAAATGGAGATTGCAACGGTCTGAGAATGTAAGGATTCAGAGCGACTTCACACAAAAGGGGCGACGATTCCTGCAAACGTAGAACTAGCTGAGCATCATCATTCTGTCACCTCTGAACCCAGCCCCTGTTCTGGGTGTTGGGTTCTCGAAGGCCGTGCTTCTCTCTGGCTCTCTGCTCCCTTTCCTTCTCACACCTGGTGCCAACGTTGGGCATTATCTTTTCAAAGAGCCTCAGATCTGCCTCTCTTTAATATCTCCTCTGCTGGGACATGCCAGGGCTGGCCAACACATGTGAGTCACCGAGATGAAAGCAGCTAGGCTCTGCAGCTGTGGGTTCTGACTGGGGGTTCATCCCGAAATCACTCTGGGAACTTTTACCAGTAATTTAAGATTGACTGTTGCCTCATTTTTCTCACCTGTAAAATGGGGGTCGGTGGTGACTGTGACTGTATTCTCCTACCAATGCTTGTGTGTGTGTGTGTGTGTGTGTGTGTGTGTGTGTGTGTGTGTGTGGACTAGAGAGCTTGTGAATGTATGTGCTAGTGGAGGCCCAAGGGTAACACTGGAAATCATCCTGGATTGCTCTGTCTCCTCAATGCTTTGCTCCATATAGGGCTGAAAGTGCAGGCCGCAGCCACATCAGCCTGCCATTTACAGGGGATCTGACAATCTGAACTCAGGTCCTTTTGCTTGCAAGGCAAGGCATGAATGAGCCCAGAGCCACCTCCCTGACTTCTAGCAAGGCTTTCTAACAGTGGCAAGAGCTTGAGGACACCAAGTTACGTAGAAAATAGAGGTAAGTTGGCACAGGGCTGGAAAGATCACTGTGAATAAGGTACTTCCTGTCCAAGCACAAGAAATAGGCATTCAGAACCCTGGAACCCATATAAAAGTCAGATGGCCTGCTGGCTACCCGTAATCTCAACACTCAAGAGATGGAGACAGTAAATTCCCAAGCCTGCTGGCTAGCAAGCCCAGCTGATGAATGAGTTCTGGATTCAAAGGAGAGATGCTGCCTCAATAAATAAAATGGAGAGCAATTGAAGAAGACATTAGATGTCACCTGTGGGCTTCCATGCACACACATACACATACACAGAGACACACATGTGAACATGCATGCACACAGATGCACATAAATGAATGCACATAAATAATTGGGGGTGCCCATTCTTCTACATTTCTGTTCCCTGTGATCCCGCCCACTCTGAGAACAGCCAAAAGCCACATAAACCAACATTTACAGTAACAAGCGACAGCAGGGACATTGGCTGGCAATGGTCCACATGTGTTCTGAGAGTTATGAGATGCCAGCCTGAGGCGCATGGGCAGCGAAGGCCAACCGAGTCACGGTGATTTAAGTCTAGGAGGATTTATTAAGTACCAACAGTGTACACGGGCTCAGAGGCGAAAAACGCCATCCAACGCGCCACTGCCAAGATTCTCACTCCAGAAAAGAGGTCTGAAGACATTTTCAAAGTGACTCGGCTGCCGGGTGGACCAGATTCTCACCGCACCAATTTCCTTGTAGTTTCAAAACCTGACAAGGTGTTTAGAGGGAGGGGTCAGAACTCTGCCTTGAGAAGGGAAACCAGTCTTCACAGATGCATCATTTTTATGGGTCTGAGCCACGAAGGCCTCGGCCAAAGTTAATATTTGGCCTCCGCCCCATCTTCGTCCTGGACGATGCATTTCCAGAAGGAAATGGACAAGCGAAAGTGTAAGGGAAAGAAACGGGTATTTACCCCAAAACCTAACGTGTAACATCAACTGTAAACCCAAATAGCTGCTCTCAAAGCAAATGACAAATGAGGCCTTTAATCTTCTTGGGAATTTAAAGAAGTGAATTGAGCCTCGTGAATCCCTTGCAGTATTAGACCCAACTACTTAATACGGCAGATAAAAATATGACCACATGAGAGCGTTAGGGATTAGAAGGAAGCTGGAGGCATGCGACAACGGTCGAAGTCTAAGATGACCAGGATATCCATCCGCGCGAATGGCCGCCGCATCACTGACAACACGCACGAAGCTGAACTAGGTCATCTCTGGCTGTCACCTGGTTCTGTTTCTACTGTAGTTCATCTTTGACAGCCTAGCGAGCAAGGCTTTCCTGGTCAATTGCAAAAGCATTATACTTATTAAAGTGCCTCGATGGGACAGTGACAGTCTTCTTCCTTCTGGGACCTGTTCCCTTGGCCCCACTGCTTCTGTGGCAAGGAAGAAAAGATTTGGGAGGATTTGCAGTGGAAGCCCATGGGAAAGGGAGAAGTCATAAAGCTAGTTGGGTAATCCTTAGTCCCACCCACTCACGGTACCCTGACCACCAATGGTATAAGGTACATTGAGGGGCTGCCTTGGTGTGAAAGGTGAGTCCCCAACCCCCTCCTCCCACAAGCTCATGTGTTTGAATCCTTGATATTTTGGGAAAGGTAGTGACACTTTCTTAGGAGGTGGAGCCTTGCAGGAAGGAGGCAGTCCAGGGTGGGCCTTGAGGTTGCTTACCCAGCCCTGCTTGAGTGAGGGAGTTTGCTCTTGAGCTCCCAGCCTCCGTGATGTCTGCTGGCCAGCTGTGCCTTTCCCACCACAATGGACTGTACCTTCCCTCTGGAACCCGAAGCTGAAAAAAATCTCCCCTTTTCCCTTAAGCTGTTGGACTTTGAGTGGTACCTCGCAGCACCAGGGAAGAGTAACCGGTACAAGCGGAGCGTTGAGAAAAGTGGAACCCGGGTGGGTACACTCCACCACCGCTGCCTGTACCGACCGCGGGTGTGCTGGCCCACGCTCTCCCCGGGGCTGGGGCGCTAAACTCTGGGGAGTAGCGAACGCCTCATCTGGTCCCCGTGTGTTCAGTGAGGGCAGCCTGTCATCGCCACAAGAGGTGGGGACACGCGTGCGTTCATGGGTGTACCCTGAGAGCAGGTTTGGGTCCCAGTTGTCGCATGCCCACGAGCTGCCCTATTCCTCCGGGAACTGCTGACACGCACCGACGCCCTTCATTTTGTGACAATGTTAAAAACACAGAAATGTAAAAATCAGTAAGTGGAGAGAAAAGGGAGCAGAGGAAGACTACTTATAATTAGCAATTCAAAGCATGTAGAAGCATGTTTTTTATTGTTTGTTTGTTTGTTTGTTTTAAGGGAATTTGGTTGTCTTGGCAGTTTAGCTTCCTGTACAACTGTGCTAATGTGATGGAAGAGGGGTCCGCCGGTTGTCTTTCCTGCGACTCCTCTTCCTCTTCCTAATCCTACATATTGAAATGGAAAATGTGGCAGTTAAGGGAAACTGGTAAAACCAAAAATAAACCCCGGCTCTCTGGAGACTCAAGGAAACACACTTCGGGGCGCCAGATGCTTCGTTTGAAATTTTGACGCTTTGCTTTCCTTTCACTGGCCTCTCAGTGCTCCAGAGGTACGAGCTGCCTGGTGTCCCCTCCGCACATCGACCCAGCAAGAAGCTTGTCTGGTGGCGACTGGACGTCGTGATGTTCTGACATCACATTCAGACACAGGTGTAGCTGGGTGGGCACAGCAAGAGCCCATGCAATCGCCACCGCTTGGCTCCAGGGCTCTTCATGTGTATGTGGGGGGATTTCTTCTGTGCCCTTCAGTCTTCCAGCAGGAAGCAGCGAGTGTTAACCAACAGCCTTCTTCCCTCCTCCGCGAGCGGCTGACCCCAGTGCGCCCAGCGCTCCACGAGCTGAGAGGTAACTAAGATTCAGAAAGGCGAAAAGCCGGGTGTGGCGCAGTACGGATGTGATCCCAGTACTGGGGCAGCAAAGACAGGAGAACCCCAGGGCCGGCTAGTCGGCTGTCTGACCTGCCTGGTGAGTTCCAGCTCAGAGAGACAGTCTCCAAAAAGCCAAGGATGCTGCCCGGGAATAGTTGATTTTGTCACACAGAGTGCTGCACAGGTACTCCTGGCTTAGGAGACACATTTAGAGGCAGATCGTCATCAAACGACCCCGGAGCAGAGGTAGACGGCCGTGCTGGGGAATGAAGAGACGGCCATTTGCAGAGCTGCCCTGGTAATTCCCAGCCAGAGTGGGGCAATTCACCCTCACACCATGGGGTTAAATTCCCCACGCCTTCTCCGACCTTCACACCCGCTGCATCTGGAAGCTACGCTGGCTGCCGCCTTCATCGCCTTCATCGCCTTCATCGTCAGCCATTAGCAGTTCCAGAGGTCGGTCAGGCTCCTAAGGATGCGGGGTCTGCGCTTAGGCACGCAGCCTGCGGACCACCACCTCTTAGTACAGTCTTTGTGTTTTCCCCCAGTCTGGCTTCACATGCTGTCTGGTGAATCATCTACCCCCAGGAGGGCTTCCTGGAACTGAAGCCATGTCTTGACGTTCCACAGGTGTGTGCCTGGCTGGAGATTCATCTGTTCTGGAAAAAAGTAACTTTCGCAAACCTGCGTGGTGCCGGGCAGCTTCACCACGTGTTGCCCCCGCCTCTGCCTCCCTCAAGCCTGATGCCACCGGGTTCCCCGTGCAGTCAAGTGGCTCAGCCTGACCTAGCCAGAGGCCTCCAAGGCGGAGTGGATTGGCCTCCGTCCACTTGGGAGGTACTTATGGTAAATGAGTCTGGATATGATAAATACACGTGTGACGCAGCCAAAGAAGGCGGTTCCTGGTGTTAGAGTTGGGACTGCTTACAGGAAGAGAAGTGCGAAGGAGCGGGCTGCCGTTTGCCTGCCTGTCGCTGATAAATTCACAATGGAATGGCTTAAAGGAACAAGGGGTTTGATTCTGGCTTAAAATTACCAGTTGCAGTTCTTGCCCCAGTTGGGCAGGAGAGTCCACACCAACTCCAGGGGCGGAGGAAACTGGCCACACCATATCCACAGACTACTGAAAGAGACAGTCCTTGCTTGCCAGACCAGCATGTCTGGCCAAGTATACTGAAGGATGCCAATTCTTCCACCAGCTCCCTCCGTCTTATTCACCTGCCCGGGGACGAGTCCCTTCCACCGTGAACCGGGTCTTTCCCATCAGTCAGACAATCTCCTTCGGTCTTGTTTGAGGGCTTAACTCAGAGCCCAGAGCTCTGCACCTTGGGGTGTCAAGTTCACACCAGGATCTAAGCAGGACGGGGTGGGTGTCACGTGAATAGCATTATGGGGAGGTGAGGGCATGGAAGATGGAGAACCTTTAAAAAAAAGGATGTTCCTCTCAGAAGGCTTCGGGCTGCTCGATGGCTTGGGAATGACCTGCAGGTCCAAACTGCAGGGAGAGGGGGGCTGGGAGGGGTGGGCGATTGCACTATTCCAGAAAAGCCAGCGGGGGAAGCGCACAACACAAGAACAAGAACACCCGTGGCGTGGAATTGGGGCTCTGGCTACAAAGCAGTTACAAGCCAGACATGGGGGCTCCGGGGTGACTCCATCTCTGGGTTCATCCCAGCTCTGAAGCATCTGCCTCCTGCCAAGTGGAGATGCAACTGCAGACAGGACGCGACGCGGGCCGTGGCCTTGCCCTCGACAGAAATAGCAGAGCCTTACATAACACTGCGCCTATCGCGAGCCAGGCAGTTTCTAAGCGTTTCTTGATGATCCTTCCCATTTCGTCTTCACTACGCGCTCTTAAAAGACAGGCTGCTAACCATTCCACCTTTATGGGCTGAACAGAGGTGCAGATGGGGGAAACGGTTCCCCCAGGCCGTGAGCGGGGCCAGCTGACCCAAGAGCGCTCACCTCTGGTCCCTGCTGTCACCTCTCTGCAGAGCTGACCGTAAGAGACTCACAATGGAACATTCACACTACATCTTCCAAAGCAGTCTTCGCACACAGGATCTTATTACAGCTTTGCAAGATGCTTGAAATGTGCTTGGCCCGATTTAAAGGAAAGGGGAGGGAGATGTGGAGATTTAAAGGCATTTTCCAAGGTCATGTCAAAGTCAACAGGACTGCATTCTGGTCCCCGTGACTAAAGCAGGCATCTCTCCACCGCCTCTTGTGTTCAGTGGGGGGAAAACTACCTTGTATCAGGTTTTTAATTCAATCCCTGAAAAGTCTGATTAAGAACAGCATGGATGACCGTGTGATAATGAGCTTCAGAGATGTAATGCTGGATGATAGTGACCTGGACTGAATTGTACTTCTCTGAAAAGATTACGGTGACGTCTTCGCCCTCTTGTTGTCTGGGAGTGACCTCACTGAGAGATTAGGGGCTCCCAGATGTGATCAAGGGAATGTGAGCTCAGCAGCACGAACCTTGACCGGCGTGACCGGCGCTTTGTATTGTTTTTGCCTGCAGTACTGGAAATTGAACTCGGCTAGGCACACGCTAGGCAAATGTGTTACCAACATACTGTGTCTCCACTCCTCTGACTTCCTACACATCTTACATGTTTCAAAACTGGTGTCACTAAGTTGCCCAAGCTGGCCTCGAATTTGGGAGACAGACAGAGAGAGAGAGAGAGAGAGAGAGAGAAAGAGAGAGAGAGAGAGAGAGGAGAACGTGAAAAGGCCCAGGAAAGATTTAACCATCTGGAATTCTGGAGACCATCAGATTAGTGATAATGGTGACGGTGAGACCATTCTTGGAACTTTCAGAGAGAAAACAGCTTCACCGACCCCTTGACTTTGGAAATCTAGCCTCCAGGACACGGACCACATAAATCTCCATTGTTCTATCTGATGTTCTATCTGATGTGTGTCCAATCTGTGTCCCCCGGTCTACATGCAAGCGAGGATAATGAAGAATGTGGTCCAATGCAACGTTGTCAACTTAAAACATTGGGAAGAAATGTTGGAACTCAGAGGCATCACTGTGGAGGTGACCTTGTAAACGACCACATCGTGTCACAACAGTAACAGGCTGGGCACGTCTGCAGTCCCTCTAGTCAGCGACTGTTCCGGCAACACTGGAGAACTCACAGCCCCCACCGGGAGAGGTGTTTTCCCTTGACTGGTGGCCATATCGCTTCGATGACTACTATCCCCTACACGGTGTGGTCATGTGGTTGTACGGTGCAAATTTTTTTTCATGAACATCGATAATAACGAGACCACCTCATGTTTTTAGGAATAAATTATAACGGTTTCTGAATCTTTGGCAAATACCGTGATTTTTCTGTACTCAAATGTGATCTGATTTTTTTTTCGCAGGGAAGATTTAATAGGCAAGATTTATTTTAGTAAGAGACAAAATGCTTCGTGAAGGAGCCTGTTAGTAACGCGGAAAGGCCTACTGAGTCTCTGAAGATCCTCTGGCAAAGAGACGTGTAGAGATGATTTTTATATTCTAATTACGGAGAGTGGTTTGATAAGAAAAAATGGGTCTTGATATTAAAGGAGAAGAAGTTGTTTTGAAGTGGTTTTTTACAAAGGTGGGCGTGTATGTCTCTGTCGTTCATGAAACGAAACCACTTACAGAGTACCTCGAACCACAACAGTGTTTGTTTGAAGCAGTATTGATAGAGAAGAGTGAAGAGACTCTCTTCAGCACGTTACCTGCATCCATCAGTACCTAATGTGCTCATTCTTCTCTCCTAGTCAAGTCTACAAGACTATATTCCAAGCTCGCAGGGACAAATTCTGAACGGACCCTGGATCTCTTTCCTGGTTGCTATGCAGTGGTGCCCCAGTTTTGATAACTCCATGACCGCTTTGTTCTGGGCTTCCACAGTTATACTTGCCCCCTGGATACTGTGGGTCTCACATCTGAGCATCCCACAGGGCTCCTCCTTTGCCTTGGGTACCAGGTGGTGTGTCCCTTGAGAGACATAGATCTGCAATCCACACAAAAACACACACACAAAAGGACAGAAGGAAGGGAAGAAACCATAGTAATGTAGATGCCTGGTAATAACGAAAGGTCTAGGCAACATCTCGTTAAATCCTCCACCTTCACAGATCTAATTCAAGTGGCTGCATGCATCTTATCAGTGTGTTGGATTCACTAGGGTAATCACTGAGGAAAGCAACGAAGCAGACTTCCCTCACTGCCCAGGTTCCGGGATAGAAGGAGGCAGGTGGGCTGCCTTCTAAGTGAGAGTGAGTGATGATGGCAAAGTGAGGGATGGGGAGCTGATGGTCTCCCCACTTCCCTTATTTTAAACGATTCCAATGTCACTTGTCTTCCGAGGCTGTGCTCAGCTGGGCTTCTTGACGACTCTCCACTCCCCAGGGTCCTTGGGAAAGCACGAGGCCCCTCTTCACATTTCTCTACCCATCTGCATGTCCGGGTGGCATCTCACCCCTGGTTGCCAGCTGTGGCTCAGGTCAGCTGACCATCAGATACCGACCTAGTCTTTCACAAGCGGAAACTCACTGGTGCCCAGTCCACATGAGCTAACCACGGAGAGCCCAGGGTCCCGGGCAGAGTAAGTCTTGAGTTCATGTTTGCCAGCAGATGAGTTCTTGGAAGACCCCGATGTCCTGCGGCCAGAGACACACATCCTGGTGGGGTGTGACGTCCCGGTAAAAAAGCAGCCTTGGAACACAACTTTCACTGTTCCTGATACGACTTCTTTTTCCACTCGGTGGTCCTCATATTACACAAATTCATAATGGGGGGATGATAAAAGGAAATAGGAGGTATTTTCCCCCATAAAAACAAAAATTGTCAAAAATTTAAAAGTAGGAGCTGGAGAGATGGCTCAGGGGTTAAAACTCTACCTCACAAGCAGAAAGTCCTGAGTTCAGATCTTAGGTCCCACGTAAATGCCAGTTGGAAAATGGTGGTGGCCTACCCTGGTGGGTGGAGCCACAGCTAAGAGAAAAAAAAAAAAGAGAGAGAGAGAGAGAGATAGAAGCATCCAGGATGATTCCTAAAGCCACCTTTGGTCCTCCACAGGGACACACAGTGCCCTTTGATATACAGATACACAGACACAGACACACAGACACACACACACACACAGACAGTAAATAAATAATTTAAAAAATTTAAAGTAGATTCAGTGTGTTCACTTAAAGCGAAGATGCCGAGTATATGAATCTCCAGTTTATCAATAATGCAAACCTCTACACAGAAACACAAATGATTTAGAGAGGAAAACAGGTTTCATTTTAATCAATGGTCTCAGTAAGCCCACTGTTTTGTATACTGTGATCTTGCTTCTGTCTGCAGCCCTAGAATATTCTCTCATTCCCTCTGTTTTACATCTGGAGCGAACTGAGGCTCACGAGTAGCCACCTAAGTTGAACAGATCCGGTTTCCTCGCCTCATCTGGAAGCCTTTGGACCCCAGAGCTGCTGACCCCAGTGTCCACGTTGTTGACTATTTCAATGGGAGGAAAACATCGCAGCAAGATACTTCCGACAGCTGCACCCTCGCAGAGAACACACGGCTCTGTACAAACATTCATTCAGTCGTCCGCTCAATATTCGGTTCCAGTGTATCACAGACACCATTCTCAGACTGGAAAGAAGGCAAAAGTGCTTCCCCATGGAACTCACATTCTAAAAGGAGAAGGCAGACACTTCAACAAGACAGCGCAGCAAAGCGCACTGGGCAGCCGGCCAGGGGGATGGCTCAGTGGGGGAAGGGCTTGCTGCGCAAACACGAAGGCTGCCATCTGATGCCCATCATCCAGGTGTGGCACTGCACATCTGTGATTCCACTTCTGGGCGGCCGACACCAGGGAATCTCTGGGGCTCACTGGCAGCCAATGTGACTACAGTGGGAAGTTCCAGGAACAGTGAGAGACCCTGTAACTGGGGGAGTTACTGGAGAAGACGCCTGCCTTGACGTGTATGCACACGTGCCTGTGCGCCTGTGCGTACACCTGCCACGCACATATGCTCACACATGCACACACGCATGCACTCACTCACGCACACACATATACACATGCACTCACACACACATACATATGCACACACATGCACACACACATACACATGCACTTACTCATGCATACACATGCACATACACATGCACACACACAAGCACATACACACGCACACACACGCATACACACACGCACTCAAACACACATGCACTCACATGCGTGCACACACATGCACTCATGTACACACATGCACTCACATACGCACAACATACATACACATGCACTCACACATGCACACACACACGCATATACATACACGTACACACGCACACATGCACATACACATGCACTCACACGCGCGTGCACACATACATGCACACACACATATATATACACTCACACATACACACACACACATGCACACTCACACGCACACACATACAGACACAGCATGCACAATGGTGGTAAATGCTAGGGAGGAAAAGGAGTGTGGGGGAAGGCTGAGGGGAGTAAGTGAAGCTTTTCTTGACTTCTGGTAAGTTGACGGCAAAAGGTCGATGAGAACAGGCCGTGACAGGTGAAGGGGTCAGGGACCAACTCAGGCCAGGTAGGTTCTGGGGGAAGGAGGCAGGAGGGACAAAGGCCCCCCCGAAGCTGCATCGTCCACAGGCTATTCTTGGAGTGGCCACCAGGGCGCGCCACTGGGCAGAATGTGTGAGTAAGGGCAGTTCTATCTGAGTGTAGAAGGACTTTGCTTCACTCTGACTGAGCTGCAAATGTTAAATGGAGGGCTAACGCCCTGCACTGTGCTACTGAGAGACTTCCGCGTTCTTCATATATTTTTAAGTGTATTAGCAGCTTTAATAAATGATGAGGGAGTGCATTATATCAAACTTCCAATCGCTAAATATTGCTGATGTCACGCAGAACTCCATTTAGTACTGCCCTGGTGAGGAGGAGGTGGGCTTGGGGCTGCAGGAACACGGGGGCTGGGGGAGTGTTTAACATAGGGAGCCTAGAGGCGGGGGCTCCCTGTGTCAGGGTGGATGGTGGCCCTCAGACCTCTGGGAGTGCCCACTAGAGCCGGAGACTGCTGCTGTCCTTGCAGCCTCATCTCAGCCTTGAAAGACAACATCTGGGAGGGGGCCCAGTATATCCACTTCTGGGGGATGCGCGGGAGGGGCAAAGCCATCCTCACATAGCAGCGGTCTTGGCCGCAGACACTCCATTAAGAAAAGAGAGAGAGGAAGTGGTGGTCTGTATGTCCGAGATGGGAAGAGCCCAGGACACAATCCCACCACCTCCTGTGTGCCTTGTGGCTCATCGAGGGGCAGCTGTCCTTAAATCTCCACCAGATCTACCCTTCTGCTCAAGACCACTTGCTTTTGGTGAGATCAGGGCCCATATATCCTAGGCAGGCATTCACCTGCGCACAGGATGTCCCCACCCCAAGTACCGAGATCACAAGTGCGCATTACCATGTGTGGTTTCATGCGACGCTAGGGACTGAACCCTGGGCTCCGGGCACACTAAGCAAGCATCTTACCAGGCAACCGAGCAACGTCCCCAGACCTGCTCAAAGTCCTTTTTTTCTTTGCACACAGAGAACGGCAGCTGATGAGGGGGTCGGTTTCTCCTGCTCTGCGTCCTGGGCAGAGTCAGGACTCATCGGCGTTGAGAGCAGGAATGCAGAAAAGAAGAAAAGCCGCCAGTAAGCGCGTGCCTCAGAAGACCCCGGCTGATACCTTGAGTTTTGAGTTTCAGATTTAAGCTAACAGGAGACCAAACGCTGGATTGTACAAGAGTCATTGGGCCAGAAGAAGTAAGGGGCGGGGCGGGTGGCGAGATGGCTCAGGAGTAAAGGCACCTGTGTGCAAAGGTGGCGATCGGAGTTTGATAGTCTGATGACGGAAAGAGAAAACCAACCTCTGAAAGCTGCCCTCAGACCTTTACATGTGCATCCTACCTGACTCTCTCTCTCACTTAATAAGAAGAATTTACAGAGTGAGCCGCACTGAGAAAGTTCACTCTCAAGGTCCTGGTTCTGGGGCACTGGGCCATTTATTTCTTTTGGATATGTGCATGTGCAATTTTTACCAAGAATTTTTTAGAACTTTTTTTTTCCTTCTGGTTTCCTACCGAACACTGCTCGTAGACTGAGCAGTATCTTGCAAATACACGTGTGGCCGTTTTCAAAGTCGGAACTTATACTGTGAGACACACATTGTAGATTCAAACTTATACTTGATATGTGAATTTTCACCCAGCATTTTTCTGTGGGTTCTGGGATCCAAACTCAGGTCCTTTTGCTTTCGAGCCAAGGTTTTAACCCCTAAGCCATCTCTTCAGTCCCATAGCAATTTTTGTAAGGTACGTTTCTCATCAGAAGAGCAGTAAAGCCATTGTTAAAGGTTGAAACAATTTTTCAATGTTAAAAGAGAAACTAATTTTTCAAAACTCTATAAGTAATAAACAGCTTACTGATATTTGAATCTTAAGCTCACTATCTCTGATTAGAGCAAACTGTGAGTTATTAAGTCTGGTGGGAAGTAAAGACATTTCAAGGGTCTCCTGGTGGCTGAACTCTATATAATAATGGATTCACTCTTGGGGGAGTTTCCTACTCTTTCTAGACCAAGTGTTTTGTAATGAAAACAATCTAGAAATGAGTACTTTGGTGTAACAAAATGTGTTAATTACTTGCGTCTAGTAAAAGATGTTGTTGACACAGAAAGGAAATGGCAGAAATCTTAACCCCAAGAATGAAAAGAGGTGGACTAGAGAGATGGCTCAGGGGTTAAGACTCTGCTTCGCAAGCAGAAGGTCCTGAGTTCAGATCCCAAGTCCCACATAAAAACTCGTCAGAAATGGTGGTGGCCTGCACTGCCGACTCTGTTAGTCGGAGCCTGGGAAATCCCAGAGTGAAGCAAAAAGGAGGTAGAAGCAATTCAAGATGATTCCAGAAGTCACCCTTGGTCCCCCATAGGGACACACACATGCAACACACACACTCGCTTTCACACTCACGCACATAATAATAATAATAAAGAAAAAATACAAGAACGAAAATAAGTGAAATTAGCAAAAGAGTTGGGAAGTGCTGAATTATAAAAAAGGTCTCTTTTTCAATCATGAGAATATTGTATTTACAGTCTTGACTGAAATGATTCAACATTCTCCTCTTCCTCCATTAATGCTTCCTGCCAATCCCTCTATTACATCGATGTGTTTTCATGAGTGTGAAGAACTTTGCCTAAGGCTGGGACAATGTCTGATGTGTGCCTCCCGACTTTTCTCCTGTGAACCATTTCTTGTCAAGCCATTGCCCAAGCTGAGTCAGTTCTAGAATGTTCTCATATGCTGTGGAGATTGGAGAATGTAAAGTTTTATATAGCATTGCCATTCAAAGCTTACAGCTAATTCTTGCTCATAATTGCTGGCTTTCAGTCAAATTAATAAAAGGACTAGAAGTTTTTTTTCAGAGAAACGAGATGGAGAGAGACATGGAAAGTTAACGGAGCAGGATGATGGGGGTTATCCAAGAAATACTGTGCTTAGCATTCTCTTCCGCAGAATTTCGGCACATGCTCACTAGGAGAATTTTGCTGATCTCAGAGCAGAGAAGGCGGGCCCCAAAAGGTTATTTCCCATCAACATGATTTTTTTTAACTTATCTAAAAATCTGAAGGGATTTCAGGAAATAGATGAGCCGTCCTTTGGAGGAGATATAATTTCCGTTTGTTACTTCTGCATTTCTGAAATTATTCTCTAAACCTGTAATCCCATAGAGCAGAACTTGCATGTGAAGTTTAAGCACTTAAACTGCTTTGTTCTTTGAAATTCCATTGTAGGCATAAAGAAGGAGAAAAATAGTACGTTGAGGGGCCTCCAAGGACGTCCACCACCCAACTGGAATCACTGCCTGACAGAGCACCCTCTTTTGATAGGGCTCATACTTCTATGTATAGCAATCCTGGTGAACACACAATCTTATTTCCTGACTACTCTTAATGAGCCTTAACTTCAATACTCTGCAGGACAGCGCCCGTCTGTAAAGCCCCTAGCCGAGCCCGAAACAACATGGTCACGAAGTCAACCCCCTTTCCTGCCTTGGGCCTTTCCATTTCTGCATTTTCACAAATGATTCTGAAATAAACGCTTTTTCATATGTATCCCCTTCCTTTCTCGTTTAACTCCTCCACATAAGTGGAATTATTGGATTAAAGAATATGGATTTTTGCACGGCTCTTAGAGTATCTTGAATCAGCGCATTCTTAAATGTAATCTCATCTGAGCACTCAGCCTATCTACTGGCTCTTCTCAAGAGCTAATCATATTACACCGATTTTTATCAGACAATAAGCACATGTTTTTCTTTTTGCCTTAACTGCCAGGAAACTCAGAAGTAAAGTTCAAATCCAATAATGAGTTCATCTCAGGTGACCTGTAAGATGTTTCTCTTTTCCTTTGGGTCAATTTCTACTTTGTTGTTCTTTGGAAAAAAAAGAAAGAAAGAAAGAAAAGAAAGATGCTGGAATTTCAAAAGCTGCCTTATAAACAAACTCCTTTTAACCAATAGGCAGGCTGTAATGACTTGCACACACATAGGCATATATGTATAGGGACACAATTATTGAACCTAACCAAATGACATTGTGAAATTAACATAGCAAAATCAAATCGCTCACAGATCTGGCATCTGAGATGATATGACTATATGACAGACATCCAGTGAGTCCTGGTCTTTAACCACACAGACACCAAGATGGGTAGGTGAGAGAATATAATTTGTCTGGGATCTCGGAGCTATGTGGAACCCGAGTCGGAACTGACAAAACTCCGACTTCTATGACCCTGGTGCCTTGGTCTTCACACTGCTCTTCACCCTGACTTTGGCAGAAAGCATGTCTCCGTGGCCTCTCCCTCTCTCTCTTTCTTCACACATATCTGGCCGCTCCAGGGGACTGCACACATGTGACACCCCTGTGTTAGCTTTCTGGGTTTCACCGTAACAAAGTACCTGCCAGTGAATGATTCAACTAAGAGAAATCGTCCCATAGATTTGGAGTCTGGAAGTCCAAGGTCAAGTGCGAATAGGTTTGTCCCTTGCAAAGGCTGCAAGGAAGGGAACGCACTCCAGGATTCTCTCCTTGGCTTGCAGACGACTGACTGCCTGTTCACATCTTCTTCCCTCGCTCGTCTCTACATCCAAATGTCCCTTTTAGTAAGGACGCCAGCCACACTAAGCCAGGGCTCACCCCACTGCCCCCGTAGTGACTTCTAGACAGCTGCCATCTCCCCGTTTCCTTCAGTGGTGTAGTCATTGGTAAGGTGCCTACGCTCCTGGAAGTGACCCCGCAATGGAATGGGTTCCATACACACAAAAGGACGTGAAAGTAGAAGGGGGACTAGCTGGGAACAGGAAGGAGTAGTAGGAGTGATTGGGAGACAAGAGAAGGTAATGAGGGGCACACCGTGATCAGAATACATGTTTAAAAATACAATGAAATAAGTAAGTATGCAACATTAATATATGCTCAACACAAAACAAAACAAACCCAGAAAAATGACTCAATAAGTCCCATTCTAGGTTGAATTTAGGCTTATGATTTTGAATAAATGCAACTGAATCTAGTGGTCACATGAAGCATTTCTCTCATTTGTTTCTAAGTTTTCACCTCCCTGTTCAAAGCTATTTCCTTGTCCCAAACAAACACAAGTTAAAATTCCTCCTCCCTTTGCCATGGAGACCCTCCCCCAGCCCTGCCTTGAGGTGCCTTGGTTATTTTATATCCCTCCCCCCCCACACACATTCTTTTACACTTAGTCTAGCTGCCTACCTCTCAGATTCAAAAGGCGACCTACCTGTCTCCCTCCCCACCTTAGCCAGCCTTCCTCCACCTCCGCAGGCCACTTCCCATTCGTTCCTTCCTCAGGACACATTCCCCGTCGTGGGAAGCATTTTTACAGAGCTTTGCTTGCTCTGCTCACTTCGCTGGTCACGGGGGATGATGATAGGATCTTTCAATCGCTTCTATGCTTCCTCCTGAAGCACAGGGACCAATCCCTGCTCGCCTGCTCAGCGCCTTTACTTGCAATTCCCCTGCGCAGGGACCACCTGAACCCTCTAAGAACACATTGAAGGAATGGAGGAGAAGGCTCAGGGATTAAAGCGTTTGTCTTGCAAGCAAAAGGAGCTGAGCTCAGATTCCCAGATCCCAGGTACCAATGACACATGGAAATGGCCTCAGTCTACAGTTCCAACCCTGAAGGGCAGAGGCTGGGAAACCCCAGAACAAAACAATCAGGAGGTAGAGCAAACCAGGATGATTCCCAATGTCACCTTTGGGCCTCCACAGGCACACACACTCAAGTGTGTTCTGACACACACACACACACACACACACACACACACACACACACCAGCTTGAAAGAAACACTCTGTTGCAGAGATCAGTCAACTTCCAGAGTCACCCGAGATCATAACTGCTGCAGACCATAGAGGAGGCAGCTTGACATAGAGTATAAGAAATAAAATAAAGGCTGATGTTAGACTGGATGTTGGCGAGGAGGCCTGGGAAAGGCTGAAAGAGGGGCAGCTTCAGTTTCACTAGGAAATTCCCTTTGTCCTTACCATTTCCCCCTCCCACCAGAAAAATTCCAGGGAGCTCATTTCTAAAGAAAAGTAAATATCCAGATGGCCAGAGGGATGACCTTTCTCCAACAGAGGGGATGGATTTGTGATCCAGCCAAATGTTTGAAATTCTTCCACCAGCATGCATAATTGAGAGAGATGTGTTAATTGCCCTTCCATGACAGCTGCAGGACTTCCTGGCCCAACTCTGAGGAGGTTTTTGATCTTGGGCCGCTGAGTTGCTGTACAGAGCTGCTGGAAAAGACCAGAGTCCTGCAACGGGTTCTGAGCGGGCAGGTCAATGTGCCAGGGTCTCTGTAAACCTGAGCCCGCGGGCCCTATGGCAGTGGGCCAGGGCTCTGGGCAACAAATCCACCAGTGTAGCTGGTTGCATGACATTTCAGTGAGAAGACAGGGGAAATCCCAAGGACATAATCCCTATCATTACAACAGCTCCATGGCTCCAAGTAGGTGGTTATCAAATCGAAACACAATTCCAGGAGGTGATGATAAGATTTCTTTTCACCCCCTGTACCCACGAATCATCAGCACCCACATCAGTGCCTGTAATTTAGGGGACTGGCACCGATTCTCACTCGCAGCGTGTGCATCTAGGGAGGAAGCAGAACGATCTTTGCCCTAGAGGAATCATTGTCTTGGCACTGGATGGAGAATAATGGAATTCTCCAAAGTCTCTTCCAGCTCCGAGAGTTTTCTGATTCTGTGATAAAGAGAACTATTTTATCTTTCCACAGAAAAAATGTCATGAATATTCTTTTGTCTAAAAAAGCAATTTATATTCACTGACTAATATAATTTGCCATATTACTTCCACACGGAATTGTTCAGTTTTTATATCGCAAATCTACACCAGAGAGCTTTTGGATTTATTTTTCCTGTTCCAACTGCTGACTAAATATTTTCCCTTTCACCTGGAGTCACATGAAGTACGGCATTACTTGACTTTTCTGAAATCCAATATAATGATATTTTAGCTTCTAAAGTATCCATTCTGTTGTTTTTTCATACCTTTCTGGAAAATCTATCTGGCTTTGGTTTAGTCTAGGGAAAATACATTAAATATTTTCCTCCTAAAAATGTGTAGAAGAAAAATATACATTTCTTTTAAACAACTGGAATCAATTTAAAACTTTGGCACAGACAGTGGAAAAAAATCAATGGAAGCTCAACACTGAAAGGCAAGGTTTGTCTCTGCAAGTGTCACTAAACTTTTATGTACACCAAGAAAAATAAAAAGGAAGGGTGTTTGACAGTCATCCAGGATGCTACTCAAATAATCAATCAATCAATCAATCAATCAATCAATCAATCAATCACCTAGTGGTATGTGTATGTTTGCAAGTTTGCATGCACATATAGAGGCCTAGAGATCAATGCTGTTCTGTCTCTACCTACCCAGCCATGAGTCAGAGGCAGGCTTCTTTCATTTCCTTTCTTAAGTTGGACCCTGAATATAAAACTTACATTCTCATGCTTGTGTGGGGAACACTTGATCGACTTCTCCCTGAACCCCAATCAATATGACACAACAGAAGACAGATCACACACCGAGTGCTGAGAGAGGTGGTCTGCAAGATTTCTTCCCTTCACATTTCTTTGCCATGTATGTGTGTGTGGGGGGGGCACATAGGTGTGTACGTGTGTCACATTCCTCAATCAGTTCTACCACATGGATTCAGAGATCAAACTCAGGTCTCCATGAACCATCTTGTTCCCATTCCCCTTCCCCCCATTCCCAACCAAGATCAAGGTCCCTTTCTACTCTTGAAAAATATCTTGAATTAAACTGGTGAGATAACAGGAACAAGTGGAGAGTAAGTCAGATACTAAGGATCTAGCTGAGGCGACACCTTCCTGAAATGCTGGGAAGAATCTATTCCTGATTAGATGAAAACTTACAGTTCCTGTTCTTGTTGCTTGGCAACGAAATCAGACACTAAGGAGTCCCAAGAGACTACTGTTCAAAGGCTGCCTACGTCTCGCTCACTCATGCTTCCTGTTTGCTCCCTCCTTTTCTGGAGTTTGGACTCTTTCCGGTTTCTCTAGAGTTACTGGCTCCTTTGTTCTCTTAAAGGGAGCAGGTTAAGCAAGGACCGGGCCAAGGAGTAAGATTTCTCCATGTGTCTACCAACCACTGTGACTCACAGCAATATAAGCAGCTTCATTGCCGTGGTGGCGATGGGAGTATGTACTTTGAAAGAGAGGAAAGAAAGGAGAAAGTCAGGCTTGGAGGCATATGAAACCCACAGTGCTCAGAAATGTTAAATGTGTCAGAGAATGCAAGTAAAATGAAGGGTTGCGCAAGACAGTCAGGGAACGAGCCAATCACATCTTTATTGGTGATTGCTCTAAAAAAGGCAGTGATGGCAGATCAATGGGAACAAAAACCAAGTTGCAGAGAAGTGAGTCAGATGGGACTCAATGGGAGACGAGGCTGAGCAAGTCTTTCATCTGAGATATCCTGTTAAATTAGACTTTTTTCTGACCAGGGATGTTGGAGGAAGGAGAGGAAAAAATGGTTTTAACATTATAGGAAATGTCTCCACCTTGTCTATGTGTGAGGGGAGGGGGGAAGGGACGCTGCGGACTGCATCAGAAGTTGCTGATCTGCACCTGGTGCCCACAAGTCTTCATGCTTCCACTCATGCAGAACCTGTGCCTGCTGCATACATGGCTCATGACAGCAGTGAGTCCACTGGTTCTATTCTTTTTTTTTTTTCCCATCCCCCTCCCCTATTTTCCTCCTGCTCAGTTCCTGTTAGAAGGAACCGTTGCCTAGGTAGCTTTCTGTCAAACATGTCGAGCTTTTCCTGCGAGACTTGCCACAAGCACGGCACACAATACGGAAAGCTTGAACACAGATGATCTGATCTCAAAGTAATGGCTCAGGCTTTTGAGAGTTGGTCTAAAATGACACCAGCCCCAAAGTGGCTGAGCACTGGGAACGGATTAGGTTGCTGTATTTCTCTCCTCTGTGCGCTAGTTCAGTACATCCTAGAATTCATTCTTATTTCCAAGCTGAATACTGGAATTTGCTAAGAAGGAATCCTCCTATGGCAACAATTTCTTCCTTATGCCTATGAATAGCAGAAAGAGAATTAGAGGGTAACAGCAATCTATCTAAAAATAGACTTACACCATCACTTTTAAATTCAACTAAAGAATTTAACCAGAATTAGGGATGAGAGGTCCAGACAGGAAGTGAAGTTGAAAGTTACCCCTTTCACATTTCTTCTTTAAAGTGGCAATGAAGTCCCTTGCTCCCTGTGGGAGAGGAGGCAGTTAAAACAAAGTCCCTTCATTTTAGAAATTCCAGAGAACACAGGGAATGGGATGTCCCATGAAGCCTTAGGGGGATGGGCAATATGCAAATAGGGTGCAAGTCACAAAGGTCAAATATGACTCTCCTAAATCATTTGTGATTGATTTCCTTCCCACCTCCTCCCCCCGGGCACAGCATAGGATGTTAATCCTCCTCATTGTGAGGAGTTACATTTGTACAGCTTTCAAGCTTTCAAGATACTGCTATTCACTTGAGTTTTGTAATAATCCTGTGACCTACACAGATCAGATGGCCATTGTGCAAATACTCTGTATAATATCATCTACCTTACAGAGATTATATCCAGGCACCCAGAACAGCCCTTTAGAGATCATGCATTAGGACACATAGGCTGAATATAAGTTACCCGAATTGCTTGGGCACCAGAATTATTTAGGGTTTCTCATGTTTTCAGATTTTGGATTTAGACCTACAGCCCAAACTGACTTTTGCTTCATTATCTATCTTATATACATAGTCCAAAGGCCATTTTTATACCATGTTCTTAATTTTTTTCTATGAAACAGTTCCACGGTATGTAGTTTTCCATTCATGGTTTTATGCAGTGACCAAAACATTTATGATTTTGGAGCTTAGGGGATTTGAACTTGGGAATCAGGGAAGTTCAATCTAGGCATCGCTCACTTGTGAAATCGTTTCAGTTCCATTCGGAGCCAACAAACAGCGACTACAGACAGCATAACAAAGAATAACAATAAGCATTATTGAATTAAAAGTTAGTAAATAAGTTTGCTGATACTTGTGATGTATACAGAAAAAGGTAAACTTTTAAAATTTAATTAAATATGTTGGTGTGTCTGTGTGTGTCCATGTATATCAGAGGGCAGTGTGTGTGTGTGTGTGTGTGTGTGTGTGTGTGTGTGTGAGAGAGAGAGCACTGTGTGTGCCTGTGTAAGGGTAATTTTGGAAATCATCTTGGATTGCTCTACCTCCTCGTTGTTTTTTCTGGAGTTTCCCAAGCTCTGCCTTCCAGAGTTAGAAATATAGGTTGCCACATCTCCACCATTTTTGCGTGGTGTTTTCACATGGGACTCGGATCTGAACTCAGCTCCTTTTGCTGTAAGAAACAGAAGCTTAATCCCTAAGCTATCTCTTCAGCCCAAAGAGAAGGGTAAGCTTTGAATATAAATTTTAACTCATTTGAGCACTTAGTAGACTTAAATAATAATGATTAATTAAGAGTTAACAATGACTTTTCATTCAGTCCACTGACTACATCAAGTCCTGTAAAGTTTAGACAGATAAAGGATGCTTTCTTCCTTGGAAACCTGGATTTCCAACTGGATTATCCAGAGAACATTCTACAAATGAAAAGTCTACCGTGATGGCTACTGCTAATATGTCAATTTGACACCCAGAAGACATGCCTCTGGTGCATGCATGAAGGATTGTCTGAACTGAGGTTAGGCCTCAGAATATGTATGAGGATAATCATGATTATGCCAATTGTGTGGAGAGACTCATCTCAACTATGGGCGGGACCACTCCCTGACAAGGGGTCCTGCCTGTATGAGAGGGAGAAAGTGAGCTGAGCAAGCACATATGCATCCATGCGCCTGCTGCATGCACGCATTCACGCACGCATCCACTGCATGCATGCATCCATCCACTGCACGCATGCATCCATCCACTGCACGCATGCACCATCCACTGCACGCATGCATTCATCCACTGCATGCACGCATCCACTGCACATATGCATATCTCCACTGCACACATGCATCCATCCACTGCATGCACGCATCCACTGCACGCATGCCTATCTCCACTGCACGCATGCATCCATCCACTGCACGCATGCATCCATCCACTGCACGCATGCATCCACTGTTCCCCACTTCTTGGCTGTGGAAGCTTCAACCTCCAGCTTCCTTTACTTCACCCCCAGGAAGGACTGTGCTTTGATTGTAGCCAAAATAAACTCTTCCTTGCATGAGCTGTTTGCATCAGGGTCTTTTCTCACAGCAACGGAGGGGTAACAAGACACCTGCCCCGTGCCCTGACGACACAAACCAACGGGTCTGAATTGCAATGGTCCTTCAGGTGTGGATTTAGGCCTGAAACACACAGTCGTAAAAGTCACACAACCACCTCAGATGCTTCAATCACTTCCTGAAGGTGGGCCGGGAATTCTGGAAGAGGGCGTCTCAGGCCACAACTATCATGTATTCAATTATGGCATATAAATTATATCCCAGCAACCTGAAGGAGTTGGTGCATATCCAATTATGCCTAATTTGTACCCTGGGATATGCTGGTTCTGGCTCGGTGTACAATCCTGGTAGAATCCCAGTTTAACAAGCATGACAGGACATCAAAATTGCTATGTTGTCTCCAAACCTCATTAAATGGACGCCTGTGCTTTCCTATAATGTTCAGTGGGAGTATAAACTATTATTATTTTTCTATTTGTTTATGTAAGGCAAACGTTCGGCCAACACTTTATTGGAAAACAACAGCCAGTCAGAAGAATCCTCTGTGAAAAGTGGTTATTCTGTTACCCACACCAGTGGTGCCTGAGAGCGTATCGTATAGACTTTGCTGTCCTTCATGGTTCCAGCCCTTAATGGGACGTAATCTATTCCTAATAAATTTGACACAATTCAAAATATCATGGTAGCAAGACTGGGCAGGTCAGGACAAACTACTGCTGCTGGCTAGCTGAGATGCGCTGGACTCTGAGACCAGACTCCAAGCCCTCCACCTTGAGTGTCCTTGGTCTTGGTTCTTGGTTCCTTGTGATCTGAATTGTCCAGTCCTGTCCTGTCTTTGCAGGTGCCGGTGCTTTCTCCTGACCTTTATTGATGGGTACCCTTCACCCATGCCCAGCCTCTGATTTCCTCACAACTCTACCTACTGACATTCTGGGGGTTGGGGAGGGGCTATATGCTTCCTGATATCTGCCCCTGAGATCTGCATTACCAGTGACCATTTCCAGATAAATAAAAACTGTTTACTTATGTAGACACCTGCTGCTCCACTCTCTCTATCCCCGTGCCTGCCCACGTGTTCAGACCCCATCCCCCAAAACCTTGGTTTGGGCTTCAGCCTGGAGCTACGTTTGAAGCCATGCAGTAAGGAGCCAAGTGCTCTGGATTCCATGTCCCAAAACCTCTGATTTGACTACGTGCCCAGCTACCCGGGAGCCACAGTTATCACCACTCTCTCGACCTGCTCCTCAATGCAAAGTGGGCATCGTGTGGGCATCGTGTGGGCGGGGCTGTCCTGGTGCCTGATGACACGTCCCTGAAATGAGCCTGGCCTGGGATGTGTCCTCTCCCTCCTCTTCATCACCCTCGGCGGTGGATACTGTGGCTTCGCCCAGGTGTGTCTCACCCTTCCTCTGTTCATTCCTAAGACCACCCAGGCTGAGCTGGGGCGTGGACACACTGTCCCTATGGAAGTGTCTGTCCTGAGTGTTGTGATTATATTTGGAAGGCAGTTCTGTGAGTCAGATTCAGCCAAGTGCCAGGAGAAAGAAAACTCTCCAGCAGTACATCCACAAAGCAGGCATGATCTCATGGGGGGGGGGGTTATAAGGGCGAGGGTAACAATGATTTTTTTTTTTTTTTAGTGTGCATGCATGTATCAGAGGACACTGTGTGTCCCTCTGGAGGCCCGAGGGTGACCTCGGGAATCATCCTGGATTCTTCCACCTCCTTTTTGCTTTTTGCTCTGGTGCTTCTCAGGCTCCGCCTTCCAAGGTCGGAAGGTGCAGGCTGCTGCCAATTCTGCCTGGCATTTTAATGTGGGCCCTGAGGAGCTGAACCCAGGTGCCTCTGCTTGCAAGGTGAGGCTTAACCTCCCAGCCATCTCTACGGCCCAGAAATGACGATGTTTAAAGAGCTTGGCACGGTGCTAGTTACATATTAACGCTCTACAAAGAGCAGCGACGCAGCCTCTTTAATGAAGCCAACCCCACGAGCTACAACCGCACGACCTCCGGCAAGAATCTTCACTTTTCCTGCTACTCTCTGCTCAAGGACTCGCCCATCCAAACGCACCCCGCCCTACAACCAGCACACGTGCATGAAAAATGCTGTGTCTCTTCTGCCATTCAGTCCCTCATCTGACCAAACGCTCCTATGCCTTTTTTCTAGAACTTTCCCCTGCTCACCTGGCTGTCCAAAATAATGAACCAGTTGTAGAAGAAAGCTCCTTATGAAAGGGCAACAGTCCGGGAGAACTGACATTCTGGCCTTCCAGAGGAGAGAGACTCCCCAAAGAAGAAAGGGAGAAGGCCGAAGCCCCAGGGAAAAAAAACTGCAGCCCGTGAGTCCAAGCGAGTGCCAAAGCGGTGCTGGGGAATCCCGAGGGGCTTTCAGAGCCGTCACCTCCGAGAAAACAGTCGTCTTGGGGAGAACGAGGAAAGTGTCGGAGCAGATGGGAAATCTGCCTGGGCCAGACCTACGACTCTGGGGCCATGTGACTAGCCAGACAGGGGCGTCTGACCTGCCCTTGATTCTAATGACCACAGAGATGCTCGCAGCACGGGTCACTAAGAGCGAGTCCAGGCAGCTGCGTCCTCTGGCTGAAGCCTTCCTCGATGCTCTGGAGGAACCGAACTGACTGGTAGGGTTTCTTTTCTCCAGGGCTGAGGGAGGACATGATGCCTAGCGGAGCCTGAAACAGCGCTTCCTGCAAGTAACTCAATCCTCCAGTGCAGACACAAGGGTGACCTCGGCTGAAAAGCCCTCACGAGGCCGTGCTGCCACTGGCCTGGCTCCCCCGGTGGCCTCTCCATGGACCGAGACACTCTTGCTGTTTATCCTGAAAAAGCTCCAAGACACAGTGAGGTAAACGGAAACCAGATAGCTGCAGACCTATCTCCATCTCTGGCCTGGACCCAAGTCCCTCCTCTTCTACTTACGTAACCCTGAATCCTTGTTAGCGCTTCCTGCCTCGTTTTCCTTATCTGTAAAATTAGGATGTCTGTTTTAATGACACATAATTAAATCTCCTTGATATATGTTAATGTCTTTATGGGGGGGACAAATGTCACACAGGCCTGGGGCCTATTTCCAGCCTGAGTCTCCTCTCATTAAGGAGAAGCCCCCTGATCCTAGTCACCCCCTCCATCCCGAATTTCTACTTAGCTTAATGGATTTACTACTAACTCGGGCCATCAGCTGCCATGGTTACTCATCCATTCTGACGCAGATGTCTCCTTTAGTCAATCAGACAGGTGTTTCTCAGGGCAGTGTCAATAACCCTATCTTATCATTTCAGCTTCCTGATATATCTATCATTACGTATGTCCAATATGGCTGTGTGAATAGAGACAGGAATGAGAAAGTGCTGATGAACGAGTAAAAAGGTTGGTGGCAACCGGACCTTTTGTTTGCTTGGCTGTTTATTTGTCTTCAAGAGATGCAGAGGAAGAGCAGGTGTGTGTATCAGAGCGCAAGGGCAGGCGCAGCCCTAGTTCTTGGAAGTCTGTCCTCGCCTTCCAACATGAGGGTTCTGAGGATTGAACTCGGGTTATCAGGTTTGTACGCAGGCGGCTTTACTGGCTGAGCCATTTCGTTGGCCCACAACTAGGCTTTTAATGGTTATTACCCAGCAGGAGTTGAGAGTGAGGTTAACATGGACAAGGCAGTGGGTTAAAGATGCTGCAAAGGGAAGAGAAGACAATGGCTGCTACAGGAGCTAAGGAAGGAGGGCTGGGCGCAATGTGGGCCGGGTGGGGCTAGCTCCTGCTTGGTGTAGCGGCTAAGGCATGTGACTCTGTCATAGTCTCTCCCACTCACAAGCAGCAATTCAAAAACCCCTGATAAAGCAAGTTTCCCTTTGGCATTCAGCTTTGTCGTCACTGGAGAGTAAAACTTCACGCTCGCTGTTTCCTATTGGTGCTTATGGAAGAAGGAGCAACTCGTGGCATATTGAAATGCGCAACCGTAACAGAGCTGGGTGGGGTTGGTAGGTGGTCTTCTAGCTACAGCACGAATCCCAACCCCAGGCTAGAGCAGAGGCTATCTATCTGTCCAAGTTTTCACTAACAGAGTGTGGATAGAAGTGAGGTATAAAATCTACAAAGCTGAACTCTTAAGATAGCAAGTAGGCCTCTTCTATATTTTTTCCTATAAAGTTGATAAGGAACAAGCAGGAGAAATAAGCTAGAATTGACCTTTCGATGCAAAGATCTTATGGGCCGCAGGATAGAAGAGCAATGACAGGGAAGAAATCTGGGTCTTGAATGACAGTGGACCACCCACCCGGACAACCTGTGATGAAGAGAAGACACTGCCTGCTCATTGGTCTAAGTAATGTGACTTAAAGTTGTCTGGCTGGTGGGTCTCCCATTGCAGCTTAGTGACTATACATCATCAGTAACGCATTACAGATGCAGCTACAGAAACGCATTTCTACTTTAAACACAAAAAGATGGGAACGTACAAAATATTGCGGCAAGGTTTTTGTTTGTACTAAAGAATATGCTGGGACAACTGCTTGTCAGGTCACACGACTGCGTTTGCTACAAAGGATGGGAAGTGTGGTAATTAGACGCAGATGCTTGGTAACTGAAGTCTGGCCTCTGGTACATTTGTGAAGACTTGATAGTTAAGGCACGTCCTGAACAAACTGTGGGACGCCATCTGATTGACGAGGGTGGGTGGGGCTATTCCCTGGGCAGGTGGTTAAGTTGGAGAGAGCCGGTTCATCAGTTTGGCATACTTTGGCAGACATGCAATCTGGTCGGTGAAGTTTGTAATGCTCAGGAATGTCTATATACATAGTATGTCCAGTTCCCTTGGCTCCTCCTGCTGTTGGTATGAATTCACCTGCTGAGCTGACTAAAAACTACAACTTTAAGTAAGAAAGAAACTTCTTGTTCCTTAAAGTTGTTTGGTCATGTACTTGCATTGGCAACACAAAAAGAAACTGCAGCAGGTAGCCAGCCAGTGAGCGGTCAGCCATCTAGAAACAAAGACTGTTTAGTATCTCACAGTATTGGTGAGCCAATATAGGTAGAGAAATACATTGGAATATGAATAGACCGAGGAACTGGGGGAGCAGTTGTGCTGAAAAAGGAAAAGGACAGGTGGGGGTTAGATAGAGGGGCGATGAGACAGGCTGATCTGTCAAGTCAGAGCCTTCCTGGTTTATGTGTGATTTTCCAAAAAGCACTAGATCTTGCTAAGTCCGTGTTTCCTCCTCTGTTTAGATAGGCACTATTCGCAGAGAACTGACCAGTGGCAGCCTTAATTCCAGGTGCCTGAGACATAGGCTAGGGCAAAACAAAGGTCTACCCTTGAGCAGCTTGTATTTCAGGGAGTAGAAAGGGAGACAGATTAATTCATTTACTCAAGAAATAGTTACTGAGGCTGTGAGATGGCTCAGGGGTTAAATTCTGAGGACTTAGGTTTGGATCCCATATCCCAAGCAGGTGGAAGTAGAGGTGACCTGTATTTCAGAGCCTGAAAGGCAGATCCTGGGAAACTACGGAGCAAAGCCAAAAGGAGGTAGAGCAATCCAGGATGATACCTGAAATCACCCTTGGGCCTTCGTGGCACACACGGTGCTTCTTTCACACACACACACACACACACACACACACACACACACACACACACACACAAAATTAAAAAAAAATTATTGAAGTGAGTTCTCTATTTGTGACAGACTATTCAAAGATGATTTTTGTTGGTTTGTTTTCACTTTCTTTTGTTTGACTTTAATTTGCTACCTTTCAGAATTATTGAATAACTACACATAATAAACCACAAAGGCCTCCTCATTCTGCTTTGTCTAAAATATATAATCAATAAATGACTACTCTCATCATTATTTTCTTTCTTGTCTGACCTTCTTCTCCTTTTAGGAAAAATTTTATTTATCTACCTATCTTTATATTTTTTTGTGGATTTGTTCTTTTCATTTATTGCTACTCTGTCTCCAGTTTAGCAGGTTTTCTTGCATACACATTCATATGTATGTGTGCAGGTGTGGATGTGTGTGTGTGTGTGTGTGTGTGTGTGTGTGTACTAGAGGTCACTTGAGTGTGAATGCCTGTGGAGGCCCAAGGGTGACATTGGGAATCATGGTGGATTGCTCTGCCTCCCCATTGCTTTATTCTGGGCTCCTCATTCCAGGGGTAGAAGTGTAGGTGGCGGCTGCTAGTCCCACCTGGCATTTGTACATGGGATCTGGGATCCAAAATCAAGTTCTTTTGCTTGGGAGGCAAAGGTTTTAACCCCTCAGCCATTTCCCCAGCCCCTATTAATTATTACTATTACTTTGGTGTGTGGTTTCAGGTAGTGTCATTTCTGATGATAATCTGACCCATTTGCATCAGACTTTTTGGAACTGGGAGGCGAACCACTGCAGGAGAAGAGATGCTCAGCCTCCGGTGACCGCCACAGCCGGTCCCTTATAAACAGTATTTCAGTCTCTTTTGTTACCTAACCGGATTTAGTCGATGGTCCTCACAGGGGCTGCCCTTTACAGACAATGAATGAATGATCTGACATCAGAAAGGGGACAGCTGAGAGGTTAAGTGGACTCATGAGATTTCCATCCATCTCACTCCCATTCTCCCAAGCCAAGCCCAATAAGACATTCGAACACATCTCCCCACACCCTTGCGCTTCCATAGCACATCACAGAATCCCTGGTGCTCATCTCCCTAAGACTCGATGGATCCCTCGCTGGAGGGAAGGCAGGGACGGGATCTTTACAAATACCTTTCATGTCAAAGGCAGAGCCTGGTACCTCTGGGGCCTTCAACAAATTCCCAGCAGCTCATAAGTGAAAACAGAGATGGGAACTAGGAAGGTCAACGGGGCAAAGGCTGCAAGGCGAGGTGTAGGTGGAAAAAGGAATCTCTAGAAGAAATGGAAAAACAGCTTTGACCTTCGAGCCCTGTCTCTTATTCAGTAGTGCTGCATGGACACAGAATTCCAAACAATTGATATAAATAGACATGGCCCTAATGTGGGATAAGTCCTCTTCATCAGAGAAGATGAGATCGGACTCTTGCTCTGAAATCCACTTACCCGTCCCTTCATCTACCTCACGCTTGAAAATGGACCCACATCAGCACACTTTTATTTATTTATTTTTTCAGGTCAAAGACATACAGTCTATCTCTGGATCCAGCTTTCTTCATTTTCCAACATATATGTTTTTTTCAAATGGAGATTGCTTTGACTAATCACAATATTGTTTCCTTCTAGAACTTTTTATATTCTAGATACAAAATTAAATGGTAGAGAAAATTTGAAAGCATCACCTCTACTGTCTAATTCAACCATATTCCCATTAATGATGAGTCAGTCAAGGGCCAAGAATAGATACCCTGAAACCTTCTATAGCGCATTACTGTACTAAGCGTCATGCCACTTAGCTCCTAATAGAAAACCTTTCCTCTGGGGGATGAAGAGCTTCACTGCAATCTTTTTATAAAAAGCACCTTGAAAAAACTTCCAGATCCTCAAAGACATGAATCTTGTTCTGTCTCTTGTGTATGTCTGATTTAGAGGTTAATAAGTAATTAGGAAGAACTCTCATACCAAAATTACCAATTAATATGCCATCATTTTCATTAAAAATGTGATTAATTACATTGTTGCACAAATGTCTTGCTCTGGCTAATCAAAAGTTACCTAAAGCGGTGTTAAATCTTTCAGGGAGAAAAGAGAGATTACTCAAAATCAATCACTTTCTAAAACTACAAGTTGAATTTGAGAGCTCAAACAGAGGGACGAAGCAAGTGTCCCCGATTATTTAGCATGGCCAGAATCCAACATGGCTCCATGGTTTATCTTATGCACTGAGTCATGATTACTAAGAAAAACCCCAGAAGACATCTTGACAGATGTTTAATGTGGAAACGTGACAAACAATAGTTCTTTGGTTCTTGTGAAAGCAGCCGTTTATAACTGACAGCAAACTCTTCAACTATCCAGATATATTGCGATGGTTTCCTAGGAGACTGTGAATGGAAAATTATGACTAAAGTAAAGTACACATTTAAACTTTGTTCCATACCTTAAATGCTGGTGTGAGTCACGTATGAAAGATTCACAGAACTCTAAAGTTAAGCAGTTCATGGATCTGCTGGTCCCATTGCTCCAAGAGCTCTGAGAGCTTGACCGTCCTCAACAGTTACAGATTCTCAAACTGTGGCTCTGTCACCATTGCCTGAGGGGACCGAATGTGTTTCTAATGTGCATATCATGACCAGGCTGAACAGCTGGCCTGAGTTTGATAAAGATTAGATCTATGCAGGCTTCAGGGCTCGGGAGATGGCTCGGTGGGTGTCATAGTTAGGCACAGGTGTCAACTTGACTATTGAAGGTTTGAGCTCTGGGCACATTTGTAGAGAATTAGTGGTTGAGTTAAGCTCAGAGTGAACCTGCAGGAGATTGTCCAGCTGCTGGGGAAAGCCCAGCTTATGGTGGGGGGAATTAGGCCCTGGATAAATCACGGAAAGCTGGTTGAGAAAGTCGACATCATTCTGTTTACTTGGCCAGACATGCTGGTCTGGCAAGTAAGGATCATCCGTCTCTCATGTGGTGATGGTGTGGCCAGTTCCCTCTACCTTGGTGTTGGTGCGTGCTCTCCCGTCAAGCTGGACTGAACTGTAACCAGACTGTTGTAAGGAAATAAACCCTTTGTTCCCTTAAGCCGTTTGATGGTCATTTGTTAGCAACCATGCAGGCGACTGCGGCAGTGGGTTAAGCGACTGATAAGCAAACGCAAAGCGCAGATTCAAATTCCTGCCCCCAACAAAGAAAGATGGTTGTGGTTACATGCGTGTGTGTAATCACGGTGCAGTGAAGTTGAGAGACAGGAGGAGCTTTAGGGTTTGGTGGCTACCAGCATAGCTCCAGATTCTGTGAGAGACAGAAAGTAAAGAGGGCATAAAGACAGAGAAGGGCACCTGGCATTCTCCTCTGGCTTCCATACATGGATATGTGTAGTAACCCACAAAACATACACACACAACACTGTCTGGCTTTACATGCATACTAACCCACAATGCGCGACACACACACACACACACACACACACACACACACACACACACACACACACATCCAAGTTACAGCTCAGCCTAATTTTGATATGTAGCAGCCTATAACGGGAATCCTTGCCATGAATGAAACGAACCTTGGGTGGTGTCAGCAACTACGCAACTAGCTCGGATATAGGACTGATGATTTCCTGATGCATCACATATTTACTAGTTGCTGGGCAACCAAATGTTTGAATTCTAGCACTAGAGGAAAGTGCATTACTATGTCAGGATTGGTGGTTTTCAAGCTAGCTCTGTACGGGACTGTCTCTTAATATATCTCATACAGAAAGAGCTTAAAAAGACCCTTAATCAAAACATCAGTTGCAGGCTAACTGAGCGGGGCCTGAGGTGGGGTGTCTGGCTCCCAAGACATGTTTATATGCTTCCTTCTCATACTGAGCCAAGATGTGCCTTGTTACAAATCTCATACACAGACTCTGCTCTTAATATAGAGTGAGTCTCCTTCCTTTTCCACATGTCAACTCCAGCATCTGGAGAGAGCGATCACATTTTTTCTGGACCTTTCTTTCTGAAGGGAGCGTATCTAGCTTATTCACCCCCACTACTTGGTAGAGTGACCAGTCAGTCTTCCCTCCCAATGACACTGCTTTATTCCAACTGGTCATAACTGGAATTCGGTATTGTTATGTAAATTCAAGTCAAAGATTTACAGGCCATTGCCTTGGTATATAATGTAACTGAAACTTAAATAGAAGTCAAAGGGTATAGGCAAGCGTTTGGTCTTTTTCTTAATCCTGACTGGTAAATACCTTCTATGGATTAACAAGCGCTGTACTTCAGCCTTGGGAGACGAATGGAAATATTTAGTAAGACCTTGAGGGATACATAATGGATTTATACAGCATTAAAACACTTTCAGAGCATGTGATGAGATCATAGGTTTTGTAAATTTGGCCATGTGTCTAAATCACTGGGAAAGCTTCTACCAAGGATCATGATCCATCCTTGGACCTGCTTTACAGATACCTCCAGAGATCTCAGAGGAAAGGCATTTGGGATCCCGTAACATGGGATCCCCACATGAAGATCAGCTAACAAATCTAACCAGGCCATTGTGCAGTTTCCACGACAGGTTCCAATGCCTGTTGCCACTGACGTACTTAACCGCTGTTCTGAACAAAGTCTCTTCTTCTGGGGTGGGGAGGGAGGAGGAGTGGCTTTGTGTCTTCTTGGCTAGTTTACAAAATTTTAAAGACAGGAAATAAGCACTCCCTTTCCGTGTCTCCTCTCCCCAGGACTATGACGAATGTTGAATGGAGCCATGATTCAGCAATGCAGAAAAAGAGAAATGAGACCAAAGGGAAGGCAGACTGGGAATGCAGCTGAACTTCTGATGTCTAGGGCGGTGTTGCTGTCTAGGAAGAAGTTTCTTCCGTCTTGGACTCGGTCCTGTTACGAGGTGAAAGTGATAAAGCAGAGGAGGACAGTGTGGTCTCCCCTGCTCATTAAACCTCATCTCCGAACATGCAAATGGGCGTCCCCAAGACTATATTAGTTAACATGGCTATTAAGACTGTTAACTTGGGTATTTCTAATTCACAAGAAACACAAGTGAATTCTATCTGTTTTGATGCAACTGTATCAGCCAACACAGAGAGGATGATGACCTACACTCTAGGTCCCTGATAAAAGCTCTCTCCAAAGCATTTAGAATTTAGAGACCTCTTGCTATGTAGACTATAATCAAGAATATAGTGATTTAAGATTAATGACTGCATAATCATTGTTAGGATTGATTCAAAGTCAATTCTGATTCTAAAAGTCAAATCTACAAATATAATGCTTATACAACATAAAAATCTAAATCATAAAAGTGAAAATATAAGGATGGAACAAGACATTATCAGGAAAGCATGATTTTTTTTTTTTTTTTTAAAGGCAGCAATTGGGTTGGCAGGATAGCTCAGCAGGGAAATGCGCTGGCCCCCACATCTGTCAACCTGGACTTGATCCCTGGAGTCACGTGGTAGAAGGAGAGAACTACTTGTCCTCTGACCTCCAGAAGCACACTGTGTGTGACATGTGAGCTTCCCCACCCCTGGTAAAGTTTTAAAAAATTAAAATAATTTTAAAAGCAAAAAAAAGTTTCACAATATTTATTTACTAATATTTACAGAGCGAAAATTGGCTTATGAAAGTAAAATAAATTATTGAGTGATAAAGTTTAACACCTTGATGAAACAAAAAATTCTCCAAGAGGAATGTAAAGCGGATGAACTAAGCGAGAAGATAATCTACAGGAAAGTGAAGAAGACAATTGAATATTTATCAAGAAGCCATCCACGCTGCAAGTAGATTTGGAAAATCTGGGAGGACATTTGATTCCCTACGAGTAGGATTTGGATCTTGGCAATGTTTCTACAAAATAATGAAAAAAAAAGGATTTAAACTCCAGTGTGAATAATCTAAGCTTTTATTCATGACTGAAACTGGACGGTTCTGGAAAACCAAAGATCAAGTAGAAGTTTGTGCTTAAAATACTCAAGAAACAGCTGATGAGATTCCACAGGCCTTCTGGGGGAGGGGCACCACCACAGTAGCGCACTCACACCAGGTACGTGAGTCCAGGGCGACAGGAAAGACAAGTTCTCCTGGGAGCTGGGTGAACATGTGCCCAAGCTCCCGAGAGGCCCTGACACCTTGGTGATGGCAGCTTTGGAAACCATTGAGAACAAAGTAACCGAGAGGGAAAATGTAGCCCGGTGAGGCAGGCTCTTAAGAAGAAGCGTTGTGCAAACAACCTGCATACAGAACACTGGCGACCCTACAGTGATCACCTGGAACCAGGCCAGCCAAATCTCTCCCATCCGGAGACCCAGGGAACTTTGCGGAAGAGAGGGAGGAAAGACTGGAAGAGCCTAAAGATGGAGAGTTCCGTTGCTGGACAGGTCGCTCCACTCAAGACACAGGCAGCCGCAGCCAGGAATTCACGGCAGCGGGACTTGAACTCATCAGACCTGCACAGGGGTGGACATGTCAGCGGCCCCCGGGGACTGAGCGGATCTCAGGAGAAACGCTTTCAGGCAATAGGATCCTTGTGGGGGAGGGGTCAGACAGAGTAGGGGTTACCCATAGCAGCGGGCTGCCCAAGGAAGGGTCTCGGTCTACCAAGGAACCCCCAGGAGAACCTCCAGGAGAACAGATGATACAGAGGTTGGAACCCCAGGGCCCCCAGAACCAAAGGACAAGAGAACAGGAGTGAGTAGACTGGACCCCCAAAAGGGAGAGGAGGAGGGTGGGAAGAGATGAGAGGTGGGAGGAGTGAACGAGGGAGGTAATGTAAAATGTAAAAATTTAGAAGATTTTAAAAAATAAAATAGAAAAAAAGTAAAGTGTTGTGCCCTCTGGAGACAAGGGGGTTCGGGTGACACAAACGTAACCCACTCATGGAGCGAGGATGCTCACTGATTAACCCTTTCAGTAACTTGCCTTGGCTCAGCTAATAATTCTGTCACACATGTACATTCACTCCGAAATAACTAAAAGAGCATCAAAGCTGCACAATGAAATCTCACAGACATCCAACATAGAACACACACACACACACACACACACACACACACACACTCTCACACCATGTATAAATACACAAACATATCATATCCCAGTACCTGGCCACCACTACCAGTCAGGTGGCACCAGTAGCAACTTGGAAGATGCAAAAATCCCCCAAATAAGCAGGAGCCCTTTCTGCCTCCTGCAGCTCCCCCAGCTATACTGGCCTCTCCCAAAACAAATCAGAGCCTGATATCTGAGCAAAACAAACAAACAAACAAACAAACAAACAAACAAACAAACAAACAAACGTGGCCTCCCCAAGTTTTTCCCTTACTCAATGTCTTGGGCTTTTTGCTCCCAGGACTTGACAAATACTCGCATCCCAGGCTTGTTGCTGTTTTTTCCATCCCCCCGGGGGAGGGGGGATAGAGGTCCCCTACTGCAGGGCTGTGCTTCAGGTCTTGGCCCCCCAAACAGCACCTGGCCATCTCTCCTGCACCGTCTTCCTCGTTGACACTGTCTCTAACAGAGACCTTGCTCTTGTCTCTCTATTGTTCCAGTGGAGACCTAACAAAGAAGTTTTTTTTTTTTTTTTTTTTTGAGGAGAGAATACATATTTCTGCTTCTGTGCTTGTCCCTCTCATTAGAACGAAAGCCTCGAAAGGTCACGGTGACACGCTGGTGCCTGGGTCAGTGCCGGTCACTACTGTGGGGCTCTGGGCTCCTGAACGAAGAGGGCTCCCGCTATATTCTGACTGCTTTCTAAGTCTGCTTTTGTCGATAACATGTTAGAGTGTTAGCCTCATCAAAGAGCAATTCATGAATTGGGAAGTTCTAAACCTGAAGGAGAACTGTCAAAGAAGTAGCTTTTACAGGAGCATGGTGAGTTCTGAAGCTAATGCTGGTTACTTACAAGTATACGGTTGCCCGATGTCATGGTTTGAAATGTGTCCCCCACAGTCTCATGTGTTTGGCAAGGCCATGGTACCTGGAGAGGTGGAGTCTTGCTGGAGGAAGGCAGTCACAAGGGGTGGGCCTTGGGGTGGATTAGTCCCACCCTACCTCCAGGAGAAGTCTGCCTTTGTAGCAAGCAGTGTGCAGCTCTCAGCCTCCAAGATGTCTGCGGGTGACTTAGCCTCCTCCAGCTTTGGCCAGCCAGCCATGCCGCCTCTGCCATGAGAAACTGTACCTTCTCTCTGGAACTGTAAGCTGAATAAACCTCCCTTTCTCCCTTAAGTTGATTGACTTTGAGTGTTCTCTCACAGCAATAGTTAAGAGTAACTGTTACACCCACCTTGGTCTATCTTATTGGAAAGTCCCCAATTAAATCATTATGAGGTTTTTTTTGGAGGGGTGTTACTCATTGCTTGAGCTCAAGTTCCATTTCTCTTTAATAGAGGTACTTACGAGAAATAGCTAGTGCTGCCTGTTGTTTATCTTGCAGACCAAACAACATAAGGTCACATAGGAGCCTAACTGGTTTGTGTGCTGAGCCACTCTTCAGGCCTGGTGTCCCTGGGACTGATTGGTGTCCCATTAACCTGAAAACCGCATCAAAAGGCCCTGTCTCTTACTAGACACCAAACTCAAGAGTCTAGAAGACTGCAGAATAACAGGTATTTAAAATGCCCCAAAAAGTGAGACTTCTTCGTTCTTGGCTTTTACATAGGTGCAGGTCTGACTGGAATTCTTCATTAAGGATTTTGCTATCCCAATATTTTCCAACTCTCACAGCTTCTGCTAACAGTCGGGTGCCCAAGGGAATGGCTCTGTGAATTACCGGCCTCCAACGAAGGCAGCGACTGATTAATTTTAGATCCCACGCATCTGGGTCAGGGCTGAGTTGCACGGCAGGTGTGGAAATGATCTCTTTGGAGTCATTAATGATTTTCCTAAGGGTGAGGGGCACTGGAGATACTCCTTTGCACGAGAGCTGAGCGGGGAACTGGTTGGGCATTCAATAAGAACTGACATATGCTGTATTCTCCGAGTGGGCTTTTCTATCAGAACAGGCTTTTGATGTATCTTTGTATGTGCTCGTGTGTTCATATGTGTACACATGCATGTGCAGGTATGTGATGTAGAAGACAAGAGTAGACTTCATGGGTATCTGTTGCATGGCTGCTGATACATCACCATCAAATGGCTTAAGGAGGGGCTGGAGAGGTGGAGTCTTGCTGGAGGAAGGCAGGCGGAAGGTCCTGAGTTCGGATCCTAGACCCCATGTATAGACGCCAGGTGGAAGCAGGGCGGCCTGCGTTTCTGGTCCTGGTGGGCGGAGCCTGTGAATTCTGGGGCAGAGTAAACAAGGAGGAGGTGGAGGTGGTCCATGGTAGTTCCCGAATTCGTCCCTGGTTCTACACACACACACACACACACACACACACACACACACACACACACACAATTGAATAAATAATAAAAAAAAATGGCTTAAGGAAACAAGGGGTTTATTTTCTCTTACGACTGTCCTGTTACATTTCCAGCTTGACAGAAGAGCTCACACCAACACCAGGCTGAGGGAACTGGCCACACCATCTCTACATAACGGCTGAAAGAGGAACGATCCTTATTTGCCAGACCAAGTGTACACAAGGATGCCGACTTTCTCAACCACCATGGGCTGGGCCTTCCCCGTCAGCTAGACAATCTCCTGCAGGTTTGCTCTGGGCCTAACTCAACCATTAATTCTCTACAAATGTGCCCAGAGCTCAAACCCTCAACTGTCAAGTTGATACCTGTGCCAGACCTATGACCGTATCCTTCCTCATTGCTTCTCCACCTTTTTAATTTTGTTTTTTTTTTTTGAGACAGAATCTAGAACACTTGGATGTGAAGACTAGCTGGCCAGAGAGTCCAGAGTTGGGATGACAAGCTCATGTCTGGCGGTGGGGTTCAAATTCACGCTTGTACAGCGAGCGTGTCATCATCTCCTGGTTCTCAATGTATCTTAAGTACCCAACATCACTCTGCAGTTACATTCATATATATATTTCTTATTCATACATATATGAATAAAAAATTCAGAAAGGTGATAGTAATAATTTAGGTGAAATGAAAAAACAGTCTGAAGTGGCCTCTACCATCCGCTCTGCTGTAAGTGGGTTAAGGTCTTGGAGTCATTTTCTTTTGCCTTTTCCCATGAAAATAATTTATCTGCTACAGGACTTAATATTCGGTGTAGGTAGAAACCCCATGTCAAAAGAAAATGATCTTTCGGTCCTATTCCCAAAATCCTGGCTGATCAGGCAGGATGGCTTAAGTTAGCAGGATTGCAAGTAAATATGTCCACATCTACTCATTCTTCAAATCCCAAAGGTCAGCACTAGGGAGGGGTGGAGGGTGGAGGGAGGGGAACCTGTCCTCACAGTATCAATTTTATTCTCCGTCATGACAGTGCTGAGAAAGAGTAATACGAACTGCACCGTAATCTTTGGACTGGAAGAAATTGAACCAAACCAAGTGGAAAGAATATGCTATTTAGTATTAGTGGGGTCAGTTCACAGGGGAAATTGTGAAATAGGCAAAGTTCACCTTTAGCAGAGCCCCTGGAGAGCAAGCCTGGTCCCCAGGGCCCCAGGGTTGTGACCTCTGCCACAGTGTAGGCCTTGGGATTCGCTGATAATGGCTCAATGCTTCTTGGGGGGCTTGTTCCCATACATTGGCACAAACGCATTCCCCTCCCAAGATTTGGGGGTGGGGGAAGGATGTCTCCCACCTTCAAGGAGAAATGAACTAGTTTGACGTGTCAGACTGTGTTTGAAGTCCTAACACAGAAAACGCTTGGGAAGTTCTCAGGTTCTCTCAGACAACATACAAATGAAAAACAACTTGCTTTTCATTGTATTTTTTTAAACGACAAGTTCCATCAAGCATGTAGGATACAAGGGAGAGAAGCTCATGGGGTCGATTTCAGAAGCTATCTGGACCCGAGGATTCCCTGCCTTGGAACTGCATGTCATGAGAGTTGAATCTGACGTGCAGTTGGCTGCTTTGCTTCTGCTGACTCAGAGCATCACGGAAAGAACCATCACTCTATAAAAGAAAAGGATAATATGATAACTGGAAAAATAAGAAGGGAACAATGTCAGAGGGGGAAAAAGGTAACTTCTAAACTGAATGAAGTTACCATCATTGGAAAAACAGAGCTCAGTATCCTTGGTTTTTTTGGGGGGGGCAGGAAATGAAGATTTTTATCCAGTCTCAGTCAGTGAACACGTTTTTGGCCACTGTGGATATATATAAATGACCAACAAGCCACTTGCTGATTATCTTTCCTCCTTCTCTCTTTCCTCCCTCTTTCCTTTCACCTCCTTCTCATTCCTTCTCCTGTCCCCTCCTTTCCCCCTCCCCTCCGTTCTCTTCTTTGTGTTGGGCAGCAAACCTAGGCTCCCATCCAGGCCAGGGAGACCCTCTGCCACTGCGCTACAAACCTGACCCTACTCCACGACTTTTAACGTCTTTTAATTGATTCTGCCCATTGGGTAGAACAAACATTGAGCATGACCCATAAAAATCTTTCTGATGTTGTGAAACAATGAGCTTAGTGCTGATATTTTCCTGATAGTAAATTAAGGGGGAAGGTTGAGCACCAGGTAGCCAGGAAAGTGCCTTGAACTTTATCGGAACAGTTGTAAGTTTAAGATCTAAGAATAAGTTATTCACATCCATTTTCACCCCTTGAATTGGATACAAGGATGAGATTCCTGCCTTGCAGCTGGTTATTCTCGTAGAGAAAAACAAAGGACAGACACACAAAGTCACCTAAGAATACACTGCAGAAGTGCTTTGTGGGTAGATACTCCAGCTTTAAGCAAAGGCTGGATTAAAGGGAGAAATTGAGTCTTGCAGTTCCCTGGAGCAAGAGCACCCAGGGAAAGGGAGAGTTAGTGCAAAGGCCCTGCAGGCCAATGGGCTCCTGGGATTGGACAGCAAGGCTTAAGGAAGAGAGGTTGATCTATTGACGTCAAGAATGAATCAGAAAGTTATTAGAAAACAGCGTATTGTGACTTCTGTTTCAAAGGGGAGAGGGAGTGGCCAAAGCAAGAACTATGGCAATTACTAGATCATGTGAGCCACCACGGAGGTCACTGGCGGTCACAGCAGAAGTCGTGAGACCAGCTCAGGCTTCAGATGGACATCAAGACAGAGACCGGGGTTACCATGGATGGCAACGACAGGCATGGCGAGGAGAAGAATCAGGGTGCTTGGCACAGGGAACAGGGCTGGGGATGCAGCTCAGAGGGACTGTGTTTGCCTGGCATGAGTGAAGACTTGGGTTCAAATCCCAGCACCCCAAGAGTGCAAACCGGGAACAAGGAAGTCATACCTCAACAGAGATGGAGAGTGAGTCGAGAGCTAAGGTAGAAATCAAGGCTAAGGACAGACTGTGGGGAGTGTCCAGCCAATAGAAAATGACTCTGGTCATTGGAGCAGATGACGCCATCTCAGCTTTCTGGTTGACAGGGCAGAAAGTCAAAGGTCTTCAAGGGAAGCTCACGTTGGTGAGTTCTGAAAGATGCTGGCCAAGCGTGAAGACAGCAGTTCAGGGACGCACCGTGGCGAGAAGGGCGGCTGAGGAGAGACAGAGAAGGAGCGGAGGCAGGGAAAACCACCTGGGCGACCACCGTGCAGAGAGAGCTGCGCCATCGAAAGGCCGCTCAGAGACGGCTAAGCAACGATACAAGTTCATTCTGGCCCTGCGATCTCCACGGATGGGGATACAGGGCACAGCGCCCTCTCGAGGTTGGGCAGTGCCTGTCTCGGGCTCAACACCCATTTCAGAGTGACACATGTCCATCACTTGGGTGAACGCATGCTGCTTACTCATTCTCATCTGGACCCCCAGGCTTGAAGACATCTACACAGACTGTCCAGGTTAGGAAACTGGGAAACGTCAGATCAAAATTCACATCTCCAGCTCTTCTTTCAAACCACCTGATCGCACAGCTGGATGGCTCCTGGGACCTTCGGACAGACTCTGTGTTCTTGAGCTGATTTTCTGGCCTTTTCCGGCACACCTGGGGTCTCTGCATGGAGCTGTTCAAGTCAGAATCCTGATTTTAACAGAGTGAAAGACTGCCTGGCTGAATGAATGAATGGGTCGTTCCTCAGTATGCATTAGAAATTGGTTTTAGATCCCTGCTGCAAATGAAAGTCTTCGGATTTTCAAGTGTCTTACGTGACGTGGCACATGATTTAAATCTAACTTACGTGCATCCTCTTGTTCAACTGGTCCTGTACTTAACCAAACACATGGATCCCTGCTTATCACAAAGTCTCACGCAACATACACGTTATGTGCAGAGTTATGATATGTGATTTTTAAGGACCAGTGGCATAAAAAATTTGGTACATGTTCAATACAAAATCATGCATTTTTAAAGTATTTTCAACCTGTGGTTAGTTGAATTCTCCTACAACTCTGGAAGGCTGACTGCATTTACTGGGTGAAGCACTTGATGCGGGCAAATGAAAGGTCCTAAGATTATATAATACAATACGGCGACACAAGCCCTCAGCTGCAGATCCTTTGCTTCCTATTGTGTGCTGTGCTTCTTTTTTTTTTTTTAATTCTAAAATAAAAATATGTTCCCGCAAAGAAAAAGGGTACTGACAAAAATGCTGCTCCTATTCTTATAAAAATTGAATATTAAGCAAATCTGTTACCATGATAAATGTTTCTCCTTCTTCCTTAATGAGAAATGTCTTATAGAACCAGTACATAGACCAAAAAAAGTTAGCATCACTGCCCAAGGCAAAGTGAGCAACGAACAAAGGCAATTATTGCAAAAGTAATTAGAATTAAAATTAATGTTATATTCTATTGCTTTTGAAGTGAAAATCGCTTTTGTTATTTTTCTCTGTGAATTATGTTTATCTGTTAAAGGTTGCTACTTGGTCTGATTTGGTTTGGAGACAGAGTCTGTTGATGTCAAGCAGGATTAGAACTCATAATGCTCCTGCCTCAGCTTGCCAAGCCAGGGTGTCAGGGGTGTATAATACCATCACACCCCAAGTATTCTTGCTAGATTTAACCACAAAGTGTTATCGTTGCGGCTGTTCTTTCTGCTGCTGTGAGACAATACTCATGCTCAAGCCACTGAAGAAGAGAAAAGGCGATTTATTCGGCTTACGGTTCCAGAGGAGAGGTACTGCGCATTGAGGTGGGAATCCCACAGCAGGCAGAGACTGTGCCTTGGGTCACTTCCATCATAGAAGCCTCGAGGGCAAGGGCAAGCAGCAGACTACAGAGTGGAGCCAACCAGCCTCAAGCCCTGCCCCCCTTGGGGGGGGGTAACATTCCTTTCTCCTACAAGACTCCACCTCCCAAAGTTGCACCGTCAACCAAGGATGCAAACCCACGAGACAACTCACATTCAGACCGTTGACAGTTAGCATCGCAAAATAGTGATCATCACTCCTTCTAATAGCACCAAAGAATCTTCGCAAGGCTTTCTAACTCATCCTTCGCCAGCTTCGATAATTAGACCACAGGGTCTGGTGAGCTTGGGGTATATGCTCCTTAGTTCTGTGTGACAGTGTTTTGCTACATCTCTCTGGCTGGCTTTCAACTCATTGTGCAGACTGTGCTAGCTTCAAACATAAGATGCTGGCCTTGAACTATGTAGCAATCCTCCTGTCCCGGGTTCCCAAGTGCTGGGGTTACCACCAATCCTGATCTGGATTTACGCATTAGTGTGAGTCAAACTGTGTTCTTCCAAAACATGTAGTAAAGTCTTAGCTCCCCCCCCCCATCCTTGGAATGTGGCTTTCTTGGGAGAAAGGAGAGTCCCTGACCAGACATAATTGATACCCTTATAAGAAGGAGAAATTTGGGTTCAGACTCAAATGGAGTGAGGAGGATGTAAACGGAGACAGGCAGGAAAGAGGGGAGATGTGACGGAGGCCCCCAGAATCTGGGAGAGCCTGTGACTGATTTGTGAAGTCCAGCCTCCGGAACCATCCAATGAATTCTGTCGTTTTTAGGACAATAGTCCTGGGAAATTGACCCTGAGACGACCTTATTTGCCTCTCAGAGTCCCAGGGACTAGACCGTCGCTGTCCTGGTGGGTGCATGAAGATTCCAGAAGACAGCAAGGCTTACCCTGCACACGTGCTGCACCCGAGACAGTCTCCATTTTGACCCCATCCCCACCCCCAGGGCCCCACCTTCTGTGCTGGCTCAAGGTGTTAGCCGACCCCTCTTCTCCTTCTCAGGGAGAATACCCTATTAGGAAGGATTCTTGACTGTAGGCAAACTTGTGAAATAACCCATAAGTAGTTTTATTTTCTTTCTTTTTTCTTTTTTTAAGACAATGTCGGGCTATGTAGCCTAGGTGGCTAGAAATCTACAATGCTCCTGCCTCAGCCTCTACAATGCTGGTATCACAGGCGTGCATTCCCAGCCCAACCCAAAAAAGATCTTTAATGATTATTTGGGCTTCCTGTGTCTACTTTAATGTTTCAGACCTCTCCTTAGAACAGGGTTTCCAGTTCTGAAAAACAAAACAAAATGGAACCAACCAAAAATGATGGAGATCTTGAAATTGTAAGGAACTATGGATATATTTGTGTGTGTGTGTGTGTGTGTGTGTGTGTGTGTGTGTGTGTGTGTGTGTAGAAGAGGGCGCATGTGTCTGTGTACCTGCAGAGGCCAAGGGTGAGCTTAAAAATCATCCTGATTTCTATGTCCTTATTGCTTTGCTCTGGGGTTTCCCAAGCTCATCCTTCCAGGGTCAGAATCAGAGAGGGCTTCTATATCCACCTAGCATTCTTAGGTGATATCTGGGGATGAAAACTTAGGTCTTGTGGCTTACAAGGCAAAGCCTTTAACCCCTGGGCCATCTCCCAAGCCCTTTGGAAAATTCTTGAAGATGTTATATAAATCCCTCCAATCAGAACAAAAAGACAGAAAGACCAAGAGTCCAGACCATGCTGGTCAAATGTAAACCTGGGGTGGGAACAGGAGAGTGTAAATTTATTCATTTCTATTGTTTTTGTTTTGTTTTGAGACAGGGTCTCATGCAGCCCAGACTGGCCTTGAACTTGCGAAGTAGTTGACACTGGCCCTGAGCTCCTGGTCCTCCTGTCTGCACCTCTCTCCCAAGTACTGACATCGCATGCGTGCAGGATGCATCCAGGCTCAGGACCGGTCTGGGTTCTGGTTTAATGACCTAGAGGTGACAGAGAGCCACCAACACAGGGCTCTAACATAACGGGACCAGGGAGGAGGCCAGACAGTCCCCAGAACCGGGAGTCGCTGGAGAGACTGGATTCATCCATAAATGCAGACAAGCTCTGAGAGCTGATGTCTGAGTCTAAAATAGCAAGCCGAATCTTGGCATGCACCCTTGGTTAGGCAGCACGGGGAAGAAAAGAGGGCCTAAGAGAAAGCACAAGGGGGTGCGGGGTAGGCAGCGCAGATTCTCCCAGCATGACCAAGCCTGTGTGATGAACAGACACCTTAAAGGAAATGGTACTCCTGAGTTGCAAGACACTTGGGGTCTGGAAGTCGCTGGCAATCACCGGCAAGTGCTTCCACAGCTCTGAAGATGCAGCCGCGTGTGCTGCGCTCTGCACTGGTCATTACTGCGCTTCCGCTACGCATCACACACAGAACCCTTGCGAGGAGTTGGTGCTTCGGAAGCGCTGGCTTCGGGGGTGAAGCGCCTTGAGGAAGGCAGTTCTCACCGAGGGAGAACGCACCAAGGTGGTCACTGATTCAGCCAGGAAGGCAGAAGTCAGAAGACCTAGAAATGGACTTGTGAGTCCCTACTGTGAAGCCCTGTACTGTACCCCATGACGGTAAAAGCTGAGATTTTAAAACACAAAGGCACACAGACACGTCTTCCATAATTACACGGTCACATGGACACATGAACCAACCATTTCAGTTACAGCCAAATGATGTACTATTTGCATACAAAGACACAGATACCACCTGTAGCTTGCTTTGTCTTACGGTTTCCTCTCTTACTTAAAATACTAAATTTCTAATAGGGAAACACGTTTATTCCTGGGAACTTCTATATTAAAACAGGCTGTATCTTTTTCGTATTCGATAAGCTAAAATTGTTAAATGTGAATGCTATTCAGTTATTAGGAATGCCATAATGAACTACATCAATGAAGCTTTCTAAGAGAAAAATCTGGAAGAGAATGGATGATGTTGACTTGGAGTCTCACTTAACTGAGGTCAGACACCTTCCTTCTCCACCATTTGGAAGTTTAGAAGTTATGACTGACTTATTGAAATTTGTGAAGCTGTGTCCACACATATGATTTATTTAATATTTACCTGACAGAATTACTAGAAGGGACAAATATGTGTGCAAACCGCTATAATTTAGTAGGCACTACATGATTCCCATAATCGCTATTGAAAAAATTTTAAAAAGTGTGTCTGCAATTATATTTACAATTCAGGTCAAAATCAAGTATGCAATTTACAAAATGCTCAAGTAATTTCTGTGAAGAATTAGCCTCTGTGTGAAGGTTAGGTGGCGAGCTCCAATACATGAATTTAAGTTCGAGGTCAATTACATATTTTGACATGGTTTGAGGAAGCTTCCCAAGAGATCTTCTAACTATCACTTTTAATTCCTCAATTACCATCTATAAACACTAAGCCTGAGTTGTATTTGCCATCAGCTAATATACAGTCAGTATCCCACAGATAAAGGAGTAAGATTTTCTTTTTTTACATCTTAGAATTTAGAACGAATAAAAGAGGAAGAAAAAACATTTGCCACATCTTGGGCAGCTTGAAGTACCCTGCAGACAAGATAAGTTTTCAGCTTGGCAATCTTTAGGGTTCCAAAGTCACACCTGTGTCCTGAAATTATTGAGGTGCTATGCACGTTACACTATCTTTTTTTGAGCATTTTTTTGTGTACATGTGAGTGTGGGATAGCAATATGTGTTTGTGTGTATATGTTGCAATTTGCCTGCATGATTGCTGAAAAAATCACCATCAAACGGCTTAAGGGAACAAGGAGTTTATTTTCTTACAATAGTCCGGCTACAGTTCTTAGTCCAGCTTGATGGGAGAGCACGCACCAACACTAGGGCCGAGGGAACTGACCACACCATCTCTACACAATGTCTGAGAGAAGGATGATCCTTACTTGCCAGATCAGCATGTCTGGCCAAGTATACACAAGGATGCCAACTTTCTCAATCAGCTCTCTGTATTTTATTGCAGGCCTAGTCTCACCCAATATGGGCTGGGCCTTCCCCATCAGCTAGACAATCTCCTGCAGGTTTGCTCTGGGCTGCACTCAACCACTGATTCTCTATAAATGTGCCTAGAGTTCAAACCCTCAACTGTCAAGTTGACACTGTGCATGCAGGCACACCCACATGTGTGTGTATATGCCAGAGGTTGACGTTAGGGTGCCTTTCTGGATCATTCATCATCCTGTGTTTTTATTTTATTTTATTTTTTGTTTTGAGACAGAGTCTCTCACTCAACGTGAATCTCATACTTTCAGCCAGCCTGGCTGCCCATCAAGCCCCAGAGATCCACTTGCCCAGTGCTGGGTTTACAGACTTGTGCTTCCATGCCAGCTTCAGTGTGGGCACCTGGGATCCAAACTCCGGTTTACACTCTGGCCACAATCACTTTACCAACTGAGCTGTCCCCTACCTCCAACCATGAACTAAGTTTTATTCACAAAGGTTATATCATATATTCCAAAACTCTTCTAAAGAATCTCCCTCCAGGATTCTGTCTGACAATATCACTCCCCATTTACAGGCTCTTACGTTCCTGCCACCCCATCTTCCATGGGTTCCCTAAACTTTGGGATAGGGAAGATTTTAATGTTCTTCTAGTTATGAACAGTCTATAGTCACTTATTCTCTGCATTTTGGTCTGGTGGGGTTCTCTGTATTAAACATCTCCCACATCAAAAACAAACCAACAAACAAAAAGGAATCTACCTCCACATACTGGGGAATATTTTCAACCAAAATTAGCCATGTAAATTGTTCCTGTTTCTAAAGCTGAATTCAAATGTTTAAGGACATGGAAATCCTCGGATCTGAAGAATTGCTAAAGCTAATTCGTATATTTTTTTCCAGATGTTTCTATTTAGAAAATAGCTGAGATTAATTCCTTTCCATTTTAAAAAAAAAGACCTGCAAAGAAAAATTTCAAATACGGTAACCATGAGGCATGTTCTACTGGACACGGAGCCACCAGAGACGAGGTGAGAGTGGTCCAGGTTTCCTTGCCAGTAGCAGTATTCTTAATTCTGGACCTACTTCTGCATCTCCTCACGTTAACCTACGTGAAATACAGTGCTCTGGAATGTAATGTGACCTTATGAACAGTATTTAAAGGATGTCTGTGGCTTCTAAAAGTCCTAGTTTTCAAAGCCGATCGCAGCCACCAGCGTGTCTATCACACACAAAGCAACAGGAAGTGGCTGGGAACCCCACAGGAAGAATCTGTGTTTCCCAAAGCTCCTTCTTTAATAGGCGCAATTCTCTTTCCAAAGACATCAGCAAATTTTTTGCAGGTTTCAGCATGCATGTATGGACAGGAGATTCAGATACATGAACAGCAAATAACAGGAGAAAAAGGGAGTTGTCTCTTTGCGACAGGTCAGCCCAGACTCCTCTTGAGGTTATCAACACTATCTCGTGTTTATAAAGACTTTTTTAGTAAATAACAGCAAAAAGCTCAAATTTTAGTTTTGCAATATACAACAAATTTGTGGGATTGAAGAGTTAGTATTTCTCACTTAGGAACTAGAGAGATGGCTCAGGGATTAAGCCTCTGCATTCAGAGAAAAAGGTCCTGAGTTAGGATCCCAGATCTCGTGTAAAAATACCAGGTGTACATGGTAGTTGCTTATACTTCCGGCCCTGGAAGGTGGAGCCTGGTAGGCTCTAGAGCAAAGCAAAAAGGAAGTAGCGCAATACAGAGTGATTCCTGAAGTCACCCTTGGACACATGCACACACACACACACACACACACACACCACATATAAAATAAAATATATTTCTTATTCAGTTGATTCTTGAGTTTGGACACATTTAAGAGGTGAACATAGTAGTGGGGGGCTAGGGAGATGACTCAGGAGTTAAAGTTTTTGCCTAGCACGCAAAAGGACCTGAGGTTGGGTTCTTAGATCCCATTAAAAAAAATTGCCAGGTTGATATGTCTGTAGTCCGTAACTCTGACCTTGGAAGGCAGAATCTGGAAAACCCCACAGCAAAGCAATAAAGAGTAGAGCGATCCAGGGTGATTCCTGATGTCACCCTTGGGCCTTCACAGGCTCACACACTCGAGTGCTCTCTGGTACACACACACACACACACACACACACACACACACATTCATTATCATAAGAGATCCAGGATCTAGGTCCCAAGTCTAAATGCAAAATTCATTCATGTTTCACATATACCCTGTGTACATAGCCTTCTGAAAGGAAAGTCACGTGGCATTTTAAACCTTTATGTTTTATTTATTTTCCTTTTGAATTTTGCATTTTGACTGTGGTTCATCATTGAAGGTCAGATGTAGAATTCCCCACCCGCGAAGTTCTGCACTGATCAGACAGTTTCGCATTTTGGACAAGGCGACGTTCAAGCTGTACCCTGGGAAGCAAGGTTGGGGAGCCACAGTGACCACCCGGCATTCTTTCTTTTGGGCTCCCCATCTCTGATGTGCCGTCTGCTTATCGGCTTCTCATCCTACAAATCAGCCTTGCAGAATGAACATGCTGGGGCGGCACATACTGCAGTCATTCTCGCTCATTTTACTGATGAGGGAACAAAGTTAATTAGTCATGGGCAGGTGTGTCGACCGAGTTCTGATGCACTCTTGTGCCTGCAGGCCTCTCTCACATTCCTTACAGCTCGGCAACTTTAAACACCTACAGCATCATATTCAAGTCAAGTCCCCTGCGAGTCTGAACTTGACACGCAGCAAAGCTTCCACACCTGCAAGGGGGAGCCTCATCGCACACTTCTGAGAATGAATTCCTGTGTAGGGCAAGTGCATGTGTCCATGTTCGTGGTGGGGAGGGGAGGCGCCCGGGTGTGTGTGGATGCATGTGCACGTGTGAATGCACGTGCACGTGTGAATGCACGTGCACGTGTGAATGCACGTGCACGTGTGAATGCACGTGCACGTACGAATGCACGTGCACGTGCACGTGTGAATGCACGAGGAGGCAGCAGACAACCTCAGGTGTTGCTCCTAGCAGTAGTCCACTGACTTAAAGCCTCTCACCGGCCCCCAGCAGCTTGCTAAGCGGGTGCGCTGGATGGCCTGGGAGCCCCGCAGATCCACCTGTATCTGGCTCCCAGCACTGGGATTATAGGACTTGCCTCGCTCTCCGGCCTCTGGGGACTAAACTCAGATCCTCGTGATTATAAGACAAGCAACTTTACCAACCGAACTCTTCTCTCAGCTTCTGAAAGTGTTTTAAAGTCTCTCTTTACTCAAATAGTGAAAATATTCTCAAGGCTCAGCTCCTGGTCTTTGTTTTGTTTTGTTTTCAAGCTAAGCATAATACTGTTCAAGATCCTTGATCCACGGGCTGGATTCCTCAAACCAAGGTTGTCCCGGTAAATCCACAGTAGCATAAGAAGGCGTTCAAGGGGCCTTCATGGGTCAAGAATTTTTGTCCTATATTCTCTAACTCGATTAAAAAATAAAGCTTTAAGAAACGTACAAAAATTACAATAAGTAATTAACATGAAATATTCAACCAGAGAAAACTTATGCTAATAAAAGAAAAGAATTACAGGTGACTTGGACAATTAATTTCTCCTTTCTGCTCTGTACCTACATCTTGAAGCTCTTGCACACGATTCAGAGTTTGTAGAAACTTCTATGGTGATGATCTTAAAGGCAACATCATTACTTTTTGGCCAAAGGAAAACTAACTACTAATATACAAATGTGTTCCCATTGTTACAGTTTATAGCTATTATGGTTATCTACTCAGCTTCACTTTACTCTAATAGGCTTTTTCAACAAAAGGAAATAAAATAGAAATAGCATGTGATATAGATAGCACATTTATCAACTTTTACCCTAAGTATATTTCTTTCAGGCTATAAAATATATTCTTCTGCTTTTAGTATGTTTTCTCTTTGATAGATGCATAAGCACAAACATATTCTAGTCACAAGCGTTATAGATTTTGACTTATAAATCTTTCAAGATATAATTTTTGGATACAAGATTTAATCATCCCAAAGGATATCTCTGTCCCTTCAACACCTAGCAACACGGTGGTGATGCTACACCATAAATTCATAGCACTGTGACTTCTCAGACAGAATATCAAGAGCATGAGTAAGATCTTAAAAGCTGCTAAGTGCACTGGAGTTTCACATTGGTGGGAACATAGGCTGTTTTTAACTGTGTCTTAACCACCTTTATTGAGAATGATATCACTCTGCCCTTTGGACTGTATAAAGCCATCTGAAATTCAGGATGCCCTAATTTTAGGCTCAATAAACCCAAAGCATTCTGGGTTGTTATTTCAACGAGACCTTTCGTTGAATGCTCCCATTTCTTCAAATCAAAACTCTACCTAATGAGAATGCAACAGAGGTGCTCTGGCCTCCAAACATTTCTCCTCAGCTAGGAGGAGCCAGCCCTTTGCCCGAGCTCCATGGAAGCGTTCTGCATTCCTCCCGCAAAGAACACGTCTTTCTTCTTGTACTGCCATCATTTGCTGCTGTGGCCTACTTTCCAACCAGACATGAGCTCATCCACAGGACATCTGAATCACGCTGGTCTCTTTCATGCGGTACCTGACGGACAGGAGGCCCTCACGTACCAGTACTGAGTATGTACTGCTGGCCATAAACCACGTTAGCCGAGAATGAACACCCTTGGCTAGGATGCGCTTTGGTCAAGAAAGGAAGCCACAAAAATAGAAAAATTCTTCAAGGCCAGCGTCACAGGGACTGGCACGTGAGTGACAGATGCAGCTTCGTCACTTTTATAGAAGCCCTTGAAGAACAAATGTTAATAAAATATTTACCTTCAGCTGTCCCAAGCCTCACTGTGGTTTGAAAACTCTGGGGTACCTAATTGTCATGCCAGACCACAAATACCCCAGTGTGGATTTTTTTTTCCATTTTCTTATGTCGGGGCACGAGTGTAAGGAGAGGTGTGTGTACGTATATATGTGTTTGCATGTGTGAGAATGCACATGTGGGGGGGGGTGCGTGGACATGTGGAGACCCAAAACTGATGTTGAGAGCCATTCTTCAATGCTCTTTCACCTATCTTTTGTGTGTGCACGTGTGTGTGTGTGTGTGCGCGCGCGTGTGTGTGTGCGTGTGTGTGTGTGTGTGCGTGTGTGTGTATCTTTAATGAAACCCAAATCTTGCCAATAAAGCGAGGAGTCTCGTTAGCCAGCTTGCTCTGGGGATTCCCCGCCTCTGCCATCTGAGGCCAGACCAGCAGGTCGGGGGCCATATCCACGCGGCATTTGGCATTGGATCTGGGGTGCAAACTCTGGTCCTTTTGCTTGCCCCAAAGCAACGTAATCATCATCTCCCAGCCCACCATCATGAATTGTTAATCTAAACACAGATACGTGAAGAATTCACCTATGTCCAGTTAGAACAAATCTGAGTGGCCTCTCCAAGTCACCACAAGAAAACAGAACCCACAAGTAAATGTGCAGTTTCTGTGAACACAGTGGACGGCATAGTCTGCCCACCCACGTGGCATGGAAATGTCAAGCAACGCTAGCTTCTTACCTTTAGGGAGTCAAAGCAAGCAATTACTCTTCCATTTTCAACCTGGCAACTTTTGGGGGGATGAGCAAATTTGCACTCTTCATCGGAGCGTGAGCAGGTTCCTCTCTGAAACTGTCTGCAGACTTCCAGCGTCAGCCACTTTGTGTCTCTGACAGGGGCGACGTTCAAGGCCATGGTGAGAACGACTTTGGGTTCGTTTCGTTTCAGTTAAAATGATGAAATCAATCCAAGACTCAATGATTCCAAAACTACTGTTGTGAAAACTCCCACATGTAAGTCTGAAGGTAAGTGGGAAATTGCTTAATGAAGTCCAGCCCAGGCGAGAGCGGAGAGAAGTGAGGGGCAGGCGGCACTCATTCAGAGACAACGGGGCCCCACTTGAAGACGGTGGGCCGCAGGCCAAGTGCACTCACGGTCATTGCCGGATCCCAGCGTCCCCTCTCCTCACTGTTCTGCGGGTACAACTTTTTCTTTAATAAAGTGACTTCAGTAGCATAGCAATCTTTGGGAGAATATTCAGTTCTGAAGCTCACGGCTGTAGAAAATGCTGGATCTCAGATGCTCATACTCCAGCACGCTGGGAATATTTTTCCTTTCCTTCTTCCTTGCTCAATTCTGAAACGAAACAATTGGAAAAGATCAGACAACTGAGGCGTCTTCATCCATTCGTAAGTGTATTTGACAAAAGCAAGCACAAAATGAGACATGGCGAACACCCCCCCCCACACACACACCCCTGGATTCTGTTTCCAGCAGAAGGGACTTCACATGGCTGCCCATTTGAATCAAGAACCTACAACTCACAGTGAAACATTTACTGACACTCAAGATTGACAGAACTCACGCTGGAGTCCGCTGAGCTCCTCTCTCGCCTTCGCATAAGTAGAGGTTATAGCACTGAGCTTTCAAGACGGTGGAAAGTTACGCTTTCAAAGAGCCAACCCCCCCCCCCAACTGCACTGCACCCGCGCTGAGGCCGAGCTAGCAGTCCAAGAGTCAGGAGTGACTCAAACAGACGAGTGTGGCAGACACAATAATTAGGCCTTCGGAAACAATTCCATCTAATGTGCTTAATCACCAAACCAGCGTATTAGAACTGGGCCTCCCAATTAATTTCACATTTAGGTCATTGATTTTATTGTTTAGGGATGCTATAAACAATTGCTTGGGATGTGTGTCTCCTACGTGATGAAGACAATATTATTTTGGATGATGTGTAGGTTTAGTTTCTCATGCCTCTGTCCTGCTAGTGGACAGAGACTTGAACCTGGGGAGGCCAGGTAGAAACTTCCAGATCTTTGCTCTCTAGACCCTTTCTGCTGCTTCTCCCCTGGTATGACTTGCTTGTTGCTAGTCTGCCTTGTACATTTGCAAATGCTCCTAGGATAAGGATTATTATTTGTATTTTCTATTTCCCAAGTACCTTGGGGTTTGTAATACTATTAGAGTCTCAAGAAAGTCCTAATATTTATTTTAGTAATATTCACATTACTGACCAACCGAACTTGATGATCAAATGCAATGCGAGTCGGTGTGAGTGAAGTTTGGTTTTAGCTGAGACACAATCTTTAAAAAACGCTGGCATTGAAACGTGTTTACAACAACATTATCTTTAAAGTTACATATAAGGTTAGCATATTTCATTGGTTTTAATTTCTGCAAGAATGATAAAATAAATAACACAAATAAAATTAACATTATGAAGACATTCCTGAGTAACAGATTACATCTAAGTTGCAGAGACTGTATATAACATAAGCTACCATTTGATGTCCTTCTAAAAGTACAGCTCAGGGCACACAATTAGATCAGAAGTAGATTAGTCCTGCTGAACCCTTGCAGAAGTTTCTTTTATCAAAGTTGGGAGTTCAAAAAGAATCAGTATCCCCATGAAAGCAGAGGAAATGGCTCAGTAGGTAAGCACTTGCCACTCAAGCATGAAGCCCAGAGTTTGGATTCTCAGATCCCACGCAAAACACTGGGTGGGTACAGTGGCCCATCACTAATTCCAGCACTTGGGAGTCTGAGATGGAGGATTCTCCAGAGCCAGTGGGCTAGTTAGACTAGCCAAATCAGTGAGTTCTGGGTTCAAATGACAGCCTCTACCTCCATACACAAGGTGCAGAGCAACTGCAGAAAGACACCAGCATCACCCTCTGACCTCTGCATGCGCACACACATGCGCACACGTGTGAGCCCACAAACATGGGCATGCATATCAACTCACCCACATACACCACACATACGTACACATAAAAAAAAAAAACCAGAAACCAAAACCTCATATTGCCTAATGAAGTCTTAACCACTACAACTCCCAAGCACAACTTCGCAGTGCAATGCATACAACGTGCTTGTACACAAACAGTGCACGTGGGCCAGCTGTGTCAGGATGCAGCCCATGCAATTCTGCAGTTGTGAACTTTTGTTAAGACGTAGCTATGTTACTGCTTTATGTATTCGTTTCTCTTCGCTGTCGCTTTCAAACGGCCTTTCCATTCACTAAAGGAAAAAGTTGCTTTGTACACAGTTCGCCATGTGACGTCAGAAGCAGCTGCAAATATTTGTGTTGAGCACTTTTCTCCCGCTCTTACCCAAAGGTCACCTCAAGTGCCGGCCTATATCCAGGCTTGTATAAGTGCATCTGATGAGTGTGTGTGATGATTAGCTCATGCAGTGACACACTCAGCAGAACCTAGCCCGTCATTCAGCATGCTGACTGCATTTTAAAGTGGCATGTACCAAGCAAGTTCAGAGGACAGCAACTGTTCAGTGGTTGAGAAGTGTTCCCAGAAAACCTGGGTCCCTGAAGCAATGAAGTTGCATTAGCTCCAAGCACACCAAACCAAATGGGCTTCCTTGCAACTGATCTTGAGGGCAGTTAGGTCTCAGAAAGGGGCAGGACGAGAACGTCCCATGTTCCTGGAGTTTAGCCGGTCAGTTAGTTGAGTCTGCCTGCTCTCCAGGCTGGTGGGAAAGGCTAGTTTGTCCCCATCCCTCCTTGGTGGGTTTTCTGGGTTTGGGGAACTTGGCAAGGTGGAGTTGTGACACACACCTGATGCCACACCCCGACTTCCACCAAGCGATGCTCCAGCCAGACAGGCTCCCACTTGCCTGCTTGGCAGTGTGCACGCATGGCCGCAACTTCAAGTAGCTCATGTCGGGAAGCCTCAGAAGATGACTTTAATAATCAGAGTAACTGCGTCAGATGCCAGCGGCCAGCCTGGGCCTGTAGCCTCACTCTCTTCTCTGCACCCCACTCCAACCCAACTGCAGAACGTAGGGTGTGGGAAGCAAGAGCCAAGGGGAACCTTTCTGCCCGGAACAGTGGCGATGGGTGGGAAAGGGGCTTCAAATGATGGGCTGGGCAGGTTGGGGGACACCACAGGCAAAGCACCTACAGTCCTCGAAGGCACCATAGGGCCCCCATCCCAGCCTTTGTCTGAGGAAAGAGACCGGCAAGCAGGCGTTTCTGCACACACGGCCATTCATTCAATGATTCCTCAAGCCACATGGCAAATGCTGAGTACCTCAGCTAAGTACTTCTCTAGACCAATGCAGTGAATACTGAGTACCTCAGCTAAGTACTTCCCCAGGCCAGTGCAGTGAATGCTGAGTGCTTCAGCTGAGTACCTCTCCAGACTAGTGCAGCGAATGCTGAGTACCTCAGCTAAGTACTTCCCTAAACCAATGCAGCGAATGCTGAGTACCTCAGCTAAGTACTTCCCTAGGCCAGTGCAGTGAATACTGAGTACCTCAGCTAAGTACTTCCCTAGACCAATGCAGTGAATACTGACTACCTCAGCTAAGTAGTTCCCCAGATCAGTGTAGTGAATGCTGAGTACTTCCCCAGGCCGGCACAGTAAATGTTGAGTACTTCAGCTGTCCTTGCAGATAAGACAACATTTTTTTCTCTCCCCTAAAGAAACAGATTCCTGTCTCTAGTTACAATACAAACCCAGGCAGAATTTGGATAGTCAGATGCTATCAAGGCTAACTGGCCTCTAAAAACATCTCTTTGGACGGACACATGAAGCAGTCTGTATTATCCTCTGACACAAACGTGTCCTGAGGATTACTGAGCTGACCAGCCTCTAGGTTTCCTCTGTGGTTTCTTAGTTTCATGGTAAGAATACCAAAATCTACTCCGGTGGCCATTGTTTAATTCCTTGTCTGTAACGATGATCTCTGTGTTGGACCATGGCTCCTTGAACATATCACCCCCATCCAGCTGAAATTTTGTATCTTTTTTTAAAACTTTATTTAGTCATTCATTCATTCACTCATTCATTCATTTTGTGTGTGTGTGTGTGTGTGTGTGTGCATCAGAGGGCACATATGTCCCTGTGGAGGACCAAGGGTGACTTCTGGAATCATTCTGGATCACTTCTACCTCCTTGCTTTGCTCTGGAATTTCCATTTCCACCTGCATTTTTATGCGGGACCTGGGATTTTGACAGGGATCTGGGGATCTGAACTTCGGTCCTTTTGTTTGGAGGCAAAGACTTTACCCCCTGGATCTTCCCAGTCCTTATTTTTAGACTGCATGTCTGTATCTTTGCTATAAGCTTGCTATGAAGAGCAGGGCGGGGAAGCACGCAGGAGGCAGACATCCTTATGTCAACACATTCCAGAAAGAAGGGGTGTGAGTCCAGTCACCCATGAACACTTTGCTGTCATGACTCTAATGCATGCACCCTTCCACCCAGCATGCTCTTTGTTCCTATCCTAGAAGTTGTGCGTGGTCTGTTTCCAAACATACCATCTCTTTAGACTGTCACAAGTCCATATGGGCAGCCAGCTGTGAGTTCCCGGAGGATAGAGCACATTTGAATTTGGTCAGGGTAAGGCCTTCGCAGCTGAAGGCAAGTGGGTATGGAGAAAACCAAACTTTGACACGTCTCCAAGGTATTAGGCCATATATGCTCACATGTAGAACTGATCAATACCGATCCACTGGGCTGAGAAGAGCATGTATGAGCAGCATCGTCTAGCACTACACGCACCTCCATGCAGCCACAGGGCTAGGATGACCAAGTCACTGCATTCTAAATTTTGACACTTCATTAACTGAAATTCAATTTAAAATTGCCCTCAATTCAGCTACTGGAAAACTTCAAGTATAACTGGGATGACCTGACTACATGAATCTCTTTTTCGATTACAAATTAGTTGTCTAAAATCTAAATACAGATCAAATATGTCCCATAAAACTTTTGTGTGCAAATGGACATGGGCTTCAACTGTAAAATGCACCCACTGAATTAAAGACTTAGTATGAAAAAAGAATGCAATGATATTTTATTAATCTTATTCATATTATTTCATATTTGTCACATAAAAATTAATATGTTGGGTTAAGTACTATTAAAATGAAACCCATCTGCTTTGTTTCACTACTGAAAAAAATCAAGAATTATATATACAGTTCACATTATCTTTCTATTGACGCCCATGTCTTAGGAGCTTTTCGATTTCTTCTATGAGCCGAAAGAGAACGTTCTGGAAGAGTAGAAAGTTCCTGATCTGAAGAAAGGATGTATAAGGCCTCATTTTGGTCTATTATCCCTGGCAAGTCTACATCACCAACATCTACCTGTTGGTGAACTAGTTCTGCTTATACTTACTGGCTGCTGCTTGCAAGGAAAGCTTAGAGGCACTTTGTAAACAGTAAGGCATCCCAATGCATCGTGATGAGTGATGAATAGAGCTGATCTATATATAACCATTGGAAAAACTACTTTCAGGTTCCTGCCACCTTGGCAGCAACTCTGTATGGAGACTCAGGGTTGTACCTGAGAAGGGGGATCAGTCAGCAGATTTTGTGTGTGTGTATGGGGGGGGTGTATGAGAAGTCAAGAGTGTGTGTGTGTGCGTGTGAGTGTGCATCTGTGGAGGCCCAAGATGATATCGGGAGTCATCCTGGAGTGCTCTCACTCTTTATTGCTTTGCTCTGGAGTTTCCCAGGCTCTGCCGCCTTCCAGGGCTGCAGACCGCCACCATGTCCCCCTCTTCTTTCCACATAGGACCGGAGATCCAAAGCAAAAGGACCTGGTTGGTGATCCCTGAACCATCATCTCTCCAGCCCTCTCCAGCAGATTTTGAGACCAGGACACGGATTGTGGCCTTTAATTTCTCGTGAGGCCCAACCTTCCAGTCACCTCAGGGGACATTCGGAAACCCATTGACCATTTAAGGTCCCTTCTCGAGGACCGGTCAAAGTCCAGCTGAGTCAACTCTGCCAAGTCTTCCCCGCCGGGTCCTGCCTCCATTTCTCCTTTTGCCTCCTTCAAGGGCCATTAGTTAGCACTACCTGGACATTCTTTCTTTTTTTTTTTTATTTATTATTTATTCAATTGTGTGTATGTATGTATGTGTGTGCATGTGTGTGTATGTAGAACTACGGACAAATTCTGGAACCACCATGGACGCTTCCTCCTCCTCCTTGTTTATTTGGCCCCGGGATTCACAGGCTCCGCCCTACCAGAATCGGAAGCGCAGGCCCCCCCCGCCTCCTCCTGGCAGTCTATACGTGGGGTCTAGGATCCGAACTCAGGACCTTCCACCTGGAAGGCAGAGGCTTAACCACTGAGCCACCTCTCCAGCCCCTGGATATTATTTCTAAAATAATGGGACTGATTTATGTCACTGCCCCCTCAAGGGTAAACTCGTAGGGAGTTTGCTCCCCGTGTATACAGTAGATTTTGTCTTATTTCTGAATTCCTGCAGTTCACCTCTAGGTCTACAGACTATGTTCCATGATTGTTGAATGAATTCCTGATATTCCCCCAAAGAATTTGCGTTTTAATCCAGGTCACATATAAGGCTAAAGAAATGGAGTTCTAAGGAGGCTATTTCAAGTGTGACCTGTCAGCACATTCCAGCAGGCCCCTGATTGATCCTGCTGTGCCAAGAAGCCTGAGGGCGCATGGCTGATCCTCCAGTGACGGTGATGCCTCAAAGCCTGGAAGGCGTAGCCCAGTGATTTTCAAAGTTCAGGATCTGAGTCAAGCGGCACTAACTCCCCTGGAATGCTACATCAAAACCCAGAGCAACGAGAGGGTCCTCTGGGGGTGCCGGGCACGAAAGGCGTGGACCGGCCGATGGCACGCCTTGTGGCCCTGCTCCATCCTGGGCATCCCCTTAGATGCTGAAGGGAGCGAATGTGGCTGCTCCGGGTCGCCTGCAGAGGGTCTGTTCCCCAAGCCTCAAACACAGGCCAGCAAGAGAGCTGGCCTGCAGGCTTCCGACTGTCTGATCAATAGAGAAACAAAACCAAACGAGACTGGAAGAAAAACACCCCAGAGGTTTGTTCCAGGTAAGAACTAGCACGCAGACCCAACATCCTCCAAATGAGGATGCAGCCTCGAGGGGGAAGGAGGCCGTGGGTGGTGCAGGCCTTCATCGGGTGACCTCTGGCGACCAACAGCACAATCCTCAGAGAGAAATCGTTGCTTTGGAAAGCTCCAAGCAGAACTCTCTTCAAAGAAAGGGCCCAGTCGATGCTGGCGGACAAAAAAAACTGTGCATCCTGTTGTGTTCCCTAAAATACCAAAGGTCTTTCCATTCGTCACCAGAAAGGAATGCCACCTTATTGTGGGGTCTTTGCTTACATGGTACTGCGTTTTCCAAAATATGTTTAAAAGTGTTCAAGGCAGGAGTTTTGCAGAGAGCTGCTGACTATGAAAGACTCCATTGAGGCTGCGGCTCTGGGACAGAGGCTGCGCGCTGCAGCCCAGCTGAGTTCTGCAGCCCTGGCTTTTCCACAAGGGAGCGGAGGTGGGGGCTCCTCTCCTTCCCGGCCCGGCCCGCAGACAAGTCCAGGCTGAGGACCCCGGGGGTCCCCGCCCTGCCAAAGCTGTGTAGAGGGTTAGTACATTTCTGGAGGGAAAAACATCACTCATGTCTCGTCTTGAGGCTGAGGTTGATCAAAACTCAAGAGCGCCTTAAGGGAAATAGCTCTGCAACAAGAGCTTGCGGCCTTCCCGGTTTTGGTCAATCCTGGTGCTTCAGCCGTCTGCCAAGCAGGCCTCCTCGGGCACTGATTGATGAAAGGATCCTTGTGCAACCAACCTGTCTCTGAGTCAGACAGATGAGGACTCATTAACCATTAGGCAATTTATAGGATGCTTTTAATTTATTTTGCATACATCTAATTACACTGGGAGGATCCCTGTGTCCTCCCCATTTCTCACTTTTACGATCTTTGGGCTTCCCATTTTTATTATCTAAATCTTTACTATAACGTATGCTTTCCTTTTTTTTTATTTGGATGGACTATCATCATATTCAGTATGTCACCCTGGATGACCTAGAACTTAGACCACGTTTCCCTCCAGAAACTTAGACCATCTTGAACTTAGAGTGATCCTCCTGCCTCAACCTCCAGCCCAGGGAATAATTACCCTGTGTGCCACTGCGCTAGGTTTTTGGAGAAGAGGGAGAAGAGGTGCCCCCCTGGCTGGTCTTGAACTGGGGCAATCTTCTTACCTCAGTCTCTGAAGTGCTAGATTAGGGTACCACACCTGACTTAAAATATTCTTAAAAAAATCAAAACAATCCTTTTTCTTTCCTGCAAGTGGCTTGATGTTGGAGCCTTCCCTTCCCCACTGTCCCCCATGTCAAGAGACTGACTTCAAATAGCTCTCAACATTGATCGCATGGTGAGCCCACGGAGTGACCAGCTGCTGGAGAAGGGCCTGAGGAGCTGCCGGCACAGACGGCCACTTGACCTCCAGGGGTGGCGGGTGATACTGTCCTGTAATCACAGCGCTGGACAAGAGTTTCCCAATGGGGCTCCCCACCGGCAGCTCAGTGAACTGAGAAAAATACAGGATAGATGTGGCAAAGCCAAAGAAGTCAAGAACCACGCTGGCTCTTCAAAGAAAAAGTGCAGGCAGCCAGGGTGGTAATCTACAAAAAGAGCTCACCTTGTGGGCTCCTTTAAATTGGTAGACACACACACACACACACACACACACACACACACACACACACGCGTGCGCGCCCGCACGTGCACAGACGCACGCACACACACACATTGATGCTTGGAACGTTGTGCCAGTTAGATATAGGTGGCAACTAGACAATAGAGAACGGGACCTTTTAGGTATACCCAATACAGAAGTCTTTAGTTAAGGCGAGCCTGTGAACAAGCCTGCAGGAGATGACAGATGGGGGAAGCGTGCGGGACCCTCCTCCGGGCAGGTGGATAAGACAGAGGCGGGGTGGTTGGACACTAGAAGACTGGCCAGTTGGGAAGTTCGCCGGCTTCTGATTCTTCTTGCAGATATGGTGTGGTCCGTTGGCTCAGAACTGGTGCTGTGTGAGCGCTCTTGCTGAAGTCTAGAACCTGAGCATACACAAGCCTCATCTCCCCCTAATTGCTGGGATTGTGTATTTAAATCACCAATGAGAAAAAGAGACCAAGACAAAGGTGCTTGGTTAAAGGACAAAAAGCAAATTCTCTAGCTGGGCTTCTAGTCCCACCTCTTGAGAGACCTGAGCAGTGTCCAAGCAGGTCCCTGGCTTATCATCACAAAGAGGTGGTAGTCGCTAAACCACGAATAAATACACCTACCACCACCAGAATATACTGAGAGTGCAAGCGTGCTCTTTACGCTGTCTACTCTCTCAATGTAAGTCAGAGACATTTATATCAAGTTTTAGCTTTAAATTTCTGAACTGTCAGTATAACTCATTTTTTAAGACTGAGGAAGCTGTATAAACAGAGGCAAGGCGGGTCTTTTGACTTGTTGGAACACAGGGGCGCACGCATGCAGACGCACAATGACAAACAGAAAAGAAGTGGTATTCACTAACGGTTGTGATTTTCTTCAAAGCCAATGATGCATGTGAAGAAAAAGAAACAACTCTTTCTGTGATGGCGGGCGTGAGCCATGAGGTCCCTTCTAGAATGTGAATTTGATAAATCCCCTCATAAAAACAACTCCAAACCGTCGCTCTGAGTGGGGACAGAATCCTGGTGGAGCTTATGGCCGTTTCCACACGGGACTTTGTTCTCTGGAATATACTTGCTGATGCGTTTCTGAGGGAAAAGCAGCAGAGATTTCGAAGGGGGGGGAACGTTGTGGACCAGGTCAAAGGTCAGCGTTCCATGACAAAAGCAATTAGGGAGTACACTCTCAGCCAGAGTAAAAGTTAAAAAAAAAGTCATGAAATCTGGTGCTCCTTTCAATATGTGAAAATTCTCAACCCATTTTCATAGCCAATTCCAGGAATATGCAAGATAGAAATCCCATCTTTAATTAGAAAAGAGAAAAATTCTAAATATACTCCTTAAAACCACAGCCGGAGAGAATGATCAGCATATATTTGTATGTAAATTATATATTTTTCCCTACTCTGTGTCTGTGTTTTCTATGAGAATATTTACAATTCAGTTAAGAGACACTAATATTAGAATGAAGTCAGTTGTATTAGATAACACAGTAAATGGCATAGTACTTACATTTCCTACATGACCAGAAAGTGATGGCCGTATAGAGCTGCTGGCTGAGATCCATCCCTGCGTTCCCACCAAAGTTTCCTCAGAACCTCCATTTCCTTTTCAGGAGTTCCTCCCTGCTGACCTTTGCCCCCTCTCTCTGGACAGCAGCGGGTGTACACACTGCTCTCATCTGAGCTTTTAATATCAACACACACACACACACACACACACACACACACACACACACACTTTTTTGTTGTTCATGGGCTGGTGATACTATTTTGACTGGATGTGAAACTTCTAAGAAACTGGGGTCTGACTGACAGAAGCAGACTGCTAGGTCATGGGCTTCAAAGGGTCTAGTCCATTTGCTGCTTCCTGCCTCCTTCCAGATTCCTGGTCTGCTATGCTGTGAACAGACCCTGTGCATGCACATGCTCCTGTCACCGTGACTTGAGCTACTCTGTCACGCCTTCCCCACTGCGATGGACTAAAACCAGGAAATGAATTTTTCCCTTCTTAAGTTGTTTCTGTGAGGGACCTACAGTCTCCATGAGACTAAAAGTCACAAACACACCTACCCATGCCTAGGTTCACATTTGTGACTAAATTGTAATTGCCCGTAAATGAAAGGAATGTATAGTAAGTGCATATCCACTTCTTAAGAAAACAATGCATTGTCTTAACCTGCCAAAAGGTAAACAAAAGAGAGCAGGAAGTGTCAGAACTATCCTGTGTACCAACAAGACACTGCTATGTACCAAAGGACACAAGCCAGACCAGTAGCAAAGCTTTTCTCAGCGACCAACGACTCCTGACGGAGTTCCCGCCATGTCAAAGGACTTGCTTTGGTCTACATAGATGCCGCTTTCTTGAAAACGTCAGTTATACCAAGATAGTGCAGGAATTTTAAAATGAAAATAAGTCTTGACGTAAATAGGCAGCTCCAAGTTGATTTCTCCGCTCCACCACTGTGAACAGATGTTTAGAGCATGTGACAGTCTGGCAGGACACTGAGAGGCCATGAGAGACACAGGCTAATTCTTTACATGAGAGTCACGGCTCTTGCAAGATGTCAAAATCCATCACTCTTGTCCATGAAGTTCCAGAGCTGCTTCCATGAGATGGTGAGTCTGTCCACTTGATGAGATCTAGAATCACCTGGGGGACACGCCTTTGGGCAAGGAAAGGGAAGTTAGGTACTTCACAAGATTTCATAGTGCCCCCTGTGGAAGGGTGGACCCCACTAAGAACAGTGATGTGGGGTCTGAGGGTGCCTAAGAACACTCAAAAGCAATGCATCAGCTGGACAAGGATGGAGGGAATCGGATAGGACCAGAAGGGGACAGACGAAGAAGCACAGACTAGAGAAGGCTCCTTCTAGAACTATTACCTGGGATTCATTGGCCCCAAGAGGGCTTGCAGGAGGCAGGGGACTAGCCAAAGCTTATTGCAGTGATCCAAGAGGACTGCAGAGGCAGAGAGGGGGGACCGTCCAGATCATGACGATGTAAACTCACCAGCACAGGACATGAGGAATGTTAAGGGACAGGGAAGAATCCAGTGGAAGGGAGCCTACAGCTTCAAGGAAGGTCCTGTGCGCACAGGACCCCCCGAGGGAGGCTTTGCCCTGGAGAAAGAGGCTCAGGAAGCCAGTTGGAAATGGGGTACCGAAGCCACGGTCACAAGCCCCTAGAACATCTCAGACCACGAAAGGGCCAAGGGACATATGCTCATGGAAGGAGCCAGAGCAAGACACATCTGTGTCACGGGAGAGACCGCAGAACCGCTTGGGCAAGATCACAGACGGTTCGTTCAGGTGTTTTTCTTCAGAGGTGAAAGAAAGAGGAGCAAGCCAACCCACGGAAAAAGAAAAATAAGGGCAGGCGGATCCTCGGGCCGGGAGAAAGAGTTTCAAGAGGGAGGAGAAGACATAGAGTCCACTCAAGTGAGGACATGGAGTCACGTGCATGAGCTGTCGGGATGAGACACTCGCTGGTGACGCTTCCCGGGGAGGTTTCTGTGGCCGTGGGGTGAGGCATGGGGCGGCTGGGAAGACACGGGCAGTGACGCCACGGGGACAGCTCGGAGCATAAGGGGGACTCACACTTTCTGTGCTGAAGTCGCATGGGACCCCGGGCCAGTTATACTCCTGCAACCTCAGGACAGACCGAGGACGAGGACCTGGAAGGAAGGCACCTCTCTCATCTCCTTCCCCTTCCCAGGCTCCTTTCCTTAGGCAAGAGGGAGCAGGAAGTGGGAAGATGGTGGATGCACCTGGTCTGACGAGAGAGGAGGGATGTGGTCGGCATCCCCTGAGGACAGAGGTTAAGTGCTCACTGCGCGCTCCTGGGAATGGAGAGAAGGCATCTGGAAACCTCACAGCAGGAATATCAACCCCAGGCACCTTGTGCTTTGCAGTGCTGCCATTTCAGTGAGGTGGACAGTCTGTCTGTCACACCGGCGGAGGTGTCACTGCGCCCTCTGAGGGTGCTGAACCTGAGGGCATCCACTGTGGACTGTAACTTGACATGAAGAAGAAACAAAGGCAGGCACGCTGAGAGTCCCAGAACACACAGCTTCTATGGAAGAGCAGGCAACCTTGTTCTGGCTTGAATGACTGGAGTCTTGTTGTCTTCTCTACCCAACCTGACCCACACTAGGGCACAGGAAGGGAGATGCCCATCTCAAAGGTCGGGGACTTAAAGATAGTTTCCAAAAGAAAGTCCAGCGGTCTAGAGAGAGATGCAGGCAGGAGACGGCGCCTAGGGTGGCTGGGATGACCGTTACCCTGGACGCAAAGGGCACGACATCGCATGACTTTGTCAGTATCCCCATGTGAGACTGTCCACGCCTTGAGCAGCAGTGCTGAGTAACTCAGTGGGCGTGACTCACACCCACCCTCACCGAGTGGCTGGATAGAACCTGGGCTCAGCACACCGCATGTCAATCGCAGATGCGCTGCAAACGGAGGAAGACCTAGTGGCTTCCCTTCTGTCAGCAGAGTTGCTGCCTAAAGGTGCAATCCAAAGTGGGTGGCTCGCTGGGTGTCACTGAGCACAGCCAGCGCAGGAGGAAGCGAGGCAGAGAGCAGAGGATGGATCGCCAGGATAACGGCTCTCACCCTGGGGTTAGCATCTTTAATGGCGAGATAAGACCCAGGGAGAGCTCAGAACAAATATTTGCTTAGAAGCAGTTAGGATAATGTTTCTTTTAGGTGAAAGGTAATAAAGATGAGCGTGATCATAGAGTTTACGCCCAGTGGTTGTGCTGATTGGAAAATGAGGAGGAGGGATGTGTGTAAAGGAGTATGTGAAGGAGATGGAAGCGCCAGACAAGGGAGCGTGGCTGTGGAACCCACAGGCCCTGAGCTTGACCACATCTAGTGTTGGGGTCTTCTACTTTCACAGCTTCAGACAGTAGTGTCTCCCAAATATACATCCTCTCTGCTCCTTTTCCCTTCCCTCCTCTTCCTCGCTCGGATACTATTGCATTTCTCTCTCCGCTGCTGTAAGACAATGCTCAGGCACAACTTAGAGAAGAAATGGAATTTAAAGGTGATGTCTTTGGCTTATGGTTTCAGAGGGTTTCCATTATGGTGGAAAATGGCTGGCGAGTAGCTGAGGCTGGGGGGGGGGCACGTTCAGGTCAAAGTCATCATGGAAGAGAGAGAGAGAGCAAGAGCAAACTGAGAGGCAACTGTGCTGGGTGACCAAACCTCAAGACCACCTCCTGGGACAAGCTTTCCCCCGGCAAAGCTCTATGGCCAAGTTGCCACGACCTTCCCAAACATTAACACAGCTAAAGACCCAACCACATGAGCCTGTGGGGGATCGCTCACCCGGAGCCATGACGGATGCTGAGGGGCCAGGTACCCCGTGCACCTGCGCTCCGTGAGCCTCTATGCAGCCCCTTCACCTTCCTCTCTCTCTCCCGAGCGCATGCAACAGCCTTTCCGGCCATCTATCCGTGCCCCCCCATCTCCTAGTCCAGATTACCCCATGGGGATCAAAGGAAGTCAGAGCACCCCATCTCTCTGCTCTCTGGGTGTGAAAGCCGGGCTCCTCACCGTGGTCTTCGCTGACCTTGGTGGCTGACCTTACACCCTCCCACTCCATTCCCTCCTCGCCTGGTCATGCTCTTCCCACCGCGCTGGACTTCATGGGTACCTTGGGGGAGCAGGCCACTTATCTCTCCGGGGAATACGCCTCTCTCACACAGTCACACTTTGGATGCCACCCCAAGGGGAAGGCTTTGCTGATGTAAGGTTACATCAGCTCTCCCCCTCCCTCTGGCTCCTTCAGCTGTGTTCACCCCTCCCCCACACCACGCTTTTCCTCTTTTGACACTCACTCAAAGAGTCACTCGCTTATCTGCGCCTTCTCTATTCCCTAGCTCATACACCTAACTTGGGGACATAGAGACCACGCCACAAATCCTCGCTGAATGAGCGAGTGGATGATGGGCAAATGGACGAAGGCTGTCCACAGAGCGCACTGTCCGTGCCTGCCCAGCCGTATGCTTTGTTCTGGCTTTACCATGGGACTTGAACCAGCCCCCAGCCTTTCCTGTGCTCCCTATTATTCCTGCTCCCTGGGACTCCAGTTTGTGGGGGGCGGGGAGGGGGAGACTCAGCACTTTCTACAGCCATGTCTGTCCTTCAAGTCTTGTGTCTGCCCGGTGATTGGCAAGGCTGATTTAAGGAGAAAGGTATTTTTAGGTACTCTTGTGGAAATCTTATCTGCCCGCCTGGGTTTGGCCTAGATTTGTTAGTGGGCCTTTTGAGCTGTAGGAACTAATGGGGGCATCTGTCACCGGGAGGGGGGCGTTGGCAGAGTGCAGACTCCAAGGGGAACCGGCGCTCAAGGGGATCTGGGAGGAGGGGAGAGGGGGGGCCTGAGCACCTGGGGAAGGTGGCAATGAGTAGGGCTGATGGGGCTCTAGGAGCACCTACATGCCAGGGGCATGAAGGAGGTGGCCCCGGACCTGGCACCCCCAGGCTGTATTCTTCCTCACACTTTGCTTCTGTTAACACGAATACAGGATGAGCTTGTAGCCGAAGCCTCAGCAGCACCCAGTCCTGCCACTCTCTTGCAATGGAGACCCCAGGGAGGGGCGAGGGTCTCTGGCTTTCACTGGTGGCTGCACTGGAGCCTAAGGCTGTTGGTGGAAATGGCTGTCAAGTCTGAGGGGCTGTGAAGATGTCCTGGAACAAGACAGGGCTTCCTTCCTTGGCTGGCATACGCTAGCAAGAAGAGAGGAAGAGGGCGGGGGGGGGGGGACCGACCTGCATGTGCACATTACGCGCATCCCTGGAGAACAACAGGTCCCTGGAGAAGGTCCTGGGCAGCACCATCCTCTGAGACCAGTAGTCTCCTACCTAAGGTGGGAGACTACTCCAGAGACGCTGTGTGAGGGACTTCCGGCCCTTCTCGACCTCTCACCCACCTTCCTGCATGTGCAGACCCCTGGGATCCTGGCACCGGGCTGGATGTGTGAACGAAGGTTCCACGGGCTTCCAAGGCTCCAGAAAGACACTAACACTGTATCAGAACTCAGACAGACCTGTGACATCATCCCACCTGCCATAAGCAAAATCCAGCAATTCAATCCAGGGAGAAACTGCCTGACACAAGATTCCGTTCTATTGAGAAGAAAGGGTCCAAGAGGATCCAGTTTCCGGTCTTACTACTTTTAATTGCCAAGGCGTGACCACAAGAATGAGGTGGGCCAGGGAGCTGGGTTGGAGTCCATGACTCTTCTTATCCTCCAGGAAATGGAGGTGTTAGGGATCAAGACGAGCAGCGAACATTTCCCGAGCTTCAGGCCGTGTGCTCCGGGTGATGTAGTAACCTCGGCAACAGTGTATGTTCTAGAACGCCAAAGCCCAGGGCACCAGGGACAGTGAGGTGAGACCAGGGCTCACTGTGGGTGCGGGCAGTACCTGTGGCTGGTATGGGGTATGGAGGGGGCAGGGGAATGGGGTGGGGGGATCTGCCCTCCCCTTTAGTTGGTGGCACCTCCCTTTGTTGCCTCTCTGCCTAGACCAGGCACACCTCAGAGGCTAATCATCACCCCACTCTGCTTCCCCGCTGCCGCTACTTGTCATTATTTCTAAGCAACGTCACCGGGTGCTGTGTCGCCATGGTAACCATGGGCCACCACTCTGAGCGTGCCACAGAGACGCAGGGAAGGGAAGGGAAGGAGCTACAGGCAGTTCCGCCACGATGAGGAGCCGTGGCTAGGGTGGCAAGCATGCTTCTCCCCATTCTAGGGAAGGGGAAACTGAGGGACGGGCCCGCGTTTCCCTAAATCCCACGGATGGAGGAGGTAAATGCACCCAATGAGGCCTCCCATGGACTTCCATCTTCACAAATGGCTAGATCCCTGTTTGGAATCGTGACCATGAACCAAGAAGCCTACGGATACCTGTTTTGGTCCATTAGCATGGCAGCCTCTGTATCCATCTTGCACGGTTTCTCAAATACACAATTTTTATTTAAATGTAAGTAGCTAGGGCTTCCTTGGGTCTGTGGCTCATGGATTTTGTTTGCTTCTACCCATCACATTTCTTTCAAAAATATATCCATTTCCCTTTAAGCATTTTTTTAAAGAGGTATACTGATGGGGTTGGAAAATTAATAACCTGGCATAACCTGTGATACCACCCTCAAGACAAACTCTCAAGTTACTTGTTCATTATTTTCCAAAATGATTTTTATCATCTGCGTTCCCACGTGCATACTTCAATTGCTCTTCTAAACCTGCTTGCTCCTCAAACTGGTCTGACCTCATTCTCTGAGAGAATCAGCGGCTTTGAATCAAACCAAACCTGACAAGATAAAATGAGAGACAGAGAAAGAGAGAGAAAGACACAGAGAGAAGGAGAGATAGAGACAGAGAAAGAGAGAGCGACTAAATAATAATTTCCTTTAGTACACAGACTATACTGCACAGCTGCCTAGTTAAGCACTTAGAGTATGTGCTTGGCATAGTCCAATAACAGAAATGGTTTTATTTTACTTTTTGGTCATTAGCACATGTGTGACACAGCAACTGAACCGTGCCTACATTAATGCTTTTGTATTTAAAGTATTAAATTTTCTAATACAATCTCCTTTTAACTAGCCATGAAAATGGGAAATAATTGTTATTTGAAAATGAAACTCTCTCAGCGTGTGGATGGAAATGGCGTTTTGCTTATTCCAATGTGTTTTCTTGGTGGTAATCAACATGACTTACTTTAACCGAAGGGGCCTCTAGTGGGGAACAACTGTTTAATTAAGCTCATGATGCCGAGGAGAGTCCAGAGACGCAGCTTATGCAACATACAACTCTGGGCAAGTCACCGAACCTGAAATCTCAGTGGCCGCATCTCCACCAGTTGTCGCTGAGCCTGGAGACTCATCCTGTCTGTTGGAGTCTCTGCAGGATCCACACAGAGCACCGCTGCCCTGCGAGTCCTCGTTGAGCTGTGGAAGAAGACTGGAACACTGCACGTGGAGATTTTCGTGTAGGACACGCTGATCAACTCGCTCTGTTGCATTTGGCAGCAATGGGTGTCCCTGCCTGTTTCCCTTTTTCCAGTAAGAATGACTCATCAGTTGCAGAGGCTTAGTAAGTCTGACTACCCGTTCAGGGCTCTGCAGGCTGCGGTAACCGATGCCTCCCACCAGGGCCCAGGTTTCACGCACGGTTCAAGGTTTCACTCTGCAAACAGTCACTCCAATGTGCGTTTTTAAAAATATAAAATAAAATAAAATCTGATAATTAAACATCTCTCTCCCCGCCCGCAAGCTGGCTATTTGAAGGGTTAACACTGTCTGTTGGGAACTGTCGGCTTAGTTCCTCCCGAATGAGGAGCCTTGGTTGCCACGGTTGCCACGGGTGTGTGGATTTGCAAGTCTGGGTGCACTGTGGACTCGCCACAGCGCGATGACTCAGCTGTCCTCTTCCTCCACCCAAAACACGGCTCATTAGGTCCCAGGCGTGTTGCAGAAAGAAAAGACGGCCAGCATTTCTTTTTCCAAAGCGTGGAAAGAAAAGGCCCTTGCATATGCCCCGCTGTCCTCTGGGAACAGCCTAATTGCCTGTTTATCAGAAGGCAGGGACAGCAGGCAGTGGGAAGGGCTCGCAGGAACAGACTGGCTGGCGATCTGAGGGAGTCACCGTGGCTTTCTGGGCCTCGGTTTACCCAACATAAACAAAGTCTGGAGCAATCAGGCCTAGATGTGAGTAGCTATGTAGCCAGAGGTGAACACAGGACATCTTAGGGTAACAACAGTTTTGCTTCTGATTGCTGGCAGTCAAAGAGAAAGTCAAACAAACAATTGTGGGAAATGACTTAAAATAGATTTTCATCATCATGTAACATGTATCGAGTAATAAGTAGGAAGGACGAGCTAGGAGACTTTTCAAACTGAAAAAGGAGATTTCCGTCAGTCCTTCTAACCTTGAAGAATCAACTCCTCCGCACCGTGAGGGTGCTGCAGGAGAAAGACTTGAGAGACACAAGGTACCCGAGGTGGCCGCCACTTTGGACATGCTAGGAAATGTGTTGCTTGCCTAGAGGAGAGCTGGGGATGTCCCCAGGGAGATGCCTGTGACCCCTGAGAACTCGCACTGTTCAGCCTGGAGCAGAAGCCAGGGTTCATTAAGGCTAATAACTTCGTCTGACTCTCCTGCCCCTCCTCCCAGAAGATATTAATGCGGTTCCTGAGCCGAGACGCTGAAGTAATCCTGGGCACACTAGACAGAGTGTCACTCTGAGCCTATTCAAAAGTAGCATCCAAGAGGTTTCTGTTAAAGCTGCTTATTGTAATATTATGTGGATGTATGTATATGTATATATAAAGCTATTGTTACTATTGCTTTAAAGACATCCACCACATCACTGTTCTTCAGAGCTGACACGAAAAGTCATAGAAAGCAGACTGAGAATCATAAAGGACCCTACAGGCTCAAGAATCAAAAATAAAGAAGTGAGACAGGGACAAGGGGAAAGAAAGACGGGTTCAGGGTCACAAGAAGTCGGAAGGGAAGTTGAAATGAGACAGCTGATTTCAAAATGTTTTCTAAAAATGCTTTGGAGGTCAGATCAAGGCAGAGCAAATAATATCGGTGTTTGTCTTAACTGAAACTTCTGCAAACAAAATTTTCACGACCTAATTTCAGAATATTGCTGATTACCTTCCTTTGTAGACATAGCAAAGCCAAATCCTTCATCCTGCTGCTGAAATTCAGATAAGGCACTTTTTTAGACACTTTTTACATGAACTATGGTTTATTTTTACAAAGAAAAGATCAGAAGAAATGTTATCAAATTTGGAAATGAGCCGACTTTATAATATTTTAATCTAAATGTCTGAACACTTGTTACACAGCAGCATTTATGTTAAAATTTCGCATGTTTGGGGAAAAAAAAGTAACTAAAAAGCCTGCAATAAAATCTAACACATTTTCTAGAATGTAACTTTCTTAGGCGCACTATGTGATCACTTCTTTGGTATTAATGAGAACACACAGGCTGAAAGAGGTTGCTCGGGGGTAGGGCTCTGGCTCAGACAAGAGGCGTAGGTCATGAGTTCAAATCTTGGAGCAGACACATGGGGGGGGAAAGAATGTTATTACTGTTTCTGAAGTGTATTTTTATGTGTTGTTGTTTTATAAAGAGAGAAATAGCCAAAGGGATTTTTTTAAAGTAAGAAAATTAGCAAACTTGAAACATATTTAACTTTCCTGTGTTTATCTGCAGGGCTGCAAACACCCTCAAATGAGAAGCTTTGACAGACCAGAAGAAGCCCTAGGAGACTGGCAATGAATGAACAGAATCCACAAATGAAGACCATTTCACTCGCCTTTCATAAGTGCGGTCACCTCGAAGGATCTACTTTTACTCATAAGCATACACTTAGAATGCAGTAAGAACTTAATGATTAGGCACGTTTTCACTTGATAGCATTTCTTCAACCATGAACATGTTGCTGCAAGTTATGTGGGTAGAAGTGTGTATTGCATATGCAAGATACTCCATACAAGTTAGGCCCAAAGTAATCATAATAGGACTTTGCATGACCCGCACAATGACCTACACATCATTGACCCCCCAAAGTCTAGCATGGATCACAGGCACTAGGATCCTTAGAGGAAAGGGATTAACAGCCACAATAGTGTTCCTATACTAAAGGGGAACACAAGAAAGGGCTCTAAATAATGCTACTGAGTCCTTACACCTCATCAAAGAAGAGAATCCAGAGGGAAGTTTGACATGCACACTAAAAGGATGCTCCAGGGATGGGGGGAAGGGGGCAATGGGAAAAAGAGAGGGAGGGGGACAGGAAAAGAAAAAGGGAAGGAAGAGATCCAGGCAGGGATGGAGGGAGGGAGGGAGGAAACCAGAGTACCTATTAAGTTTGTATGAGTGTAAACAATAAACAAACAAACAAACAAATAAATAAATAAAAAAGAAGTGTGTGTTGCTAATAAGGCCTGGAGGGGAGATAGATGGATGAAAGGAAGGAAGGATGGAAAGATAGATGGATGGAAGGACGGGTGGATTCACAGATGAACAGGTGAGTGGATGGAAAGAAGGATAAATGGATGGGCAGAAGGATGGATTGATGGTTGGATGACAAAAGAATGGAGAGATGGCTGACAGATGACCAGGTGAATCAAAGCGAGAAAGAGTTATTTTCAATTTCTAGATCAAAGTTGAATTTTTCATAAATCATGACATTTATGTGAAACCAGTATTAAATCTCCTCTCCTGAACTGTTTTGAATGATAAAAACCAACACTTACAGATGCTTAAGCATCTCTAATTTTAATTAGCAAGATGAGAAATCTGATATTGGTTGCTCTTATTTGTTAAGTCTTGTGACAACAACAAACTTTAAAGCACAGGGAGCCCTCCATCAGTAACTAGTTACTATTTTGAGAATGTTAGGAAGATAAGCTGCTAATAATCTTCAAAAAGTCAAGAAATGGGGCGCCAAAACAGGACTATGTAACAGGAATAGTTATTGGAGAAAAGAAGAAAATTCTACCATCATCTTCTTCAGATAATGGGATTGTGTGTCCAGGAAACTCAAGAGAATTAACTTCATCCTCACAAGGGACAAGTGGGTTCAGTTAAATTGCTAGAAATGGGGCAACTAACTATAATTCAACAGAGCCGAGTTTCCCACCCACCATCAGAGAAAATAGATAACAAAATATTTCTGAAAATAATCCATCCTATATGAGATAGATCTTAGCACATGTGTAAAGTATGTACCTAAACAATTAAAATATCAGCTTGTTACTCCTGAAGGAATAGACAATCAAATCATAAAAATGACCAGACTTTTTTTGATGAAGATCACAACGTACACTCAGGAAACAAGGTAACTAATACTACAGGCAGAGACACAGGGCTTTGTATAGTAAGTAGTATTTCAAAACAAGAAAAACAATAGAGAACTAATTTATAGACTCAACATACGCTGCTCACTGATAGTTTTACCTACTAATCTGATTAAAAATATAGGGCTGGAGTGATGGTACAGGGGTTAAGCTTTTATCTCAAAAGCAGGAGGACCTGAATTTGGATCTCAGATTTCATGTAAAAACACCAGGCAAAACAACGGCTGCCTTTGCAGCCTGGGAAGGTGGAGCCTCGGAAATCCAGGAGCAAAGAAATAAGGGAGTAGAGCAATCCAGGATGGTTCTTGAAGTCACCATTGTGTCGCCATAGACACACTCAGTGCCCTCTTCTACATACAGATACACGCCTACATCCCATGTCCACCTAAGAACAAAATCTAACACAAAGAAAGAAAGACAATGTGGAAGGAAACAGTTTAAGGCCTCAACATATCCAACTAAAGGCTCCTGACACCGAGCTCAAGTCACTCTGGGCAGTCTTGCTCAGGAACTTTCTCCACAGAGTCTCCAACAGAAAGAAAACTTCCAGCAGCATTAGAAAGCTGCACTTCTACTGGCTATGGTGGAAATCGATCTCTACCCTCTGTAACCAAAGCAGGTCCAGAGCTGACAATCGTACTGATATTCCTCTCCCAGGGAAATGAGACAGGAGGGAGGTGCATATGTGACATTCAGGAGAAACCAAAAAATGGCTCCTCACAGCGTAAGACTCAGCAGTGACATACCCATTTGCTAGATACACCGAAGCCAGCTACACTTACTGTCCTGTGGCTGCCACACCACGGAACGCAAGCAGTCACATGAGGGGGCTCCTACTTAACCTGGAGGACAGAGCTACATGGACGAGTCCTGAGTGATACGCCGTAAGAAGATAGCTCTGTCTTAGCTTGAATGAAGCACAGCCAGGCCTGGCAGATTTCTTTCCTCCCAGATGAATGAGTGAGTGAAAAACCAACAGTCGGACAGGCCACAAAGATCTATAATGACTGCCTGAAACATTCCACAAATGGAAAAGAGGATTAAACTGGATTGCCCAAGGTCTATCATTTTACGAGGACAATTAAAGAAATCGCCAGGCAGCCTCTTACTCGGCGTTTTCAAAGAAGATCAAGAAAGCTGAACTTTCGGGAAAGCAAAGCTGAGAAGACCACAAAACAGACCAAGCTGAATGTGGAGTAAGAGATGGGGTGGCCATGATTGCTGGGAGGTGGAAAGGGATGCCCCCCCACGTTGATGGCGGAATCCGGGTCTGAGTGGTATGCAATAAAAACATTCAAATGGAGTCAAGGAGGTAGAGATGCATAAATGTATGGGCTAAGAGAAAAATGGAAGATTAAAATAAAATAATCCGAGAGTTATCGAGAGCTATATGGGTCAGAAGACAAATAGACAACCTAAGAACTATGAAACATTCCTAGAAAAGGGAGGGAGGTAAAAGACACATGAAATGGAAGCAATGGTAGAATGAAGAGCTAAGGATGATTTAAGAAGTCTGTGTGTTCTCAGCAAAGCCAAGGGAAAGCTCTGAATCTATGCTGTCGTAGCAATCGTGAAAACAGCGGAAGATGGCGAAATTATCTAGCTCTATGTCCAAGTTGGAGTCAACTGCGAATGAACAGATTGGCTTTCTATCCCTCTTTTGCAACATTAAACACTTAAAAGTCAATAGAAAAATGTCTTCGGAGTTCTGAGAAACTTAATAGTCCATATCATCTATTCAATCACATCAGAGTTCCAACATGAATGTGAAAAACATATTGAGATATGAAAGAGATTAATATAGCAATTAGCATTGAGCTATTAAGCAATTAATATAAACACAGCAGTTTTTTCACTATCAATTCAAGGGATCTATCATAAAAGGAAAACATTAGAAATTTGAAAATTAGAGCGTTGTGTCAGGATGCTAGGCACAGCATAATCTACAAGAACAAGTGATTAGAATCAATGTGCATGTTCAGTAACAAGAGATGCTGATAATGTATGGTTTCATCATAATGGATTTTTTTATTGAAAAAAATAGAAGTATTATATCTTTAAAAACATGTTTTCTAGCAATACAGAACTGCAGGTCCAAATACTTATTATGTGATTTTTTAAAAAAATTATGTTTTCCTTTGGAAGAAAAACAGGTTTTAGCCCCAGAAAGTGAACTAAAATGAAAACAGTCTATGACAGGACAAAAAAAAAAAAAAACTCTGAAAATTCCCTGTTGGGTTTTTCTGCTCGCAAACATGCCATTTCCTCATTTAAAACTGAACAGGTCAAAGGTTACTGGAATCTAGGGAATCATCATTTATAAATGTGAACACACCTTCCAGGATGTGCTCAGAGAAAAGAAAGTTGCTACTTGGGGAACCTGTAATAAGAAAAACACAAGATTTTTACTAGGTCTGGGTATATTTTTGATACTGAGAATCCTGTTCATTGAGACATTACAAAAGCCAGATTAAATGTCACAGTCTGTTGTCTAAAGTGAGTATCAGGAATTAAATGTTACTGAAAAAGAAGCCACTAGGTAAAATACAGTGCACTATTTAACACTAGTGCACTATTTAATACAGTGCACTATTTAACACAGTGTACTATTTATTTAATACAGTGCAGTATGTAAACAACTTGATCATAATGTGAAGTGGGTTATGGCTTGGGGGGCCAACTTTTAAGAGATCAAGATCAAATAAAAGGAGCAGAGAGGGTGACAATGGCTTGCAAATTGTAGCTTTCTAATAATAGCAAAATTTGCATAGTACTTTTCATAGGCTTGGCATAAAATGTTAAGTTATAACTGCTTATTATTGCTTCTAATAATAAAACATAACTAATACAAAATTAGCCATCAAGGCACTGTAAGAGATGGTTCAAACATTATTCCAAGGATTTGCTTTGCAGTTTTTTTGGGTTTTTTTGTTTTGTTTTGTTTTGTTTTTGTTTTTGTTTTTGGGCCTCATTTGATTTCAGAAGAAAGGGAAGAATTAGAAGATAACTTATCTTGATTATACAAGTATTAAAAGCAATAATCAAGAAATACAGTTTCTGTTCTTTTCTGTTTTACACAGAGATACTATATAATGGTGTGATTATTTCGGGGTTTCCTAGCTCACGGTTTAGGGATGATTGGCCGATATGAGGAGAAACCTGAATCTGCGGTATCAGAAACCTATAATCAGTATCTCTTCCTTCAACCACAGGAACCTCAACTGGGACTATGAAATATTATGAAGAATAAATTGTTATGCAGAGAATAATTACATGTTAAAACCAAGAGTAATAAATATGGGAAAGAATCTTTGCCAAGAAATATCACATGGCATAAAATACTAGACTAGAACACAGTTGTCTAATGGAAAATATTTCAGATTAGAACATGTGAAGAATGATTCATCAAATACTTTGTGATTCCAATAAAACATTTTCTAGATTTGGGCAAATGTATTGAGGTGTATCAAATTCACAGGTAGAACAGTTAATTAGTCTGCAGCATTCAAATGTTAACTGCTATTTAAAGTAAATTTTAGAAGATACTACTGAACCAAAGAGTGATTTAAAAAAAAAAAACTGTCAGTGACATTGTCAATTAATTTATCATTTTGCTTTTTTTTTTTTTTTATTTCTTAGCTGCTTAATGAATGAACTAAAGGAAACATGTAGAATGGGAAGTCTTTCTGACAAGACCCACACAGTGCCACACATGTTAATGCTCCGGGCTGTACCAGTTAGCTTCAACCAACAGCTGCAGAAGAACCATGAAAGCAAGGAAGCTTCTCCAACAGCCACTGGGAATGAAAAGTTGGTCACTCCAGACGTCCCTGCTTCACTTTGCCTGTCCTTCACAGGGATCAAAGGAAAACTTTTGAATTTTCAAAATCAAGGTAGCCTAGCATGCCACTTTAAATGGGAAAAGAAAACACTTGGTCCCTTCCCCCCAAGCTTCAAGATTATGAGCTTAGGGGCTGGAGAGATGCCTCAAGAGTTAAACTTTTGCCTCCTAAGCAGAACCTGAAGTCCCCACCCCATTAGAAACACACAGCAGAGGCCTGAACTTCCGGCCCTGGAGGGCAGAGACTTGGAAACCCCAGAGCAAAGCAAAAAGGAGGCACTGGATTTTTTTTTTCATTGAAAAGGAAGAGTATTATTGTGTCTTTAAAAAATATGTTTCTAGCAATACAGAATGGTAGGTCCAAAAACTTCTTATGTGATTTAAAAAAAAAAAAATTTCTTCCTTGAAGAAAAACAAGTTTTAGCCCCAGAAAATAAACTAAAATGAAAATGGTCTGTGACAAAAAAAACACTGAAAATTCCCCCTTGGGTTTTTCTGCTTGTGAACATGCCATTTCCTCATCTGAAACTGAACAGGTCAAAGGTTACTGGTATGTAGGACCATCATTTATAAATGTGAACATGATTCCCAATGTCACCCTTTGGACTCCACAGGTGGTGATGTGCACGTGTACACACACACACACACACACACACACACACACACACAGACCAAGACTAGACATTTGCTCCTCAACAATGTCCTCTAAAAGAAAAAACAAACACACAAATGCAACAATCCATGGTTTTCAATCAATCATCCTTTTAAAGAAACACATTGAGCAATCTTGAAACTCTCCTCACATCTTCATTAAATTTTAATTTAACTATTACCACTAATGTTATCAGCTGATATTTGCATAGCGTTTAAGCCAGTGCATGAAGGGTTTCTAGCAAGTTTCAGAGGGAGACAAAAGTACTCATCAGATTGTCTCCTGCTTTGTAAAGGATTGCAAGAGGTACTTTGATTATTGGGACTAGTGGACACGTTTGCCCCAGGACCATGAGGAGTGGTCTGAATGTGACCCCGTCAGGGCTCTGATCATCCCTGTGCTATTACACAACAGCATTAAGTATATGAAGGAAATCTCCTGGCTTTGGGCAAAGCTGACGTAACCAGCTCTATGTCCTTCAACAGAAAGGAAAACAGCCATATGGAAACTTGTCCTCAAGTGGGCTTCTACACAATAGACCTCTTTTTCCACACAGGGTCAAAAATTCAGCTAGAAAAAGTAATAAAAAGCCGAGAGATGGTGAGAGAGAGAGAGAGAGAAAGATAGAGGCTGACAGAGAGAAGGAAGTTCTACCACCCTTTCCCATCAAAACATAGACAAGATTTTAGCAACAGGATTTTACTCACAGTAGGAAACTGACAATCAACTTCCTCTGGATTCTAAGCTCCATTGACATGCTCTGTGGAATATCAGGAAGATATTCTGGATTTTTAAACTCACTGTGATTTGACTGGACACTCTGTAATCTGTATAACCCACATACACACACACACACACACACACACACACACACACATACACCTTTTCTAGGTTTGAGAACATTTTATAACATACACAATAGGGAACTGCATTTTCTTTTCTTTCTTTCTCTCTTTTTTTTTTTTGATGTCAGAAGGCAAAAGTGATTAGCAATAAGTAGTTGAAGATCAACAGGAGAGAGAGACACAGTGACAGAGAAAGAGAGACACACAGAGAGAGTTAACGTTTTCAAAAGTTTCTTATTAATACTGAAACTCTCTGGTTCTTATTGATCAATACATACAACGTCACAGTAAAAATCTTACTTAAGAATTGGGACAAAGGGCATGTTCTTAAATTCCAATTTTTGCAAACAGAAATTTTAGCCAACTTCTGAAACTAGCCCCAATTTAAGCTCAACATTAAGCAGTCAGACTTTGTAGATCTCACTTTTCTTATCTGTAAAATAAGACTATGGTATGCATTTCTCAGGAAGCTGAGAGCATAACATTAGGGGGAAAAATGGCTTTAAAATAAATGTTAAAATTGCCTAAACAGGGGCTGCTGCAAAGGCGCCACCTCCTTGCTCTGTCCTACACACTGCTGCCAATCAGCTTCAGGACAGAAAACCATGAGAGGTCATGAACTCAGTCTACCATGAGCCGCTGGGTCACTGTGGCGGAGGGCTGTACTTCCTCCCTTTATTTCAAAAGTTACCCTGATAACTGTACTTGGAACAAACGCGAAATATTACAGCATCACATCAAAAGGCTCGTTTCAGAGCCCACCTTAAAAACAAAAACAAAACGAAAGAAACCCCCCCCATACATTTAAAAGATAGAAGAACTATAAAATAGTCTGCTCAAATTGGGTTAAAATAAAACCACTTTATGTAGTGATATTTGGAAGTCCAACTTAATTTTCTTACTTAGAGTACAAGTAAACTAAGACAGTTAACAAACTACTGCTCCTATAGGAAGAATCTTTATTTGCTGGATCTTGAAAGCCACGGAGAAACTCGGTACGCAGCAACTCAGAAGCCACTCTGTTTTGCAGAGCGTGAAGATAACTCCTGAGAATCCTAACTTTTGAAATGGTCCAAAAGGACCATCTAGTCCTCCTGTCCCCCTTCCCGTGCAAGGCAGGCATCACTAATTGATCCCAGCACTTATTCCCCCTTGTGAGTGTAGACTTGGACCCGGGAATTTCTCACAATGGATTTCCAGGCAGGCAGCCACCACCAACTGATCGGAATTCCCTTGGGAGCTGAAAACACCCCCATACAGAGCCAAAGATCACCTTTGAACTATTTATGAAATTAAAGGCACTGGGCTTGCTGGCTGGACAAATTAACAGCCTTCGCATAATTCTACTGGGAATATTTATCCTAGCAAGGAGACCAAACTTCTCAGGTATTTCATTACCACTCATTTAGATATAAATACCTTACTACTACCTATAAATCATTCTTATCTCTTCATTAATAATGGCTTCTTAGGTGTCATTATTAGATAACTTACCTTTGGCCAGCTCAAATTGCTGTATGCCATCATAATTAATAAAACTGTATAACTCTTGATGAATAGTCTATAAGTCAGGCTCTTCAGTGATTACATCCCAATGAAGATTCATTATATCTCAATTTCATTTGCTATGGGAGTAGATATGTGTAAACCTGCTCTGTGGAGAGATGGGGGGGTCTGTCTCCCCCAGATAAGCCGCCATTTGGATGGGCAGTGTAAAGATGTACCCAGAACTGAGTTCTTCCAAACAAGTAGCATGAAACAAATGTCTAATTCTTCAGTCAGTGCGCACCAGCAAGAAAACAAACAAACCATTCTAGAAGGGACAAAGAAAAGGATTACAGAGCCCAGCAACAAGGAGCATTATCAGTTATTCTCCATTGTGAGACAAAGTTACCCAAACGCCTTGAACACATGAAAAAGTCCAAGTTTCATAGTTTTCCATGAATGCCGGAGGTTTAGGGGACTACCTGAATACATGTGGACTTTCTCTCTCTCTCTCTCTCTCTCTCTCTCATTTCCACGTTCTTCCCAGCACATGACATGTTTTCTCTAGCTGTTCAAAATCTCCACCTCTTCAGCCTCCTGACTAGGCACTGGCCTACTTTTCTCTCTGTGTCCTCCAATTTGTTGCTTTCAAAATTACAGTCTGGCATTTATTCAGGACAGCTACAGAAAGCGTCAAGTTTGAATGTGAGACAACAGCAACTCACTGCCGGTGGGTTTTTAAGGTTTCTGATGCCTAGGACTTTGGAAACAAATTAAATGTTAAGCATCGCTTTGGAATTTTCCGAGCATTCCTATGACCTCATCATGCAAATTGGCTTTTAAACTATAAGGAATTTTGGTGAAACTGCCATTTTTCAGTGTCATGCGAGAGGAATTTCTTTTTTCTTTATTTAGCCATTTGAGCAAGAGTGGAAGTTAAAAATCTTGTCCATGGTGAGATGTGTGTGGGGGGGTGGGGGATAGGGGGAAGAACAAAGGTGTGGTTCCCTTGCTAGCTGAGGAAGACCAACTCTCCTAAGGAACCTTTTATAGCCATCCACAAGCAGGTCCACGCTGAAAGCGAACAGTCCTGTTTGTGCGGATCCAATGACGCTGCTGGCCGGCAGCTTAACTATTAACTCATGCCCTGGCCAAAGGAAGAAAGCAAACGACACGCTGGCTGCTCAGTTGTCCACTGGTTTTTTCCTTTGTGGGTGAGATTTGATAAGGCCCCAAAGCAAGTGATTAGAAGGTACTCATTAATTAGAAGCCCTGCAAGATGGTGATGCCCCCCCCTTCCTTCAAAACCTCCTGTCGTTCAGCTCAGCAGCCAACATCTCCCCTGGAAAAAGCAGCCCCGGCTGCTCTCCCTGGCCACTGTGCCCCTCTATCCTCCCTGCCCCCCCCACAATCTCCTTGAGGTTGTCCTTGTTGTTTTCTGTTAGAGCAAGAAGATGGACGTGTTGGAGTTAGGCGACAGCCTCTAGGCACCCCGGCACTAGAACAGCATCTGGCACAGTTCGGCTGCTCAAACCTCAGGTTTGACGACTGGCTAAATAAACGAACCATCCAAGATCATCCTTTAAGAACCGGTAAGGACCTACGGTGCTTGACCCCCCCCAACTGGGAACAACTGGGAATCATATGTCTCAGCTGCGTGGAACTTGGTGTGTCCAAGTACTGCTCACGCTGCTGCCCCCCGCAGGGCAGCAGACAGCCCCCTGGGGGACCTAGGGGAGAGGACTGTCTGTAACACTGAGCACAAGCCCAGCCCGAGGGTGGAGGGGGATCAGAGGGCAAGATGGCGCCTTCTCCACGTGCGCCTGCACCCCTCCCCCTCCTTCGTCTGCTTTCGTTTTCTCTCTCCCGGGAACCACTGAGAGGATGATGTCAGTGGATAAATGACTCCACCATGCACGCCAGTTAGAGTCACAACCCCACAGATCCTGGCTTAACTGTACTCAAACTGTCAGTCACGTAACACAAAGGAACAACAACAAAAATAAGTCCTGCTTCATTCAAGCTCTTTCAAGACTATTAGAGGTGTCCACCTCCTAGCCAAGGGGCTCTGAGTACCCAGGAAATTCCATTGATTGTAAACTGGAATGTACATCCCTCCTTCTACTATACCTTAACATCTTCAAAGACCGAGAACATCTCCTTGCCACAGACAAGTACCAGGTTCTGGTTCGCAGCCCACAAAATCAAAAGCTCATGCGAAGATTGTATTTCACACGGATGGTGAGACGCAGATTACAGAAAGCGTTGATGTTCTCATCGTCTACCAAACTGACCTGGGAATGAAGCCTTTCTCGGCCAATCACAAGGCCGTGTTCTCTTTGGCTTGACTCCTGCCAGGGAACCCACAATCCCCTGCAAAAACTTCTGTAGAGAGGTGGCTGGTGGGTTACAAGGAACGAACCAACTTTGGTTCTGAAGGGAGCAACTTATTCAGACCAAGTGCCTGCCTTCCACTTTTATCCAAGAGCCAAACAGCCTAAAATCCAAGGAAGGGCTTTAATCACTGTCCTTGGAATTCCCCAGATGGATTTTATCAAGGAAGTTTTTGGAAGTGTAGGAATGTGAGTGGATTTGCTACAGTGCTGCCCGTTTCTTGGCAGCTAATCAGGGGGGAAGGAGACACCTCTCTGGGCTCTAGGTAGAGACTCAGCCTTTCCTGGAAGCTTTGGGAGGCATCGGAAGTGTCCTGAATCAGGCAATTTCCTTTCTGAAGAACTCCATGTGTGGATACAATAAGACCTCATTTCCGCCCATTGGCTTTTGTTCCAGCAGTTTCCTTTGATATAGGATGCCTTCCACTGTCATCCCTGGCTATCTTATCCAGGCACCTTTCTCAGTCCAATGCCAAGACCTACACTAATCTTGCCTAACTTGGTCTCTCCATCCTTCCTATTTGACGTGTCCGGTACAAATGGGGTTAAGTGTCAGGTTTCTCCACTGGCTTTGGTGCGCAGGCCTGCGACGCGCGCGCGCGCGTGTGTGTGTGTGTGTGTGTGTGTGTGTGTGTGTGTGTGTGTGCGCGTGCGTGCCTGTGTGTGTGTCACAGAGAGTCTGTGTGTGACCACATGTATGCCACACAAGTGGGTAACCCACATGAACACATCTACCTTCTCAATTTGATTGCTGGCTGTCAATCATTTTTATTTTGCTTCCTTTCCAATAGCAACAGGGTATGAAACACATAGATTTTAATCAATATTCTCAGATTGGAGGGACTGAGCCTTTTGAAGATGATTCATAACAGATCTGAAAGTTCGTAGATATATTTTCATGGGCAAAATTCAAAGCTCTTTCCTAAGAAAAAAGCTGAACCCCAGAATTTTTGACCCTCAGCTACTGTACACTTCCATTTTCCACTCTTTTGTTCTCTTTTTGAATTTCTCTTGCACACTTCTGTTCCAATTTTTCCCTGAGTAACGATAGAAGGATTTCAAACCACCCTTCTCTTTGCTCTTGTTTGTGTGTGACCCAAATTTTGAAATCCAGAACTCTAGCACACACCTAAGTTGTGAAGTCTCTCTACTGCTGAGGGCTTCTCAGTGTGGGAGAGCAAATGACACGGTCTTCCAACACCGGCAACTGGGTCATTGGATCCAGGAAGGAAGCACCTGGAACGTGCTTGCTTCCTCCTCCGGGCAGCAAACAGTCACCTTCAGGAACCAGAAGGCTAGAAGTCACAGCAGTGTTTCTTAGCCCCAGAGAAAATTCGCTCGCTCATTCATTCATTTCTGAGAGTTTAAATTCAGGAAATGGCTCCAATATGGTCCAGTTACCATCGCTCGAACCACCTAAAAAAAAAAAAAACGGGCCGAACCACCTAAAAAAAAAAAAAAAAAACGGGCCAGGCGAGGGCAGAATCAGTTTGGTTTGTGCCACGGTCCACTGTGGAACTTGTTCAAATGCTCCACTTTCCTAACGTAGGCCCTGCTGTTTTCAAAAGCAACTTCATTTCAATCTGGTAGATATACGACCATCTCTTTAGTCAGAGATAACATGGTCCAAGGTTGTCCACAAGGAAACATTCCCAAAAGCCTGAAAGAAAATCCTTTTGCAGAGTGTAAGGCCCTCTGCGTTTTGCTAAAAGAATGATAGGGAACAACAGAGGCTGGAGGATTTGTAGCGTCGTCATGCTGGAAGTCCCTGGCTCTTTCTGGAACTGCTTCGAGGACCAACCGATTTACATTCACCCCAGAGGAAACATCTAGCTATTATGCACTAAGTGTTTAATCTGTGCTGCAGAGAAACCCCTTGCGGAGAGGGGTCTCATGTCATGCCCCCACTTGAGATGTGCACACGAGTAGACTGGCTTGAGGCTAGCCTCCGTGAGGAACAGAAACGACCTCTGGGCCCATGTGTACTGAGGTCTGTGAATGACTGTCTCACTCACTGTGGGGGCTCTTCCAATGACCCCCCAAGACAGACTCTTAGGGCTCAAAATGCCCAAAAATGTGCCCTTTTATCAGGCTTTGCACGTGTTTGGGCGGCAAAGAAAACCAATTTCCAGGGTGGTGTGAAGAGGTTTTGAGATGGGGACCTCAGGAAAGTATGTTTTCTTCTCCCAGGATTGCAATGTTGTACACACACACACACTGCACACACACACACACACACACACACACACACACACACACACACATATACACATACACACAAGACCTTGTTGCCTGTGGCAAATCTTGTTCTGGCCTTGGCTGTGGCAGTGCCTGTCTTTAATTTAGCTTTACAATGGTCCCCCAAGGGTGAAGAAACAAGCCAGTCTGTTAGGCAAGATGTGCTGTACAGTCCGTCATCATCTCTCGTCCAGCAATTAAGCAACTGGAACTTTTTTTTTTTTTAACTTAGAACATTCAAGGAAGATCACAGTTACACATTTTTAACTCCTGTCTCTTCCTGCCCACTGCCAACATTCTATGAAGTTGAAACGTCAAAAGATCCCTGGTGGAAGGAGTCGGGGCTAAGTGGGGCTCTCTTCCGTACTAAAGCACAACTTCAGAGAAATGTGGGCTCCGACTCGATGTGTTCCATTCATGTCATGATAGAAACCTCTGGGCTTATTTGGGTAGACGATCGACTCGATGTGTTCCATTCATGTCATGATAGAAACCTCTGGGCTTATTTGGGTAGACGATCGACTCGATGTGTTCCATTCATGTCATGATAGAAACCTCTGGGCTTATTTGGGTAGACGATGAACTAATGTTTGTGAGTATGACCCAGAGCTAATTATTTTCCAAAGAAATATGTCCCTTGATAATGAAATACTTCATTCGTTCCTTTGTATTCCACAAACATTTTGGAGGTGTACTGCTTACCAGACATGGGCTCAAGTGTGTCACGCATAAGGAGCGCTATAACAGACCTAGTCCACATGTGATGCAAAGCCTGGTAAGTCATTTGCTAATTAAGGGAAAAGACCCAAGCTCCCCCCCCCTATTTATTTTGTATTCTTTGAGAGTTTCTCATACATATAGTGAATCTATGACATTTTCACACCTTAATGCCAATCCCATCTCCCTTCCTTTTCTTATTCCAACCTTCCTTCTTCCCTGCCAGTTTCCCTCCTGTTCTCAAGACTTTTCCGTGTGCCTCACTGGGTTTGTCGGGTTGCCTTTGATGCATGTGCCCGATACTTCCTGGAGCACGAATCACGTATCGGTGAGTGTGCCACTGTGGAAGGCATCTTCCATTTCCTCCCCAGCCGCACTGCAGGCTTGTGATTTATTCTTTGCTGAAACCCAATGAAATGAGAAAAAAAAAAAAAAGCTAAAGAAAATACTAAGATAACAGAAGTACAGCAAACGACACGCACAGCGTTGGAAGGGAAGGGTGGCGGCTGCGTGGTAGTTACGCCGGTAATAACGCGAAGCTCCTCTTTAATTAGTAATGGGGTTCGGAGCAGTCTGCTGGCCTCTCCCCAACAGCTATTCTGAATGAGCAGAACTCGTTTCCAGCAGAGTCCCAGCAAAGCTTCCCTAAGAAGCATTCAAATCTCAACTAACCTCCTTCCCTCGAGTCCCTCTGATGCTTTTCATTCCTAAAAAGTTCACACACCATTTCTTCTGTTCCTCCCTGTGGTTCCCCAAAGCTGCACCCAGTGCCCACTGCCAAGCAAGCACACCGTGCCCACACACCCGGCCCGCTACTTGTGAACCTGGCGCCTGTCTGAGTGCCCGAGGCGCAACAGTTCTGAACCATCTTACACTGCACTTCCCGCTGCTCAGCGTCCAATCGCCACCCTTCCGAAAGTTTTCTCCCAAAGCTCCACTGGCCTTAACGTCCACAGCCGTGGTCACAGGCGCCCATCTCGTGTTCCCTACGCTTTAGGGTGCAGCATTATTTCCCATGAGCACCTAGCCGTGTGGAACCTTACTCTAGAATGCAGTGGGACAGCGCCTTTTGTACCGACCCCAAGACATCGAGAGAGGTCACAGGGGCCCCCGTTCTGAGACCGCTTTAGAATGCCGTCCATCTTGGATTTTTACCTCTCTCGAATATGTGTCCTCCCCTCCCCTGCTATTTCTGGATTACTTGCTTCCTTAGTCAACACTGCTTTTATGATCTCAAACATCAGCCTTTGATGAAGAGTACGTAAAACACTCCGTGAAGTCCGCAACTACACTTCAGAGCGTCTCTAATTCCTCCCCCCATCCTCCTGCATGCTCCCACCCTCAGTGTCACTAGTGTTCTGGGACCTGGTTTGTGTCTCCAGGTCCTCTGAGCCACTACCCCCTGACGCCCATGTCCCTGCTCCTAGTGAGCGACTCTGGCATCAGCAGCTCACTCCTGCTTGGTTCCCTTTGCCACGATTCCAACTTCTGCCTTCGGGACTCTCCTACACGTCTGTGCATGTCTGGGTCATCCCGCATCTGTTCACATACGTGGTGATTCTGCACTGCGCTCTGAAGGACATGTCACACTAGGGGTTTCACATGTCCAAGCCAGGTACTCCCCGCCCTGTGAGTCTCGGTCCAGAGAGGCCCTCGCCGGTGCTTCCAAGAACCTGCCCTGCTGCCTGACTCCCGCTCCAAGATGCGCCAGGAAACTTCCTGTCTCTTGCCTGGATGGGAACCATCTACTCACAAGGACCTTCATGGCACAGATAACCCTGGCCACGGTGACTTGTCTACTCGGCTCCTCTCTTACCTTAGAGTACAAACTCCACATGAGGAAAGAACTGGGAAGAGCGAAGACATATGTTCCTTCCTATACCTTCCTGGAGTTGCTGTTTGGTGTAAAGTTGCTTGTTTGTTTGTTTGTTTCTTAGCTTGTCTGATCATCAACCAGAAGTTCATGAAATAGAATGAAATGGCATCACTGGTCGAGGGTAAGTTGGCAAGGTCATCAGGTTCACAAAGTTCCAGGACTGGGCATTGATCTGATCCTCATGATTTATACAAAGAAAAGGAAGTTCTACCTGCTCTGGTCTTGCATTCTATGGGAGTCGGGACTTGAATCTATGTCGATGGCCTGTAAGCTGTTGAGTCTCGTTGCGGTTAACTGGTTGATTTTTGTGTCTGTGAATGTGTTTGTGTGTACCTGTATCCATGTGTGCAAAGATGCGTGTGTGTGTGTGTGTGTATGTGTGTGTGTGTGTGTGTGTGTGTGTGTGTGACTATGGTGGTCCATGTCAGAGGCCATTGCTTAGCCACTGCCCCTTTTATTGGAGACATATTCTCTCACTGGCCTGAAACCTGCCAAGGAGCCTGGGCTGGCGGATCAGCGAGCTCTGTCTCTCCTGAGCTTGGATTACAAATGCGTATCACCATGCCTGAGTTGTTGTTTTGTGTTTTTTTTTTCAAACATGGGTTGTGAGGATGGAACTCAGATCTTCTTATTGACAACCATCTCTCTGGCCCTAGGTTTTGAAATCTGTGGGCGATTTACCTAAATGGATTAGAGAACCCAAGGCCAGACAGCCAAAGGCAAAGGCCAAGGGGTGCCGTGAGCCCTGGTCCCCAAGCTCTTCCTTCCACTAGCACCAAGAAAATAAATCTTAGAAACAAAACCAGTATGTGCTTGAATAAGATAAAAATGGCAATTTGGGGTGAGATGATAAGGTGGTAAAAATAACTATTATTATGGTCATTATCATTACTACTCAACATCCGTGGTGGTTTCCTTTCCTTTCTAGCCTGAAGTGTTAAGGCTGCATTTGCGTCCGGTTGGCCTGGGATAGACCCACAAGCTGACTGGTGTGGTCCTTCACAGTTCTTGCTTCTACTAGGTTTCTGACACGGAAGACCATTTCCAGAGGCCGCATCACCAGGAGAGACAGAGGGGAGGCAGCCAGAGAGGCCCAAGCAGAAACCAAAGGGTTCAGGAATCCTTCCTGTGAATTTCCTGTCGGTTTTACAGCAGCCAGTGCTTAGAAACCAGCTAAAGTTTTCAAACTTTTGACTCAAGATAGAAAAGACCAAAACTCCTACGCATTCAATCCACTGGACTTCCACAAACAAAACTTATCTGTACAATTCGCACCTAGGTCCCTCCGGCCCTTGAGGTCACAAGGATGATCGCACTTCTGCAGCTCCCCACCACCCCAAGTTGGCCTAGTCATCCGCCCCAGAGCCTGTGTTCTCCTTAGACAAGCCTGTTCTGGCAGCAATTGCCATTTCAAAGCAGGGGGAGGGGGGGAAAGTGTGTGAGGGAGCAATTTTGTGTGCAGGAGAAAAGTGTTTCTAAATTTCAGTCCCGCAAATGTGAGGGGAAGAAGGAATACGTGCAGGAGGGAAATAAGTCAGTCAAAGGCACTCTGGCTCCGTTCCCTGGGAGGAGCTGGCAGGAATCCAGCGACATGTAATTTTGAGGAAGGATGCCTTCGCCCTGCTCTGCCTCCACCAGTTCAGGCCAGCACAGGCTGCGCCCCGTGACATGCAAGTATGTGGATAGGTGAATCGGGATGAGTCAATAACGACTCGTTGACTAAGGAGCCTCTATTGTATTGAGCATATGGTTTTGATTTTTTTTTTCTCTTCTGTTTTTAACCAGTGGGAAGATGGAATGTCACAGATCTAACTCCAGCATGTTCTGAGTTCCGCCAAACTGTAATAGGAAGCTCACCCGCAGCCTGAGAGCCAAGGAAGGACCACGGGGTCCCCAGGCCGCAGTGCACGGCCACTAAGAACATCAGGATAGGGAGGCCAGGATGCCGCTTCCAGAGCCTTCTAAGGCATCATGATGAGTAGGAGGCAGTGATGAGTATCAAAGCCAGCTCCACGGCCACAAGCACCAGGCTCCAGGAGTGAAATCCAGCGTGGTGTCTCCGTGGTGTCCTACAGCAACCTTCTCCAGCCCTGCTGGTCTGTTGACATATCATCAGTCCCTCAGTTACCTTAAGTTTTTTCTGATCGATGATTTCATCTAGTCTAGAGTTATGTAATATAACCTGAGCTGTGGGGGGGAGGTTAATTCTCTAGTGGGCAACTAGAACACAGGCAGTTTTCACTGAAACGGGGCAAAATTTCAGTGTGGCAGAGTGTAGGCGGGGCTTGCTGGAAAGTGAGAAAAGTAGGGGAGAAGAGGGAGAGGGGAGAGGAAGAAAGGAGGAATGGAGAGAAAGAGAGGAGAAGAGGAAAGGAGGGTTTTCAGGAAAGAGGAGGAGGAGATGGAAGGGGAAGGGATGGGAGGGGAGGAGAGGGAAGGGGAGGAGAGGGAAGGGGAGGAGAGGGAAGGGGAGGAGAGGGAAGGGGAGGAGAGGGAAGGGGAGGAGGGAGAGGAAGAGAGAGGGAGAGAGGACGGAAGAGCAGGGGTCCAGCAATCTTTAGGTTAAACATGGACCTGAGTGTTCCCCTGGCATAGGTTGCCAGCTTGCTTCGGAGCAGTCTGAAGGCCTGCAGCCTGCCTGTCTGCATTAACACCTGGTCCCTGAGTGGGGGAGCCTGCGCCCCTCTCTTCAGATTCCCTTTGTTTACTCTAGGTGTCTGCAGTGGGCCTGGGGGAACTGAGCGAGAAAGTCCTTCCCGGTCTCTCCTTCCACAGGAAGGGAGGTCAGCACAGCTGCTGCTGGTTGGAACTGCGATTCATTAGTTCCTTCCTTGACCCAGGTGCCGACTCATGGAGAATATGGCCCTGAGCAGCTGGGGGTTCAGGACGGAGGACCCCAACCCAAGACTGGGCGCTACGGCAGAAACAATAGCCGTGGGGCAGAGGGCAAAGGGGAGTCAAGAAGTAAAAGCAGCAAAATGAAAGGAACCGAAATCTGCACTTATCTGTACAAGCCAAGGTGGCGTGGCGTTGCACCTGCGTGGTGCTGTTGTCTTTTAGTGTGTCTACTCATCTAAGTCTCTGTCTACCTGTCTGTCATTCTCATGGGTCATTTTACAAGCCAGAGACCAGCATCCTAGCAGGTATTTCCAGAGGCTTGACAACAGTCTATTGTTGGACAGAAGATCATCATTTTCAAGTACTGCAGTGATGAATGATCTCTCAGCTTTTCCCACTGTGTAAAGACCTGAGCAGAGGCTGAGGGAAAAAAAAAAATGAATGTCCAGCCTGTCTCATTCCTTGCTGGTTCCACGTTCCATAAAGGTCCATCAGTGACGGGCCAAAGCTGCGAGGAACACGTAGTGTGCTTGGGCTGCACACACGAACGCACTAGTGTCCTGAGCAAGGGAGGCGCCATATTGGCTCTATGGGAGCTTGGTGGTCTGAAGTGCAGGTTGCATTAGCCTGCCACGGACATCTGCCATCGAGTCCTGAGCAAGGGTTGAGAACCACTTCATTTCAGGACAAGGAAGAACGTTTTAGCCAAATATCACAGCTGGTGGACAGCAGGGGCCGCACTGGATCAGTCACTAGAAGAACACAGGCCAGAGTCAAAAATGGCTGACCGGGGCTTGGGGGAAAGGGCGGATGTAACCTGTAGTATCAGCTCTTAGGTCCCCTCCACTCTGGGCTCCTTTCACACTCCCACCATTGTTAGAAAGTGCCTCCTCGTTTCCTATGTGTCTCCTCACGGCAACCCCCGCCCCATCCGGTTCTATCAAGAGCAAGCTTGCAGCAGCTGGAGCTACCAGCCGTGGGAAGCAAACAGTTAAAAAAGACCAAAGCTGTCCGTTGGCCCCTGCAGCCCCGAGGCGGCCGGGCTCTTTGATCCTGCCTCCTAATTGCAGCCTAGTCGCTCCAGAGAACTTTAAAGAAACTGGGAGACAGAAGAGATAGGGCATGTTTGCTTTCCTGAGGGGACACTCTTTGCTGCCAGGAAGCTGATCCTCCAAGGCTCCCCAGATGGGTTTCCTAAGGGGTGGGGGGTCAGGTAGGAAGAGAAGCCCTGGAGTTGGGGTGTGAGGGAGGCCTCTGGGTGGGGTTCTGGACACTGTGGGTGGAGAAAGGAGCAGCAGTAAGTAGCCCACCTGCAGGCCGAGTGCGCACGCTCAGTCCTCAGCAGCGACTGTCCCTACAAGGAGGGGGAGCCCAGTCTGGAAGAGACCCCTGAGCAGGGAAGGACCAAGAAACCAAGGGAGGAGGACCCTGAATCCAAGGCCTGCTGGACTGCAGAGTTATTTCAAGGCCAGACTAGACAGCTGAGGAAGGTCCTGTCTCAAAATAAAAAGTAGAGAAATGACTGGGGGCTTTCCTAGCAGGCGAAAGGCCCTGGGTTCTATCCCTAGCACCCAACATGCACATCGCTACACACACGTACACGTACAGAAAGAGAGAGAGAGAGAGAGAGATTTCTAAGAATTCTCTCAGAAGTGAAGTCAGAAGCGTTCAGAACTTTCCAGCCTTGAACAGGTCTTACAGTGATGAGCTTTTGCTAATGCATGTTTCAAATGCTTATAGTCAAGGTCTATCAGATTCTTTAAGTTTTCTTCAGTGTGTTAGACACACACACACACACACACACACACACACACACACACACGGGATCAAAAAGTAAAAAAAAAAAAAAAAAAAGACCATTTAATCCTCAACCAATACTGAAGAAGACACCTGGCCACCCCTGGTTATGCACTAAGTCCCTCTGTGAAGAGAGACCCCCCAGCTAAAAACAAACCCCTGCTCCGTAGTGCACGATCAACCGCTCGCCTCTGTTCAGTCTGGCTATTCAGTGAATCCTTTCAACTCCTAGTTTCCTAAAGCTAGCCTCCTTGTTCGAAACTCTCCAGAACGCACTGCGGCCTGTGGATCTTACCAAGGGGGGTTCTCGCCTGCTCTGCCTGAGGTGCATGTACCTTTGGCGAGTAACTGTCTCGCTGAACCACTTCTTAGTCAAACGCTTTAATGGCATTGATGGACAGAGAGCTTTCAGAGGACTGGCTGTACAGTAGGCGCTCAATAAACTCAATAAGCATTTGCTCTGTTTCAGTCCTAAAAGGCTAGTGGTCAATTAAAACGCATGCCGCCCACCCCGCCACTGCCCCAGTGGACCGAGCAGACATCCGGGCAGAGAAGCCTTCCTCTAAATCAGTTGAGCTGCACTCTTAGTTTTAGTAAAGAGAGACTGTGTGTGGGACACAGGGAGAGGGAGCACCCCGGGGTGGGGGGAGAAGGCTGGTGGGGGTGCACCTCTGAATTGGCCTGGACTTCTACTGACCACTACCTGACAAGCTACCTGTTCTAAAGATGGCTTCACATGACTTGAAATCCAGGAACTTTATTTTTTTTTTTAACTTTATTTAGTGTGTGTGTGTGTGTGTGTGTGTGTGTGTGTGTGTGTGTGTGTGTGTGTGTGTAGGGGGGTGTACCAGAGGACACCGTGTGTCCCTGTGGAGGCCCAAGGGTGACTTCAGAAATCATCTTGGATTGCTTCTACTTTCTTTTTGCTTTGCTCTGGGATTTTCTCAGGCTTTACTCACCAGGACCGGAAGTGCAAGCCACAGCCATTTCCACCTGTTGTTTTACCTGGGCTCCAAACTTAGGACCTTCTGCTTTGGAGGCAGAGTCTTAACCCCCGAGCCATCTCCCCAGCCCCAAAATTCAGGGAATTTAAACTAATGCTAATGGCAGGCAACACTTTCTCTACACTCTTAATATTCTTTGGAGAGAATGAGGAGACTGAACGGGCTGGTCAGAGTTCTGTAAGCTAATTCACACAGGGGTGTGAAGTTTCAAGGGGGCACCACTGGTCATCTAGGGGGAAAAAAAGGAACCAAGACTGATTTCCAGTGCCCATATTCCTCAGAGGGGACAGAATCTCCTGAGGAAACCCACCAGCCCTTCCTAGTCATCCAATTTCTTGGGAGGGGGGAATTTGTGACTTTGTGTCTGCAGAAGCCACAGACCCCCTGGGAATGAAGGACACCCACAGATCGACTGTGTACTGTTGTTGAAGTCCCCGTCTTTACGCCCGTGAGGCTGGTGGATGACACCAGTCCAACCTGACCTCTGCCCGAGTCTAAGCACCTGGTCAGGCCACCTGGTCTGAACATGCAGGTACGAGGCCTCCAGCCCTACAAAACAGCCGTCACAGTACCCGCCTCTTCCGTCACGGTCACTTCTACAAAGCAGCCTTACGTGAGAGTCATCATCTTCATCCTCCGGGAGCTTATGAAAAAAGCAGAACATCAACTCTTCCCCAGATCTGCCGAATTAGAACCCACATTCTTAACAAGATCCGCAGGTCATGCGTAGCCACAGGAACGTGGGAAGTGCTGCTCTACTTCAGTCCTTGGAGACATCTGGATGGAGGGCGCTGACCATCCACCCGCTCCCAAGTACTTCCTCACCTTGGAAAGTTAAGAGCTGGAGACATGGCTCAGGGGTTAATAAGCCTTTGCCTCGAAAGCAGAGGGTTCTGAGTTTGGATCCCGGATCCCACTTAAAAACACCAGGAGAAAATGGCGGCAGCCTATGCTTCTGACTGTGGAAGATGGAGCCTGGGAAACTCCAGAGCAAAGCAAAGAGGAGGTAGCACAATCCAGGGTGATTCCCAAAGTCACCCTTGGGCATCCACAGGCACACACACACACACACACACACACACACACACACACACACAAACACATAAAAAAGAAAGAAAATTTATTTTCCAAGAACCCTTATGGCTGGGTTCAAAGGAGATGTGATAGAACCAGGAAAAATGACTCCCCAGCCTTACAGAGCAGGACAATCCGTGTCTGGCAATACCTGGGACAGCTCTGGAATTTCTATCGTAACCACTAACGTTCCCCAAAATATGTCTTGAAAGACAGATACAGAAGTTTTGATAATTTTTGTTTTGGAACGTTCTACGTTTAAAGATCTATTTTTTCATATGGAAGATACAGCTTGAATGTTCCCTTACACACCCACTATTCTGTGGCTATAAACATGACTGTGAACCAATGTTTGCCTCCACATTGCCAGAGACGCAAGCTAGAGATATTACCATGTGTAGGAGGCTGTGATGGTTAATCTCGACTGTCAACTGGATAGGATTTAGAGTCACCATGGCAACAAACTTCTGGGCACACCTGTCGTGCAGTTTCTAGATGGGGGTTAACAGAAGTGGGAAGACCCATCCCAAATGGGGGTAGCACCATTCCACGGGGTGGAGTCCTGGACTCCATGAAAAGAAGAAAGCTATCTAAGCACACCAACATTCATCTCTCTCTACTTCTGCAGCCTCCCCACGAGGGACTGTACCCTCAAACTGGGAGTGGAAACAAACCCTTCTTCCTTAGTTGCTTCTGTCAAGTACTTGGTCATAGCCACAAACAAGAAGAGTTAACTACTTGTTTGTTTGTTTAAGCATTTTTCCCTCCTCGTGCAGTTTCCTGATTCTTTATGAGGTCCTCGTTTCCTCTGCGCCAGAGGCTGCCTTTCCCAGGCTCGCCCTTGCTCATCGGCCCGTCCCTGTGTGCTCCCTGTGTGCTCCCTGCACCCATGTGATGATTGAGTCCACCACAGCACCATGGCTTTCAGAGAGATGTGTCTCAGGCTTCCATCTGTGGACTGTGACTAAGCGGCGCTCCATTCCCACTTAGTCAAACATCTACGGGATAATTCCACTTACATGTTCCACCCTAGCAAAAGACCCGAGGCGGAAGCTCACAGCTCAGCACCTGGCTTTCCTCTCTCCATCGGCCAGCTCCCCGGGCCCTCCGTTCCCATTGGAGCCATGACGCCCTGGTATCCCTTCTGCTAGAAATCCTAATGACGCTTTTTGGCTTTTCTAAGCCCAAGCCAGTTTTGATGACTTTCCCATCTTGGGGTCCCCTCTGTTCTCATCCGCCCCGTTTCAGACAGCCTGTGTGGAATATTGCAAAAGGCTTCTGGCCAGTGACATCGCGCTTTACACAGGGGCCCAGCCCCTGGGTCTGTCTCACGAGCCCCAGTCGAATCTTTAGGAAGCCTTTGGTATGTGTGACTGGTCACGAACTTAATCTTGACCACGTGACTCTTGGGGGGCGGCATTGTGAGTCCAGCGCTCCTTAACGCTGACGCCATATTCAAAGCTAAGTTACCCTGCCGGCCCTTCGCCAACATGACTGTCTCTTTCCCTTGAGATTACGAGCTCTCTAAACTTCCGATCATGTGTCACTACACATATGTAATGTGTGATGTAATAATACATCTAATTTTAGCAGAGAAGACCACAGGAAGCAGAGTTACTTCTTCATAAGCACTTCACTAGCACAACAGTTCTCATCTGTTCCATCCATTATGAAACATACATGAACATCGACATCTAAAAGGATGAACTAAATAATATATAAGATGTAAGCTCCACTCTTTCCTTACTTAGCAAATAATCTTAACCTTTGCTAGGACGTGGACACGTCATCTTATAAAAGCTGAGGCACACGAAGTATCTGCAGTTAGAAGCAGCAGCCCTTCCCCACGAAGTCCTGCCTCCCACTGAATCCACACACAGCTCGCCTTTCCCAAACTCTCCAAACATTAAAACTATCATCACTAAATCATTCATATAATATACACTTCACCAATACTTTTAGTTTGATTCATTGACGTTTGCATTTAGGAGGCCAGGAATTTATAGATTTTTTTTTCAAATAATTTAACCTTGTAAATAAAAGCATTATTGTCCTCCCCAAAATGCTGGGGTTGGGCTCTACTCAACCATGTAACCATGTAACATGCATTTTAAGAAAACTCGGGCTACGGTGTGACTCATCATCTCACAACTAGCATGTGCATGTATTCCCATAGATTTGAGGGCCAAATTTCTACCTTGGAACTAATAAGGTGTTTAGCATGTTGCTTAACCTCATTCAAATTTAGTTTTCATTCATTTATTAAGTGCGGATGGGTGGGTTTGCAATCATGAAAGGAGATAAAGAACCTACTATTTAAAATGGCAGATATGCGTGAGATGTTATCACTGTGCTCCTCAGAACAGTCAAAGGGACACAAGAGAACACAATCTGTCCAAAGTAAATTTGAAATCCAGAACAATCTCTCGCTTCTGCTTACACAGAGTTTGGAGTTCACTCAGCAGATGAGTGCTTTTCACTTTCTCTATTTCCTGTGTCCACCTGAAACGGTAATGCTGGTGCCCCCATAGAACTTGGGAGTCTCAAAGGCCTGAGTTCAAATACTGGCTGTTAGCTAGTGGAATGACAAAGTATGCTGCTGAGTTTCTCGGAGTTCTTCCACTAGAGAACTGCAGTCATTCTGAGCTTGTAAGGTCCAGAAAACAGAACCTGTCTGTTGCAGGTTCTCTTCTTTGAGATAGTCCTCAGACCCAGGCAGCACAGGAGAAAGGTATGTCAGGAATGCACACAACTGGAGCCATGTTTAAAAGAGAGGAAAAGTTCAGGTCGCTGCAGCAAGCTGTCCTACCTGCCTTCAGCAGGTTCTACCTCTCAAAGGTGCCCACTTCCCAAGTGCAGCAACAACTAAGGCTCGCCTGTGGTGGGCAACTCACGTTCAAACCATGATAGATGTGTGTACGAATCACTTGACGATGACACATCCATAAAATAGAAACATTTTCCCTTTCTTTCTATGCGGTTAAGAGACTTCGATGAGATGCTCTTATGGAAAAACAGAGACTGCGAATGTCGGCGTCCTTACTGCCATCTTACAACCATTCATGAGTTGTATGCGCTCTAAAGACTCGCTGCTGTGTGGCTGGACTGGTATATGGAGTCAGCACTGGCCCTCTTGTCTCCAGCTCTCCCAAGCATTCTGAGCAGAGAAACCTTCCTCTCCTGAGGTACTTCCTTGGGCTTCATTTGCCCAGGGTCCCAAAGCTAAATGACACGCTGGTCAACTGATCGGAGTACCGGGTATCAGTGACTCTAGAATGCTCAGCTCTAATCAAGCAATCCAGATCTCTCCCCATACCATACCGAGGCTGTCGAACATTGTGGAAGGGGGGGTGGTAAGAATGTAAGAGTTCAAGGGGGAGGGTGTCCTGCGGCTCAGGCCACTCCAGTCACGACAGGAGCACATCACAGTGAGGTCTACACGCGCCAGATCTATACAATGGCTGACACATCAACGTTCCCCCATGAGCCAGCGAGCGTACCTCAGGAGAAACAGCTACATTCAGTGGGAATCTTACGGGGCAGGTGCTGCACAAGTGAAGGGGAGCTTACCCACCTGTGGGTGCACCCACGGAAGAACCATTTCTATCACCACAGAGGCTGGTGCCTTACTAGTATAGATGCCCCAAAGGGAACCCTGTGGCCCAGAGGACAGGGATGGATGGGTAAAGTGAGGAGAGGATGGAGAGGAGGAGGTGGGAGGGGAGGAAGGCAAGGGGCATGAACACAGAAACTCATTTTCTATCTGTCTATCTATCTATCTATCTATCTATCTATCTATCTATCTATCCATCCATCATCTATCTGAATAAAGCTTAATTTTGAAAAGTATCTGAGCAGAGGAGATGGTGACAGGAAGCCACATAAAATTTCTCCCCCTATGTTTCAAACTTCAAGTCAATCAACCAATTTGAGGGGAGGGGAAATAACCAGTAAAAGTTTGCTGCATTGTTTTGGAAACAGGGTCTCACAACCCCAAGCTGTACAAGAATTCACTTTGTAACCAAGAACCTCTGATCCTCCTGTTTCTCCCTCCCGAGTGCTGGGATTACACACATGTGCCACAGTGCCCAGTAGTTGTGTGTGTGTGTGTGTGTGTGTGTGTGTGTGTGTGCACAAGAGGACACTTCAGTAGGTGTGCCTTTAACAGCAGTCCAGCAGTGACATGGGGGCATCATCTGGATTGCTCTACCTCCTTATTGCTTTGCTCCGGGGTTTCCCAGGGCCGGAATTACTGACCACTGCCATATCCATCTGTATCTGACTGATCTTCAGATCAGAAACCAAGTTCTTTTGTTTCTGAAGCAAAGACTTTATCCCCTGAGCCATCGCCCCAACCCCATAATCCCAGTTTTATGTGGTGCTAAAGGTGGAACTCAGGGCTTGGCATGTTTACCAACTGGGCTGCACCCTCACCTTCTCCATGCAGAAAAGTTTTTAAAGCCAGCTACCATCAAACCCCTGGAAGAGTTGTAGCCACATGCCCTAGATAATTCTACACTTCTATTTGGTAACTCTCTGCTTGAATTGCTAATGGAGATGATACTCATGAAAGCCCAGATCAGTGTGTTGAGCCTCCTGAAGACACCTGTATGCTTAGCTCCGCTGACCGTACAGGAAAGAATCTCCTCTCCTAGGTCGTGCGGACTGAAGACTTCTCAGGCCACAGACCGGAAGCCTTTGGGACATCTCTCTCTCTCTCTCTCTCTCTCTCTCTCTCTCTCTCTCTTTTTGCCTCTGGGGCGACTGACACCCCAGGCTCTTCCACAACTGGATTACCTGGATGCTCACAGGTCGCTTAGGACGCAGCACCTCTGGCAGGCCTGACAAGACTGTTTCCAATAAAGCCCAGCTGCTTTTCCCTCTCCTTCTCGGCTCTACCCCTAATTGGATCCTGCAACCTTACCATTGGTCTTAAACCAGAACATGGATGTTAATTCAGAGGCTAGGGGAAAAGAAGTCCTTAAAACCAACAACAAAACAACTAAATATTTAAAGGAGAAAATCTATTTATATATGTAAAATAAAATCTCCTGCTTTTATGAGAAAAAAAAAATAGGGGGAATCCAATCCTCCAGGGGCAGGCATTAGATTTCCACATAATTGCATCAGGAGCTGTCGGGGGCACACCGCAGTGGGAGAGGGTCTAAGATTTCCTTTTGTTCTCTGGTTGGTATCGAAAGCTTTGTAAGTACTGTGCATGGTCCCTTGTTGACTAGTCACAGTGGCCTCTAATGTAGATTTTTTTTTTTTGAGCATTCGCACTCACCTTTTGTTCATCTCTTGTCTCTCTGTCAGTGAAACGGGGTGCTAAGAAAGTGAAGGTACGTAATATAGACTCTAAAAGCCAACAACCCATCTTCAACGTTGTCCCCTCCCCCAGCGCCAGAATCATCCCCAACCTAAAATCCATCTCTAATGATCAACTATGCTAACTTCAGATTCGTTCGCCAAGAAGGACGCTACCGAAGTCATTGGAACTTAGGATTTTCGCACAAAGGCAGGTACTGGGTAAGCGGGTGTTCTAACAACCACACGAGGTCTGTGCCCGAGGGGTGTTTGACAAACACTTGTTGACTGATGGGTGGAAGAGCTGACCGAGGAGGCCTCAGACAATGCGGTCTTTGTCAAGACACTAGGGAACATTGTTGGGCCCATTTCTATTACCGGGCCCTTTTGGTAGGAGAGGAAGGCTAGCTGACCAGCGGCTGCCCGCAGGGGCTCTGCCTCGAGAAAGCTGGCCTAGGCCCTACCTTTCACACCTGCTTGTACTCTCAGCAGCGGAGGCGGGGCCTAGCGTCCACAAACAAAGCCCAGCACTTGGTGGACCCTTCCAGATGCAGACCAGGTAGGTATCCATCGCCTCTGACTCCTCACTAGACTATTAAACCGAGCCAAAGAACACCTTGTGTCCCAGAACCAAAACAAAAAAGTGTCAGCACTGGTTTCCAAAGGCTCCGGCCTTCCCTTCCTGTTTCCTTCCTCCACAGCCAGAAATCCCCAAAGCAGTGGGCATCGAAGGCCCTTCATTCAGTTCAGTGGATCTTTCCAGAAAGGATGCCTGAGCTCCTGACTCGTTACTTTTCTCGGCAGCCTCAGCCCCTTTCCCACCCAGGCCCTGGGACAGGGCCTGGGGCTTCTGGGAAGAGGGAGAAGTGTTCTCTCCCACACTGGGCCATGACCTTGGGGTTGTGACCTTGCGCTCACCTGACCTGACCGTCTCCTAACTTCCAGGCCTCTTTTCCCATCTGAATCACTGGGCCTCCTCTGCCCATCTGCTTCCTCCTTCTCCCTGTCTGCCATGACAGTTATTAACTGTTTCTCAGCCAATCAGCTCTGAGGTGTAGCTCTCCATGAGGGTGATCAAGGCCCCCAAACTATGTTTCTGACCACCATCATGTCTCACCCCTACACCATCTTTCCATTAATCATAATCCTTTATCTTCTGCAATGACCCCCAACTTACTTCTGCGCTACTGTTCTGTTATTCTAGAAAAACATAAACAAATCAATCTGCCTTCCTTCCTGCGTTTTTTCTTGTTATCTGTAAAATGCAGGAAGAGCGGAAGAGCGAAGGCTGGCAGGATCCCCTTTTACTAGAAGGAATTCTCTCCAGCTCCATCTCTGAAACCTCTTTCTTGTTCTCCCAATTCTTGCTTGGAATCTTGAGGATCTGCTCTTAGATTTCCATGGCGCTCCCTGTGCGCGGGACTGGCTGGTAGCCATGTGATATTGATTTGTTTTCACCATAGCAACAGCAAATTAAAACAAGGAGCAGAGCGAAGCCGGGCTGTTAGGCAGTAAAGCTACATGACCAGTCTGTTTCACGAGCATATCTTTCTCCCTCCTTCCTATTTTCTCTGGCGTTCACTCACTTTGCATGAATTTCCTACAAAGTCAAAGTCAAAATAGCAGTAGATGCTTTAGGTACTCAGAGGCCCAGCACTGGAACAGACTGGCAGGCATGATCTAGTGGTTTGGCGAGATGGCAGGAGAAAAAAAAATCTACCAATAATGTTCTGATTCCCTTTGAAATTGCATTTGTCACTCTAAGGCGCCAGATTCCTAGTAAACTGACATGAATCTACCCAGCCTAAAGGGTTTGATATTTGTGATTGTATATCTTGACACCCTAAGACACTATCCGCATTTTTTTAATACCAAGGCTCTCTCCATTTGTATAGTTTAAATGGCTCACTATGCCCAGAACAAGCAACTTTCTTTCACTTATTTATTTTTATTATTTTTTGGCAAGGTCAAATGTTCTAAAACGCTGGGGTGATGTGTGAACAGGAGAAAGTGTCACAAACACTGGTTAATGATCTGCAGAGAAGAAAAATGGGAACTGTCCCGAAATCCCGTGTGTTCTAACCCGAATTTCTTCTTCAACGCTTCTAGTAAATGCTGAACTTCCCCCCATTCCACCCGGTAGTACCACCTGTGACCACCCCCCCCCCCGGCCCCCAATAGCAGAAACTAGTGCACTTTGATTTCCTTCCAGCCATCTGCAATAGGACATGGCGCTTTAGCTATAAAAGCAATTGTTCCCCGATCATAACCAACCTTGAACTTGGCGGCATCTCCCAGCCCCCAGATCCTAGCTCCAGAGGAGCCCAGAATGGGGCCCCCGGGATTGTCCACACAGGTGGCCTTACCTAGACACCCCAAGGTGAAGTCAGGACCCAAAGAAACCCGATTTCAGCTTCCCTGGGGCTTTCTCATAGCCCAGCCAGAACCCTGCAGAGAATTTGAGCGGCCCGGCAGGTACTGAAAGATGCCCTATTTATAAAGAGGTGGATGAGCTGCGGCTGTAAATGCAAAGACATAACTCAAGTCCTGCCAACTGAGAGTTAGATGTTCCTGGCCCGAGCACGGAGAAATATTCCTCTCCGCCCGCCGAATAAAAGAACACACAGCAGAAATAGTTGGGGGATGACGTCAGAAGTTCTGGGCGAGTGTCCTGCACGTCTCCTTGAAAGTAAAAACAGTGGGTCTAGAAGAATCTACGTGGCATTGGCCTTATTTAAACGAACACTGCGATCTCTCCGAATGGAGCGGAGGAGACGAACAAACTTTCTCTTTTGTAGGTTGTAAAACGTGTCTCCCGACTCTATTTTGTTCCCCCACTGCTGCCCGCATACACATATCCCCCCAATTAATAAATATTTTTTCCCTCTTAACCTTTGTCTTTTAAAAGAACAATAACACTTCTTGAAGAATTCAAGGGGGTGGCCGTTAGGCAAGCCATTTTTTTCCTCCCTTTGCTTCATTGCTTGCTAAGTATTCTAAAAATGTTACACATTTATTGTAAACACATGCTTCCGAGGCCTAACAAAAAAAAAAAAAAAAAAAAAAAAAGCCCAGCTTCCTCTGGCCTGGCAAAAATTCAAAACAGAAAAGGGCAGAAAGAATTCTTTAACACATATATCCTTTCCTTCTCCCGGGGCCAAGTGTGTTAAAAATAAATCTCCTCCATCATTCTCTTGCCACTGCTTCTAGGCAAGAAAGTTGATATGTTGCGCACAGTGAAAGCCAGCTTTTCTAAGAGCCTGCTCTCATTAAATTATTCTGCTGGCTGTGTGTTCGCATTAAAAATGCATACAGATCAGATAATTGCAGTAAGCATTATTAACCCAGCTTTACTTCTGAACATACTGGTTCCACTTTCAAGCTGGAGACAAAGACACCGACAAGCCAGGAAAAGAAATGTAAACATTCAACTACAGTATCTAAAACTTGCCAGAAAGCAACCTCTGGCTTGGTGGGGTTTTTTTTTTTTTTTTAAATGTGCTTTCGAAACTTAATGAACACGCCACACCACAGAGCTAGGTGGTCCCAGATTTCTAATAAACAGACATATTTTGGTTCCCCAAATTCAAATGACTATTTAGCATGCTTTAAAAAAAAATTCTTAATTGCAAGTGTGTTTTCAAAGACTAGGATCCCTGTAAACTTTACTCTAGAGCTCACGATGACAGAACGAATAATGTCTATCACAAGGAAATCAAAACGTCCCCAGAGGTTTCGAATGCTATTTTTAATAAGAATACAATGTGATACTGAAAATAAATGGCTCTGTTCTTTGACTAAAAACTCGGTTTTTTTTTTTTTTTTTTTTTTAATGCCTCAGCTCAACCAGGCGGCGCAGCTTCAAGCGATTCTGGTTCTCAAAGCAAAAATGTTACGTAAAACTCCAGGATTTCCTGCAAGTATTCCGTTCGAATTAGTGGAATCCGGTCTCCCCGGCCGCCCTGAGCCCCACATATGGAATGCAGCAGACTGCAGCAACTCTTTAAACATTCAAAAAAAAGGGGGGGGGGGGTTCTCCTACCTTGTTCAGCTCTGCTTGTCCTTCCCACGTACGGTAACCCCAAGAACATCTGGCAGCGGCGAGTGGCCCGGGCTTGGCCGGCGCATCACGAGGAAGACGTTTCCAGGCGCTGAGTTCTCCCGATCGCTGTTTATTGTACTCGGAGAGCCGCCTGCCCGTGGCTGGAAAATTTTACCTTCAGATGATGAAGCAAAGACAGTCTAAACTCTGTTGCTGTGAGCTGCAGCCCTTCCTCCCCGCAGGCCCCGCCCCCGCCGCGCCCAGCCAATCGGCGGCCAGCTCGTCAGCCCTGCGCGTCCCCAGCCGGCCCTCATAGGGTGACTGACACAGCAACACGGCGCTGGCAGGCCGGGGGACGCGAGTGCGTCCATACTGCTGCCGAGGGGAATTTCCCTCGCCCGAGAGGAAATCAAAAATAAAATAAAATAAGCGATCGGAGCCACCCAGAGTGGCATGGGGTGGGCACGGCCCGGAGAGGGCCGGCGGGGGAACACACGGCGGGCCCGGAGTCGTAAACACTTGGCAAATCAACAAACTCCGCAGACGGCCCCCGGGCGTCCAGGCTGTACCCCCAAACTGAAGTCGTTCCACCACCGTCTGACAAAGCGTACAGGCACCGAGACGTGTGTGGACGCACCAAAGGAAAGGCAGGTCAGTGGTTCGCCGACAGTACCATCCTCCAAGCCTTCGCCCGACGCCTAAGTCCAAGTGCACATTCAAAGTGCAAACGTTGCTGGTAAACCCACCCCCACCCCCCTGCACGGTTTCTTGGTAGAACCTGTTACTGCAGTGGTTAACGGCTGGGCGCCCATGCGTCTTTTCATCTAAGTTTCCAAAGCACTGGGGACTTCAATTAAGGAATGCCGAACAATAAATTGATATCTATACGTTACCCTCTTGTGCTCTTGGCAGGCACCACCGAGGATTAGGTGTGCCTTAACCGTCTCAGGTGCCCGCTGATAAGTACCCGCCTTGGCCCACGCTGCGGGGGAACGCAGCAAGGATTACCGGAAGGTGTTGACTACTGAACACAGAGCTGGTGCGCGGGGCACCGGACGCACGTTCCAACTCTCCAAAAGTGGAACCAGGAAGTGCTGGGGTTCCCTGCAAGAGAAAGCAGGAGAACTGGAAAGAACTGGAAGGGTGATTGATTTCCCTGCCCCCCTCCCCGCCCCAGTCAACAGCATTTCGGTGGGCTTTGAAAACAAAAACAAAAACATATGGCACGTAGGGAACACAATAAGCACACATTTTTCTTCCTTCTACTAAACACATTTTGAATTTAAAAAAATTAAGTACGATGCTCTGACTAGCTCAGGGCCACAACAAAGCCCCTATTCATCTGAAAGACTGAACCCAACTCCATTTTTTTTTTAATATTTACAACTGTTTAAGCGTCTGGAATAAAGTAACAGGGTAGAATGTAATGGAGGCCTCTTACTTTGCGGTTGATCCTAGGAACACAAATTCAACACAGACTCCCATGTTTCCTTCCTCTGGATTTTAATATTTTGTATTCATAATTCGCAGGCCTTTGTCCAGAATACTTTTCTGAAAATTTTCAAAGGGCTCTGGCCCAACAGGTAGGAAGTTTACTTTAGAGTAACAATCTACTTACACAGTGCATGCCAAAGGGAACCCAAGGTTTGTGATCTCTCTCTCCCCCCTCTTTCTAATTTTGATCATGAAGTTTTCATTTTCCCGCTCTTATTTCCAAAACCGGGAGACGTCCCTTTGAACCCCCCATCCTCACCCAAAGAAATCAGGTCGTGTGGATTTCTCCTTCCAGCTAAGCCAGAACTTTGACCTCTTACTCGTGTGATATAAAAGCTAATTAAAGTCCACCTGGACACCAGCTTTCTCGCATCTGCTTTTCCCGGTTGCCAGACAGGTTTTTCCCAAGTTGTGTAAAGTCATGGTATAGTCAAACCCTCCCCTCTATAAAATCCTGATTATAGACTTTCAAACTCCTGGGGGGTCAATCTGGCTCTTGCTTTTGTAGTCGACAACGTTCTTCCACCGTTCTCCACTGTGCCTATTCTTTCCTTACCCAACGCAGGCCGGTTCACTCTCCCAGCCTCTCTGATGTTCAAAAAGCCTGCTGTACTGTTCATTGTTCCCAACTATTTTAAGCCCGCAACAATGTAGCTTTGTGTAGCTGGTTCGCCCGAGTTGATCTTGCCATTTTAGAAGGCAGGGTCTGAGGCCTACATTAATTAAGATAATGGACGGGAAGCTTCTAAGCAGAGGCTTGCCTGATAAATACTCACCAAATGATAGCTACTCAGGCCTGCAGTATGAGACCCCACACAGACGTGCTGATTTCATGATTGCTAATCCCGAGAAGTGACGTCAGACTTAGCCGATTGTTTCAAGCCAAAAACCTGGCACAGTATTTCTTGATTGCCTCCCCTATCACCATTGGAAGCCTGTTATCAAAGTCTGTGGAGTTGAACACGTGAATATTTAGAGCATTTTTTTGTTAAGTGTACCAGCACAGCTTTGTCCAAGATGTCAATGTTTATTAACTTGAGAATTAAAATAGCAGTCTCCTAAGTATATATACTATATATTACAATGTATGTATGCATATAATATGCATTTTCTTCTTTCTTCCTTCTTTCTTTCCATACTGGGTGCTTGAACCTAAGCACTCGTGTTTGCTAGGCAAGGACTTTACTGATGAAGGAACAATGCTGTCCTTTTCTTTTCTTTTTCTTTCTTATTTCTCTTTTCATTCTTTCCTCTCTTTATTCCTTTCTCTTTCTTCTCTTCTTTCCTTTTTCTGTCTTTTTTTGTCTTCCTTTCTTCTCTTTCTTTTGAGAGACGACTTTGCTAAGTTGCCTAAGCTAGACTTGAACCCACGCTATAGCCCAGGGGGTCCTTTTAAACTTATAACCCTCTAATTTCAGCCTTCCAAGTAGCTGGGACTAGAGGCCTATACCACCTGTCTTAGCTTGGACTATACTCTTGAAGTTCTTTTGTATATTTTAGACAGAACAGGAACTCATAAAAGGAATCTTACTCTTTTATACTTTTTTTTGCTTAAAATTTTCACTAGAGAACAAATTCCATCACCCCTTCACTCCCCCAACACCTCCAATCCAGATGTTGACCTCCTAATGTCAAAGTGATATTTGGAGACAGGCCTTGGCCTTTAGAGGTGATTAAGTCTTGATGAGATCTTGGGGGTGGGGCATCATGACGGGCCTCATGCTCTTGTACGAAGAGCCCCCGAGAGAAGAGTCTTTCTTCTTTCCACCTTGAGGGGACCCTGTGAGAATGTAAGTGACCTTCCTCTGCAAGGCAGGAAGAGAATCCCTCCCAGTCACCGACCCTGTGGGACTTCAACCCTCGGAAATGTGAAGAAATAAATTTTTATTGTGCAACCACTCCATTTATGGGACTTTGTTGTGGCAGCTCAAGCGGATGATCCAACCTTGACATATCTTGGAGTTGCTTCAGAGGAAGCCATGAAAGCTCTCTGCCTGGCCTCTCCAGCCGCGGTGAGCACCGCATGTCTCTAGCCTGATGAGCGGTCCGCCTTTGCAGGAACTCATCTCTGACCCACAGGATGGACGCAGGGCCACCTGCTGTTTGGTCCCAGCCCTGTGAACTAGAGAGCAATGCTTCTTAAACTTTAATGTGCGTGCAAATCCCCGCGGGATCTTGTTAAAATGCAGATCGGATCTCAAGAGCTTCTGGGTGGATCCTGGGATCCTGCCTGTCTAACAAGCTCCCCGGTGAGATGGATGCGGCCTCTTCACGAGCGACTCTTCCCACAGCGCGGTCCTGCTCCTGGCTGCTTGCTCTGTTGTGCTTATTAAAGGAGATGGTTGTGCCTTAATCTGGTTAATGATTCACTTCACCTTACCAGGCAGCTGGTCAGCAGCGGAAGTCATCTGTGCGCCCGGCACACAGGAAGTGTGGACCGGTCACACGTGCTTGTTAAGGGTATGACTGACTGACTCACGCACGGACCGTAGATCTACTCTGAGCTTTCCTTCTTTCTTTTCTCTTCCCACTCATCCTCCACTGCCCTCTTCTTCTTTCTTCCTCTTTGTAACTGGGCATAATTTTCACTACAGTGTGCAAAGAAAACTGTATTGATGTGGAAAGCACTTCGTCTTTATCGAGGTTGTGATATGCTAAATAGGAAGGAGAAGCCTGGAGAAACGAAGCAAAGAGCCAAGGTTAAGATGGAGCTCAACATTCAGAAGGTGAAGGTGGGAAGTGAGGCCTTCAAAGCCGGCCTGTGCTGCATAGCGAAACTTCAAACAAACAAACAAACAAACAAACAAATAAATAAATAAAGAGCAAGGGCTGGGATGTAGCATGTCTCACCTCCAAAGTGGTCCCTCATTCTATCTCCACACCAGCACCAGGAAAAAAAAAATCATCTGAGTCTAAAGTAAAGTTAAAGACGGGGGAAAGAAGAAACCCCTTGGTTAGTTCAGTAAAGGTACGAGTCGTGGTTAATTCTAGACCTGCAACTCCATCTGTCCATCCATGCACCATGAGAAGAAGAATAGTTAGGAAACCAAGCACAGAACACAAGCCAAGATGATGCTAAACACATCAGCACATAACTGTGACCTTTTGACCTCTAGGCCACGTTCCTTCCTGGAATGTGCCGGATGGGACTCATCTTTACCTTGTCTCCAGCTGTGCTTGTCCCTTAATGTTTCTGCTGAGTTGGTTTTCATTCCACTGAAACACTGAGCACACGCAGCTATACGATAATGGGCACTAAGTAGCTGCTGAATGGGCAAATGTGCATCTTGAAAACGGGACTAAAATTCCAAAGACAGATGCAAGGTTCAAGCAAAAGATAGGTGTGATCCATAGAGGATGGATTTAATATGTGATATAGTATACACATATACTGTAAGTATATATATATGTGTGTGTATATGCATGTATACCCTTATATAATGTGTGCATTGTATATGTTTTCATTGAATATCCAAATACTATATATGCATATATGTACTAGATATGTTTTTGGTAGCTTATCACTAATTTCAGAATAATTATCACTGATGTCATTATGTATGTGATATATATTCATAATGTGTGTGTGTGCGCATGTGTGCATGTGCATGTGTGTGTGTGTGTGTGTGTGTGTGTGTGTGTGTGTGTATTTAAAACTTTAGCTATAAGGAGTGCTGAGCTTACCTCCTTTGCAGGGCATCCCAGAGTCAGCAGCTTTCAGGCAAGGGGAAATTACTGTTCAATGATGCTAGAATGGTTGTGATTCCAAAGAAACCAAGTTTCCCTAGGAGTGGAAAGTAGCAGGTATCTTGGATCAGATGGATGTGTTTGACCAGCCAGAAGAAAAGCTAGAGAGGAGAAGATTGCTCCTAGCACGAGGAAAGAGAGACAGGAAGACCTCTTACAGATAGATCTGCTCTGTGGCAATTCTTGCTATAGTTATTCTTGCTATAGTTAGACCTTCAGCACACTCTGTTGTTTGCTTTCCTGTTGTTCTGTATGTCTGACTGTGAGCCCTTGGAGGGACGAGAACATGTATTACAATCTCAAATCCTCTAGGATGTGTAATGTAGAACATTGCTGAATTAATCTTAGTTGTTTTGGTTTCGTTTAAGATTCCAAAGAAATTTACGTGTTGCATAAGGTAGCATGTTTTTTAAGTGTGTAGATTATTGAAAGTACATCAGGGAATAGAAAATTGGTCTTATAATTGTTAGGAAAAAAACATCAAATTTATCACAAGAAACCTAAAGTGACTTCTAAATTTTCTCTAATAGATCTAAGGATGGAAGACTCTGGGGAAAAAATAGGAATAGCATTTGTCTGGGATAAGGAAAACAGAATTAAGTAAATTGTACGGAACATGTAAATGTCTGTTTCTGAGACACTTGGTATAGAAAACCTCACCCACTTGTGCTCAGACATGTCGTTTGTCCACTGCCATGACTGACGTTGGCACACACATCAGTCCTCTGCTGTGCTCAGGGCACGTTGACTCCACCCCTTGCTGTGACTGACACTAGCACACACTGCACCATTTTCCTTGTGCTCTAGAGCCCACTTGAGAGTCTACTAAAGAGGGACTGCTATTCATTTTAAGAGAAATAGAAATGAACTGAGGTAGAGATGGGACCCTCGCTTCGATCCCAGCACACTTCCTGTCAGTAATATTTTTAGGGTGCTCTAGGCCAGGAGAAAGACCTGTCACGGTTTGCATGTGAGTTGTCCCCTGCACACGCTCATGTGTTGGCATTCGTAGCTGTTGTTCACGTTTGGGGAGGTCACGTCATCTCTAGGGGATGGAGCCTTGGGTTTGTCGTGAAGGGCTGCCACAGAAGACGAGACTTGAACTTGGATAGCCTGGCCCTGCTTCCACTAGTAGTATTCTCTCTCTCTCTCTCTCTCTCTCTCTCTCTCTCTCTCTTGCTCTCTGATATCCACAGCAACTTGAGCCGCTCCCAGCTTCTGTTTCCTGCCGTGTTTCCTCTGCCATAATAACTATGTCTCCTCTCTGGAACGTAAAGTAACTGATTCCCCCTTTCTCTTCATAAGTTGTTGGAGTGTTGTCTCATAGCACCACAAATAGTAACTGTGACAAGAACTAATCATCGTGTGTATTAAATAGTCACATCAGAATTTTGGTGTTTTCTTAATGGTTAATAGGCAGTGTCAATGGATTCTTTGTTTAACTGCACATCATTTTTTTTGTTCTCTGTGTAGGAGATGTTTGACATATTCCAGTACTATTTTTTGGGGGGCTGAGTGCATGTGAGGTGTGTGTGTGTGTGTGTGTGTGTGTGTGTGTGTGTGTGTGTATCCATGTGTATCCATGTGTATCAAGGGGTACTGTGTGTGTTTGTGGAGGCCCAAGGATAACTTTGGGAATCATCTTGGATTGCTCTTCTTCCTTTTTTTTCTTTGCTCAGGTTCCACCTTCCAATACTTCAATTTTGCTGGCTGTTACCATTTCTGCCTGGAATTTTTATGTGGGATCTGGGATCCAAACTCAGGTTCCTCCACTTGCAAGACAGAGGCTTAATCCCTGAGCCATCTCTCCAGTCCCAAAATGCTATTATACTTCCATTTTTGGGAGACCAACCAGTATACCTGGGATTTCTATGTCTCCAGCATGGCTTAGCGACTAATCTTCTCGGTCCTTCTCAGACATATCTTGGATACTAGTTTTCCACGTTTTGTCATAAGTAGAGGGTGCCTGGTGACTGGATAGTGACCTATGTACATGGTCGCCCTTGTAAACTTAACCCTGTCTAAAATTCAATGTTCCAATGGAAGCTAATTCTGGAAAAAGTGTTGCTCATATTTCCCTTCCACTTGATACTATGCATAACAAATCCTTCTGAGGGAAGACATGGAAAGACAGCCTTTTCATAGAGTATCTGCATACTGATTACCATATGTCCAGGACAACACCATGGATAGATTGCACTAATGTTGTCTTTATCGTATGCCCAAGAAAAGCCGACCTGAGTGACAGAATAACTGCCCCAATACTACACAGCTCATCAGAACTGGTACCCATGTGTCCCCGGGACGTGCCTTTAGCATCTACCTTCTTGACCACGGCTCATGCTAGCTCAAACCTAATAAGCAAATGACATGGCTCACTGAAACAGTAGTGTTAAGAAAGAGAAAGTGGACCAATGTCAGCAAGATTAGCCATCTAAGATGGAGCTGGGAGGGAGGGTTTGTCGTGTAAATTGTCTGGTTGCCAAGATTGACCTTCCAGAGAAAGCACCTATTGCTAGGCCTCGTGGATGTGCCTAAAGGTGAATCCCTAACAGAAACCACTCAGGGCAGGAAATGTTTGTTTTGCTCATTGTTTCGGAGGGTTTGGGTGCGTCATCAGGAAGAGCACGATGGAACAGCTCAGTTCACGGCTGTGGGAATGAGTGTCCGAGGACATTCAATAAGCATGCCAGGAAACAGAAAACAAGACAGGAAGTAGACAGGGATGGGGTTCTACCCAGGACCCACCTTGAGTGACCTCCTTCCTATATGTAGCTATTCTTCTCAGGACTGTGACAAGAAACCAGACACAAAGCAATTTAAAGAGCAAAAAGTTCATTCTGGCTTGCACAAACCGAGGGGATACAGTCCATTGTGGTGAAGACATGGCAGCCGGAACAGGAGGAGGCCAGGTGGATCTTTGTGCACTTTCAGTCAGGAGGAACAGAGGGTGGTCAGGAAGCCGAGACTGGGCTGTAAAACCTCAAGATTGGCCTCAGGGATCTACTTCCTCCAGAAAGACTCCACCTCCCCCAGGGTTCACAACCTCCCAAGCAGAACCACGGCTGGGGATCAAGTGTTCAGGCGCAGGACCCCGCAGGGAGCGCGCCCCCTTCCAGAGAGTCGGTGTTTGAATGCACTGGCCCCCGGCTTCACAGGAAGTGTTGTGTCCTGGTCTGGCTGCTGGGTCCGCACACCAGGAAGGGCAGAAGCCACGACTCAAAGCCTTGAGGAGCCAGGTTCACACCAGTTCTTCCTTCGGGCCTTCTCTCTGACAGCAAGCACGAGGTTACAGACGCTACTTTCTTACCTTTAAATATTTCCCTCTCACCCTGTTCATGAATTGAAAAACTACTTCCTCTTATCAGGTGGGTTCAATAAGGACTCTCATCTGGTACCTATTTTGGACAGGCAGTGGAGATATCTCTATATCAATTACATATCTATTTATCTATCATTCATCTATTTCTATCATCATCATCTCCATATGTCTATCATCTAGTTATCTATCTCTATCATCATCTGTCTATTATCTATCATCATATACCTATCATCATCTATCTCTATCATCTATTTGTCTATCATCTATCTATCTACAACTATCATCTATTTATCATCATCATCTGTGTATTCATCATCACCCATCTATCATCTATTTATCACTTATTATCTAATTTTTTATTTATTTGTAGTTTGTTCAATTGTCTTTTTTTTTTTCAAGACACAGTCTCAATATATAATTCCCCCTCCCGAGTTCTAGGGATCACACCCAATGCACGCATGGCTCATGCTCAGCTAGGTATATTCTTTGAAATATATAAAATTTCAAATTGACATCAAGTACTCTGGCTATTGTTCCAAGAGCACATGATGTACTTTATAATAAAATTTTATCTTTCTTTTCGCAAGTAATGTATGCAAAGAAGCATCTGGCTTTGTTTTATCTGCTACCCAAAAAAGAGATCGTGCCATGGAGATATTCTTTACCAGAAACAGCAATTATTTCGCCTTCCAGCTGAATTAGAAAGAAAACAGGTTCACCTTAGCAACAGCATGCGATGAGCAAATGTCGTTACCTCACGCCATTCTGGTCTCGTGTCACCGAGTTCTTTCTCTAAGATTGCAAACAGCAGCTCAAGTGACCTGCGTCTTTAAGGAAAGTAAAGAAAGAACCACATTCTGACACTCCCTGAGACAGGCTCTGCTGGGTTCTGCAGGCAGGGTACTTGCTGCCGCGAAAGCGCACCCGTGGGAATCAACCATTGGCTCCTTCCTGCAGCAGGTATTGGACTCTACCAGCACCCTGTCTCTCCCAAGCTGGTGCCCACACCTGGGGTCACTAGCGCAGCCACCAAGCCGTTCACCTACAAATGGGATGATTTTGTTGTGCAAAGTGTTCCCATCCTGGGCAATTACGGCAGCAAGGTGCCAACCACGGATCTCGGGCTGTAAAAACTCTTTCTCCCCATGAAGCCTCTGAGCCCTCTTACCCCCTTTACTGAGGGAAAAAGAACGTGCAACATCATTGTCTATGGATTTTATGAAAGAAGTTTCCTCAAACTCCCCCAGGGTGTGGGATCTTGCACCCAATGTCATTTCCCCCCAATCCCGACCACCTTGCTTCTTCCCTCCCTCAGTCTGCTTTCCCAGTTATGAGTCACAACAGCTAGAAATCCATCGTTCCAGGAGCTGGGCAGTGACACTTTTGCTTAGAAATTTGAGCTCAGAATAAGCAGTGTATTTGTCAGAGCTAGATACAGGTGTCAACTTGATGGCTGATGGTTCTCAGCTGTTGAAGGCAAGAGTTCTGGGCACATTTGTAAAGAATCAGTGATTGAGCTAGGCCCCGAATAAGCCTACAGGAGATTGTCTAATTGAGAGGTAAGAGCCAGGCCAAAGTGGGTGGGACTAAGTCCTGGACTGGTGAATAAGATGGAGGAGGTTGGCATCCTACGGTAGACTTGGTCAGATGTGCTGATCTGGCAAATAAGGATTGTCCCTCCATCAGTTGTCCTCCCTCAGTTGTCCTCCCACAGTTGTCCCTCCCTCAGTTGTTCCGTGGATATGGTGTGACCAGTTCCCTCAGCCCCTGGTACTGTGTGGACTCTCCTGCCAAGCTGGACAAGTTGTTGTAACCAAGAATTGTAAGCCAAAATGAAACCCCTTGTTCCCTTGAGCTGTTTGGTTGTGAATTCATCAGCAGCCAGCAGGGTAACTACAACAGAATTAAACTCCAGATTTATGCAGAATCATTCAAGTCATATTTATTTATAGCCATAAGTATTTGTTTCTTTTGATAGGGAAAAAAATGCTATCAATGAAGAGAAAATTAGTCACATACACTCCATGCTTTGGCAAAATCAGGCTCCGGGCTTTGGAAACCACAAGCTAGATTGAAGTGACATGCCGGGCAGAAGCGGGGGCGGCCTGCGCTTCTGGCTGGTAGGGCGGAGCATGTGAATCCCATCATGCCCGGGCAGAAGGAGGTGGAAGGCTCTGGTGGTTCGCGCATTCGTCCGTGGTTCTACACAAAAAAAACACACACACACAACAGACAACGCGCGGACAGCACATACACACCCATATTATGCACACATGAATAAATAATAATAATAAAAAAAATTGAAAAAAAAAAAAAAAAAAAAAAAAAAAAAAGAAGTATTCCACGCACAGATCATCGGGTTCCAAGAGGAGTTTGAGAAGTTCTCAGTTTGCCAGATCCCTGACAAAGAAACAGAGACGATATTTTTAATCTCCTTAAATCTTTAGAGTTATTTTTAACTCAATTAAGCATTTATAACTCCGCTTTATAGACACATACTTTGAGTTACGTAATGTTACTGAACTATCATTTTGGTCTGCACTTGAAAAAGTTCTCTCACCTTGAGATTTCACAGTTAGATACAATGAGACCATTTTCTTTTGGTTAGGAACCAGCTTCTTTCTTTTAAGTCATTTTGAGAATATTGAATGTAGCCAACAACAGAATTACCACTAGTAAAAGAAAACACTAAATTTTACCAAATGGGAAATTTGGTACTGAATCAGTTCACACGTACTTACTGCTCTAATTAAACTGCTGCCCAATAAGGAGCCCATCTCTGCTCTCAAAGGAGACCAAAGGGCTGGCTAATTTATCTTCATGTCTTCAAAACTGGAAAGGTTATTAAGCATTCATCACACAGTATTTTGAAAAGCACTTTACAGTAATTTGTTAACTTCCTACTTAATCTGGGAGGTCATTTTTTTTTAAGTGTGTGAGGGCACATGTGTATTTGTGTTTGCATGTAGGCAAGCATGAATTTGTCTGGGTAAATATGTGCATGAATGTAGAAAGTGTGTGGGAGTGCATGTGTAGTGCATATAAGTGTATGTGTTTACATATGGGTGACTATATGCACATGTGCGCACATGCATGTTTGCATGAGGGTGGATATAAATGTGTGCGGGTGCATATAATATATGTGTTTGTATGTGAGTGGGTGTATGTGTCTGCATATGCATGTATGTAGGTGTATTTGCATGTGAGTGTGTGGTGTGCAGATGTGTATGTGTGTATGAATGTTTACATGTGGCCAACTGTGAGCGTATATATGTTTGCTTGTGGGTGGACATGAGAGTATATGGGTAAATATATACGTGCATATGAGTATATGCATGTGGAGAGTGTATGTGCATGTATGTATATATTGCGCATGTTGGTGGGTGTGTGTGTGAACAAGTGTCTGTGGGTGAATGTGTGTGGTAGCAGTTGGCAAATGACAGTGTGGAAGAGTCTCTCGTTCACACCGAGGGAGGTAAAGAGTAAAACTGTCCGAAGAACACAGAGAAATTCCTAAAATATTCTAAAGGACACACAGAGATCTAATTAAAAGGCAATTGATTTACCCAAATTTTATCTTCATGAGAATTCAAATCTTTTCTGGTCTCTCTTTAACTAATTGGATGCTCAGTTTGATTGATACTTATATCCTTAAAAGTTCTATTTCATGGAAAGCCAGGTTATAGTTTAACCAAAATGTTTCCCATTCTTATTTACTTAGCTACTGAAGTTAAGCGATAGCCATGGAAGTTTGTGTCTATCTCTTTAGAATGCTCTTCAGGGAATGCTCATCATTCTGCAACCAATACTCCTGAGGTTGTAAAATGCACAACCTGTTCAACCACACACACTGGCCACGTGAACCGCTTCGGGCGAGGTTGGGATGGACAGATGGATCCTGTGATCACCTGGTCACCCTTGGATCTGCTCTGTTTCCTCTCTGACTTTTTTCTAGCTTCCTTGTTCTCTCACAGGGCCTGACCCACATGTGTCCTCCATGGAGACGTCTCTGCATTGCCCCTAATAGTGTTGGGACTCGGGGCGAGGTTTCTGCATCCCAGGAGACGGTCGAGATAATCTATGCGTTGGCCTTCTAGAGTTCTAGAACAACTGAGTTCTATTGTACTATCTGGGCCAGGCTGCAGGTCTCTGCAGGGGCTCTGGTTCCTGTTTCTGCAAACTGAGCCCGAGTATGTCACCCCGCTCTTGCTCTCTAAGTCAGTCCTTGAGCGCTATGTTTGTTAATTGGTACCTCTTAAGTGTGAGACTTTCCCATTGTTTTTCTTGCTAAATGTTGATCTTAGAAGAGGGTCTGGGAGGGTTTAAAAAGCATTACATTTGGGTTTTATTTGAGGAACCCTGCATACTTGGGCATTACTGATCTACATTAGAATAGTAAAGGTTCTGGAAAGTCCTGCTTAGAAATAAATGTTCGATTTTGCTCACCCACAAGCCTTTTTCTTTTCTTCTTCTTCTTCTTCTTCTTCTTCTTCTTCTTCTTCTTCTTTTTTTTTTGTAACTCCTATTGCAAATGAATTGCACCTTGAGAAACTCAAATCTGTAGCAAAACGAGTTCAGCAAGTCATATTACTCTACCTGGTCGGAGGTTAGCTCTTGGTTTTACTTTCCAAGCACAGCCCAGGGGCCATTCAGAGACTGTCGCAAGCTTGTCAGCTGGGCAAGGATCAGGGTTTTTTCTGCTTCATGCACTGAGGTAAGAGGGGGACCCAGGTCTAGGAAGAAAGTGGCGAATGGGTGGACAGAGACAGAAGGACATAAAGGACAAATCTGTGGCCTGCTGCTATCTTATGCAGTCCCAAATGTCTTATGGGACATGTGGGTGATCCGAGGCCTGGACATACTTTGCTCTGTGACACACTGGATGCTTGGAGCTTTAATTTGACACCAAAGCCTAGACTTTCCTGTCACTCTTTCCTCTCTGTGTCCCTGTTGCAGCTTGCCTGAATGCTATGGATAAATTCACCACTAAATGGCTTGAGGGGCGGACGAGGACTTTTATTCTGGTGTACAATTTGTCTGGCTACATTTCTCTTGATCCAGCTTGGCAGGAGAGCTGGTACCAACGCCAGGGGAACTGGATGCATCACATCCACAAGACTGCTGAGAGAGGGACAGTCCCCACTTGCCAGACAGCATGTTTGTTTGAGTATGCCAAAGAATGCCAACTCCCCGAATCAGCCGAAGAAATACAGCCGTGGGTCGCGCTTATGAAATTCACTAGTCTCATCAGCTCCGTTCAGCTGAACATTTCAGCAGTCCCGGTCTGGTGCTGAGGCATGTCAGACTCTATTAAGCCAGTTTCCCCCATGTTATCTATTGACCCAGGAAATAGTCCCGCCCACCACCAGCTGGTATCTTCCACCAATCAGATAGGCTTCCTCAGGGCTTAACTATTCATTCTTTACAAATGCCCTTAGAGCTCGAACCTTCAAATTGTCAAGTTGACACCTGTATCTAACTGCCGCGGTCTGTCCTAATATACCCTATTATTAATATCACAATGTCTAAAGGGCATCTTAACATAGTGGATGAAGCAGGAGTCTATCAGTCCTCAGGTTCAAGTTCATCTCTCTTGGTGGTCCCTGGAGGCAGAGGGCAGGGAGAAGTAGGAACATGAGGGGAGGGTCTTCATTCTTGTAGTGGGAAAGGGGTACCTCAGAGGCTTGTTGAATGGACCAAGGGCACTACTGCTCAGGAAAGAATAAATGCGCAATCAATGTTGCCCATTGCTTTTCATTAGTAGGGTTCAGAGTCTAATATTTATATTGTATAAGGCATATTTCCAAAGCCTAAGTTTTCACTGTCAGGAACTCTGGGGAAAAATGTGAAATAGAATTCCCTTCCCTCTCCACCCCCGTGTAGCTGAAGAAGCATTTAGAGGTCTTAATAGAGGGTCATGAATCAAAGACTCATTGGATTCCCTGCGGCCCTGCAGCCCAGGCTATGTGTTGAGCGGTGTTGGAATGACTTGGTCGTAGAGACAGAGAACATCCTCATTTCTCCCTTCTCGCCGAGGCTCACAGCCCAGCGCATCATGCCTCAGACACAGCCTAATTTTGCTGAGCCAGATGCTTCCTTGCTGATTCATGAGTGTGGTTACAACTGACAGAAAGGACACAGGTCTTCTTGCCGACGGCTGACCTTCTCTGACTACTCATTGGCCTCACGTGGATTGATTGAATGCTTTGATCTGTAGTCTCAGATACAGTTACGTGCGAGTTACCTAAGCGCTGGCCGAGTTGTCTCTGCTCCCTTGGCTGAGGCAGCACAAGTCCTGGCTTAGAAAACAAAGAAACTGTAAACAAGCACCTGTGTCTCCGGCTCTCCTTGGCGCTCTGCTTTTTCCTTTGTCTTGGGAAATTTGATTAAATTTGAAATTAAAATTTAACATTCTGATGACACATTGCGGCGCGCAGAGTGAATTTTATGTTTTTATCTGGGTCAGCTCTGCAAATCAACAACATTAATGAGCTTTATTCAATCATCTTAGAAGCCGCACTGTCTCAACTGTTTACCTAATGCTATGTCCAGTGGAAACCAGCTGCCACCTTCGCACAGATCCTGCTCTGAACCAGAGTTCTCTTCCTACCAGGGTGAAAAAATGAAAGAAGTGGTAACCCTCGGCCACCTCCTATTCGAACCCATTCAAAGGACATTGCAATAAAATATCACCACGTAGCTCCCAGAATCCTGCTAACAAGACATGCTAGCGTGGCACAGATACGACAAGACACACAAGGAGAATGCTTTGCTTCTGTCTTTTATTTTGCTGTGGATTCTTTTGACTCCCAGGATGAGTACCCTGCTGTGCAGTTAATGCTGACCAAGGGGGTCCTTCTGCATCCACGTCCTGAGTACACCACCACCCAGTTTCCAAACCTTAGTTTAGATGCAGACACCGCCGAATTATGTTGTAGACAACTGTGTTGACCCAACACTAGAGAGATTTAAAGTCAGACTGGCACGGAATTGGAGAACAGCTCACTTCCTGTTCTCTTAAGAATAGCTTCAATTGATCCATCATTCAAATGCTACATAATTAGCACAATCTTCAACAGTCTCAAGAGAGTACATTTCTTCCTTATACAGTAAGTTAAACAACATATGCAAATAAGTGCTCCTACCAAAAAATGCACTGAAGGATTTAAGCAACAAAGCTAGGATTCCTCAAACTGCTTGTCCTTTGCAAACAGTGTGAGTGCAGCTCTGTTCTTAGAAAAATAAAACCGTCTTCTCTTGTTTCTTCTGAATATATGATGGAGATATTTAATGTAGATGTTATGATATGTGGTGATAAGACATTTGCTAACCAAAGCACAGAACTCAAATCCAGACCGTAAAACTCTCTACCAACAAGTTCTGGAATGTCCTAATGAAACCCAGCCATCACCTTTGCTTTGTCCATGAGGAAGAACCTACCACAGTGAGGAATCACATTCCGTGTGGCCTACGGGAGCTGTCACATGGCTGTTGTCTATCGGAGAGGGGGGATGTGTCACCAAACCCTTGGACTGACACTCATCAGGAGACAGGCCTTGAGGGATCAGCAGAGGGAGTTGGCTTTTGCAGGTAAAAATGAATGAATGAGGTTTGGGCTACTATGACCTATCAGTGTGTTTGGAAGTCAGGTGTTGGAATACCTATAGGTTTGGCTATTTTTAAAATCGTGATTCCTTTGGATATTCTAATGTTTTTGTGCTTCTGTATGAAATTTTCATTTTTTTCTATTTTTCTAGAGAATGCCACGAGTCTTACAGAAACTGACCACATAAATCACTTTAATAATATGAATATTTTGACAACATTCACTCTTTGATTCTATGACCATTTTTATGTCATCTTCCTTATCTTTCATCAATGTTTTACAATTTTCTATGTCCATATCATTTATCTCCTTTGTTAAATTTACTCCTAGATCTTTCTTACAGCTATTGCAAATGGGATTGCTTTCTCCATTTCCTTTTTGGATATCATATTATTGGTGTATAACAATGCCACTGATTTCTGTATGTTGATTTTTACATTCTGTAGCTTTACTGAATTTGTTTATCAGTTCTAACAGATTTCTTGGTAGAAAATTTAGGTTTTTCTATATATAAGATCATGTTGTCTGCAAACAGGGATAATTTGACTTCCTCCTTTCCAACATGGATGTTATTTATTTCTCTCTCTTGCCTAATTTCTCTGGCTAGGCCTTCTAGCATTTCGAACAAAAAGTGATAAACAAGAAATCCCTTGTGTTGTTCCAGATTTCAGAGAAAAATGCTTTCAGCTTTTCTTTGTTCAATAAGATGTTATCTGTGGGTTGGTCAGATATAGTCTTATTATGTTGAAGTGTGTTCTTAATTTGTTGAGAATTATTCTCATGAAGGAATGTGGGATTAAAAGAATAGGCTACTGTCTGTAGTTACAAGTTTTACATTTTTATACCTGTTTTCCTTGTTGTATTCATTGATTCATCATTCATTTAAGTAAATAGGATATTTATTTAATACTTTCCTCGTACTAACTGGACTTTACGTTTCACTTACTCTCAATTACTGTGATGAATATTCTGACCCAAACCACTTAATGAAGACAGGAATTATTATTTGGCTTATGTTTCCAGAGGGAACAGAGTGGCAGGGGTGCAGAGTGACGGATCGAGCAGCAGAAGCAGGTTGTACTCAGACTCAAGGGCTGGGTTACATTACAGCAGCCACCAGGAGGCGGAGATTGAGATAAAAAGGAAGTAATGCTGCTTTATCAAAGCTCAAGGCTTGCCCCCGGTGACACACTTCCTCCAGCGAAGCTCTCCCTCCTAGAGGCTCCATAACTTTCCCAAACGGTGCCACCAGCTGTGGACAGAATATTAGAACACAGGAGCCTATGACGGACGATTCACATTTAACCCACGACACTTAGGAGCTGTTAAAGAATAAAACAGATAACATATTGCTCCTTGATAGAGAAAAGGAAGATTGATACTATGTTAAGTGGAGTTTAAAGATGATAAATGTTGCCTAGATAGAGCAAAGGAAAAGGATGTAGAATTCAGGGTCAGGCAGTGATCTATAGTACTAAGCAGCTGTCAGAGGAAGTCACGCAAAGAAGGAAGCATTTGATCAAATGCTAAGAGGAAGCAAGACAGCAAGCTGTGGAAACACCTGAGGGGGAATGCACAGATCTTGAAGTTGGGGTGGGGGGGTGCATTCTCTCCTGGAACACAGAGAGATGGCAGCTAAAATGTTGAGAAAAGATGTCAAGTCAATGACAATGTGAGGATGACAAATAGCGTTCCAAACTGGATGGAGCCCTAATGACTTCACCTTCTATTCTTTGGTTTAGTCGCTATTTCCATCCAGCAATCTATACACAAATTAATACCAAGGTTTGTGTCCACACACATGCATTGGACGCTGGAAAAAAATCTGATAACCCCACTCCCTTCAGCCTGCTCCCAAAATATCTTTGCAAAGCAACCTGCCTTGATTGTTCCTTTGCAAGTGGTCTACATGGTAAATAAAGTTCTAGAACCTTCGCTGGAGTTGAAGCCGCGCTGTCTTACAGTTCTCCTGTCTCTCCCGTGGCCCTTACAGACAAATGCTGGGGGATCCTCATTATTCCTGCCACATCATTTCTACCCAGGGGAAGGACAAGAGGACCAGAATCAAACCGCAGACCCAGAAGAGGAGCCAAAGCGGGTCAGCGCTGGACAATTCCTTTGGCAATGAGCAGAACCTGCTGGCGGCGACAAACATGGCCCAGCGAAGGGTGCAGAGCCGTATTGTTTTGGTTCAGTGACAGGTCATCTTTCTAAGGAAGAGCATTTCCTGTCCCTCTCCTCCTCCACCTGCTCTGTCCTGCAGTTTGACCTTTGACTTCCTGCCGCATGCAGTCATCTAGCTCAAGCCTTGGGATGATGGTGCGCACAGCTTTTATTTATCTACTACTTCCGTTTCTGCACTGCAGTAGATGAGGCCCTGGCGATTGGCTTCATCTCCACTAAAGACAGCGCCAGCCTGGGCACGCTAGGGGCAATTGGAGCCAAGGCCAACGTGCTGGGGCTGCTGGAAGGGCTTTGAAGGCGTGAGTTCATCTAAGCTCTCCGACCCCAGAAGGGGGGGCATTTCACACTCCCCCTCGGGGGCAGAGCTAGTCAGTGGCAGGTCTGCTGTGAAAATCTTGCTCATGTTTGCTGCAGCCCCTTGTCATCAGCCTAGTGCTCCTGTGGCAGTAACTTTTTTTTTTTTTTTTGAGTTCAGTTTTTGTCATGGAAAGCTGTGATTCACGGAAGCAGAGGGGAGAGTCTAAGTCCTCGTGCATGCATCCTCTGGCCGGTAATTATCACAGAAGGCCAGGGCCGTTTTGTCTGTTTTGTTCCAATGAAATATTAGTTTGAATTAAATCCAACACATCAGTTAGTTTCATGTGCAGATAAACCAGCCTGTGTTTCTTTCTAAATGAGAACTTTAAATATATATGCATGTCTAATACAGCATATGCTTAAAACATATAGCATATATTTTAAGTATATATGAGTATATATATGCATGATTCATATGTATTTCAAGTATATCTAAGTATATATATGCATGATCCATATTTACAGTGTATATATACATATGTATACACATACATATATACACGTATATGCATGTATACATATATGCACATACATATAAATACACATACAAATGTATGTATACACATATGTAAATATGTGTATCCTATATACTTTTTAAAAAGTGTATATTTTAAATACATATGCATTATATATAAAATAAACATTTACATCTATCTATAAACACACACGCACACACGTATAAGTCATATCACCATTATCACATCCGAAAATGCTAGCAATAGTCTCTAGTTACAAGTGCTTGGCCTCCAGTTGTGGTTTAGCTCCAAGATCAAGATCTAGTAGGTGTCAGATTATATTGTGCAGACAAACATCCCAAGTCCAGCATCCCACTAGTCGCATCATTTGTATTCCAGCATCACACTTCAATGGTGTTTGACCAACTTTCGGTACAGTACAAAGCTGCTCGGCTCATATATTTCCCTGTGTGACTTAGTAAAAATAGAATAGGATTTTGAGAGCCAATATTCAGATTTTGGTTCCTGTGCTTAAATAGATCACATACACTCTTGATGCCTCCCTTTTCTAGATATTCAATAAGGAACCTGAGTTAGCTGTGAAATATAATTTAAACATTTCAAATTCTCAAACTTCCTGCAGGTTATAATTTCCGTAAATCTATTGATGAAGCCCTAAAGGATTTATTCAATGAAGATAATTTCCTGAAAGGAAAAATCCAGAAAGATTTGTTTAAAAAAAAAACCATTGGTGTTTAATATGAATCATAGATAAAAGATTTTAAATATACCTTTCTAATAGTCTCCTGTTTGTCTATCTATGCATCCGCCACCCACTGATCCATTTACTCATCTGTCCACTGTGTGAATGTCCGTATATCTACCAGGATGCTTGTCTGAATGTAGTTTTTATGAATTTATTTATTTTCAAAATGGGGTCTCACTTCATGGCGCTGGGTGATCACAACTCAAGATCTCCCGCCTCAGCCTCCCGAGTGCTGGCATTGCACGTGCAGCACCATACACGCACGATCCCTGCACGGCATTTAATTCTCAAGCACAAGCAATCAAGTGTATAAAGATTATGGTAAGTATGATTGATTTGCTCTGGAATATGAAGAAAAAAATAAAAGAAATATTCTTGACCTCAGAGGAGACGCTGATGGCAGAGCAACGCATCTGCAAAGTCAAGATGGGCTTTTGAGGGTTCACTATTCTTCTCGAGTGGTAGATCACACTGAGCCCCAGCCTTGTTTCACTAAGAAGAAAGTGACAGTCCGTTACATCTCATCACTCAAGGACTTCAAGGAAGAAGTAAGTTTCCAGGAAAGGTTTTGTGTGTGTGCTTCCTTCTTGGTTCTTTATCTAGTTCATTAGCTTAACAAGGGAAATCATCTCCAGGAGAGAGATTGAATCATAAGTAGAGGAAAAGAGGAGTAGGAGAGATGATGGTTGATGAAGCTTTTCTGAGCAAAGGGAGTTTAAAGGGAAACGTGGAAGAAGGTGCCCCAGCAGGACTTTGGGTGGAAGGTCGGGCAGCTGGTTTTGTAAGTAGTCGCTGCCACATCCACCTCTGCAAAGCCTCAGATCCAGGAGCAGAGGGCTAGATAATGCGCTCCCTCAGCATGCCGCAGTGGTAGAGTCTACATGGTTTAGCAGACCTCAGACACCACGAACACTTTATCCATCTTTCAGGGTGTGTGCATGTGCGTGTGTGCGTGTGTGCGTGCATGTGTGTGTGTGTGTGTGTGTGTGTGTGTGTAGGTACAAGGAAGTAAGAAAGACACTCAAATGCAAGCCATGTCTCAGAGATGCAGTAAATTGCAGATGTTCAAGAGATGTTGCTAAAATTTCTTTAAAAATGTTTGCAGTCAAGTCATGAAAAATGCTAAGTTGTGAAAAACATAACCCAGGGTATTTTTTTTGTCCCATGTTGATTAATATTCTACACAGAATGGTGAGTTATAAAATGTAAATATTATGAGTAGAAATTCTAGCAATTGTAGTGAATCAATTTAATTAAGTGGGGTCTACATTTCCCCAGATTTCTTCCCTTTGTGTGGCTATGGGTTAGTGCTGGTCATGAGTCGTTTGACGTGTGTGTGGATGAGGCATCTTTTCTTCACTAGGTAACCTTGTTTCTGAGACTGAGTACCCCAAACCAAAGCTCCTTCAGCTCCTGAGAGAAGAACAGCTTCTCCCAGGCCTGAGGCAGGGATACATGTAATACTGACTGACACTAGCTTTTTTAGCAGGTCCCACAAGGCCTCAGGAATAGAGGTCCTGAGATATAGGTACAGGTTCCATTCATCTCAGCTGACGTTGTGGGGCTCTAGTGCATTAAGGCAGGCCCCCATTTATATTTGGTCTTGGTCACACCAAGCTTTCTACCACCTTTATGGTCTGGCCGAACCAAAGACTCCATCTTAGATGGGAGTCCAGTAGCTTTGCTGGTGCTCCAGCTTCCAGTACATCATAAAAATAGAGAAACTGTAAGTCCTTTATGTTATATAACTCAGTCATGCTGTTTTTTTTTTTTTTTATTTTAAATCAGGCCTGGAGTGTCACAACAATCCTATGTGGCAGGAAAACCAGTCAACAACTAAAGTTCACTCAATGCAGGAAGAAAATCCTCCCTGATCCATATAAATGGCCCTCACATTTGCAAATGATTTGAATGCTGAAGTCTAAAATTATATCAGATTTTTTTTATCTCACTGCATCAAACATAATTATTAATCAATATCATGTTCATTAAAACTAATGGGTCAGAAATGAAAGAATTCTAGAGGTCTCAGTTTATTGGACATTATTTGAGCTAATAGTAAGATATATATTTGTTGCTTAACTAAATCAAACGTCATAGATGTCTTTGTTGTATAGTTTTACTTTACCAGCTATTAATATAGATAAGTTATCAGATTTAAGGATACAGCATCAAGGAGAAAATGTACAAAGTTTACCCCTTATGAGTTTAGAAAATAAATGCCTGCAACTTGGATTGCTTTGTTGATCTCTGCATTAAGATACTTTCCCCCATAGCATCACGGTTGATCTCCAAATCAACTTTCTGAATGTTTCTTCCACTCACTATTCCATTGGAATCTCAACCCCAAACTTCACTTTTCACTGTCTCCCAATAAGCATAAACTTTTTTCTTAGGAAAATAAAAGCTAGCTTCCCAATTTCTGTGAGCAGCAGGAATTTTTTGTCATGATTTGTGGCCTCTAAGCACCTATGAAACACTTTTCCTGTGTCTAGGAGATGGCTTTCATGTGGGGTCCCCGCTCAGAGCATCCCTTGGCTGGCCTTCCTTGCTGTTCTGGTGTGACTGAGGCTTGTTCCTGCTTAAAAGTCACTCTGGAAGATTGGGGATCAGATGCTTCCTGCTTTCCAGGAAGGAATGGTGGAGGGTCTGCTTCTACCAGTGGTTCAGAGGTGTGAATGGTGCCCAGCTCTCCATGGTAACAGTAGCGTCTGCAGTACCCACGGTTCCTGACAAACAGCCTCCCACCCCGGTTATTTGTGAGTTCTGAAGATTCACGAGCTTGGTTGGCATGTAGCTCGATCCAACCAGAGAGGACTTTATTAACTATAATCAAAGACATCGACAGATACAGCTTGCAAAACAGAAGTCGTTACAAGATCACAGTCTGACTGTCCCTGTATAAGAACGTGCCCTCATTTTTCTATCCCAATGTCATTCATTACCTTAGAGAGGTTCTGGAAATAGCCAGGTGGTAGTGTTCACATGTCAGAATGACCTAAGCCGCTCATACATGATAACTCATTTAATCCCGATACCACAAAGCAAAGGTCTTACAGAAATATCTTACCACTTGCTAGAACATTGCAGAGCTGGGATGAGAAGCCAGATTTGTCAGATAAATTTGACTTGTAAATTCGCACTATGCCATTCCTACCATAATCCTATTCTATTATTTCCCTTCACTTGCTTGTCCCCTTGCATGAACAGCACACTCACAGCTGCCAGCCAGAGTCCTAAGAGGTCTAGTTAGTCACCTAGTTTTCCATGGTTGTCACATGTTCCCTCTGTGTAACCCCCTGGCATGAGGCCATTGTGTTCCCACTTTTGGGGTGTTTGATCTCCTGCATGTCGACACCCGCAATGCCTCCCCCGTGTTTTGCTTGTCTGACAAGGGCCACCGTGCCTTAGATTTTCCTATGGGCCAATCTCTAGCTCCACGTGGCACAGACAGTCCCCTTCAGCCTACACAGTGACCTCCTGAAAGAGGCATTACTGCTTCATCTTTCTAGTCAAGAAAACAGAGGGTCATGGGAAGAGACTAGCTTAAAAGTCACTCAGCTCCTAAGTGGCAGGGTCAAGATTTGAATCCAGGGCTTTCTAAGAGGAAGACCATCAGCTTTCCCTTGTATTTATGTCACCTTTCATCACCTCCTACAGCAATAAGAACTATTTCCAGGTTAGAGGTGTTGGAGGAGGAGCCTCTCTTGATCTCTGCAGTCAAAAGCCATCTCTCCTGACCCCCCCCCCCCCCGTTGTTTTGTTGGTGAGGCTACAATTATGCATTCTGTACTCAGCAGTGCTTCTCCATACACCCTCACCCGTCCATTCATTCAACAAATGTTAGGCAGGAGGATCTTAACTGCTAGAATCTTCGACAGGGAGCCTGGGCTGTGCACTGACTCCTTGACATCGCAGCGCTCACTCTCCAGCGGAGGAGACAAGGGTCAGAGGGCCTGAGTGCTGAATCACGTGGTGACAGCTGCGATAGAGGAGGTAAGGCAGAAGGGACTGGCATGGGGAGAGGTGTGACCTTACCAAAGGGCAGCTGGGAACCATTTTCCTGACGAGGTGGGGGTCATTGCCACACGTGAGGTCTTGGAGGATGGAAGCTTGGGGCAGAAGAGTAGAAGAGTGTGTGCATGAGAGAACCTGAGGCAGAGGGCAGCCGGCTCACCAGCGCCAAGGAGGATCCCATCATGGCACTTGGGTAAGGGCAGAGAGGCAGCAAGGTCAATATGAAGGACTCTTGGAGAGCAATTTGAAGCGCCTTTTGCCTCTGCTGGGAGTCACATGGGAAGCCATGGGGCAACTAAGCCGAGAAAGTCGGAGGCTGTGCGTTACTGTGGTATCCACTGCTTGAGGGCAGTAGTGACTCGGGTCATCCAAGGTGCACAGAAAGGGCACGAGCGGGGAAGGTGTGCATGTGTTTTGAAGATAGTGGCAAGATCTTGCTGAAGGATCATTATAGAATGTACTAGCAAACTAAAAGCCAAGGGTGGTTCCAAGAACTTTGGCCTGAATGACCGAAGGATGGAAGTGCTGTTTACTGAGACAGGGTGGATGGATTATTATGCGGGGTCTCTGGGAGTCTTTCTGTGTCCAGGTTCTCCTATTTGGATGTCGAGGATACACGGAGAGGATTAAGGTACAGTTTATTAGAGGCGAGAAAGAATCCGTGGGAGCCAAGAACTCACAGACTCCAGACATGGAATCCACGCGGGGGAAAGGAAATGAAAGGAGCTCATGGACTCCTGCCACCAGGAACAAGGGAGCCAATAATGGCTGTCAGAGTCGAGGGTATTTATAGACTTGGGGGGAAGGGGGGCTTTTCCTCATTGGTGAGCTTCAGTTTCTGCAAACCTGACCGGAGCTTTTGGCGCTTTACATCTCGTTGGCATGTTCACATTAGGGTCCCGCCCGGTTGATCTTGTGGTGACCTTCCTGGTAGCATTTATCTACAGCGGAGAACTAATCTCCATATCCTTTCATAAAACTTTATCTCTATGAGGGATTAGAGCCAGTGCCTCCAGATTAACAGGGTATTTTCCTTCGGGGTCATCCCAACAGTTGGGGGAGGATGACCTTTAAGCATCAAAGACCTCCTAGCATGGCTGCTCTGAAACTGCCTAAGGCACTGTGGAAGCCCAGACTATTTTACAGATCCAAAATGTCCTGGAGGAAACACTCAGAATAAGGTCTGACTAAACATCTAGGCAGCTTAGGGTCCTGTCAAGTAAACACATTAAAAAAACTTACTGGATATTCAAGGATACTACATAATAAGAGCCTGGAGGTGAATCCAGAAGTTTGGGCAGAAGATACAAATCTTAACTATACTGTACTGTACTCTTTGGTTTTGCTAAACCTATGAATAGCAGCATTGATATAGCATACAACTATAAGGTGGAGAAAAATTAAAGGATAAGAATCAGGCGCATATTCAAGTAGTCAATTAATTGCTTAATCCTTAATTAACTACTAGGTAACTAGTAACTAGTTAGCTTTAACTTCATTGCATCCCAATATAATCTAAATAACCAATAATGTTATTCTCTAGAGAGGCGTTATGCTACTGCAACCAAAACTAGGAGAATTACAAATATTTCAAATAAAGTGTTGTGCATAGATCAAAGAACACAGACACACTGCTTGTGTGATTTTTATTAAGAGAATTAAATGCTAGAAGGAAACCTTGAAAAATGAGCACAACTGGTTGGAAAATTTTAGCTGATCAAAGAAAGAAAATACCTGAGCAAAAGAGAAAACCATCTTGGGAACAAATGAAAAGAAAACCCACTGCAGAAGAAAACTTGGTGAGATCATCAATATTGTTCCAGAATATATATCAACATGAAGCTGCTCTTGACACCTGAATGGATTAAACACAGAAATTCAACCACTAGGAATCAGAAATCTTTCTGCTGTAGGACGTGGGATGGATAGTGTCACTTAAAAATGAAAATCTATTGTAGAGATTCTGAATTTGTTCTTTAGCTCTTTCTGATTTAGAGGATGTGTAGGATATGAAGCAAGATAATTATGCATGTGGAGAATAATAATTTTTTAAAAAATAAAAGCAGAGGCAAGATAACAAGGTAATCTATCTATCTAAGAAAAGAATTAAAGTATATATATATATTTTATTAGTTTTACTCAAACCAGAGAAAATGCATGGGATTGAGTTTAGAGATAGCAAAGCTTGTGTGGGAGGCACGTGACCTCCTCTTCAAGTAGGATGCTGGGTAATCAATGTCTTTGGAGGTTCTGTGACTCTGCTTTTTAATTTGCAGTATCTCTGAAAGCAATTTCCTGGCATTCCACAATCTAGCTCTAGGGGCAAAGTAATTGGTGACCCTTGGTCTTTGTAAACAATCTGAATAACAAAGATCACAAAAGGGACTTTAGAGGGACATTCCGTTTAAATTGCATCTTTTTAAGCTGCTGCTTCTCAAAGATGGATCTTCAGGACCATGTGTTAGCAAAGGATCAGCTTGGAAATGGAGATGGTTCAGAGAAAGGGAGGGGAATAGAATCTTCTAGACTGACTGGTTATGTTCTTTTGATCTCTCCCTCATCCTCATTTTTCTGTGTCCAGAAAATGATCCTGAATGTACGAAGTCCCCTGGCCAGTCAGGAGCAATTCATTATCTTTCCTAGTTTTAAGCTTCATTTCTGGAAATTACTGGAAAGTTCTGAAGCTCCAGCTGTTGCCAGTATCTCTTCCCCATGGTTCTAGCTGTATTTTACTCTCTTTCTCTTTGGACCTGTCGGAAATCCCTGTCTCAGTATCTTGTATAGATCCCGCTTCCCCAGAAGATCAGTCTGCAAATACTATTCTTTCCTTAAAAATCTCCAAACTCTTCACAGTGGACTCCGCTTCCTTCAGGGACACTGGAGTACTGACCAATATTTAAGACAAGAACAGAATTTGAAGGACGATCAAATCAAAGGTATCTTCTATATACTTCAAATGTGTTACTCTTAATGTCTGGACAGAAATCACTGGGGAATTAGAGGCTTCCTCCAAAGAGACTACATCCACCTTGCCCTCAACACAGCAATTTCTTAGTCTGATATTTTCCTTTTAATTAGTTTGTGTGTGTATGTGTGCGCGTGCGTGCATGCGTGCCAGAGGTTACTATATATATACCTATAGAGGTCCAAGACTGACTTTTGGGAACCGTCCTGGATTTCTCTACCTCCTTCTTCCCAGTTCCCAATATCCTCTTTATGTACATTAAGGCAAGAGTGATCTCAACATTTCAGAGCATAAAATGGCTTAAATGTGTGATTGTTTTGTGGAATTGATAGGTCGTATAGCGAGAGAATGATTAGAGTTGAAATTATTTAAGAACTAATGTTCTCTGAGCTGAAACCAGTATAGATCAATCTCTGTACATAGTCTTTGGAGGTTATCTTACAGTTAGTCTTTTCCTCATGTTTTGCAGGGTAATGGAGGTATGGACCTATTCTTGTGGTGTTTTAAGAGAAAAAAAATGCCTGTAGGATGTGAAACTCTCAAAATAAAAAGGACAATCATGAGTTACATTTATCGACAATAGTAAAATGTCCAAGATTACCAAGAATCAACCATTAGCATAAATGCATCTAAAACCTTTTAAAGTCTCTTGTCACATCTAATTATCTGATACTAGGTACAATTACACTATTACATATAATTTTAGTATCATACTAATTCATCATATGTGCCATATTGAATTTCTAGTCTGAAATTATCAACGTATTGATTGCAGTAAGAGGAAAAAAATGATTAGTTCTTAAACAGTTACTCAATGAACCTAGTAGAGAAGTGCATGCTCATTCATTTATGAAGCTGACGAATTTGCATCACTCTCTTGCAATTTAAGGTGGTGTATCCTGAAGACAAAGTAGCAAGCCTTGGTGTCCACATGACCTGAAGGAGAGCAAGGTTGTGGAGATACAAACAATTACTTAGAAAGAACTAGGCCATGCGGATGAGGGAGTCTGAGGTGTGAGCTGGGAATGGTTCTGTTCTAAGACAAGATAATTCCTGAATCCTTAAGACCGTGAAGGTGCAAGGTCAATGTCCTAAGTAGAAGCAATATCCCAAGAGAGGATGTTCGTTGAGAAGGTGTCTGATGATCCACCCAGATGCAGGAAAGGATTGTACATGTTCACACAGTGGGACTGGATGGGTGGGCACAGTATGTGTGCGCTAAAGGAGTTGGCCTGCGCTAAGGAGCATCCCTGAAACTTTCCTCAGTTTCATTCATTTGACCACATGACAGATATGAGGGTTTGTCTGTGGTTCCAGTGCTATGGCAGGAATCGGGAATATGAGTGAACCAGATGGAACCCAGGAAGCATGGATTCTAAACGGGGTGTGGTGGGATGGTCACGGAGAGCAACACAGTTTCAGCAACTCCACCAAATAATACAAGACGGTATTCATGCTATGACATAATGTAGGGCTGGGGTTAGAAACTGCGGATCCCAGGGATGGAGTTAGAATGGGATGTTGAGAGGAGGCGACATTTAAGACCTGAAGGTGGTGAAAGATAGTCTCGAAATGAGGAGATGTCATGTTTGAACGTGTGTTGTCCCCCATCAGCTCGTGGGTTCCCGTTCTTAGCTGTTGTTCACATTTGGGAAGGCTATGGCACCTGTAGGAGGTGGAGCCTTGCTGGAGGAAGGCCCGTCACAGGGGGCGGGGCTTGAGGGTGGATGGCCTCACCCTGCTTCTGCTAATAGTCTGCTCTTAAAGTCTGCCATTCTTTCTCTCAGCTTCCATGACATGATCTGAGCCCCTTCCAGATTCTGCCACATGCCATGTCTTTTCCCGCATAATGGACTATATCCCCCACTCTGAAACCATAAGCCAAATATGTATTTCCCTTTTCTCCCCTTAAGTTGTTTGAGTCTGAGGGCCGCTTTACAGCAACAGAGTGACCCCTGAAGTGGGGTGTTGCTGTGAGACTGAGGATATTGTACCAGAAAATGAAGTGTTGTTTGTGAAATTGGAAGAATTTGGTAACAAGAATTATGGAATTATGGCAATTGCTGTGAAATGGCTAGTGTGCCTTTGGAACTGTTTGTTGGGAAAAATATGGAGACGGGCTGAAGAAACGGTTCAGAGATTGAGACTCTGCTTCACAAGCAGAAGGACCTGAGTTCAGGTCCCAGATCTTATGCAAAAACTCCAGAATGAAATGGCAGAGGCCTGAGCTTCCTGCTCTGGGAGGTAGAATTTGGTAAATCTCAGAGCAAAGCAAAAAGGAGATGAAAGAAATCCAGGATGACTCCTGAAGTCACCTTCAGGCCTCCACAGGGACATACAATGCTCTCTCTCTCTCTCTGAACACTCTTGTGGAAAAAAAAAGAAATGTGGAGACCTTTGGAACTTTTGGCTGGGAAAATCTTTGTGTCTTGTAAATGGGGCCTAAAGTGTCATTCTAGTGAGTCAAGAACAGTAACGTTGAGAGAGATGCACAGTTTATGATGGTTTAGAAGGGAACAGAGCATGTGTTGGGAACTGTTTCAGGTACATTGCTTTGGCAGACGATTTGGCCAAGCTTTGCCCATGTCCTGAAAGCTTGCTTGAAGTTAAATTCAAGTGTTTGGTGGAAGGAAATTTCAAGGCACTATAGTATTGACAGTGTGGTGTAGCTACTTTTCAGTGCTGTTGCTCAGCATTATGATGAAAAAAGAGCAATGAATCAGGAAAAAAGAAATAAAGACTGTTAGGTTTAATGAGAAAAAAAACGTGAATGGCAAACTTGAAGAACTGAGCCAGGGGACAGTAAAATGGCAGTTATCGTTGAAGAGATTAGCATCCTTAGTAAACCAAAGCCTGCAATTCATTTGGATGGGAGAGGCCATAGCCAGAGGACAAGACCCTTTGGAATGGCTCCCAATCGTAAGAAGGTATATTCTTTTGGAAATAAGAGCCTGACATCAGAGTCCCAAGGGAAGTGAAGAAGAAACTGCCAGGACAGATTCTTTCCAGTATCACCACAAAGAACATGAACCAGCCAAGGGGGCCAGTCTCCAACCCAAGGTTATATCAGGACCCAACATTAAGCAATAACATCTATGTGGTACTGGTTTTAGAGGCATTAAAGATGCAAGAGTAAGGGGCTAGAGAGGTGGCTCAGGGGTTAAGCCTCTGCCTTGCAGGCAGAAGGTCCTGAGTTCGGATCCCAGATCGCACATATAGACACCAGGCGGAAGCGGGGGGTGGCCTGCGTTTCTGGTCCTGGTAGGGTGGAGCCTGTGAATCCCGGGGCAGAAGGAGGTGGAGGCGTCCATGGTGGTTCCCGATTCATCTATGGTTCTACACACACACATACACACATGCACACGCACATACATACACACACACGCACAACTGAATAAATAATAATAAAAAAATTAAAAAAAAAAGATGCAAGAGTGAGGAAGATGTGGATATTTCCTCCAAGGTTTCAGAGATCTGCTGAAGGCAGGTAGTGTGTGCAGAGTCAGAAATCCTACAAAGAGGCCCAAGAAGGGCATTATGGGCTGTAGAATTGATGTCTAGATTGCTGCTGAGAGGTGAGTATGTTAGAGATGCCAGAGCCAACATAGGACATCTGCCAAGAGAGCTGTATTCCATGGTGGTAGATTACTCAAGAGAGTGAAATGTCTGCAAGCAGCTATGCTAAAGTGGTGGAAACAAAACCCTTTGGGAAGGACATGTGTTCAACAGGAGGCTCATCTGCTATACTTAGCACTGCAAGATTTGGAGTTTGTCCTGCTGGTTTTTGGTCTTGATATGGGGATCTTTCCTGGATATGCCCTCATTTCTCCCTTTTGGAATAGAAATGCTTATTCTGTGCCATCGTATGTTGGAAGAATATAACTTGTCTTTTGATTTTGTAGGAGGCTTAAGGATTTGGACTTTTAGACTATGTTGGAACTGATGTTGTTTATGGGGACTTTTAAAGTTTCACTGAGTGTGGTTTGTATCATGAGGTGACCATGAGCCTACAGGGGCCAACAGATGATGTGTCTCTTCACTTATCCAGTTTTAGAACCAAAGATTTCCACTGTGAGTTCCCATTCTATGGGTATAATAACAGCTGCCTACAGAGCAGTTTGACCTACAGTCTTCTTACCTATAGGTTTATTGGTTGACTTCCCTATGATCTATTTCTTTCCCTTTATAAGTTCTTATTCTAGTTTATAGTAACAGGGATGTGTACCATTCTGACAAATGGGTCTCGAGTCCAATCAGAAAACTGTTGGTTTTCTCCTTGGTACTCATGTCACTGTTACACTGGTTACCATTACCTGTTGCCATGGTAATTTATTTTGCAGTTCACAGATCTCATGCCATTGATAGGGCTTGTGATTATATCTCTCCCTCAACAGCTTCTACAGTATTCCTTGGTACTATGTAAGCTATTCAGCAAGGAGAAAGTCCTCAGACCAGTTCCAGTTGATATATTTTGTCCTAATAGTCTATTCTTACAGTCTACAGAGTGTTCTTTATGCCTCCATGATGTCTGCAGGGACCTAAGCCTCCATCCAGTGTCTAACGTCATCATAAAAGAATATGTCTTACCTCTGGAACCTTAAGCCAAGCAAATCTTCTTTGTGCCCCTGAGACAGGTGAAAAATGTTCCAGGCAGAAAGAGTCATCTAAAGGATGTTCCAAGTAAAATTTTGTCATGAATGGTACGGAGCTCAATCTTCTCAAGCAGGAGGAAGATAAGAGGGGCTAGAACATGGCAGAAGGGGGGAGATGGACATCAGAGAGCACTGGAGGTTCCCTCAGGATCAGGTCATGGAAGGTTGTGAAGTCAGCAGAAAAGTTAGATTCGGTGTTAACGTGATGGTTGAGGGTTTGAGCTCTGGGCACATTTGTAGAGAATTAGTTGCGTTAAGCCCAGAATGAGCCTGCAGGAGATTACCTAGTAGATAGGGAATGCACAGACCATGGCGGGTGGGACTAGTCTCTGGGCAGGCAAACAGAATGGAAGGAGCTGTTTGAGGAAGGGGAGCATCCTTGGGTACACTTGGCCAGACATGCTGGTCTGACAAGTAAGGATCATCCCTCTCTAAGCTGTTACATGGATATGGTGCAGACAATCCCCTTGGCCCTTTGGTGATGGTGTGAGTTTTCCTGCCATGCTAAACTAAGAACTGTAACTGGACAATAATAAAGGAATAAACCCATTGTTCCCTTAAGCAGTTTTGTCATGATTTAATTAGCAACCATTCAGGGTGATTGCAACAGTTGTGGTTCATTGAGGGTATTCTAGGAAGACACCAAAGCAGGACCCTGGCTGCAAGACAGAGAATGGATTCCAGGCAGGTGAGAATGGATTCCAGGCAGGTGAGAATGGATTCCAGGCAGGTGAGAATGGAAGCGGAGAGGCAGGAAGGCAACATGGCGCCCGAGACTTTGGATGGCCGCAGGAGAGATGGCAGGAAGTGGGCGAGCTTCAGGCAGGGCTGCTCTGTTCCCTGAAAACTTGGTTTTGGGTCCGTGGGGGAAAGTATGCCATCAGACAACTCCAAGCTTCACCTGGCTATACATTCAGCTGGCTGAGACTCTGGCAAGAGAGGTGTAATGGGTCTGGCTAGCGCAGCAGGGAAGAGTAGGCGAGGGAAGGCAGACTATACCCTGAGCTTTTCAGCAGCTTCATTCACACGGGAAGTCCAGTTGGAGTGTAAAAACACAGGGCAATCTCAGCATGTGCAAAGCCCAGAGCCACCACCGAGTCAGTTGTCTGAGAGCACTTGAAAAGAAGGAGGGCGATTAACAAGAGATGTGAGAGGCCAAGGCACTCCTTAATGCGTCCGTGGTAGTTTCTACCTAGGATGGCTGCTTGTGCTGCTTATCACTGTTCAATGCCCGCGAAACTCCAAGAAGTGGGTTGCCGTCGTCGGCACCTAGCTGATGAATGCATTCAGTGAAGCGTCTTTTCCATGTATCTTTCAGCATGGGCAAGAACATGACACAAACACCTGGTGGATCTGCTCACTTAGCTCCCTGAAGCTCAGCAGGTTTCTTTTCTTTTTTTTAATTAGGATTTTTTTTATATACAAACCAAATGAGTTTCTGTCCATGTTCTCTCTCCCTCATCCCAACCCCTCATCTTCCATCCTCCTTTCCCTTTACACATTCCTAGTCCTACCCACCTTCATGTCTCCCTGCATGCGTGGATCACAGGCTCCTTTTGGGCCTCTTTACTAGGAAGGCACTGGTCCTCTGTGGTAGTTTAAGTGACCCCTCAGTGGGTAAGCCCACACGTGCGGAGGCTCCCCTTCACTTGCAAAGCACCTTCTCTTAGGATTCCCATTGAGTACTGGTGGTTCTCCTGAAATATCCTTGCTGGATTCCTACTGAGTGTAGCTGTTTCTCCTGAGATATCCTTGCTGGCCCATGGGGGAATGCTGACATATCAGCCACTGTGTAGCTCTGTTGGTTGTAGAAGTCATTGTGGTGTGCTCCTGCATGCAGCAGCCTGGTGATCGCCAGCAGTATGCCCCCTCCCAGTTTCAGGCTCTTACAATCTTACTGTCTCCCCTCTTCCACAAGGTTCCTTGGGATGGGGAGAGATTTGGGTTGCTTGATTAGGACTGGGCATTCTAGAGTCACTGATACTCTGCCTCACTAATCTTTCAATGCAATAGGACGCATCTTGATTGAGTTCTGAGAATTTGTCTTATCCAAGGATATAGCAAAAGGTGTTTAGATGGTGGTTTACTATCAAGTATTTATAGTTAATACTAAGATATCCGTTATTGTCTAGTATCTATTTTTTCCCCTTCTGCTGTTCTATTTGCCTGTGTTCTTTTGTCTGTCCTCTTTTGGGACCTTCTTACACCCCCATGACTTATGTTTCTTTGCAGCTAGTGGGTGTTATAAAAGTTTCTGTTTGATTATATCATTCTGAAGGTTTAATGCTATGATCCACTTGCAAGGGAGAACATGCAGTGTCTGTCCTTTCTGTGTTTGGGATATTTTGCTCAGTATTATTTCTTCCAGCTCTATCTATTTACCAGCAAATTTCATTAGTTCATTTTGATAGCTGACTAGTATTCCTTGTCTATATGTATCACATTTTCATCATACTTTTGTCTACTGTTGGACATTAGGATGAAGTTCATTTATTTGCTATTGTGAATAGAGCTGCAATGCACATGGATGTGCATACCCGTCTCTGTCTTAAGGTGTAGTGTTTGGGAATATTTCCAGGAGCAATATAGCTGGGTCATATGGTATTTTGATTTTAATATTTTTTTTAGGAACCTCCATACTGATCTCCAAAGAGGTTGTACAAGTTTGCGTTCCCATCAGCAATGTATGAGGTTCTCTTCTCCCTGCACCCTCACTAGCATTTGTTGTTATTTGTGTTTTGGATTTTAGCCATTGTGACTGGGGTGAGATGATATCACAGGGTGACTTAATTTGCATTTGCCCAATGGCTAGGGAAGTGGAACATTTTTTTAAGATTTTCTTTCCCGAGATAGAGTCTCATGTAGCCCCAAATTGGCTATGTCACTGAGTCTGGTCTTGAACTCCTGATCCTCCTGTCTCCATTGCTCTAGCACCAGAGAGATAAGTGTGCACCACTGTGCCCTATTTGCATGCTACTGGGAGATGGACAGACGTAGACCCTGAAGCTTTTCTTTTTTTTTTCAGCCCAATGTGGCAGATCCCAGAAGCAGGCCAGGAAGTGTTTCTATCCCAACACTATCTTGGGTAACTTCAGAATATGCCTTGTCCCAGAGTTAGCTCTCTGACTTCCTTATCTTTCTTTTCTTTCCATCTCCTCTGGTAGTCTATATCCAGGCTGATCTGGCTTTCTCCATCCTTGACTGTCACTTTCTCAGGATAATCACTTAGCCAAAAAGAAACAATAAAGGTGGAAATAATTTAAAGAGAAGTAGGGCCTTTAAGATTTGGGTAGGAAAATGGACAGGAAGCAGTTTGGGATAGAGTGGACATCCAAATGTCCACCAATAGTTGGAGAGATAGTCCAGGGATTATAGTCTTTGCCCCATAACCAAATGGACCCAAGTTCGGATTCCTAGATCCACATAAAAATGGGGATTGGGATATGCCTGTGGCCTTCACTTCAGGTCCTGGAAGGTGGATCATAGGAGAGCTTGTAACTGAATGTCAGAGAGTGGGTCTTGATTGGAAGAAGTAGGTCACTTGGGACTGTTATAGTTAAGCACAGGTGCCAACTTGACAGTTGAAAGTTTGAGCTCTGGGCACATTTGGAGAGAATTAATAGTTGAGTTAAGCCCAGAGCAAACCTGGGCACATTTGGAAAGAATTAGCACTTGAGTTAAGCCCAGAGCAAACCTGCAGGAGATTGTCTAGCTGATGGGGAAGGCCCAGCCCATGGTGGGTGGGAGTAGCGCCTGGAATAAAATACAGACAGCTGGCTGAGAAAGTTAGTATCCTTGTGTACACTTGGCCAGACCTGCTGGTCTGGCAAATAAGGATCGTTCCTCTCTTGGCAATTATGGAGAGAGAGTGTAGCCAGTTCCCTTGGCCCTGGTATCGGTATGAGCTCTCCCGTCAAGCTGGACTGAAAACTATAACTGGACAATTGTGAGACAAAATAAACCCCTTGTTGCCTTAAGCCATTTGATGGTGATTTATCAGCAACATGGAGGCAAACTGCAACAGGAACATTCCTTTGAAGAAGATTTCTTATTCCGGGCCATTTCCTCTTTCCCTTTTATGCTCCCATTTTTTCTTCCCTCTCCTCCCCTCCCCTCCCCTGCCCTCCCCTCCCCTGCCCTCCCCTCCCCTTTCCTCTCCTCTCCTCTTCTCCTCCTCTAAATAAACCTTTCCCCTTAGGTTGTTTAAGTTAAATATTCTGTCATAAGGAACATGAATGCATGTATACACACGCACACACACGCACACACACACGCATACACACTCCACACTTCGTAACCAACTTACCTGTTGGGGGGCAAAAATCTAAATACAAATCCTCAGCACAATGCTTTCCCAAGTCTGGCCCACAGGTTTCTGGGTCCATTGTCAGTCAATGGAGCCACTACAAGTTCTGGAGCAATTTTAACCCTCAGAACTCTGGGCGCTAGACAGGCCAAGCGACTTGCTCAGCGCAGTTCTTGGAGGCCTCTTTCCATACTAGGTTGCTCAATTCCCTCCACTGGCCTCCTTGGGGTGACTTGTATCTTTGTATGTGCTGGTGTTAGCCCAGCTTTTAATTCCAAATTGTTCAGGCTCACTTCAGCTTCTGATTGCTCGAATCCGACACCCTGTCAGTTGACCAGGTCTGATCTTATTTCCTGAAGCGATGGACTAACCGGTTCCCTCCCAGAGTTCTATGCACAAAGCTTTGGGGGGGGGAGCATGGGCTAGATCAAAGATAAACTAGTTATCTAGGATATTTTTTTTTGTGAAAGCATGAGCAATAAAAATATTTTTTCTTTTTCTTTTTATATATCTTCTATTTTTCTTGAAAAGAAGATCCTTTAATATTGATTCTGTCTCAATTTACAAAGATATTTTCTCCTGTTGTTTTTCTTTCTTTTTTTATTTTTTATTTTTTTATAATACATTTTTTATTATTACTTCAGCTCATACAAGCTTAATAGGTACACTAGTTCCCTCCCTCCCTCCTCCTCCCTCCCCTGAACCCCCTGCTCCCCCTCCCCTTGCCCCTCCTGCCCCATCCCCCCCCCCCCCGTGCCTCCCGCCCCGATTCCCAGAGTCCTTTAATGTGCATGCCTGACTCTCCTCTGGGCCCTCCTCTCCGATGACGTACAAGGACCCAGTGGCATTTCCCTGAACCCTTTCCTGTGTTCCCCTTAAGCATAGGAACACTACTGTGGCTGTCAATCCCTTGCCTCCAAGGATCTTGGTGCCTTTAGCTGTTGTTTTTCTTTCAACTAAGATTTTGAATGTTAGTCTGCAGAGGCCAACCAGGCTGCGGCAGTAAGAGGCTGACTGTCCTTGGTCAGGTTATCTGATCTTATTGCTAGGACTGCCCATGTAATATAACCAGGGAGTGGCAAGGAATAAAGATCAGGGAATGTGACAGTCTCCAGCTCACCCATAAACACCGAAATTGTGAATGTCCTATATATAGGAATGTCCTGCTGTGAGTCCCATTGCGTGGCTGGAACATACTGTTTTCTTTTGTGAGAGGCCTTGGCAGATACAGAGTGTGTGTGATCCTTCTGGTCATGTGCCAGGGGCACAGGTGCAGCTGCCTGGGGGTGGGGTGGGGAGGGTCGCTCTTGCCTGGGCTCTCCTCAGAGCTGGGTGACATTTTCCCCAGCTGTCCTACCCAATAAGCAGGAATAGCTACTCGTGGCAGCTTACATTACCATCCACAAACGCATCTGCCCATGGAAACCACACACACACACACACACACACAACCCACCCTGATAGTGTATAGAACTTCTTTGTGTGTGTGTGTGTGTGTGTGTGTGTGTGTGTGTGTGTGTGTGAAGAGAGAGAGAGAGAGAGAGAGAGAGAGAGAGAATTTGTATTAGAGGCCCATTGAGTGTATTGCGTGTTTGTTCCTGAGCAGACCCAGGGGAGACATTGGAAATCATTCCGGATTGCTCTACCTCTTGTTGATTTGCTCTGGTTTCTTAGGTTCCATCTTCCAGGGTCAGAATTGTCGGCATAGGCCATTTCCACTTGACCTCTTTACAGGATATCTGGGGATCTTAACTCAGTCCTTTTTCTTAAGAGGCAAATACTTTCACCCCTGAGCCATCTCCCCAGCCCTAGAACTTCTTTTAATCCAAAGTATATGACGATTATCCTTACATTTTGCCCATGCTGGGCAAATCTGGGAAACTGGAATGGAAACTTAAGGCAACCATCTCAGAAGTGAACATTTGCTACGTAACATTCTGACACTCATGGACGCAGAAAGTTACTCAGATACAGACTTCTGCTGATAGATCTTTTTTTTTTTTAATTGTGTGTGCATGTGTCCATTCTCACGTGTAGGCCCACGAGGTATGTGGGTGTTTATGAGAGTTTGTATATATGGGCACTGTTGTGTGACTTTTCGGTGAGGGCCCTGGATCAGAACTCAGGTCCTTACATTTGTAAGTGCTTTGTAGACTCAGCTGTCTCCACAGCCCCAATTTCATTGAACTTACTTTGAATGAAAGAACCTGTTTCTCACCCAAACGTTATGTTAATTATCTGTACCCAAGGAAGCGGGGGGGGGGGGGGGGGGGTAAGGGGTGAGGGTCGCTGTTTCAGCTAACAAGTGACCAGTTACAATATCAGATGAAACAGACTCTATTTTATGAACGTGCAGCCCCTTCTTCTTTCCCTAGGATGCTAGGTGATGCTGTGTCTAGCGATACAGTAAGGTCAGCCTTGGGCTTAAAGCTGTCTTCTTGACCCCTGAAGAAGTCACGGCAGATGGTTCCTTACAGGGATTGGAACTGGCTAGTGACTTCCCTCTACATTGATTGTCTCCTTGGATGTGCAAAAGGCAGATGTTTCCATGTTACCAATGAACACATCAGTTACAGATAAAATAAGTGACTGGCCTCAGGCACAAAGCTGCATTTCTCTGAGTCTGTCATTTCTGTACGCTACCGCCCTTCTGTGTCAGAGTAAATATCTGATGTGAAATGAACCTGGCTCTTCAAGTCTTGTGGTAGATAATACTGGGAAATTAACTTTACCTCTCTGATCTCATTTTCTTTCTTTGTTAAGGAAACAAACAGGAAATCATCCCATCTTCCTCTATTGTGATAGGACACAAACAAAGGGTAACACCCAGCAAGCTGTGAGATGTGGGTCTGGGAAGGGAGTCCATTACAAGGGCCTTCATCAAGTGTTTTTGTATTGCTACTGATGGTTGTTGATTCTCTTTACAAATTTATTTACACGGAACAAAGGAACTGGGGGATGTATTCAGAGCTCCATCAGCATTAGGGAGAGCATAGGTCATTGTGGGAAGGACTGAGCTCTAGCTTCTGTCACTTTCCGTGGCCAGTGGGAGTTGGTTTCCTGCCACATTAACAGAGCACCTGGACAGTTCACCAGGGACCCCACTGCCACAGGTGGCCAGAGCCCACACATTTTCCGTGCTGCTGACACCCCGAGTTTGAACTCCTTTGCCCAAACTCCCACTGAATGATAAAATAGCTGCCAGACTGGAGCTGTGGTAGTTTCTTCCCCGGGCCGTTGCAATCAGACACGACTGAAAGAGCTCTGGGCGGCAGGTGACCCACACAGCTCATCAGTGGGACATGCTGCACACGAGCTTCTGAAAGGAAACACCCTTTCACTTGTGATCTGATGATTCTGTGTGTGGAGTGGGTTGTGTGGCTAGACTGTTAGATTATCCAAGAAGAATCTGTGGGTGTGTTTATGTACATAGCAGTGTGTGTAAATGTATATGCATATATAAATACATATATATCATATCCATATGTACATATGTGCATGCACGTAGAGACATATTAGTGCTCAAGTAATGTAGGCACACATACATACACACATTCGTACATGTCTGTATACATGTGAATAAGCATTTACAAACTGTTCTTTATAGAAACAAGGACCTATTTTTCCTTCTGTAAAAACACCCAGTTTTATCTTAAAAAAATTGAAAAAGTGGTCTCCATCTTTGAGTCCCTCCTCTCTTTTTTTCCCCCTTCCACACTTTTTCCCTTCTGCTCTCCATTCCTTCTTTCTTTCTTCTGTTTATGTCTTTTTCCTGGACCACCCTTTTTCCTATCTTCATCATCATATCTTATCACGCCCCACTGCACTTCCTGTTCCTGGAGCGGAAAGTGGAAGGGATGGGATTCTACACCATCAGGGAGACCAGGCAGCCCCGGCGACCACTAGACGAGAGCACACGCTGTTCTGAAGGCTGAGTGCAAGCGGTGTGGAGCGTGTTGCTCACCGGGGTGTGACAGCAGAAGATGCCAGAGTTGCTTAATTGGAATGTTGGTCAGTTGCTTGAGGGCCAGTGTCTTTAAGGAAGACGCTGAGAGGGACGGATGAGCACGCAAGAGCGAAGGTACAGGGGCTCTTCTGGGAACCTCCAAGGTTTTCGGCCAGGAACGAAGGAGGCAGCAAGGTCTGGTTTGGCAGGAGAGTAGCTGTGAGAGCGTGAAGGCCAAGATGGGGGAGATTGACAGGAACTGGGTAATGGAAAGTGGTAGATGTCAGGGTCAGATTGGAGCTGATGCTCCAGGAAGCATTGACCCTGTGGCCTCAGGAAATCAAGGTGGAGTTAGTGCAAAAGTAGCTTCAAGACATGCATCCTCTTTGCTTTTCTATTCTTTTTCCTTGACTTGGTCTTCCTCCTGCGGTTGGTGTTCCGGGTGGATAGTCATGCCTCGGTGGCATGCAGATGTTTGGTTCATTCAACTGACTGACCCAGGAAGCTGTGAGGGGCAGAGATCAGGCTGCAGATATGTCCACATGTGTGGCAGATGTGATCTGAACAGCAAAGGGAGAGGCGAGGGTGTGTGTCTCCCAGCATCCCCCAGGCATCTGAGAGGACAGGCGTGGCTGCAGTGCTTGATAACTGTGCCGTCCTCCGCTGGGAGCATCCTTATTTCCGCTTGTGGGATATTATCTGGGGAAGCATGCCGTGGGGTGCCCTACACTGTGTCGAGGGGAGGAGTGAGGCCTGCTGAGGGTGGAAAGCACCCTGCCTCCCTGTTAATGACTGCAGCTGGGTCGTCCATCGGCCCAGTGGCTTGAGGATCCATCCACCTTTTGCAGCCTCATCCGAAGGACAGTGACTCTGTGAGTGAATTAGGGGAAATACTCCCTCTGAAACATAAAGACTGGCTCAAAGCATGAACCTACCAGTGAGAAACAATGTCTCCCATAGGTTTTTTGGGTGAATCAAGGCCTCCTTCAGGTCTCCATGGGCCGGGGTCTCCGTCTCCACCCTCTGCACTTCCAGCAGGTTGTGTGCTGCTTTCTTTTTTTTTTTTTTTTTTTCCTCAGCTGCGTTCTTGGAGGATCCCCGGTGGCAGAGGGAAGTAGACGGGTTTGGTTCCTAATTATATTAGGGAGTATGATATGTGGCTTTCGGCCTTGATTCCTGACACCGTTGCCCCGGTGCAAATAGGAGATTGCTTTTACTGTTTTTGTACCTTTCGGCTTCTCTGCTTCATTTTTCTCCTCCACTGTGACACAGACAAGAACCTTCCAGTTACTCGTTATCTACACGAAATCTTGGAAGGACAGGAACTGAGCTCAAACTGTGACTATGTCTCAGTGGCAGGTTTGAAACGGTGCTTATTGTGCAACTCTATTTATTAGTCGGCTCTTACGACTTTTTTGAGAATGAGAGTTTTTTTTTTTAACTTTATTCATTTATTTTGCATGTGTGTGTGTGTATCAGAGGGCACTGTGTGTCTTTGTGGTGGACCAAGGGTGACTTAGGAAATCAGCCTGGATTGCTTCTACCTCCTTTTTGCTTCATTCTGGGATTTCCCCGGCTCTGCCCACCAGGGCCTTGGCTGTCTCCAATGGCGTTTTTATGTGGGACCTGGGATCTGAACTCAGGACCTTCTGCTTGTGAGGCAAAGGCTTAACCCTTGAACCACCTCTCTAGCCCTAGATTTTTTTTTTTATAAACATGAAAACAATATGGCTGGAACCACTTTGAAAAATAGAAGTTGTGTATTCTTCAGTCTATCTCACAAAAGGAACATGGCTAAAACATTTCAATATTGTCGGGAAAAATGTATATATTCTTAGATGTCCACTGTGAGTAAAGCTCAGGAAGACTGCTTAAGGATGCCAGCCCCTGCAGGACAAATACTCAGGGCAGGTGAGCACCTGGACTTCTCATTGTTTTAGTAGAAGATGGAAGTAAATCAGTGGAAACCAATGGGTCCCGGCAACAGAGAAGTCATGGGCGATCCTTTAGGGAGCACCCTGGACCCAATTTTAATATCTTGCATTAACCTGCTAATACTTTCGGAGTCCTGGAAGTGAAAAGAGTGGAATGGAATATGAGTATAATATTAGTGATTAGCTCCATCTTCCTGCAACATGAGACTACTCTTGGAAGGATGGTTAGCTGTAATTTACAAAAGAACTGAAAGAACTCTTCCAGTTAGAGAGGGAACCATTGTTGTCTCAGGGCTCAGACTAGGTAAGATGGGTAGAGCACTGTATGTCTAAGTGCTCATATAGTTCCTGTGGTGAGACAGTAGCCCTGGTCTCTTTCATTAATCGAGAAAGCACTGTTAGTGTTAGACTTATTCCTATATTATATTACATATTAACATGTATAGTTTTTATTAAAAGGTCAGTGAGATGGTTCAGGAGGTAAGGCTGTTTGTCACCAAGCATACCATCAGACGACCTCAGCTTTCCTGGTGACATTACTTTATTTCAAACTCTTACCTGCTCCTGTTACAGAGCTGCTTGCCATCCTATTTCACCCAGTGTGGATAGCTGAAGACAATCTCTTTATCTCAAACCCTTATACTTCATCGCGGAAGTTGTCAAGTGAGGGAAGAAAACTGTAGGGATAAAGATCTGGTCTCAGGGGAGTAATCATTCAGATTATCAAGGGGGACGCAGAGGGGAGATACAGTTCATTACGGCAGAAGCAGCATGGCTGGCTGGCAGAAGCTGGAGGATACTTAGGTTACATCCATCGTGGAGGCTGAGAGAACGAGTTGCAAACTGTAAGATCAGACTTCTTGGGGAAGGAGGTCAGGGCTAACCAACCTCAAGACCTTCCTCTGTGACATTCTTCCTCCAACAAGATTCTATCTCCTAAAGTTGCCACAGCCTTCCCAAACATCAACTAAGGGATTCAAATGCATGACCCTGTGGGAGTCAACTCATATTTCAAACCATGACAATTCAAACTATGACACCCCATCTCTTGACCCCCATAGGCTGATGGCCATCTCATGATGTGGTCCAATTTTAAAAATCTCATAGACTCTATCAATAGTCCAAACACCGTTCAAAAGCCCAAAATCTAAAGTTTTCTGTAAGTCAAAAGACAGGTAACATATTTCCAATATAAAAATGCACAGAGTGAATATTCGCATTCCAAAAGGAAGGGAGGGGGGCATGTCCAGGAAAGATATGACAAGGTCTGTGACAAGATCAAAAACGAGCAGGACAAATTCCAGATCCTTCAGCTCTAAGTCCAGCTGGTGAACTTCCTGTTGAAACCATCTCAGTTCCAAAGGATTTCACTTACATCCCTGCTGCAGAACACATCATTCTCCTGTCCTGACTCTTCCCATGGCATACCGCTCTCCATGGTAGATGTCCTGTGTTGGCCATGGCATCTCTGATATTTTCATTTCTCAATGGCAAGTCAAGCTTCAATTCAGTAGCACAAAATGTCCTTCCTGAACCTTTCTGGAGGATTTTGGATCCTTCCATACATTACCTGGATTCAGTCATTTTTTGAAACTTGGGAGAAGGGATCCATGACATCCTCATTTTTGTATGTCTAATGCCTCTAAAACCAGCACCACATGGACAACTTTGTCAAGTGCTGTTATAATCTCTACCGGGAGATTGGCTCCTTCGAATCATGATTGGTTCAGCTTCTCTGTGTTAAAGCTGGGAAGAATCTCTCTTGGACTTTTGCCATAGAGGAGTAGAAGCAAAACATTCTTTTGGTGTTCTGACTTTCAGTTTTGCCCTTCCAAAAGAATTTATTTTTTTTAAAATTTTTTTTTATTATTTATTCAATTGTGAGTGTGTGTGTGCGTGTATGTGTGTGTCTGTGTGTGTAGAACTATGGACGAATTCGGGAACCACCATGGATGCCTCCACCTACTCCTTGTTACTCTGCCCCGGGATTCACAGGCTCCGCCCTACCAGGACCGGAAACGCAGGCCGCCCCCGCTTCCGCCTGGCGTCTATACGTGGGGTCTAGGATCCGAATTCAGAACCTTCCACCTGCAAGGCAGAGGCTTAACCCCTGAGCCATCTTTCCAGCCCCAAGAATTTATGTTTTTATGGGTGGGAATCTTCCCTGAAGATTTTGACCTCAGGCTGTGCCCTCTTCTATTATCCAAATGGAGAGTAGGCTTTGATTCATTGATGGAACTAGTTCTCTTTAATAATAGCCACAATTTTGTTGTTTGTATTCTTTTTACGTTTATTCCCACTTTTTAAATCAAACTTTGCAGTTCTCATTTCTTTCTGATTCCTTGGTTTATTTCATCATAATTCTGAACAAGTGTGCAAAAAAGTAGCCATGTAATATTCTCAAGGCTATCTTGTCTTGAAATTTCTTGTTGCATATTTGAATGTAGTTTTAGGCAAGCTTTCAGGATGGGGAAGAACTTGATTAAACTTTTTGCCAAAGCATTATTCCACTGGTTTCTCATCCACTTTCCAATACGATCTCTGTTCCCTTTGAGACCATCGCAAAAGTGGACTTTCATTGTCTGCGTCTCTCATACCGTTATTTTCTTCCAAACTCTCATTAGAATGGCCCTTAGGTTTCATCTCTAAGATGTGAAGTTTTCCCTAACACAAAGTCCCAAAGTTCTCCATATTTTTCTCAATAAACATTTCCAAATGCATAATGGCCATACTTCTCTATTTTTTTGATAACAAGTTCTTTTAGTTTCATAACAACATTTCATTTTTTAGACACCAGATTCTCAGTTTCATAGCACCACTCACTCCTGGTACCAATTTCTTTGAAATTACTCTCTCTGCTGCTATGAGACAACACTCAAACACAACTTTTGCCGAAAAAGAGAGATTTATTTGGCTTACAATTTCAGAGGGGAAATATAGTCCATTCTGACAGAAACAGCATGGCTAATTGACTGAAACTGTAGAAAACTTAAGTCACATCCATCATGGAGACTGAGAAAATTAAATACAAACTGCAAGAGCAGACTTCTCACAAAAATCGAATGGGACTAACCAACCTTAAGGCTTTCCCCCTACGACATGGCTTCCTCCAGCAAGATTCTACCCCCTAAAGTTGCCACAGCCTTCCCAAACATCATCTAAGGAGTCAAATACTTGAACCGACGGGGAACAACTCACATGTTAAACCAGTCATGACACTCCTTGATTTATGATAAACTCACAGAAACTTGAATAACTTGAATCATTTTGAGTTGATATTGAACATCCTAGTTTAGCAACATAGTTCGCTATACGTGTCTGTTCTGCTCATGGTGTGGGGCTATCTGGGAGCTGTAGCTCACTGCTAGTGCTCTGTGTATCACAAGTGTCACGCTGTATATTGGCATCTTGGGAATGCGCCCAGGCCAAAACTTTGAAGTTTTTTTTTTAACTATATCATCACTTTTGCACCCTAGAATCAAGTAAAAAAAAAAAAATCAGTGTAAGGTGAGGACTATCTTTTTTTCTTTTGTAAAAATTCTTAATTATTCACTGAATTGAATCATTTATTTCAAGTCAACTTCAGACCACTACACTTTCACTAAGCACTCATTTGAGGCCTTTTTAGACTAATTCAAGATTTGAAGAAGTCATTAGTTTGATTTTGGATATGCTGAAATCAAACATCTCAAGAACAGCCAAGTAGACATACCCCAAAAGTAATTGGATAGCATATGTCTTTTTCTCAAGAAAGTTCTGGGATAATGATGTTTTATGTACCTTATGTATCTTGACACAATGGACAATATCTTTTGGATCTGATTTTATTCTTTATTTTAGATATCAAATATCAAAAATGAAGGCACGATCAGAATGAAAACCCACAGGGGCCCTCCCCCAAATAATTGAGAAAGAGAAAATATAGCAAGTGAATAATCACTTATTAAAAATATACAAATATATGGTGTAATTTGGTTTGGTTCTTTGATCCTCAAGCATTCCATAATTAAGGAGCATGGTTTAAAGATGAGATACCAAAGAATAAGTGTCTGACTCAGAGATGAAATGGAGGAAATCACGAATGCCAAAGACAGAGAGAAGGGAATGGAAATGAAAATGGAGAACTGTGTGATTTGGAGTCACACCTCACTGGTGATTGGTGGAGGCTGCAAAGGCGAAGTGGGGATGCAGGTGGAAGGATAAACTCTCATGGGGCAGACCCCGAGGTCAGTAGCTGGAGATCACTGCCAGGCAGAGAAGATGAGACTCATACATCATAGACGCTTGTGGGAGGGAACCCAAGGGATGTTTGGTGATCTGTTTGCTCATTTGTTCTTTTTTTAAGAAGGAAGAAATTCTGGAGTCTTATCCGAACATTAGGCAAATCTTGGTAACAAGAGCAGAGACTTCATTCAAAATACACTTTAGCTTTTCCTGCTGTGGAAGAAACTGAGTCCGGCAGTGGATAGAGATGAGGGTTCTCCTTTTTCTCTCTAACTGGCTGTGGGGAAGATACTTCCATTTGTGAAGGCTCAGCTTTCTCAGTTTTAAAACATGCATTTGGATCAGATGGCTTCTAATGATCACTTAAGCTGTAATATTTTATATCAGCCTCTGAAAACTCTCACTCCATTTAAAAAGACTTAGTCTCACTCTCTCATCACAATGATTTGACCAAAACATAATGGGAGAAGGAAAGAGACTGGGGATTTGGTTTCACATCTAAATGTCTCATTCCTGCACAGGAATTTCTAAACAATCAGCCTGCCTGCTTTCAAGAAGGCATGCTCACACAAGCAATTCCACAAAGAGCGGATAATGTCAGAAGAGTGAGACAATAAATTCTCTCTTATTGATATGGGAAAGCAGGAAAATACACAGAGTCTACCTACACATAGAAACTTCCATTAAGAGAAAAATGAACTAGGGAAAAGAGGGCACACTGTGGAATTTAACATTAACTCTCTGGTCAGAGCTGGCCAAAGTCCCCTCTGGGGTGGACCCAACAGTGGGTGTGAAATTAACCAACAGTCAAAGAGCAGGTGTGCTTATAGGGAATGCAAATGGCGATCTGGGCAGAGGGTGGAACTCGTGGGGGACTTGGCAGAGTGTGGTGGCAGGTGGGAGAGGGCTGGGAGGAAAGGGGAGAGATTAGTGGGACGGACAGAAGGGGCTTGCCAACCTGCGCCTCCCAAGCGGACACACGCGTCTCGGTAGTGAGCAAAGAAACCAAATGCGTTCTCAGACACTGCACACAGGGACACAAAATCTTCCCAACTTTATGAAGAATTGAGGTAGAGCTTGAGAAACAGAGCTGCTTAATTTTGAGTGATTGCCCCAAGAGATGAGATTTGCCACACTTTGTAACCTTATGTTACAGAAGGGATCTGTGGTACCGAATGATGGAAACAGAAGGAAAAAAAAACCAATTAGAGAGGCACTCTAATATCCATCTATATTAAACATTCTCCACTTCCTTGTAGGAAGATACCGTCTTTGGATAATGAAATCCTGCTCTGTGGTATTTGATATTTTGGCCGGCATTCACCCTTAATGTCACTACAAAGTAATTTCGCAGTAAACTGCGTGCTCCTTCTGTAAAAGTGAAATCGGACGTTTCTATCGACATCTAAGAGTCTTAACCTCAATTCTCCTCTGATCAATAATCATGTCTATGATGCTGTAACTTCCAAAGCGCAGCCTGTGTTCTCCTTCCCAAGACCAAATACATAGCAAAGGGGCTTTGGGCCCAGGAAGGAGTTCAAGCGTCTTGGGTATGTCATAATGAAAAACTGCTACACGAAGTCTGATTCTTGGTGGTTGCCCGAAGTCCACCACATCTTGATTTCCATCTCAACAGTTCAAACAGGCGTCCCAATGAACTAACAGGACTGAACTCTTCTCATAATAGGATGAACTAACATCTTCTTGAAAAGGGAGATCAAGCAGTGTGGTCATTTAAGTCACCACTCTCCAAGACTAGATACCCTAGTGATGCCACCCTTTAACCTGTCATGATCTTGCCTCGATAATCTTCCATCTGATACTGGAGCAAACAAATATCACCAATATTCACAAGAACACAGTGGAGCAAGATACTCCACACAAGTTAGGGCCGAAGCAATCATAATTGGACTTTGCATGCCCTGCGCAATGTCCAACACACTATTGACCTCACAAAGTCTAGCATCTGCTAAAGGCACCAAGATCCTTGGAGGCAAGGGATTGGCAGCCACAGCAGTGTTCCTATGCTTAAGGGGAACACGGGAAAGGGTTCAGGGAAATGCCACTGGGTCCTTGTACGTCATCGGAGAGGAGGGCCCAGAGGAGAGTCAGGCATGCACAAGAAAGGACTCTGGGAATTGGGGCGGGAGGCACTGGGGGATAGGGACGGAGGGGTGAGGGGAGGGGGAGAGGGGGAGCAGGGGGTTCGTGGGGAGGAGGAGGGAGGGAGGGAACTAGTGTACCTATTAAGTTTGTATGAGCTGAAATAATAATAAAAAATCATAAAAAAAAGAACACAGTGGAGGAACGAGAAGGTAAATCAGTGAGACATTTAATATGCTCATCCACACTGGTGTGGTAACTCCTTTGTGTCCCTGGAAAGCCAATACGTGAGTTTCTTTGCTTGTTTGCCCAGTGTCGTGAGGAGGCTGACTGGACTGATCAGGTTATATGTCTACTCCTTCAGAGTCATTCTGTAGCCTCGCTGAAGTGTAACTTCTGCCTTTAAAGCCCTAGGCTGACAGATCTCAGGTCATATCCATGAAAGATATCAGTACTAGAAACTCCGTTATTTTCCTGGGCTCATCCAGGACACGTCCTTATCTTTCTGAGTTTGATTTGGTCATCTTCTTTATATGTCCCATCTCATTTAAAACACTCATTCTTTCTTCCATCTATTTGATATAATCACTGTCGGAGTTGTTTCTCTTCATTTGTGTCTACTTGTAGTGGATTGAATAACTGTTCCCTCAGAGACGCCCTGGTTGTTCACGTTATAATTGGGAACCTGTGAGCATATTACTTTACATGGCGAAAGGGACTCTGCTGACGTGACTAAAGGAAGGATCTTGGGAAAGGAAGCTTGTCCTGGATTATCTAGCTAGGCCTAATGCAAACCCAAAGAGGACACCAGAGGTGGAGTTCACAGAAGTAACTATGGACAGGGAGAGGAGGAAGAAGAGGGGGGTACTGTTAGATTTCAAGATGGAAGACTAACTCAAGAGCCAAGAAAGGAAATGCAGTGACCGCTGGAAGCTGAATGGGCAAATCCCCTCTCAAAGTTTCCAGACAGATGCATCTGTGCCAAAACATTGATTTTGGTCAATAATAGATAATAGATCTGGGTTTTTTTTTTTAAGCTGCTGACAGATTCTGAGGAGGAACAGATATACCAGTGATTCCATCATTTTAGTCTCCAAAGTTACCTAGTCTTCTGGGTCCCAGAATTGTAGATCTAGCTTACACTCCATCGCCAAGCTGCCTCAAACACATTCCAAGCTCAAAGATGAATGCCTTGCCCACCCAATGAGACAGAGCTTGCAGTTTTCACTTTTCCTGAGGATGGCACCGTGGACTGCACAATTCTTCCAGGCAAAGACCTGAGGATGGTCTTTACCGCCTTCCCCTCGTCTTCCCCAGTCAGCTCTCCTAAAAGTCTTCTCGTACATCTTATCTCCTACATCTCCCTTGGTTTCAGTTACTTCTCCCCATCTCCATCATCTCCGCCATCCCCAACACAATTCAACTGTCATTTTCCTTCATCCACATCATTCTCAAATGGTTTTCTCTGTCTGCGTCACACACATTTTCAGTACTTCATTTGCTCTCCTCTGAACAGGTGTCTCTTCTCGGGCGCTATGAGGCAACACTCAAAGGCAAGCAACCTAAAGGAGAAAAGGGAGATTTATTCAGCTTACGTTTCCAAAGGGAAGATACAGTCCATTATGGTGGCAAAGGCGCGGCTGACTGGCAGAAGCTGGAGCCAGCCTAAGCCACATCCATCAAGGAAACTGAGAACTACGAAACAGCCACTTTCCTGGAGGTAGGTTGGTGCTAATCAACCAAGGCCCACCGCCTGGGACTGTCCTCCTCCAGCAAGGCTCCACCTCTTAAAGAGGCCATCAGTTCCCAGACAACTAACATTCAATTACATGTGCCTGTGGGAATAGACTCCTAGCGTTTCATGCTCCAAACACTTCAGTGTTTTTCCAACATTGTTCTGGCAAGTATCTACAAACTGATGAATTTTCAGCCTCTAAGGACTCCTTTCTCAGACATGTCACCTGGTTCCTGCCCCTTTCTTTCATCAGTGTCCCTTTAGCTCATCTAGGCCTGCCTGGATTCCTTCCATTGTCTTCTTCACAGGTCTCTAGTGTCATCACACCCCGCTGAATTCTCCCTAAGGCCCAAGCAGTGGCTGGATTCTTTGACCCAGAAGCACTGTCAGATGTAGGAAATTGGGTAGATAAATGGCCAGGAGGCCCGGAAATTCAGGGCATGACTCAAGCAGATGTGTGCTGAGTTCATTTAGGAGGAAAGCAAGTCTGGTTTCTCTCCCCGACCCCTCCGTGTGAAAACCAGGGATTTTAAGCTCAAGGAAACAAAAAGAGTCCCAGACCACAGGATAACCTTGTTTAAGGAAACACAATGGGAAATGCAGACCGGAAGGTAACCTGGCTTAAGGAAATAGGATGGGGAAGTCCCTTCCTTGCTGCTGGGAAACCAGTGTGCCTCTGCCGAGCAGGGCTCCTCTGAGCACTTTCACGTGTCAGAACCTTGAAGGAGTCTGAGTGAGAAGTGACCAGAATGGAAGAGAAAGGAGAGATCGAAGCAGATAAGCCGTAAGAGGAAGACCTCCACCATTTGGAATGAAGGCAGAGGACGCCCTGGACTGAATAAAGGCATCGGTAACAATGGCGGCGGGATCTGTAATTGACCAGCGAACAGTGGAAAAAGTGAGTACCCAACACTGAAGACGTCTCCAGAGAGCATTGTGGACGGTGAGGCCAGGATGCCAAGGGACGTGTGCTTGCTGCTCACCGAGAAGGGTGTGACTGGCACACACTTAGTGGGTGGCGTCACTTCCTTTCCCCTGTTGCAGATGTGATTAGGTCTTCAATCATTAATTATCAAAGCAGTGCACGTACTGAATTTTTTTTAAAAAAATCAAACGGCTCAAGGACCAGTGAAAAGAAATCTAAATGCCTGATTCCACTTCCAAAACAACTTCATTATTAGTGGTCTTGAGCCCCACTCTCGTATGGCTAAGCGTATTAGTTACCTTTATTCTTTCTCTGACAAAATGCCTGGCGGAAGTCACCTGAGAGAGGAGAGGTTTGTGTTGGCTCGTGGTTGTCCTTTGGTAGCCATGGTGGAGCTTGTGTGGTGGAAGTACGTGACCAGAGTCCTTAAATCTTGGCAGACCGGGAAGCAGAGAGTTGGAAAAGAAGTAGGTGTTGCCTTCGAGCCTTCAAGGTTGGCAGTCTTATTGATCTACTTCCTTCTAAAGGTTCCACAGCCTCCCAGCTGGGAGTCGTTGTTAAAGCATGTGGTTCACGGTGTATGTATGTGTGTGTGTATATGGGGGAATATTGGGAGTTTATTTCATGCGATTCACAGCATTGTTAAGATATTTTCTCTCTCTATGTCCCTCTCTCTTTCTCCCCCCCTCTCTCTTTCTCCCTCCCACTTTCCTTTATTCCCACCCTCCCTCCTGTTCACATTTCTGATCCATAGTCCAGGCTGGTCTTGAGCTCTGGGCAATTCTCTTGCTTAGTTTCCAGCAGCTAGGATTACCGATATGGACCACTACACTTAGTTCATTTTAGACATTTCAATTAACCCCCTCCTATGAGAGATGAGATTGAAGAAACTTTGGGAAGAAAAACCCTAGGATTTCCATCCCCCCACACATATTTTTCACCTTCCATTTTCTCCCACATGATCACAAGTAATTTTTACTTAAATAAATATGGTGTTCATTAGTAATCATTATTCATTTTGAGTCACAAAATACACTCTTACTGTTTTTTTCTTATACAGCTTGTTTATTTTTTCATTAACTTTCTAAGTCATGATCATTAATTATTCCACCAACTCTCCAACAGATCTGAATATTCTTCTCAAATGCAAAAACACGTCACTTTTATTTCGTTGTTATTGCTGTTGCGGAAGCTGTTCTGAATGCCACTTCTACCCTCTTTCCCAGCACACCACGGCTGTTTTCCTAAGCTGCATGTTGTGCTGTTGGAGTCACTACTTTATTAATGAATTGCTTGATGATTCCAAGCATATATATAATGCATTCTCGTCACACTCATCCCTCTATCCTCTCTTTCATCCTCCTACCCCTACCTCGTCTCCTGTCACTGAGTTTCCATCCCCCCTTCCTGTCTTTCTGTTTGACTTTTGCTTTGCGATTCAGTGGGTTTAAACAGGGCCACTCGAGTGAGCATGGACAAGAAACTGTCCACTGGAGCAAGGGGAACTCACCAGTGGCCAGATCGGTAGCAGCATGCTTACGGCTCCACTTTGTACTGCTCTCTTCAGCTAACTGTAGCTGTTGTGGACTTCTGAATGCCTAGATACATGCTTCACGGCCTTCCTCCTCATCTTCCAGCTCTCTCATTCCCCCTCCTCTCCTCTATGATGTTTCCTGAGTCTTGGAGGGGATGATTTGACTGTCCTGTTTAAGATGGAATACCCAGAGTCACCTGTTCTCCGCACCGTGACCAGCCATGAGTCTCTGTTTTCTCCACAAAAAGCAGCTTCCTTGATCAAGGCTGAGGATTATAGTAGTCCATGGATGTAAACATATACAGGAAGAATTTTGATAATATGCCTATCTAGCTTAGCAATAGTAGTACATTTACCCCCTAGTGTCTATGATTTCCTAGTCATGGGTCTTTGACCAGGTCTATTGTGCCAGGGATGAATTCCCTCCTACCAAGCGGACTTTAGGTACATTCCAGAAATCAATTGGTAACCATGACCCCCCCATAACAGTGATGTCACCATAACATCACTATTGTACTTTTTAATGACACCATTTGCCCTCTGACCTGAAGACCTGGGTGAGTGTTACACTACTGAGACCTTAAGAGGAGTATAATCCCATGAAAGGGCTTCAGGCCTGTCAGGATCTATCCTGCCCCGCAGACCTACTTCCTCCAGCACTTTCTTGGGGCATCCAGGCATCCCTAAGTCACTCAAGATAGGCCAAACGTGTTTAAGCATCTGTAGTTGTGAGTCTATTCCAAACCTAAAGATTTGGAACGAGGTATTTCATCTCAAATTCCAGGGAAGTGCCCTGCAAGCCAATTATGTTCTTGATTATTTTAAAATCTAATACTTGAGATCAAGTCACCCAAAACCTAACCTCAGGGGTATTTTGTCACACCATCTCAAGAAATGGCTGTCAATTCCTTCAGCTTGTTTGATGAGGAAGCATTTATTTTTCTTATTAGGATTTATTAGCATGTTCCCATAGCCTTATTGTGCTGGATCTAATACAAATGAACTGTCTGCAGACAGGAGAGGAGGGGGGTACCTGCCTTGCAAGGAAAAGACTCAGCAATGTCTTCCAACAGAGAAGAAGCAAAGCTTTCATTAGGGACCGGAAGAACAACTTGGAATGTTCTGAGGGACTAGAGCTATGTGCAGTCAAAACATTTGGGAGAAATTCATGCAGATCACTCTAGTCCAGGTTACAAAGTTCCAGAGTTTTCCAAACCAAGACCCTGGGTGTATCAGTTACTTTTCTTGCTGCTGTGATAAAATACCTAACAAAAACCACTTAAGGAAATGTACCAGACCACATGAGTTAGGTTTGTGCTTCAGGTTTATTTGCCATCATTAAATTAATGAGAATTCAAATTGATGATGAAATGCAGAAAAAGGAAATGTATTCAGTATGGCCACATTGAGAAAAGGCATATTCTAGTTTCATTGTTTCTTCCTCAAAGCTCCAGTTTAAACAGCTGGAAAAGGCAGGATACAGACATAACTAAACAGTTCTGCACCAGGTGTGGTTCTGCCTATTATCCCGCAAGGTTGTCAGAAATGATGCATCCCTGTGGTAACCAGAAGACAAATTCCACCTCTGGTTGACATTGGGGTTCTTTCTGCTCTCAGCATGACATTCCTGAGGAGGACCCAATGCTCAGGGTACATTCCTTTGCTTGTCCATACAGAATGATAAGGAAAGGTCAGATGACATTTCTCTACTTTTGGTTTTATGGTCAGGTTAAAGAAGGAAGGGTTTATTTTTGGGGAACAGGTCACGGAGGTGCGGAAGGCATGGTAGCAGGAATGTGCTATAGTGGGTCACTGCATCTGTAGTCAGGAAACAGAGAGTGATGAAAGCCGCTGCTCCACTTTCCTCCTCTCTTACATTAAGTTCAGTTTTGGATGATTGTCCTTGGAACATGCCCCTCACATTCCCTCCTCAGTTAAGCCTTTCTGGACACGCCCACGTAGAAACACTCAGAGGCATATTTCCGTGGGGATTCTAAACCCAGACAGGTTGACACTGAAGGTTGAACATTACATTGACCTTAGCATAGAAAAACCTCTTTGTCTGTAAATTAGCTATCCCTGAAGCTCCGTAGCAACATATTCTCAATTGCCAGTTTCCTGACCGTGTCTCTCCTTTGGTACCGGAGGGTCTCTGGCTCTTTCACACACACTTGGCTTTGTGTTGCGTGTCTGAGGCTGCCTGCTTCTCAGCATCCCTGTGCAGTGTATCAAGACAAATTAGCGAAATCAGCAGCCAACTCCACTGTGGTCGTGGGCATTGTTCTCTTAGCTGGTAAATGTCTGATTCTTTGGAATCATTATAGTAGCAACGGATATTCACTTTCCTGGGACAGTTGGTTGCCAGCCATGAACTCTTTAGTACCTTGGCTATCACCTCTGCCAGCAGTTGCCTATGCTCCATGTTCTATTCGGAGAAGGGCTCTGAAGGGGTCCTTCTCAGCGAAGCCTCAGATGAACCATGTGCCAAATCCCACCTTAGCTACTGTTTTCTTGGTCCAGAGTCTCTGAATCAAAGACCTCAAGTCAGGAATAGATGTGAGTAGGAGTTATTAGATGAGGTGACCATGCAAATTAATGGAGGAAAGAGTATGCACAGAACAAAGAACTTCTGACTTCAGTGTTGACCTGACCCTTGTGGTAGGTGAGGGAGACCAGGGATTGAGTTGAAAGAGCTCACGATTACAGAGAAGTCTTGGGAATGTTTTGATCAGACGGTTGGGAAGACCCTGAGAAAAGAGTACCTGCTGGGGGTGTCCTCTGTTGGGCTCTGACACAGTTAGTTATTAGTTCATTCAGGACCGTGATCACCAGAGAGATTCTCATTTTTGTTGTTCTTTTATTCTTTGACTTTTTCATGCATTAAGTGCAATTAATTTGTGTTTTCACCTTCTCCTACTCAGTTCCATTCTCCTCCCTCCTGACCCACTTCATTTGTTCTCCTTTCAGCCAGTTTCCCTATTTCCACATCCTTTGTCACGTGACCCACTGGGTTTCATCGGAGATACCTGTTCTGATGCCTGATCACCTGCTGGGATATTGATGAGCCATTAGTGGGCAAATGGTTGAGTAAGGAAGTTCTCCTTCTCCTCTTTGTCATTAACTTTCAATAGTCAGAGTCTCTTGAAGGACACCTGAGACAATAGGTAGTTGTCACTCAACCAAAGAGTGGGGGGCTAGGGATGAAGTTCAGAGGTAAGTGATTGACAGACTTGTGGAAGTCATGTGTCATTATCATCCCCAGCATTACAGAAAAGAAAGAAAAGAACTTGTGATCTTTTTCATGAAACTGAGGTCTGGCTGCCAGCAGTCTGAGAGCCAAGTGGAAGGGGAATCTACGTGCACCACGGCCAGAGAGTGCATTTCCCCGGGATGCCCTTGTTTGCAGGGCAGTGACTCGGCACTTCTTGCCTGTGCTCTGTGAGGCTGGAGATTCTCTGGCTCAATTTCTGCAGCAGGCAGCCTTCTGCTGCAGAGATAAGGAAGCTCATTCATTGGCTATGATTGTAATCTGAGGTCTAGAGGCTTCCCTTTCTACAGCCAACCTTGCCATCTGAGGCACTCAGTGCCTCCCACGCTTGGGTTTCCTTTTTTCAAAATTTTACTTTATTTATTCTGTGTGTGTGTGTGCGAGAGTGGGGGGGGGCAATGTAAGCTCCTCTGAAGGACCAAGGATGACTTTGAGAATCATCGTGGATTGCTCTACCTCCTTTGGCTTCTATTGGGGTTGGAGCACAGATTAGCATTTCCCTGTGCAGACCCACAGCCTCCAGATGTTCCTTCTGCTAATCAAAGGGCTTTTATCCATCCTGTTTCCACCTTCCCAATGATTGACACCTCCGATCCAACATAGACTTCTTTCTTGCTTATCCTTGCACCGTTAATAGTATCCCATTTTTACTCTTCTACTTTTGGGTTTTTGCTCTTCTCTTTTGGCTCTCTGCCTCCATTCAGGCCAGGAATTCCAAGTCATTTCAGGAATGGAGGGACGTAAAGAGTATATACAACCTAAATAGAAACACAGGGCTCCCTTCCCCATGTGTCCCAAGAAAGGCGGGAAGAACGGAGACCAGTGATGAACATGCATTTTCATAGCAGAAGGTGAAGGTCTTTCCCTTCCAAGGCCTCAAACTTCTTCTTGTAAGCAATCTTCTCTTTCATCCCTGCTGTCATTAAAGACAATCCCATTCATATGGACATTTCTTCATTCTAAAAAAAAAAAAAAGAACCCAACCCCTTTTTTGGACGTTTCTCTTCAATTAGGGAGAAATAACTTTTAAGAATGTAATTTATGAGCCAGGCATGGTCAGTCCAGAACTCCAAAACCTAAGAGAGTGTGTGAGATCACAGGTTAGAGGGCAAGTGAGATCACAAGTTTATAATGAGTTCCAAGCGGGCTCGTGCTATGTAGTGAGTTTCAAGGAAATGCAGACTACGACCTTAAATCAAACTGGGCATCAGGCAAAATTCCTAGACTGACATCTTAATTAAGTACTGTGGGGCGTTAGCCAGGCGAAAGGAGAAGGGGCAGATGTCCCAGAAAAGAGAAAGAACAACCAGCCTGTGGAGGGGAGAATCATCCTGCTGCTGATCCGAAACTGTGGATCAGGGAGATGGTGGGGAGTTGGGAACATTGGAAGAGGCGTCCAAAGGACCGGGTCTGGATTGTGGGATCCTTTGGAACATTTTAGGCATTAAAGAGAAAGTCACTCATTGTGGGTCTAATAAAAGACTCTAACTGTAGCAATTTAAGGGATCAGCGATTTAATGTTTCAGCTCGTGGTTCCAGAGAGAAAGAGCCCATCATGGCGGAGAACGTAGGCAGCAGAAAGGGAAGACGTGGCAGCAGCAGTAGGAGGCTGGCTCATGTTGTATGAGAGAGAGAGAACAGGAAGTGGGGTCAGCTAATCACACCACAAGGTTGGATCACAGGGACTATTTTCTGCATCAAAGCATCCGCTCCTAGAGGCCACATAACCTTCCCAAGCAGTGCCATCTGCTGGGGACCGATTGTTCCAACATACAAACCTGAGCGGGGCATGTCACAGCTGGGCACAGTGTTGACAGTTGAGGGTCTGAGCTCTGGGCACATTTGTGGAGAATTAGTGGTTGAGTTAAGCCTAGAGCAGGAGATTGTCTCGCTGACAGGGAAGGCCCAGGTGTGTGGGATTAGGCCCTTGAATAAAATACAGAGAGCTGGTTGAGAAAGTTGGCATCCTTGTGCACACTTGGCCAGACATGCTGGCCTGGAAGTAAGGATCGTCCGTCTCTCAGCTGTTATATAGAGATGGTGCGGCCAGTTCCCTCAGCCCTGGTGTTGGTGCATGCTCTCCCTTCAAGCTGGACTGCAGACTGTAACCAGACTATCAGTAAGAAAATAAACCCCTTGTTGCCTTAAACCATTTGATGATAATTTGTCAGCAACCATCCAGGCCGACTGCAACAGGACATTTTGTCTTCAAGCTTTGATAAAGATTTACAGGTATAACATGGATATTAGGAACATGTCACAAGCTGTAGGCACCAAAGAGAGGGCAAGGTGGATTGGTAAACAACAACGAGAAGGACCAAGGACAGTCGTTTATACCAAAAGCCTAGACTAGCATCTGCCCCCTGCCAATCATTTGTGGATGAAGGATTCAACCTCTTTGCTGCACTGAGGGTTCTCAGCCTTTAGGTTGCTTCCATGTAGGGGGAGGATACGCTGTGCTCCCAGCCTGGCCCTGAGCGCAGAGCAGTAGTCTCAGTCCTTCCCTCATCCTGTGCTTTCAAGGGAGTTCACGCTTTGTCTTTGGTTAATCACTGTTACCGATACTATTACTGCCGCCGTGAGACAATACTCGGACTCAAGCAACTTAAGGGGAGAAAAGGGAGATTTATTTGGCTCATGGCTCCAGAGAGAAGACACAGTCCCTTACGGCAGGAAAGGCGTGGCAGGCAGCAGAAGCTAGAAGCACCTCCGGTCATGTCCATCATGGGGGCCAAGAGACAGCATGCAGCTAGAGGAATCAGGGTGGGCTGACCAACCCTAAGGCCCACCTCCTGAAGGTGCTGTGAGCTTTCCAAGCGTGAACAGTAGCTAAGAATGCAAACCCATAAGCGTGTGTGGGACAACTTGCATTTAAATCATGATAATCATTGTCTTAGGAACACTGAGATGTTAACAAAGCAACAGTCCTCTGGTTCAGATTACTGTGCTCCGTGCCCTCAGTCCATTGTTATGGTCTTTATAGAGGCTGTAAGCAATCTTTTCCAGCAGCGTATACCTTCTGTCTTCAGCTTTCAACATATTGGCCTGGTCCTGATGCTTTCTGCCTCCATTCAGCCCAGGAATTCTGAGTCATTTTGATGAGACTCAGGCAACTAAGATAAATCGCCATTGTATGAAACTCACATGTTCATTTGACATACTATTTTTGGAGGGTCCACTTCGTGGTAAGTACTCTCCTGAGCCAAACAAAAATCATTAAGGAGAAAACTCCCTCCCCTGCTTTGGAAAAGATGGAGAAGATGATGACTTCTCAGCACACACTGACTGACCTTCTCAGTCAATTGGAGGCGTCATGTCTTAGGGCCTTTGGCTGATGGTGATGAGGAAATGATGATGAGCTATGTTCATTAGAAAATTTGGGGGGCTGGAAATACAAGTCAATGCTATAGTTCTTGTCTAGCGTATGAATGGCCCTGAGTTCTATCTCCAGCGCTGAAAAGAAAAAAAGAGAAGGAGATGGAGAAGCAGAAGGAAAAAGAAAGTTAGGTTTTTTTTTTTTTTTTGGACTAGATGTAGATTCCAGAATCTGTCTTCCAAGGATAAGACTTGTCACAAATGGCTTGGATTTATGGGTTCTCTTCTGTAGCAGAAATTGGTTCACCTTTTGAGGTGACCTTTACTGAATCATAAAATCAATCAGTTTTATTTGACATCCAAATCAGAGCTCTGCCCTAAATAGATTGCTAATACTTTATGTAGAGAACTAAATGAGAGGGGAATGTGCCCAGGGCCAGGTGTAAGAAAGTTCTGGAACAAGAATGAGATTATGGAGAGTTGGTAAACATCAGGAAGAACCCTGGGTACTCTCTCCCTTCGGACACCCTCATTTTCTAAAACTCTTCTGTCCAAGATCCTGGTGAGTGACACCAATATGCTCTCTGCAATCATCCTGCAGTGGATCAACAAAAATAAAATGGTGAACCAAAAACAGATTGCGTGCAGGCTCTTGCTCCTTCAGATCCCGTTGGGTTGGAGTCCACAGGAATCTGTATTAGGGACAGCAGACGTGGGAGGAGGGACGACAATTTCAGATGCACCGTCTGTATTCAGTATTGGCGACTTTCAAAATCTAAATAAATCCTGTGGCAAATTATTTTTCTTTTGTTTGTTCAGACATCATATCTCTAAGGCTGGCTTTGAACTTGAAATCCTCCTGCCTCAGCCTCCTCAGCACATAGTAGGCACATATCCCTTATGGTTAAGGTACCGAGAAGAGTGTGACGTGCGTATGTATGTGTGCGCATGTGTGTGTGTACTGTGTGAACTCATGAACGTCCTCCAAGGAAAAAATTTCTTTTTTATTACTTTTTCCTAGTTCTACTAGCATATCAAGTACTTATCTCTGCTTCCCTCCATCTCCCCTCCCTCTCATACTCTTCCTTTCCCTTCATCAATCCATCCTACTACCTCCCACCCCCTCCTGGCCACTTCTATAGACCCCAGGGTTTCCTCTGGCTTGTCTACTCTTGTGGGGATTTAGGCCTCTGTGCCATACCAAGTTGCCCCTCTTCAGGTCACCCCACTGATGGGGCATTTCCCTTCACTCATCTAGTTTCTAGTCCCTCGGGTTTCCACTGTATGTTCTTATTTCTCTTGAGCTCCTTGATAGTTTATGGGGACATGTTGGTGTGTTAGTCATTTTATGCAGGTCTAGTAAGGACCAGTCTCACTTCAGTGAGTTCCTGGATGCAGTAGTCTTTCCTATGGTGGGCCTTCCCATCTTTAGATATTTATAATCTTATTACTTTCTCTCCTGTGAGTAGTCTTAAGCCTTAGGATGGAGAGAGATTAGATTGGCCTGATTCTGGGTGAACATTAGGGGTTGCCAGGATTCTGCCCAGTGAAAAATTTTCTAACTCTGGCTTGGCAAGACCATCTTCAAAGGTATTCAATAAGCCAAAAAACCAATGTAACCTACAGAGAGTCAACTGAACCTCCAGCACTAAGTTGTATGATTTCAACTTTCAACTAAATGACTTACAAATTGGCTGACTTTTGAACAAGATCCTTAGCCTCTCTGTATGCTTTGGTCTTCTCAGCTATAGAGACAGTTTTTTCATGACTGCTTTAGAATTTGTGTTCAATACATGGGGCTGACAGCTGTGATGTCACTTACCTACACACATGTGCTTTGAACATCGTCATGGACATATGTGTCTCCTGGCATTCAGAATAAATAATGAACTCAGATAAGAAAACTAACATCCTAAGGACAGAAAACCACCCGAGATGAGAGGAGTCAGGACAACTCTGCAAGTACCATGTTAGAATGACCAGAAGACCTACAGGGTTGGATTTCTAAGATGGTTGTCGGAATGTATCCAAAATGCAGTAGAGAATAATCAGATGCATCTATTGTGATTGTTTTCATAGCAACTGGACATTTTTTTGTAGGATGCACCACATTGAAAGCATCTCATTAAGAATAAGGCCATATTGACATACCAACATGCCCCCATCGACGAGTGAGTGTCTCAGACGTAATAATTATGTGCAATGGAAGATTTAAGGGATAGGCTAGAAGATGAAGGAGAATGCTCCTACCAGTGGGTCTGCACAAGTAAGGGCCACTTGGTCTGCCACAGAGGCCTGAGCCCCTCACTAGAGCTCACGACCCAGAGGAAAGCCTGGGACCCACAGAAGCAGACAGGAATGTGGGAGGGAGGGGAACGGATTCATGAAGAGAGGGGAAGGAGAGAGAAAAAAAAGGAGGGAAGGGGGACAGGGAAATTATTCAATATGATTGCAAAACTAGAAAAAAATGAATGCAAAAAAGATTAAGACCATAAAACTGAATATGCATTTTGAGTTTCATGCGTCTGAAAGTCCCTTCCAACTTCATGCTGAAATGCCACTTATGTCGTAGTGGTATTAAGACCTGGAGACTTGGGGGAGGTGAAGTAGTCGCAAGGACTCCATGCGGTCTGGTACACTTCCTTAAGTTGTTTTTATTAGGTATTTTATTATAGCAACAAGAAAGGTAACTGGTACATTCCAGGGTCTTGGTTTGGAAAAATCTGTGGAACTTTGTAACCTGGACTAGAATGATCTGCATGAATTTCCCCAAATGTTTTGACTGCACATAGCTCTAGTCCCTCAGAACATTCCAAGTTGTTCTTCCGGTCCCTAATGAAAGCTTTGCTTCTTTTCTGTTAGAAGACATTGCTGAGTCTTTTCTTTGCAAGGCAGGTACCTCCCTCCTCTCCTGTCTGCAGACAGTTCATTTGTATTAGATCCGGCACGATAAGGCTATGAGAGCATGCACAGAGCTCTGGGTTCAATCTTCAAAACTGCAAAAAAGAAGATGGGGAAGCTGTCTATATGTTGCTGGTAAATTCATGACCAAACAGCTTAGAGGACAGGGGTTTTATTATTGCTTATAATTCTCATCATCGGTCATCGTCCAGCTTAGCAGGAGAAGCCTTCCAACACCAGGACTGGCCACATCATATCCACAGGTATTACTGAGAGACGGACAAACCTCACTTACAGCCCACAAGTCTACCAAAGGATATGGAAATACGCCATAGATGCCGAACCAACTCTCCATCTTCACCGTCTGCCCAAGGAAGGGTCCCACTCTCACAGCTGGATCTTCCACATCAGTTATGTAACCTTCTGCAGGTTTGCTTGGCGGCTTGCTCTAACTACCAATTCTTCCTGAATGCACCTAGAGACTTAGCCCTCGCTTGTCGAGTTTATACCATATCTAACTAGCAAAGGGGGCTTCTTTTAAATAACGCTCTTTGGAGGTGTGTGGGACAGGAATCACAGTATCTCTCAACCTGTCCAAGACACAACTACAATCTCTGGAAAAGACAGAGACTTTGGAAGATGAGTATGTGATCATTTGAGCTCAGGATGCCATTTAGGGGCATGAAAAGTATTGAAAATACAGAAAAGCATTTAGCTCTGACTTGCTTGAGTTTTCTCAGAAAATTGTGAGTCTGGAACAGTCTATTTTTTTTAATTTCCAATCTAATTTACTTCTGGTTGAAGACATTTGGAAAAGAGGCCAAAAGTCGATAGGAAGAAAGAAAACAACCCATCAGTTTTTCAGCCTCTCTGCTCTACTGATTTACTTTCAATCAACCACTGGGGGATATGGACGCAAGGAAGTGAAACCACCACCAATAATTAGCTCCCCTGCTCCATTTGGGTGAAGGCTTGTCCAGCAAGAACAAGGTCATCAAGAAAGAGTGGCTGGACGAGATATTTCACTCAAGACTGGGCTGTGGCAGCCAGGAACTCACTGCAATGAGATTTGACCTTGTCTGACCTGCACGATGACTGATATGTCAACACACCCCCACAGATGAGCAAGGATCTCAGGGGAGATGGTTTCAGGCAGTAGGATCCTTAGAAGCAAGGGGTTAGACAGGTATAGGAGAGTTCCCATATTAGTGGGTTATCCAAGAAGGGGCCTCAAGGTCTGCCACAGAATCCTGAGCCCCCACTAGAGTAGACAATTCAGAGGGAAATCCCGGGCCCATATAAGCTGATGGACAGGAGGGTGGGAGGGAGCAAGTGGGAAATACCTTGAGAGAGGAGGGAGGGAAGGTAGGGGGAGAAAGGAAGGGATGGGAGAACAGAAGTGGGGAAAGGAAGGAGGAGGAGAAGGGGAAGGAGGGAGACGAGACCTACTCATTGTGCTTGTATAACTTGGTTGCTGAAGTTCGTCTTTACGGTTGCTGATAAATGACCATCCAACAGCTTAAGGGAACAAGGGATTTATTTTCTTACTGATAGTCCAGTTGCAGTCTGTAGTCCAGCTTGATAGAAGAGCTCACACCAACACCAGGGCCGAGGGAACTGGCCATACCATCTCTAGGTAACGGCTGAGAGGGACAATCCTTACGTGCCAGACCAGCATGTCTGGTCAAGTGCACACAAGGATGCCAACTTTCTCAACCAGCTCTCGGTATTTTATTCTTCAACTGTCAGGCTGACACTTGTGCCTACCTCTGACATTGGTAAAATGGAAAAATGAAGAAGAATGGCTGCAGATGACGCCGTGGGTAGCAACCAGGTCTGGACACATTGTGGGTACGAAGCTACTGGCCCTGCAGACGGTCATGCCAGGGAGGCTGTGCAGAGGGCAGCTGTGCAGAGCTGCATGGCCTGGGGTCATTCAGAACTGAGAGCCAAGCGGCTGGACAGACAGCGACTGGGCTGTGCTCTCCACAGGACCTCGCCTCGTGCCTGGCCTCTGACTCCTTCCAGCTTTGGTGATTTTGGGACACATCCTATAACTTTCTTGATCATAGCAACCTCACGTCTGACATGGTAAGAAAAGAAAAGAATTCTCATGAGGCGGCTCCTGAGCCATCGGATGGTGCAGTGTGCGGGAAAGTACCTTGGGAATTGCTGAAGTTTCATAGATTGGGGATTTACTGCGTCATGCTGCAAAACATGACTTGGTAGCGAGTCCTAGAAAGAACAGTACAACCCATCCTATTTTGTAGGAACATTGGAACTGTGATGAGGGAGGGACTGGGACATGAGTCGGTGACATGCTTGCCTAGCAAGTATGAGGACCTGAGTTAGAATCCCAGAATCCTTTAAAAAAGGCTATGCTGGGGGCTTGTAATCCCACCAGGGAGACAGAGGCAGGAATTCCCCTGGCCATCGCAGCCTGCTTGTGATGTTCCAAGTTCCAGGCTAATGCTAGACCTTGACTCAAAAAAAAAAAAAAAAAAGGTGGAGGCGTGGGAGATGCTTGTGGATAACAACTACCCTGCAAGTCCCAGACTAGAGTTCCAAGAAAAAGCCAGGCAGCTGCGTGTAATCCCACCACTTGGAAGGCTAAAACAGGCAACTCTCAAGATGAACTGGCGAGACCCTGCCTCAGTAACAAAAATGTAGAATAAAGCCATCAAAGACACCTGTGGTCAACCTTGAGCCTCCACACACTCGCATGCATGTCTACCTGTACATGCGTGTGAGAACACACATGTGATAAGAGTGAAATCCAAGGTTGTTCTGTGACTTCCATATATGCACACACACATGTATGCACACTTATACACACATACAGCTCCAACATACACAAGAAAGAAAAGAGAAGAGGGAAGGAAAGAAGGAAGGAGGGAGGGAGGGAGGGAGGGAAGGATAGAATGAAAGACAGAAAGAAAACTTGTTTGGGGGAGTTGTTTGTCTACAGGTCACCTTTAGATATGCTTATTTGGTTCCATAAATACTCACAAAGTGCCCACTGTGTGCTAGGTTCTGTTTACGAATTTTGCATCACAAAACATGTCTTCATTGACTTCCTTTTAGCAGGGAGCAGGAAAATAAACAGAGCCAAACCTTCCGCAGAATATGAAAGCAGACGTTCTGTGAGAACGGTAAGGTAGGAAAGACAAGAGAGAGGCGCGCCTGGAAGCAGGCGTCTGTGGGGATCATCTCCAGTCTCTGCTGTTTAGATCACATAAGCTCTTTCTCCATCACTCTTCATTTCCCGACAGCTCTGGAGAGTCCACGGGGGAAATGGAAGTTAATTTGAGGATTAATTGGGATTTGATGAGTTTGGGACCTGATTGTGTGAAAGTCCTGGACTCCCCCCCCCCCAAATATATATTAGAACTTCTTTCTTCCTCCACCATACTATTGCTACATGGCAAGAAGCGAGTCAGTTTTAAACTGACAGATATGTAGGCTCAGGGGCAGATAACACAGCCTCTTTCTGAGACAGCCCGGAATGCACTTATTTCTCTGACCTCATTCTGTGTTTTCAAAGCTCTCTACTCACTGGGCATGCGTGAAACTTTGCCCGGCAGAATCTGTCTGTGACCTACCCACAGTGATCTTTTTCGTTGAAGGTTCAACTTCATGATTAAACATAATTTTTAGCCACAACATTTTTACATATGTTAAACAAACAGATGTATTTATGAGAGAAAATATAGCTGAGTCTACTTTGAGGTCATCTTGCTTGAAATATTTGCTTTTATTTATCCATCGTACATTTATTTACTTTTTTTTAACGTAGATGTATGGAATAAAAGGATTCGTTCCCTGTACAATTTTTGGTGACTTTTTATTGTGTAGATATTCTGTAATAATTTCTGCTTTGCTGATCCCATTATTCAAATCCATTTTTGAAAAGGTATTAATTAATATTCTCATGCTTGGGTAGTGATGTGGGCCAAGTAGATGGATTCTGTAACCAAACAATTTCGACAATAGTTCAACTTACTCATCTCTTTAAAACTAAAGCTGCTTCTCCTACGGACACTGGTTTGATGACTTTGTTATTTTAGCTACTTGGGTTCAGTTCCTGAGATTTCACATTGAAAGACTCTGCTGTTTTATTCCATTAATTGTGTGGATGTAGGCAGGTACCGAGCGGGCTGATCATTTAATATTCACTATTTGCTAGTTTGGATGTTACTGAGCCACCTCTTCTGCCTTGGGTCACACTCAAGACATTTTGCGGATGTCAGCTTTGTCACTGGAGCAGAGCTGGTGGGGGAGGCGTGGGTAAGAGAGATTCAAGGGAGTGGAGCCCGAAGATTGCTAGCAGTTTCCTGGCACTGTGCTTCCGACTCAGGATTACCCAGAAGAGGAAAGACCTGTGCCAGCTTGCACAGGGCATGAACCGTCCTCAAACACCGGCTCCAGATACTCCAGATAACAGGGACCCATTACTGTAAGCACACCATTGCGTTACAGATACTAAAAGAATTTTTCAAACGTGTATGATTCACATGTTGCCTGATCATTTGCTTCACTGAGAAGGGAACATGCAACATAATGCATCACCTAAGCTTTCAAAAAAAAAAAAAAGAATCATATCTGCCTCTAGCACTGTCTTTAATCAGCCTGGGATACCAACTATGTTGATGCTCCGGAGAGAGTCATGAACCCCTCCCCCCCTCCGCTCTTGCTAGATCTCTAGCAAACACCGAGACTGCTACTTTGTGTTTGCATAGCAACTACTCCCTTTGATCAGAAGGAAGCCCAGCTTACTGGTCTGAAAACATTACTAAACATAGCCGGAGAGGAGGCAGGACCATTTTAGTCTCTGCGCATGACAGGCAAAGCTCCAGGGGTTGGGAGTAGACAGCCATGCTCGGTGTGAATTACACACGCTGGAAGGGAGATCACATAGGGACGCACCTTTCTAGAGCATATGCTTGGTTTTAAAAATGCATAACCTGCTTTCAAGTTTATGATTTGGGTAAACGGCATCCCTTTGGGGGCCATCCTGGATCCCAATGCTAGGGAGTTGCAGCCCACGTCACGCCAGCCATTTCTATGGCCCTTGAGTGAGCACTTACTCTTTTGTGTGTTTTGAGTTGAAATCTTACACACAGCCCTCTCTGGCATGGCTGTTCATTATGTAGTCCGGACTGGCCTTGAAATTGAGGGGCTCCTTCTGTCTTAGCTTCTCTAGTGCCCAAATCATAAGTCTGGGGCACCATGCCTAACCTTCTGTGAATAGCTTGTGTTTTAAGACATTTTTTCCCCCAGGAATAAATCTATATTACAGTGCTGATGTACTTTTCAAACTGTACATGCCCCAAATCTTCTACAGAAATCCTTATTCACCATCCCTTCTTCTGAATAATTAATTCAGAACTAAAGGACTCACAAAAGATACAGGAAAAAAGATGGCAGGAAGATTCCTGCTCTCCCCCCCGCACTTTTTTTGAGAAAATGTAGCTCATCTTGGGTCAGTGCTTTCGATAATAGAGTTTAACTGTGTCACACAGATAGAGAAGAAATGCAATAGCAGAGCCCCAATTAAACTAAGGTGACATTTCTCCTTTTAAGGGCTTATTCTGGAAACACTTATTTCTCCTTGTTTCCCAGAGGCTGTAATTTTGGACCACCCCTTACAGTTTGTTTTGTAAATAGAGCTTGTTTTCTATTTCTAAGTGTGGGGACATTTTGCACCCCCTCCCCAGTCTCCTAACAGATCTGTTTTATGTGGTCTAGGAGACCATTCCCCCACAGGTGCTTGATTCAAAGATAAAATCAGAACTGGATTTCTCTAGAACTGAGAGCTGTATTTCCTCTCAGAGTTATTAGATATAGGAAGAACTAATTATGAGCTTTTTAATGTTAAGAAATTATGTTTTGAAAATTGGCTCTACATATAAAAGGGAGAATATAAGAATTAATGTCACACACACACACACACACACACACACACACACACACACACACACACAGTTCCTATTAAGCTGCAGAACAGTTGTGTTATTTTCAATGCACCTCTTTGGGATCTCTGCTTCATCCACTTACTGAAGTTTCTTTCTCACACACACACCTTAATTATTCACCCATCCATCCATCCATCCGTCCACCCAACCAACCATCCATCCATCCATCCATCCATCCATCCATCCATCCCTCCACCCAACCAACCATTCACCCATCCACCCATCCATCCATCCACTCACTCACACACCCACTCATTCTGTATTTATCAGGTACCAGGCACCCTGCTGGAGCTTATTAATTAATTACTAATTAATGTGGCAAAGTAGTGATATATCCAGTGAATCACGAGTTCACAGCATGAACAGAGAGCCTAAAATGGCCAATGTGTTAAAACCATCAGAAAAGTACGCACAGGGAAGGGTGCAGAGAACTTTTGAATGGAGCTGTTGTGTTCCTTTGCTAGAGCTGCCCGGCCACAGTACCACAAACTGGGTGACATGAATAGTAGAAATGTGTGCTTCCGGTAGCGGGAAGTCAGAAATCAAGCATCCGAGGGGCCATGCTCCTCCCTCTGTTTTTAGAAGCCCAGTATCCCCAGCCATTGCTGGCTTGTGGATTCATCCCTCAGACATCTAACTTTGTCACAAGAGTCCTTCTGCCTGTCCCTCTGCCTCTGTTCACGTTTTCCTTCTCGTACAAAGATCTGATTCTTACTAAAGTACTACAAAAAATACAAACTGCTGAGTGACAGCTTCAGAGTCCTTTCAGGTTCTTTTTTGTGCTCTTTTAGAGATACATGTAGCTATGTCTGGAGTATCCTTTGAAGAAATTATATACACATATATTTATTGTATACATAGATATATAAATGTGATATTAATACGGGAATACTGTGTGACGTCTTAAAATCTGACCTGTGCTGAGTGTCTTGTCTGTGTAATGTTGCTTTATTTTTTAATGTTACATATTAAGATACATATTAAAGTTATTTAGACTACATTATATAAGTGGAAGTTTAAAAGGATTATATATATATATCACACACATATATAAGTGCACACACACACACACATACATATCAGCACAAAATCAAAAGCACAAACTCCCCCCCCACCGCCCTGCTTGTTCAGTCTGATTTCTTACAGTTGTATGAAAACCCTGCTCGCACTCGCCATCCCTCCTTTTAAACCCCAGGAGGACATTATGAGGCTAGCCGCACAGTCATTCTGCTTCCTGCTGAGTCTGCTCCTCTGCCTTTCCTTATGTCTTTCCTCCCCCCTTCCCATAAACCGGCTCTCTTCTCTTAAATTCACCTTCGATCTTTGATACTAACTCATTGTTAAGATGTTTTTCCAACTCAGATCTTTTTGCTATAAGAAATTAAACAAAACCCCGAATCTTTAAATTAAGGAATCACACTTTTCTGTTTAACCTCATCAGTTGTTTATTTTTGTGTGTAGGCATTGTGTGTATACACGGACATGTGCCCGTGGTGGCCCTAGTGTTGGGGACAGGAGGAGACAGGCATCCCAGGCAAAGGCGTCGTAATCAGCAAAGCGTTGCTTCTCCTTGCTGGCCCATTATGATGCCAAACACTATTTAATCTGGAGCAAGAGCAGAGTGGCTGCACCCTATGTGTCATCGTTAGGCATAGGTGTCAACTTGACAGTTGCGGGTTTGAGCTCTGGGCACATTTGTAGAGAATTAGTGGGTGAGTTTAGCCCAGAGCAAACCTGCAAGAGATTGTCTAGCTGATGGGGAAGGTCCAGCCTATGGTGGGTGGGACTAGGCTCTGAAGAGATGAATAAAATACTGAGAGCTGGTTGAGGAAGTTGGCATCCTTGTGTACACCTGGCCAGACATGCTGGTCTGGCAAGTAAGGATCGTCCCTCTCTCAGCCGTTATGCGGTGATGATGTGGCCAGTTCCCTCGGCCCTGGTGTTGGTGCTGCTCTCCCGTCCAGCTGGACTGAGAACTGTAACTGCAATGTCATAAGAAAATAGACCTCTCTCTCGCCAGGCGTCCTCATTAGAGTGACATCGTCTTTAAACCCTGACTGGCAATCCCTGACGCACCGCCGTGATGCCCAGGGAAGACAGGGCGACCTGGAAGTCCAACTACTTCCTTAAGATCATCCAACTTTTGGATGATTACCCAAAATGCTTCATTGTGGGAGCAGATGCAGCAGGTCCGCATGTCACTCCGAGGGAAGCTGTGGTGCTGATGCTCAAGGCCATCCGAGGGCACCCGGAGAACAACCCAGCTCTGGAGAAACTGTTGCCACACATCCGGGGGAACGTGGGCTTCGTGTTCACCGAGGAGGACCTCACTGAGATCAGGCACATGCTGCTGGCCAACGAGGTGCCAGCTGCTGCCCGCGCGGGGCCATTGCTCCATGTGAAGTCACGGTGCCTGCCCAGAACACTGGTCTGGGGCCTGAGAAGACTTGGGCATCACCACTAAAATCTCCAGGGGCACCATTGAAATTCTGAGTGATGTGCAGCTGATAAAGACTGGAGATAAAGTGGGAGCCAGCGAAGCCACACTGCCTGACACACTGGTCATCTCCCCCTTCTCCTTCGGGCTGATCATCCAGCAGGTGTTTGACAATGGTAGCATCTACAACCCTGAAGTGCTTGACATCACAGAGGATGCTCTGCATTCCTGCTTTCTGGAGGGTGTCTGCAATGTCGCCAGTGTTTGCCTGCAGATGGGTTACCCGACGGTTGCTTCTGAGCCACATTCTATCATCAATGGGTACAAGCGGGTCCTGGCTTCGTCTGTGGAGACTGACTACACCTTCCCACTTGCTGCAAAGGTCGAGGCCTTCTTGGCTGATCCATCTGCATTTGTGGCTGCTGCACCTGTGGCTGCTGCCACCACTGCTGCTCCTGCTGCCTGCCGCAGCCCCAGCCAAGGTTGAAGCCAAGGAAGAGTCTGAGGAGTCAGATGAGGATATGGGATTTGGTCTTGTTGACTAATCTCTCTTAGGAAACCAACTCAACCAGCATTGTTGGGGAAGCAAAGAAATAAAAGCAAAGAAATAAAGGCTTACTTCTCTTAAAAAGAAAAGAAAAGAAAAGAAAATAGACCTCTTGTTCCCTTAAGCTGTTTGATGGTCATTTGTCAGCAACCATGCAGCTGAACTATTACTCTATGTTTCAGTGTCTATGCCTGACACACTGCAGCCAAGGACACGTCCTTGCCCGGCCTCAAGGAAACAATATTTGGATATGTAGTGACCAGTTGAAGCGTATGAGAATTACCTGCAGTGGGGGGGAGAGAGAGGGGGGCATGTGGGATCGAAAGTAGCTCCCCAGTCCAGAAGGCAGGGCAAGGTCGCCGACAGAGTTGAAGGGAAGTGTGTAAGTCCCGTAGGATGGTTACAGTCATGACCATCTTAGATCACATAAGTGGCTGTCAAGCCAAGTTCCCTGATAGCTACGACCCTCCCCCCATCTGTTGAGCTCGCAAAGTGCTGACAAATGCTGACCATGAACTAGGGAGGATGAAGCAGGTCGGCTGACTGACCGACAGCTGCACACGTCAGTACCCTTGCTAGACTTGGTGACTCCTGTCACCGCAGAGGACACAGAGTCTGAGCCAGCTCCTACCTGTCCCACCCTGACACACACGTGCCTCCCCCTTGCAGGCTGCTGTGGGGCTTGAATCCAAGGTGCTGTTCTTCCAGAGAAACGTGTTCAGGTTCCAACATGCTCTGAGAAGTTCAGACCCACGTATGGCGCTGGAAAGTCCTCAAGGACAGGCCTCGCTCGCCTTCAACGTGGCTGCGTACGAACCGCCCGGAAACCTTGTTTAAAAAGGAAAGCCGAAGGCTCCAGTGGGTTTGGGGCAGAGTCTGTGATTCCTCTTTGCAAAAGCTCCCAAGTGAGCAGGATGTTCTTGTCGGTAGATCACAATAGGATTAGCAACAGACATCATCAACAAACCCTGGAAAGTCCCGTTCTTCAGTCTCAAAACTCTGTGTGGTATCACCCCACTCGGTTGCAAAATTCGGTTAACTGTCTTCACTTTTGCCTAAATCAGAGAATCGGGGGAAGAAAAGTGGGTTTATCCTTGATTTTAGCCAAAGACTGAGAAGCTATTAAAAAAAAAGTGGGCTTAAAGAAATAGGTGTTTTGGGGGGTACAGTGAAAGAAATTCTTCTTTTGCAGCTCTCAAGGCACCCTTGCCAATAATAGCACGTTTAGAACGCCACGTTTCCTGACGGCTCTTCCAAGGAGTTTATCCTCAGGAATGAAAAGCCAGTGTTCCTAACTGTGGTTAGCTCGACTCTACCAAGCATAGGGACAGACACCCAGGTGGCAGGAAGCCCGAAGGCTCAGGCAGAAGAACGTGGGCCAAACCGGCTGCACACAGCGCCAACACCCACCTGAGGCGCGTCCCGAGTCCAAGGAGAAGAGCGCATCCGTGCTCAGAGGATCAGTGGGGCTGGTGGCAAGCTCACCTGGATGCTACCGTCTCATAAATCACATTGCACAAATGCAGTGGTCGCAAGACTGTCTTGACTGACCTACCAACACAATCTAAGGAATTGAGGGCAGGAATCCAAAGAACTTCTGGATGCAAAATATTCTAAGTTTCAAAGGATGCCTTTATAGTTAATCATGTACCTTTCAAGTAAATTTATGGGCTCACCTGCTTAATTTTGTATATGTGTGTATTTGTGTATGTATTTAGGTGCACTATCAGCGTGTAAGTTTTCTTCATTTCATATACTGTTTTCAAAGGGTCAAACCCACACCAAGCACAACTAGATAGAAACAAAGACACTAGGCCACACTGCTCTTAATTTCAAACAAGCAGGAGGCCTCCAGTGTGGGTGGAGCCAGCTCTCCTGCTATTCCAAAGCAACGACCCCTTTCAGTGAAAGCGTCCTGAGATTTATTAGTAGAGCTCTGCGGCTCGCCATCTACTGTGAGCATGGCCACTGCCAGTTCAGCCAAGTGCACTACATTCGGCCTGGGATCTCCTTACCATCCCACCAAACCACACAGCTGGCTTGAGACACAGTCACTTAGTTCGTGAAGATCTAGAAGTGATGTTTCACAGAGATTGTTCCTCTCCCTCACAAAGAAACCCTCTTTTCCTTTCCAGTGAACATAATGACTTTGGAGGGAGACAAGGGTGAAAGAAAGAGTGAGACAGGACTAGATGCGGGATAGAAAAATTATTTCAGACCAGGCACACACACACATTCACACGCTATTGGTAAAGGGAACGACCTGGAATGAGAGAATGGAAAATGTGTTTCCAACTCAAATAAAAATAGCTGAAAGAACTACTAGAGTCCTTCTGTGTAATTAGTCTCTTGGTTCCCTGAAATCCAAACCAAGGAAACAAAAAGCTCTGAAAGTAGCCTTTGAAGAGCAAGGCCCCTGGGAGTCTGGCCTTCTCTAGAAATTTGACTTGGGCAACTTAGAGGTCTGGATTACTCATGTCTTGGATCTCTAAAGTCAGAGGGTTGGATCCATCCAAAAGATTTCCTTCTGTGGAATCAAACAATTCTCCTCTGCACTTAGAATCACCTGCTCAGTTCTGTTTATGCAATTTCAAATAGTGACCCCACCAGTTCTGGAATGTCTTCCTTCAGCTAAGTGACTTTCAGTTCAGTCAGCTCAGTCATGTATCCATTCATGCATATCTGTCCATCCACACATCTATTCATTCATACTTACATCAGTATTTATTCATTTGGTATTTACACAGCACCAACTCTGTGGCCAGGACTCTGTTAGGCTCTTGGGATAAAATCAGGGCATGACACACTTGTCTTTTGTGTTCCTTCTGGTTCCATTGACAGTTTTAATCACTCCCTTCTCTTTATGGTCAGTGATAATCGTTATTTAAAAGAAATCAATGGGGGTAAAAAAGATGGAGCTAAATCTTCTTGTGAAAACTGAAAAGCCTCATTCAATATTCTCAGAAGAATTAGAGTCTCACAGGTTTTCAAACATGTAGTTTCTTTTTGTGATGCCAAGCTGATGGAAGGGGAAATTCTCCCTGTTTCGCTTCCCCACTGTCCCCAATCTATAGACTTGCTACACATGTGTTGAGTCAACCCGGGGTGACTTGCAGCCTTTGGTTGCCATGCATACCACTCAGTTTAGTGCACAGTACTTTTAAAATAATATTTTTATTCTTTTACAGTCTTGCAATGTATAAAATGTATATAATCATAGCTGCTCTGTATTCCTTCCCCTTCTCCCTGGTCACTCCCTTAGCATGTCCACTTGCCATCTTTATGTCTTCATTTTTATTTTTTAAATTGGACTCTAATATAAAATAAAAGAAAATACAGTTAGGATGTAAATGATTGCTGTTATCAAGGCTCTAGTTCCACACAGTTAAGAAGATAAAGATAAAGAACAGAAAATCTGTCTATCTCCTATGAGGCAGAGAAAGTTCATGGTGAATACATGGAGCCCTGGCAGGAAGCCGTCCACACTGTGTGCACATGGAGCCCTGGCAGGAGCCCTGTCCACACTGTGTGCACATGGAGCCCTGGCAGGAGGCTGTCCACACTGTGTGCATATGGAGCCCTGGCAGGAGGCTGTCCGCACTGTGTGCATATGGAGTCCTGGCCCAACTACCTCAGTTGAAAACTATTGATTCTTTGGATCTGTTCATCCCTAATAATTTGCTCATTCTGTTTCTTTTCTTAAATTTCAGTTTCCCATGAATCACAAAAAGTTAGGGTATCTATCATTTTATCATTTTCCTTCCCAACACACGTATGCGTATGCGCGTGCGCGCGCGCGCGCGCGCGCGCACACACACACACACACACACACCACACACCATGCACACACATGCCACGCATACTTTCTGTATAAGTGTTTTGCTGTTTGTGGTTTGAATGTGGTCCCAGCTGATGATGCTGTTTGGGAAGGTTGCGAAGCTTCTAGTAGGTGGAGTCCTGCTGGAGGAAGTGGGCCATTGGAGTCTGGCCCCATCCCACTTCTTCTCTCTCTGCTCCCTGTGAGCAAAATAAACCCCTTTTTTCCTTAAGTTGTTTTCTTTTTCGGGATATTTTATCAAGCAGCAACAAACTAATGAAGCAAGTTCCACGTTTATTAAGGTTTGTATAGTGTTCTGCCCTGTGCTGAGGTTGGAACACAGCCAATGATGTGGTCACATTGTGTTATATTTCCCTTCTACATATGTTATATTTCTGGGTCTTAGGTTCTTTGTCCCAGTTGTAAGACTCTTGGCCATGAATATAAATCTCCTGGCACATATATTCAGTCTACTATTGAATCTCAGTTTTAAAGCTCTCTCTCTCTCTCTCTCTCTCTCTCTCTCTCTCTCTCTCTCTCTCTCTCTCTGCCTTCCTGCTCCAACTTGGAAGACAATGCTGTTTATTTATTGCTGAGAGGTTATTCTGGGACCTCTCTTCGCCATCATCTTCAGGGATTCTTTTTCACAGGTATTTTTTACTTACTTATTTGAGAGAGAGAGAGAGAGAGAGGGAGCACATATGCATGCTGTGGTACACTCGCGGGGATCAGAGGTGGCTCTCAGAACTCACCTCTCTCTTTTCACCGTGTGAGCTGCAGGGGATCAAACACAAGGCTCCAGGTTTGAGCGCAAACTTCTTGCCCGCTGAGTTATCTCACTGGCTGTCTTCAGGGATTCTTTTGGATACTTTTTGTGTTTGATTATTAGTGTCCTGGATGCAATGACTTTTTAAAAAAAATCAATACATTCTTTTGTTTAAGAGGCTTTTCCTGCCCTGATAATGTCTTTGTTTTGCTCATCCACATATTGAGGCTAAGGTGGGTATAGAATCTGAGCTTGGAAATCAGATCCCATGGAGAATTTTGATGGAGTGCATTGATTTTACCTTCCTTTCCAGCATGGTATTGAGAAATCTAGTGATACTCTGAATATAGATCACTTGGTTTTACTTTACATAACTCTGTTTTGTGTCTATTATTCTGAAATTTAACAATAACAAGCTTGGATGAAGATTTTTTGCGCATATTTGTGTATGTAGTATGCGTCTCTCTCTCTCTCTCTCTCTCTCTCTCTCTCTCTCTCTCTGTGTATGTGTAAGATAGCACTTGAGCGAGTTTGGCTGTGGAACCGTAAGGGTGACATCAAGAACCATCTAGATTGCTCTCCTTCTTTACTGTTTTGCTCTAGGGTTTCCCAGGGTCTACCTTCCAGGACAGGAAATACAAGCTGCCAACATATCTGCCTGGCACTTTTATGTGGGATTTGGGGATCCAGACTTAGCTCATACTGCTTGTGAGGCTAAGAGTTTAATCCTTGAGCCATCTCTCTAGCCTAACAGTTTTTATTTTATTTTTTTAGTATACAGTGTGTTCATACTTGGAACTATTTTTTACTATGAAAACTCAAGTATTTCAATTTTATAAAGTTTATGTGTAGCATTTCTAGGATATTTTTCACCTTTCTTTTTCTTTCTGAAGTTGCAGCACTTGAATCCGAGACGTGTGGATTAATATTCTATTTAAAAATTGTTTTGAATCGGGGTCTCATGCAGCTGGCGCTGACCTCAGGCTCATTCTGTGGACAATGACAACCTTGAACTTCTCATTCCCTTCCTTTACCTCCCAGTGCTGGGACCACCACATCTGGCTTATGTGCTGGGGATCAAACCCAAAGACTTGTAAATATCAGACAAGCATCCCACCAACTGAGCTACGTACCTAACCTTTTAAAATATTTTTGTTCACTATCCCATTTATTTGTATTTTCTACATTCCAGAAGGTTCTTTGAGCTTTCTCTTCTAAGTCATTTACTGAGATTTTTTCATGCCTTTTTTTCCTCCCACATTTTTTCCCAATCACATAAGCTCAATAGGTACCCCCATCCTCTCTCTCCCTCCTCCCCTCCCCAGTTGTCCCTCCTTATACTCTCCCCCCTTTTCCCCTTCCTTTCACCTCCTTCCTTCATCTCCCTCTCCTACTGTCTCCCCCTTCCTCCCTCCATTCCCCCAAGCATCCTTTTGTGTGAATGCCAAACCTCTCTCTGAGTCCTCCACTCTAGTGAGGGGTAAGGACTCAGTGGCATAGCCCGGAGCCCTTTCTTGGACTCCCTGCTAGTGTGGGAACTCTGTTATGACTGTTAATCCCTTGCCTTTAAGGATCCTACTGCCTGAAACCTTCTCCCCTGTGATCCATGCTAGACTTTGGGGGGTGGTTGACATGTTAGCCATTGTGCAGGTCAGGCAAAGTCCAATTCTGGCTGCTGCAGCCCTAACTTGTGTGAAGTATCTTGCGTATTATTGGTCCTCCCCATCTTTAGGCTCTTACAGTCTTGCCATTTCCTCTCCTGCAAGGTTCCCTGAGCTTTAGGATAGAGAGAGATTTGGCTGGTCTCATGCTTTTTTTAAAAAAAGAAACTTTTGTTGTGTGCCATGAACATAACAGTATTTACTAATCTCCTTGAAATGTTCTTCCCCCTGGATTATCCTGAGATTTCCGATTTTTTTTTCTCTTTTTGTTTTGATATCTGAATTTCAAGTTGTCATACTTCCTGAAATTGCTGCTCAGGACCTACACCATGCTCCCGGAAGCTGTTTATGGGGTATGCTAGTTACTGCACGAAATTCTAAGTCGAGTATCACTAACTTGTGACTATAAACATTTCCACGTTTCTTCAACCGTCGGCCTTCAGGAAAGTCTTCCCAACTTTTTTCCTGGAAGGTTTTTCCTTTTATATTGTTATTATGACTACTGGAGTATGGGCATTGCGTAGGGAGAAGGGTTCATACACTTCAGGGTGTTAACTTGGCTTATTTCCCCTATTTCCATCATGTTCCCTGGTCCTGCAGCCAACAACATGGCCTATGTCCCAAAAAGCTGTCGATGTGTTATCTCTTTTCAGTGCCACAATCAGATAACATTTGCAATGTCATGTGTGACATTTTCTGAAGCTACGAGAACAAACACCTATTCATCACAGATAGAATCCTAATGACAGATTGAAGAACTGGACCATTTAAATCCAGCTTGGTGAACCAATGAGTTTATTGGGTTACTTACAGGAACAAGGGCAGAGTTTACTTCTAGTAGCAGTAGTGGTGATTTGGAAAGTGGAGTCACTAAAAAATCCCTGCCCAATAGGTGAGCATCTACAAAAATCTCTGCTATTGCGTTTCTCTGCATAACTTGCAGGCAATCACACCACCAAAGAGTCTCTTCTCCCCTAGCAAATGCTTTACTGTTTACAAAACCTCTGCAAAAATCTCAGTGGGAGCCTTATGGGTTTCTAAACTTTCTTATAAGTTCTTATAACTTTCTTGCAGATTCTGGGAACCTATCTTCTTTCCCTGCAGGAGGAAATAGTTATATATGTAATTAACTTGAAATCAGATTTGAGGGAAGAATTTCACTGCCACCATTGCAAATGACTGCAGAGTTGGCTCTGGTCGCTACTTTATCACTCTGTGCCTGGTGTTTTTCCATGTCAGAACACCTCTTTCTTACCCCTTCCAAGAAATAAACTGTTAGTTTTCTGCCAGGGTATGAGGAAAGGAGCCAAGGAGAAGGTGTGTGGTTTTACCTCTTAATCAGACATGCAGACAATTCTCTCATTTTCAGTCCCTCCCCCCCTTATGCCACTTCCTTCAAAAGTCTTCCAATGCCGCCATCCTGGTTTCCAAGTTACCTCTTGTCTTCACCTGCTCCTGGCCAACTAAGTGACCATTCATCCACCTGCTGCGGAACTCCCACGAATAGCATGTTTCTCTTTGTTGAGCGTTGTTGCCATCTCTTTTTTTTTTTTTTAAACCCTTATAGTGGTTTGAAGAGGAGAAACGAAAACTTAAGCTCAATGAATCTTGTTATCCAAAGGTTTCACTGAAAGGTCACTGTTTCCTTAAGGGTAAGTAAAGTCTCTAGTGATGCAGAGAAACTTGCTCAGCCTGCCCAGGAACAACTTTAAAGATCCTGTGCAACCGCACATCCAAGGTTGCCTTTCGTGGACTAAGTCAGTAAAATGCAGCTTTGTACAGTCAGGCACATAAAGAGTCAATTGTTGGTCAGGATTGTCATTATGGTCAGACAGATGTTGCATAAAAATGGCCTCGCCATGTAGCATGTAAGCATTTGCCTACTGTATCCAGGGCTTGGCCAATTACTACAAACTTGGTTCACTCTCCGAGGTCTTTGCAAAATATATACATTTTTTTTTTCTCTTGGAAAAGTTTCTAAGTCTTAGGGCAACCTGAAGAGATCGTGTGGATTTGAGCTATTGCCTGGAAGTCTCTGAATTGGTGAGAATGTATCTGGCAATTGAGAACTAGTTAATCTTGTTCCTGCTTCATGCAGTCTGGTGGCTTACACCACTCATCTTGTTAAATTCAGTTTTTCAGTTCCAAAAGATAAGGCGGCATCGTGGTGTGCATAACTCCCAAGTACAAACCGCACTTCAGGGCGGATCACTTATGGTGAGTGTGTGGCAGACAGGTAAAAAGCCTCGCTGACTCTTTTCCTTTGTGACCCCTGGGCCCACCATCGCTCAGTGCTGAATGGTTGGTTGCTGTGGACTGCACACATTCTCCACATTTGGGGACTAGATTGGCAACCATTTCTGAGATAAAAAAACAAAACAAAACAAAACACAACAACAACAACACGAAACACTCTGTTGCTGCCATTAGCCAGGAAGTCTGAGGTAGCAGGGAGACTCTGGTGGGCCGGAAGCTGGGGTGGCAGCTCACTTCAAGCCCATCCCTCGCGATAATGTCCTGATTTCCCTTCCAGGAGCAACCCTCCTGCAGAGACAGGGCGGAAAGCCAGCCGTCCTTGTGGGAAATCACTTTCAGGGCGGGAACCAAGAAGACAATGATGTCATCGCTAGGGGAAAAAAAAGCAGTAATGGGAGCCGTGTGAGTCGTGTGTCAAGACATTGGAAGCGAGAAATGCACAGGTTCTAACTCGGCGATACTCTGTAGCTCTTTGCCTTCTCTGACGTCATCTTCCTCTTCCAGAATGCAGAGGTACTTCTTTAAGAAGCCGTCGGGGACGAGGTTGTGTCAGGAGGAGGGGACAGGAAGACCATGTTTTTGGCCTTCAGGCATTGGTAGGTGGTGCGTGGATGATGGCGTCGGGAGGCAGCTCAGTGCCACCCAGGAGTCCGCCTGGAAGCAGCGGAGGGCTGCCCCTCCTGAGCAGACAGTGACTTCGTGAACCCGAAGATGATGGTGTTGACATTAAGCATTTGCTACGTGTGCGTGGCGTGCTGGAGGCCTCTTCAGGAACACTTCATTTCAGGCCAAGCAACAGACACAGCGTCTGAACACTGAGCATACCCCTGGGCGGGGGGGCTCAGGAAGCCCAGAGCTCTGTCTCCTTGGTGTCCGCCAGGGAGGAATCTTGTCCTTCCACTTTCTCTCCTTTCCCTTTCACACCCGCACAGTTCACGGCCGGCGGAGCCCTGGATCTCAAGATAAACAGTCACAGTGACAGCGGATCTTGGCTTCAGCACCAGCGTGTTTCATCAGCTCCACACATCCAACAAGCATATTGCATGGAAAGTTCTCAGGTTCACAGTTGGGTTGGAGCCTTAGTTCTGTCTAGGCATTTTTAATTTGGGTGAGGAATGATCCTGTCTGTGTGTGTGTGCGCATATGTATTCGTTAATGCACAGATGAAAACACTTGCATAAGAATAGAACTAATTAACTCATTTTCAATCCAGAAATGTATTTATTATCGTATATACACATGTATTTGTTAATTCATGCAATCAAATATTTGCAGAAGAACAGAGCTGATTAACTCATTTTAAATTAAAAAGAAATGTGTGTGTACGTGTGTGTACGTGTATACATGTGTGTGCACGTAACAGTGTGTGTGTCCTCATATGCCACAACACACACATGGATGTCAGAGGACAGCTTTGTGGAGTTGGCTCTTTTTCCACTTTTCTGTGGATGCCAGGGATTGAACTGAGACTGTCTGTTGTCAGGTTGGCATGGTGAGTGCCTTAACCCACTGAGCCATCTTGCTGGACTTTTAATAACATTATAAGTTATTGCAAAATGCCATTGGGATTCCACGAAGAGCATTTGCGAACTCTGTATTGGATAGGCAGGAACACAAACATGTTTCTACTGCCTAGAGTGATATCTGTCCAACTTCTTATCTGAGGCAGTCTCTTAATCTGTAGCACTGTAAATTGTTTGTATCTTTCATCTAAAGTAGAGATTGTTTTTCAGAACACTTTTAGGTTCACAGTGAAATTGAGCAGAAGGCACAATGTGATTCCCACATGCCTCCAGCCCCTACACACACGCAGCCTCCCCCATTACCAACGCTCCCGCCAGAGTGGCACATTTGTTACGACTGATGAAGCTGACCTTGCAGAATTACCTGTCTGTAACTTGCACGAGGACTCCCTTTTATTTCTGTGGATTTACAGCAAAGTTCCGGTGGCCGTGAGCAGTGGACCACGGATTGCTTGGGACCTCTTTGGGCCTTGCCAGACTGGTGTAAGAGGGCCCACCTTGCACGGCAGAATTTCCTCAACCAAGAGTCTCAGAGCTCTCTCTGGGCTCGGGCCATTTTCTTTTTTATTTATTTATTTATTTATTTATTTATTTATTTATTTATTTATTTATTTATTTCAGCTCATACAAACTTATTAGGTACACCAGTTCCCTCCCTCCCTCCTCCTCCCCCCGTACTCCTTGCTCCCCTTCCCCACCCCTCTCCCTCCCCATCCCCCAGTGCCTCCCACCCCAATTCCCAGAGAGTCCTTTCTTGTGCATGTCTGATTTTCCTCTGGGTCCTCCTCTCCGATGACGTACAAGGACCCAGTGGCCTTTCCCGAACCCTTTCCCGTGTTCCCCTTAGGTATAGGAACACTGCTGTGGCTGCCAATCCTTTGCCTCCAAGGATCTTGGTGCCTTTAGCAGATGCTAGACTTTGTGAGGTCAACAGTGTGTTGGACAATGCGCAGGGCATGCAAAGTCCAATTATGATTGCTTCAGCCCTAACTAGTATAGAGTATCTTACATATCATTGCTCCTCCCATCCTTATGCTCTTACACTCTTACCGCCCCCTCTTCCGCAAATTTCCCTGAGCTTCAAGATGGGGAGAGACTAAGCTGGCCTAGTTCCTAGGTGGTTGATATAGAGTCTCTGAAGTTCTGGATTGCGGTTTGTTGATTTTCTTTTGCAGTTTTGCTGCTCCTGCAATGCCCTTCACTCCATCCTGGTGGGCATTGTATGTTACCCCCTGGCCAGAGACAAAAAGCTGTTAGAGTCTTGTGATAAAAGCACATTCAAAGGTAGATGTAATAAAAGTGGGAAATCACAGTGAGGGAGGGGTCTATCACCCATATGCAAAATTGTTACTTTTTATCTGGCTCGGGCCATTTTCTATCAGGCCACAAGGCTCCGATCCTGTCTATTAAACTTTTCTTCATGAGCTCTCAACTAAGCACGAGCCTTTCAGGAATTGAATTGATTTTGTTCTTCTTTTGCTCTCATGAAACTGTTTTCCCACCTGTTTTTTTCTCAACCATGTGGACTCCCACGCTTTTTAAAGTTAGTTTTGGATGTTGACAGTTTGAGTTGGGTGGGACGGACCCCACCAAGTCTTATGCTTGGTTCTGCTGCCATTTCTAGTTCTCTCCTCACTGCCCAGAGCTGGGGGTGCTCAGTCCCCCTGTGCCTGCTGCCGCCCCAGTGTGGTGGTTTTGTCTTTTATTACAACTCCCTAAATTATTCAGCCCCTTGTTCGTCATCCAGCTCCTCTATTGAGCTGCTTCTTTTTCCCTCATGAAATTAGCCAGCAGATACCGGGTGAAATAAGACCTTCAATTCTCCCACGTCTGCTCAACACCTTTCTTCCCTGGTTCCTAAGTGGCCACTGGCTGTAAGGCTCCAGAGATTCATTGTGGGTATCAAGGGTAGAGAAAGCTAGTTCTCACCAACTCCATAACACGTACATGGCAAACTAGAAGCCTTTCGAGCTAGAGAAACAAAGATGAGTCCTTTCCTTTGGGCCCTGTAGATTCCTCTCAGATTTCCCCTGGTAGAAGACCATCAAGAGAGATTCCCTCAGGTGTGACCCTTATAGTTGTTGGGAGAGAGGGAGGAGAGGCGGAAGTCAGGCCTGGAGGAGACGACTATGAAAGCGAAGGGTCCGCAGCAGACATGGGCATGCGCGACCCCTGCTGAGCCAGCCCTGGCTAGCTCAGAACTGCTACAAGGCACTTGCGCAGAGAGGAGCATTGTAGACATCAACGCCAGCAGCTATTGTGTAGCTTTCCTGACTTCAGGGTTCCAGGAACGTAAATATGGAACAGGTGAGCTTGTTTAGACAAAGCATGATATACAGCAAAAATCAGTGTGAGGGCGGGTGAGGTGAGTTAGCAGGTCAGGCACCTGCTTGCAAACCTGGCAGCCCTTCAATCCCCAGAACCCACTTCCATTTCCTGTCTATCTGTCTGTTCATCTCTCCATTTCCCATTCTCAAATAAATCCATAAATAAAAATTAGGGGTGAGAACATTATTTGAGTAGGAGAGGCTAAGTTCCATTCTTTGTAGGAAATCAAGTACTGTGGGTTTATTAGTGAAAAGGCACAATTATTAATGCTCTGTCTTTATTACACTTTTCTATCAAATCAACCACTTTGTACCATTTTATATATCCTGTTAATAACATTATATACAGTTAGTTTTCTTTTTTTGTAATTTATTTACTACTGCGTGTGTGTGCGTGTGTGCAGTATGTGTGTCTGTGTATCAGAGGGCACAGTGTGTCCCTGAGGACCAAGGGTGACTCAGGCATGATCCTTGATTATTTATACCTCCTTGCTTTACTCTGGGATTACCTGGGCTCTGCCCACCAGGGCTAGAAGTGCAGGCCATCACCATTTCCTGCTGGGACCTGGGATCTGAACTTAGGATCTTCTGCTGGCAAGACAGTGTCTTAACCCCTGAGCCATCATCTCTCCAGCTCAGTATACAGTTAATTCTCTTTAAATGAGAAAGCCCACATCCTTTGGGGCTCTATTCTGTGTCCCTTCCTCTTCATTTTTTATCAATGCTCTGTCGTGATCAGAATTGCTAGTGCTTTTGTGCTTTTTGTTTCAACTCCTTGGGTAAGAAACACTAGCAATGCCTCATTCCAGCAGACCTGAGAACTCTGAGGCATACGAGGCAAGGAGGAAAGGTAGCAAGCTCCAGCCTGCCTATCACAGCCCCCTCGCCTCTGCATCTGCTCTCCATCTGCCTCCCAGGCGAACAAACAGCCCGGGAGCCGTGGTAACTAACGACTCTAGCTTTACACAGGAGTGAGTGACTCGTGTCACCGAGAACGTGAGTCACTCTGTGATCCAGGGAGGTTTACACTCATGGCTTCGTCTGATCATTTCTGTCATGACTCTGCCCCTCCTCCTCAGATCCATGAATACTTTGAACAACACAAAATAATCCGGTGGAATGCAAAGGAGCACAAAGGTATATGTAAGAGAGAGTGGTCGCAAATGCTCCAAAGGAACTGCAGCCACAGTGTATTTTAAGACAGGAGATAAAAATATGGATACTACTTTTAAATGAAGGACATCCAAAAGAGAAGAAAGCAAGAGAAAAAATTTCTAGCTTGTGCTCTTTCTTCTGAGTATGCACTGCTTCCTAAAAGATACCCACGCAGCTGCTTGGGGGCCATTTTCCTACCGTGGTGGATGGAGATGGTTTAAAATGATTTGCATTTCAGATGCTTTTTTTTTCTTGTTGTGAAATTACCGCACATGTATCATGTACCCAGAACCATCTTATTAAATGCCACCCTCCAAGCACGCTCTAGAGACTACATTTGGAGCTTGTCTGAAAATGTCAGAGGTAGGCCAGGTAGAAAGGACAGCTTGGATCCCAATCCTGGATCAAAGTGATTTTCTTCTGCTTATAATTGTCTCTTTTCAGAGAGCATCCAACTTTTCCATTGGTTCACAGAATAGCGTTTTGTTTTTCATAAGAGGAAAAAATGGTTTTCTACTCTCTAAAGATGAGGGAGTATTGATAATATATATCATTAGAAGCAACTCTGTCCTTTTTATAAAAGGCAATGTCCAAAGCCTTTCTAGACATTGTTTCTGTCAGAATGTGAAAAGAGAAAGAGAGAGAGAGAGAACCTTAGGACAGATAAACATTATGTCATGTTTCTGAGACTTTCTGATGATACTTAAAGCAGACCATCTGCCTCTGAGGACAGAGTTCACTGGATGAGACCTAGAGGCATGAAACTCTTTGTAAAAATTTCTGAAACGTCAAATTTGTTCCCTAGTAGTCCAACTTCATAGCAAATCTGTTAGCCAGATGCGAATTTAAAAACATCAGAGTTCTTGGCTCCCTGAAGGAAGAACTGCAATTTAGAAGAAGCTTTATAGACTCTCACAAGAGAAGAATGGCTGGAAACCTAAATTACTCCAAACGGAGCAGGATGCGACAGAAGGGGAGTAAATGGAGAGAACTCAGCTACCAGGGGAAGGTGAACTAGCGTTAGTTGCTCTTGCCGCTGGGAAAAAAGTCCCAGCCCTACAAACATAGACAAAACTCACGTGCAGGGCGCAAACGTCGCATAGAACGTTCTTCCTAAGCATCACTGGCCACACACGCGCAGGTTCAGATTTGATGGGATGTTCACCAATGGGGCGCATGTGTGCCCACATGTGTGTGCGTGTTCATCTGCATGCAACATGTGTGTGCGTGTTCATCTGCATGCAACATGTGTGTGCGAGTTCATCTGCATGCAACATGTGTGTGCGTGTTCATCTGCATGCACGTCACCAGTTCTCTACTAAGAGGCAGATGGTACTAGGGGAAAAAACAGTTGTCAAACAGGGAACGTGCAGTTCCTCTGCATCCTTAAGGAGAGTCAGAGTGGGATCATGGAATGCGCCAGCCCTTCGCGAGGTGCTTGGAGGAAGGATTGGTGGGGCGGTGGGCAGTAACGGGCAGTGGAGTTGAACTGGGAAAGTTCAGCAGGATTGGGGCGACAGCACCCAGAGTTGCTGCAGACGAAGCGGGAGAACAATCCTGACGTAAGAGCGAAGAGGGTAGCAGGGCCAGGTCAAAACTAGAGGGCAGGCTGGGCGGCCCGAGGGGGGCGTCCGGAAGGACAGAGGGACTTTACGTCCTCCCAACCTGTAGCTGCTCCTTGCTAGGATGGGCATGGATAGGGACCCTCATAGGGGCAGCCATTGGACCAGGGGGCGGTTTCTGACTGTGGGTGTCCCGAAGTGTCAGATATTGACCTCGCCTGCTTTGACCTCGCGAAGATGGACCACGCATCGAAGATTCTTTCCCTTCCACAGGACCAGCATTCTGAGTGTGCTTGAGCATAGTGGTTCGGGAATCAAAAGAACTTAGCCGAATGAATCTGACGTATTCACAATATGCTTAATAGCCATTGTACATGTGACAATTATCCCTAAATAGGGCTTATAAATCACTACATTGCGTTTACACGGTCAAACCAAGGTTGTAATTTTCCATTTCATTAGATTTATCATAGTCACAATTGTATAATATAATGAACACCATATACCCATCATTTGGAATTTTAAACCGCTAACATTTTGACACAACTACTTCATTTTTTGTTCGTGTATTAAAAGTGCCTTTTGGCAATCATGACAGTTTACGGTTGAAGGCTTTTGTAGAACCTCTAAAAGCTAGCATTTTCCTATATGATCAGAACAATCCCTGCCTGCATGTAACAAAATTAACAGCACCAGCATATCATGCATTTGGATTTCCTTGATTTGCTCCAAATATGTCTTATGGCTCATTTATTCAAAGCAACATCCAAATAATGTTCACATTTACATTTGGTTATTGTATTTTGCCATTCTCCCCCCCCCCTCTTTTTTCTGGATGTATGTATGCGATACATGCATGTGTGTAGGTGGGTAAAATCTGAAATCATCCCCAATCATTCTTTCATCTTGTTATTTTGAGCCCAGGACACGGAGCACACAGGTCCAGCTAGTCTGAGGAGGCAACTTGCTCTTTGCCCTCCCAGTCTCTACCTTTCAGGGTTGGAATTGCAGATGGGCCGCCAGGCTGCCTAGCATTTCACCTGGAATCGGGGATAAAGATGCAGGTTCTTTTGCTCGTGTGGCAAGTGCTTTAATGCCCAGTTCATGCCATTCTCTTTCAATATGCGTGTGTATGCATATGTGCATGCATGTGCGTGTGTGTACGTGTATGTGTGTACATATGAGCATACATGTATGTGCATGCTTGCATGCAATCTGTGAATGTATGTGTGTGAACATGTGTGTGTTGTGTGTGTGTGTATGTGAATGATACACGGGTGCTGGCATTTGAATTTAGGGTCTCATGCGGATACTCTCCAGAAGACCCCATCTTTCAGTTTTGTCAACTTCCTTGTTCATTGAGAATAAAGACCATGGTTCTCTAACACTTGAATTTCCTCTAAACTAGAAGTTAGGTAAAATTTACTTTAACTTTTTGGGAAAATGATTTAATTGGTGATACTGCATATATCATAGGTGTCATAGTTAAGCACAGGTGTCAACTTGATTCTTGAGGGTTTGAGCTCTGGGCACAGGTGTAGAGTGTTGATGGTTGAGTTAAGCCCAGAGCAAACCTGAAGGAGATTGTCTAGCTGCTGGGGAAGACCCAGCCCATGCTGGTCTGGCAAGTAAGGATTGTCCATCTCTCAGCTGTTATGGTGGCCAGTTCCCTCAGCCCTGGTGTTGGTGTGTGCTCTCCTGTCAAGCTGGACTATGAACTGTAACTGGACTGTCGTAAGAAAGTAAACTCCTTGTTCCCTTAAGCTGTGTTCTGGTCATTTATCAGCAACCATGCAGGAGGACTGCAACAGAATTTGGTACCCAGGAAGTGGGGTGTTGCTGATAAAATCTGACTATGTGGATTTTGTGGCTTTTGAACGGTTCTGCTGGACAAAGTTGGAAATTCTTGAAAATTTTCACTTTGTGGATTTACCGTTCTTCAGCGTTTAGTGGGCCAGTTGCCAAGAAACATTGTTTGGGCCCAGATTTGTGATGAGGGAAACAAGGACTTTGGTAAAACTGAATATAAGGATGATGGACTGGTTTGCTTGACAGAGGAGAGCTGTGTTGGCAGCCTTGGAGGTTTGGATGTACAAAGGGTAGGCAGCAGAATATCTGCTGCTGTTGGACAAATGAATATCAGTGAAGGAAAACCTAGTGACTTGCACTGAGACGGTGGAGAACGTGGAAACCACTGTATAGCAAGTTCATGGTTTGGAAGCTCAGATTCCTTCAGGGGGCGAAAACCCAAGTTAAAGCTGTTTCTTGCCCTTTGCAAGTTTGGTTGCCTAGAAGAGAGGCTTTTCCAGCGTCAGTGCGTTGAAGTTGGTGCAGCTGTGGCTCCAGTGGACTAAACTGCGTTTCAACCTCGCTTCAGAATCTGGCAGCGTCCCTCAGGTGATACTGGTTTGGGCGAACTACTGAGGGGTTCATGGAAAGCAGCAAAAGCTTGGCACCGAGTGGCAGGCGTAGAGTTCCTGCAAGAGATGGTGAAGCTTAAAGCTGCAGAGGAGAACCCAGAGTGGTGTTTGAGATGCCAGAACTGTGGGACTGCTGCTGAGGACAACTGTGAGTGGAGATTCAGCCTGGTTCAGAGGAACTCTGCTCTTACAACTTCGAGCTGCAAACAGGGACTGGGAATGCCTCGAATCTTTGAGCCGCCTTGACTACGTGATGAGCAGCAGAAGATGGACATTGAAGTACAGGATGCGGTGATTTGCTGGACTTTGTTCTTTTTAATGTTTTCTTATTAAGATCCTTCTGTTTTAATGTTTTATCTGTTTTAAAGTATTTATTTAAGGTTAAGAAACTTTGAACTTTTAAAATATTGGAACTGAAGTTTTAATGAGAGAACATTTTAAACTTGTCCATGGAATATATTTATATTTTAATATCTGTGGGGACAAGGAAAGGTTACAGTTTAAAAGTGCTATTGTTTTTGTGTCAAGTTGACAAGGGGTGGAATGTCATAGTTAAGCACAGGTGTCAACTTGATTCTTGAGGGTTTGAGCTCTGGGCACAGGTGTAGAGTGTGGATGTTGAGTTAAGCCCAGAGCAAATCTGAAGGAGATTGTCTAGCTGCTGGGGAAGACCCAGCCCATGGTGGGTGGGACTAGGCCCTGGATAAATCACAGAGACCTGGTTGAGAGAGTTGGCATCCTTCTGTATACTTGGCCAGACATGCTGGTCTGGCAAGTAAGGATTGTCCATCTCTCAGCCGTTATGTGGTGATGGCGTGGCCAGTTCCCTTGGCCCTGGTGTTGGTGCTCTCCTGTCAAGCTGGACTAAGAACTGTAACCGGACTGTCTTAAGAAAGTAAACTCCTTGTTCCCTTAAGCTGTGTTCTGGTCATTTATCAGCAACCATGCAGGCAGACTGCAACACATGGAATATTACGCCAGGATATATAGGGCATCCCTTTTTCTTTCTTCCTTTTTTTGCATGTGTGTGCGTGTGTGTCTATGTGTTTGTGCATGTGTGCAAGAGGGCACTTGAGTGTGTGTGTACCTGTGGAGGCCTAAAAGTGGCATTGGGAGTCATCCTGGATTAGTCTGTCTTCTTATTACTTTCCTCGGGTTTCCCAGACTCTGTCCTGCTGGGTTGGATTTGCAGGCTGCTACCATTTCTGCCTGGAATATGTGAATCTCAGCTCATCTCCTTTTGCTTGTCAGACAAAGGCTTTGACCCCTGAGCCGTCTCGCCAGCCTAGTGTTTCACTTTTCGTAATGCTAAGAACCATCTAGATTGAGATGGTGATTCTCTGGACTACCAAGACTCCAGCTTGCTGGACGAACTACCTGCCGCCAGAACCACTGTGCTCACAGCAGATGCACAACCTCCAGGCGGGATCTCCCTCCTCTGTTCCTCCTGTCCCCCCATCACCATTCCCTGGATCCTTGACGCCAGGCTAGACCAAGAGGCCAATAGTCTATTTCCTATGAATGCCACGCGATTGGCAGGAATGAAGGATGGCCTTAAGCAGTGACAGTCTTACAGTACCTCACATCTCAGAATAGCAGACTAACTGCTATCAATCTTCTGTTTAAAGGCAGAGTAAGGGGTGCTGTATATTAAATGTTCATGCTCCTCCAAACACGTTTGTGGAAATCTAGCCCCCCTTATGATGGCATTTGGAAGAGGAGAATTGGGGAGTCGAGTGGGTCGTCAGAGCTGAAATGAATATCTTTATAAAAGAGCTAGACTTCCCCTTGCCTCTCACACCACAGACAGTCCCAGGGAGGAGGTGGGAGGAGATCAGCCTCCTTGTTGGGCACTGCTTTGCCGGCATCCTGCCTCCCTCCCTCCCAGCCTCCAGAGTTATGAATTCTGCCCGTATCACCTGGGCCACCTTGGCATTCTGTTCTCGGACCTCCATGTGGATGAAGACAGGGACATCGGGCAGGGAAGAGCACAAAGGGGTGCAGATGTGCAGAGACAACATCAAAGCACTCCTTTCTGGAGACGGTTTCTTCAGGCTCTTGCTGTGACAGAAGGGTACCCCCAAGTGGAGACTCCCACCACAGGTTCTCAAGTGCTGGGGTCGCAAGAGTGGCCTCACACTCCTGCTCTCTTAATTCTGGCTCTGTGTTCCTGGGGGCTTAATGTGATGTCACTGAGTCTTGTTTCCTCCTCAGCAGCTGGGGATAGCACGGGAGCGCCTGATGCGGGGCTTCGGAAGTCAGTGTGATTGAAACACCTGACTCAGCCAGCACACACCGCGCCTCTTGCGAAGTTCCGCAAGAGCTTGCTGCTTGCCTTGGTTTTTCCTATTAAGTTCTCATAGGATGATCTCTCTCTTTTCCTCTCTCTCTATTGCCCTCTCCCTCTCATTCTCTCTCCCTTTCCTTCCCTTCCCCTTCTCCTTTTCTCCTGTCTTCCTTTTGCTTTCTTTTTCCTTCCCTCTCCTCTCCTCTCTTTTCTTGTTTTTTTCTAACATTTTGTTTGTTTGTTTGTTTATGTGTATCAGAGGGCACTTCAGAAATCATCCTGTATTGCCTTGACCTCCTTCTTGCTTTGCTCAGGGATTTCCCAGGTTCTGTCCACCAGGGCCCTAAGCACGGGCTGAGACCATTTCAGCCCGGCATTTTTATATGGGCCTGGGATCCAAACTCAGGACCTTTTGTTTTTGAGACGGAATCTTAACCCCTGAGCCATCTCTCCAGCTCCTCATCGTTTTCTTGTCGTGACAGGTTCTTGCTATGTGACCCAACATCTCAGTTATACAACCTCATTGCTGTAACAAATTCATAACGGAGACACTTTGGGGGAGCAAGAGGATTTTTTATTCCGTCTTACGATTTCAGGTTGCAGTTCATCTTAGCAGGAGAGTTTGTAGACGGAGCTGAGGGAACCGGCCGCATGGTATCCACAGCAAGACCGGAGGGCCAGAGGAGCAAGGACCAATGTTGCTTCTGGCTTTGCCCGCCTGCCAGTTCTGCTAACCTGCTCCTTCCAGCTTATCCTTCTGCATGGGGAATAGTCCCACCCATGTGATTAAAATAACCTCCTACTGTCTTACCCAGCGTCAGCCTTAACTAAACAGTTCTTCCTAGGTATGCCAGAGGCTCACTTCAAATGTCAAGTGGACGGCGGAAATTAACCGCCCCAGTGCTGCAAGTCTCAAAATCGATATTCTCTTCTCTTCTTGGGTTCTCAAGTGCTGGGGTCACAGGCGTGGCCCACCAAGACAGGCTTCACAGATGACTTCTTAGGAAAGCCTGAGGTAAAGAAAGGCCTTAGAAGCAGCAATGGTAATGGGATCAAGAACATTGGTCCACAGTCCCCAAACCACCCTGGTCATGGTTTGGGTCAGAGAGGAGTAGAGAGAGCGGCGAGGTGGACACTTCTGACCACGCAGGGATCGGGGCTGGAGTCGTTCCTGATGCAGAACTTTGTTCTCTTCTTCTCTGTTTGGCGCTCCCGCCTCGTCTCTGAGCTGCTCGTGGATAATTCCTGATTTTCCCAGGCCAAAGGTCCTGGTGGCTTAATGGATAGTTCATGTCACTGACTGATTGCACCACGCAGTGTTTTGTTTCAGTAATCAAGGCGCGCTGCATTCTGGGAAAGGGAAAACCATTCTGGGAAAGGGATAACGCTTGCAGTCTTACTCCAGCGGGAATGAATTAATGTGCAGTGTTTTATTGAGCCGTTCAGAAAAGGAAGCGAATGAAGCGCTCTGACGCCAGCCTTCAGCTTTCAGATGGTTTTCCTCCATTCCTCTTTAAACTTTTAGAGCAGGAGGGTCAGATCAGAACAGCTGACCTTCTTCCACCGGGGCAGCTTCTATACCTAGGGTTTGGGGAGCAACTAGCTTCCTCCCTGACCGAGCTCAGTTCCGAGCTGTGGGCGACTGTCTCCTGGGAGCTCCTTTCCTGAGACAGTCTCAAGATCGGAGATGGGCATCATCTCTCTGCCTTCCTTCGGCCTCAGGCCCCCAGGGGTCTGGATGACAGACAATGATAGACAATGTGACCTAGCACTCCTGGTTCTGGAAGCTTTAGGAGTGCTTGGATGGTAAGAGAGTTGAAGAATGTGAAGAATGCAGGCAAGGAGGGAGAAAGAGGGGTCTCTGAGGGTGGTCACCCACCTCTAGCGGAAAAGGAATCCCCCCCACCATCATTCATAGCCACTCCATACGGTCCCTGTTCCTTCGGAGGCAGCTCTGCGTCCATGGACTAATTAGAGGATAGCATGGGGCAGGTGAAAGTGGTCCGTGACAGCAGCCCCGAGCCCGCGGTTGCTCTTAACGTGAATGCTAATCACTGCAACCACGCTTTTTTTTCTGACTGCTCTGGGGATTACACTGGTGCATCTCTTAATTGCTAGACAAGTGCCCAACCCGGAGGCACTCCCTGAACCCGATGGCTACGATGACCAGGACAGTTTATTTTATAGCAATTGAAATAGAAATCACTGTGAATGGATTCTTGTCTTTTTTTGGTAAACAGTATCTGTGGTATTTGTGATGATCAGCGTTGATAGTCAACTTGACAACCGGAAGCAGGCCTCCACACCCACCTGAGGTGAATGATGAACACTAAGATTGACATCTGAGCAAACCTGTGAGGGACTGTCTTGGTTGCATTAATTATGTGGGAAGATCCAGCCCAGAGTGGGCGGGACCATTCTCTAGGCAATGGATCTGCAAATGCATAGGAATGAGGAGGACTGAGCACCAGCCAGCATGAATGCATTGTGTCATTGCTCTGTGATGCTGCCGGGGATGTCATGTGACCAGCCGCTTCAAACTCCGTCACTGTAGCTTGCCCTGGAATTGTGAGCCAATGAAACCCTTTCTCCCTAAGTTGCTGGGACAGGTATTTTGTTGCAATGATGTGTAAAGAAACAAAAACACCATGGATGTGGGTGTCTTTAAGATCCTGGTCACCCAGTGCTGACCTCCAGGAGGCCTTAGTGGCTGTTACAATCCACAAAGGCCCATCAGTTGATTTCCAGGTCTCTCTTATCACCTAAAACCAGCACTGGACTTACCCAAGATGCTCAACTCTTTCTGGTTGCATTGAACAGAAATGACCACCATTTGACTATTTATTGTGAACCAGGCACATAGAAGTGCATTGATTTCTTCACATGTATCATTGAGTCCTGTGATCAGATGAGGCAATTCTCCTCATTCAAGCACAAGAAAAATAGATACCGTCATGGTTAGAATACGAATTGTCCCCTACAAACTCATGTGTCTGAATCCTTAGCTGATATTACTATCTGGTAAGATGATGGCCCCTTTAGGAGTTGGAGACTTGCTGGAGGAAGGCATGTTACAGGGGTGGGTCTGGAGTCTGGTGGCCCAGGCCTGTTTCCCCTGAGTTTGCTCATGTTCTCTCTGCCTTCTTCATGTCTGTGGTGACCTAAATTGTCTCCTGCTTCTGTCTCCAAGCCATGCTTCATCTGCGATGAGATTCCTGATATAATGGACTATATCCTCTCTGGAACTGTAAGCCAAATAAATCCCACCTTCTTTCCTTAAGTTGATTGTGTCAGAGTTTTGTCTCATGGTAGCAGAAAAAATAATTAACAGATACCACCATTTTCCCACAGGTAGAAAGCAGAGGACCTGGGATTTACATAGAAGCTCATCTACCTCAAAGCCCACATGCAAAACCTCAGGAAAAGAAAATGGAGAAAGAGAGAGAGAGAGAGAGATGTTGGTATTATCTTTAAGAGATTTATAACCTCATCAGCAAAAAAGACACACCCTTATGAAACACACAGTTATGTGACATGGTACAGATCTTCAGGATGAAATTCAGGAGGTGTCAAAGTGTAGGTGGGGAAATGAATAGCTTGCCATGGAAGAGTTGAGAAGGGGCAGCGAGAGGCGAACTTTTGAAGATCTTGTGCTTCTAATGGAACACTGCGGGGTTGTGGCAGGTGGAGGAGGACCTTTGTACCACACCTCAGATACGAGGCAACTGGCATCTGCTCAGGGGTGACAAGCCTGGTTGAGCAGTAGCAGGGGGTAACAAGTGGAGACACGTGCGCGGGGTGGTGGCTTACAGCCAGGGACTTATCAGAGCAGGCAAGGTCCGTGGGCTAAAGCAGGAGGCCCCTCCATGCATCTGAGGAAGTTGCCTGCGAATGCAGAGCCTCTATAGGTGGCAGTGTGTGAGGAAGAGCTTTCTAATTTCCTAGTCTCTGGAGGGACCGAGGAAAGGCAGAATGGTTCCCCATGCAGACATCCCCAGGGGCTTGTATAACGCCACGAGGAAGGCATGGTCACTTGCCAAAGTCAAGGTCAGAGTCAGCTATGGGTAAATATTTACTTTGCCTCAGCTGGAGGAGATGGATTTTTAATAAAGAGACAGCATGACTCATGTCACAGAGTGTACCAACAACTCAGGGAAAAGCCGCTCTGGAAATTGTCAGAATGGCAGGCAGTGTCTCTTGATGAGCTCCAGGAAGTCCCCCTTGACATTCAACATATATGCACACATTGCACACACACACACACACACACACACACACACACACACACACGTCCTGTCATATATGTACACATGCATATATGTATATGCATGTATCCTTTGGTGTCACCAATGACTTGATAGAATTTCCCAAGTGCACCTTCGTCAGCAAGCATAGTCACTCCAGAGCCCTTACGGATCTAGCTCTCCTGAAAGTGGAGCCAAATGTAGGCTGGGATTAGAAGAGGCTGAGGACTGGCTAGAATGTCTCCTAAGACATTTTCACAGTGGAAGCCATGGCTCCCTCTGCAGAGGGCAGATTGCTAAGAGGGCCCTGTGTGATCCTAGCAAGTATGGGTGGCACCTGGAATTGCTCTTAACCCGGAGTATGACATAGGTTGCGGGATGTTGAAGAAAATCTTACTGTTATTGCAATGACTGTGGAGAGTGGGTGGTATTCACCATGAATGGCCTCTAGTTCCCGAGAATGTTTCCCCACCCACAAACCAAGACCTTAGGTCTGCAACTAAGACACAATGAACTCCACCAGAAGCTTAAATGAGCCTGAAATAGAATTCTTCCCAATTTGAGACTCAGCTTCGAGTTCAGGTAGTCGAAGAATCGCCTTGATGTAGCCTGCATGTCGAAGGATGCAGAGCGAAGTTGCATCAGGAGAACTTGGCGCTTGCAGAGACTGAAAGAAAATACATGCCCCTTGTTTAAGTCAGTAAACCTGTGGCAGTTTTGCTATGTGATGCCCAATAATTAACACAACCGGCACATGCCTGTCTCCGACAAGAAATTCAATAAAGCCGTGGTGATATGAAGCGATCCAGGGACGCTTCCACATACTGTTCGAGGGAGGAATGAGGTAGTGTATTAAAGGAGGATTGTCCCTGACTGTCTATGTGATGGTGGTCACGCTTTTTTCCTTCTCTGGGACCCAGTTCGTTTGTTCGTTCATTCATTCGTTCATTTTTTTAATTTGAAGCAATGAGGTGAGACAATCCTTAAGTTTTCCTTCAACTCTAATAATAGAGTCCTATTTGCAAAACGAGTTAACAGATTCAATGTTCGTTGCACATATCTTGATGGGACATGTTAAATATTATGTTTTATCTCATTTGAACTTCAAAAGCAACCACGCTCAGGTTTTTATTAGCATTGCTTGTAAAGATAAGCAAATTGGGGCTTAGAGAGATCTAATCATTTGCAGACCATTGAAGGGAAAGCCAGGGAGCAGGGACTCACTTTCCATCTTCTTAGCGTGAGACCAGAGCCCCGGGAGATTCAATTCTAACTAGAAGCAATCAGAGAAACAGAGACAGAAACCTTAGAAAGGACTTGGAGTTGCATCATCAAGTGGAGAAGCCATGTAAGTGGTAATTCGGTGTGACAGCCAGGAGCGAATGGATTCCCTGAGATGCGGTGACTGAGTTAAATCATCAGCAAAGTTCATCAGAGGCATGTTAGAGTGCAGAGAGAGGAAGCAATAAGGACATTGGGAGATTCTTTTCTACAATGCCCTGAACACCGAGGGTCTGAAATGACTTTTTTTCCCTTTGGATTTGTCTCCTTAGCTTCACATTTCTCTCTGCAGCTGTCTTGGTGGTCCCAATTTCTAACTCAACACATCCCCCAAAATAAACTTAGGGCTTGTAGCTGAAGGTGCCTTTAACTGTGGGAACTCCTACCTAGCTGAATGACTTCTGTTCTTCCACAGGGCTTGGAATCCAAACCATCTGCTTTGTTTATCTTGAATTTCACCTCTGAAATGTCTTGGTTTTCCCCAAGACATTTCTATCCAGTAAGTCAGCTGACTCTCTAGCCCTCCCTTACCCCATTCACAACATACATCTATTCTGCACATTGGTCCACAATAACTTTCAATAATATAAATCACGGTTGCATTTAAGGTCTGTTTAGACCTGTCCGGCACTAACTGCATATATTTGAAATTCCTCCCTAAGACCTGGAGGTTACTTCCTGCCTGTCTTCTGTCGTCTGCTGGACTCCCAACTTCCTCTCATCCACACAACGCTGTTCTTACTTATTAGCCTGCCACCTTTGCAATTTTGCCTGGGTTACATCCTATTAATGCCTTTCTGTGTTTTGTCTACTGACTCAATGCCCACTTGAGGGTCTCGCCCTCCCAGGAGCCTTCTGGTAACCCTTCCAGAGCAGTGTTGGTCAAGATTCGCCAAAGGAACAGAATTGGTAGAATATCCATGTATATTGATATTTATATATTGATATATATAGTATATTGAATTTATGAGTTGGCTTACAATCAAATCTAACTAGTCCAATGGCTGCCTGTAGCTGCTCAGTTCCAGAGCTGAATCTTTCTGCTGTCCCAGTCTGGTGCTGAAGGCTGGAGGATTTCTGCAGGGTCACTTGTCTCCAGTCACATTGAATAATCAAAGGATGAGCTTGCCGAGAGGGAGGGAGAGAGAGAGAGAGAGAGAGAGAGAGAGAGAGCGCTTTTCTTTCTTGCACTTCTTTTTGTGTGGTCTGTCACTAAAAGGTGCCACTCACAGGTAGGGTGGGTTATCACCTTTCCAATAACTTATTCCACATAATCCCTCCAGGTTTGTCTAACAGCGCATGTTAGTCAATTTCGCGTTCAGTCAAATTGACAGCTAAGATTAACCATCATGGCAGCCACATTGTGCAAGTTTATGGCAATAGTTGCACTGTCCCTCAAGGGCTGTCAATCAAAAGAAATCATGCACCTGACTCCATTATAGGCATGCAGGAGGGCAGTGATAAAGACAATTTTGCATAAACTTGATCTTTCTCCCAATTGGCTTCCATTTTTCCTAGAAACATTAAAATACATTATTTGAATGTAAAGGGCACATCTTAGTCACATTTCAGCTAATGTCCAGGCCACCTTGATTTAGCTCCTGCGTCCTAGGGCTGCATGCAGTTGTCAATCCGATTGACCAACTGAGGACTTTCACATACTGTCAGTTAAAACATACACTTTCCCTAGGATGAAGAGTTGCTGGAAGTCTGGAGGAGCTTGTATGTGAAAAGAGAAGACTAAAGAGTAGACTGTATACTCAGACTGAGAGTCCAGAAGAGACAGGCTTCTTGGTCAGTCTAAATTGGGCCCCTCTGGCTGTAGACAACAAAGAAAACAATCAACAGTAATTGACGGACATGCCATTAGTCTTATGGTACTGGTGCAGAAAAACAGCCAATTCTTTTTTACACACAGTTTTATAAACACACACACACAGTATTTTTCACTCTTGGTAGAATTTTCAGTGGACCTCATCCAACCACAGGGAATAGATATTTTTTAGTCAACTTAGGAGAAATTTGGCTTTTTTAGCACATCTAAAACATATCTGTGGAAGAGAAATCAGTGTCTTACTGGCTTTCTGGGGGAACTGTAGACAAAAACTCAGTGATAGCAAAAATTATCTGAGTCTCGATATGTAGGAAAACTTCATTTTATTTATATATTAGAAATTAGGCTTCCTACCTAGCACCGTTTCTTCCAGCTGAGCAGCAGAGTGAAGAGTTTCAAACCGTAATAGTAGCTGAGATGTTCAGGGAATTTTAGTTCAGCCATATAACCATATATATAGCCAGAAACACAGAAAAATGATGATAGTGTTTCCAGCCTCCATAGTTATTTCTGGGCTGCTCCAGGGAATGTGCATGTGTGCATGTTTATGTGCATGTGCATGTATATTTTGTATCCATAACCCCCAAGTTTTTTTACAGGTCACCAAGTGTTTTTTAAAATCTATATAAAAATAACAAGTGATTAATCAGTTCCTCAAGTGTACTTGTATACATAAAAATACTGTACGTATGTAAACATTTATAGCCAGTATATCCATGTTTTGCTCAACATTCCAAGGCGACACTAAGTCCCCAAATGGTCTTATCTAGAATATCTGCTACCATGTGTTGTGATAAAAAGTGGATCTGCCTTGTGAGAAAAGTAGCTTCAGAAATGCAGGACATATATAGATTCTTCATTTCTGGACTCCAAGGTCTCATTGCTAGGCTCCCGGGTACTAGCCTTGAAATTGACTGCACAGCTCCAGTTTGGAGCTTTGGAATAAAAAGGTCACATGTGCATCTACCTTTAAGGAATGTTCCCGAAATAGTGAGAATGGAGATTTGAGATCTTTGGAGACTGTCTGAGTTCAGGCTCACAGATCAGTGTGTATCTAAGAAGAGCTAAGTGGGCTGCTGCTTTGATGGGTGTAAGTTCTCACGTCGCGAGCATCTCTGCAGCAGTTTCCTTTCCTGCTGCCATGAGACAACATTCAGACTCAAGCAACTTAAGGGAGGAAAGGGGATTTGTTCCGCTTATGGCTCCACAAGGGAGACGCAGTCCATTATGGCAGGAAAGACACGGTGGGGGGCAGAAGCTGGAGAAAGCTCGGGTCACTGCAGATATCATGGAGGCCGAGAGAGCAGATGGCAGACTCCTAGAGCCAACTACTAGTGGAAACAGGGCGACGCTAACCAACCTCAAGGCCCACCTACTGTGACATCCCTTCCTCCAGCTCCACCTCCCAAATGTGTCATGACCTTCCCAGACATTAACAGCTAAGGATGTAGACACATGACACATTCTGTCCATGACATTCTTCATGAAAGGGAATCTTCATGTACCAGGTGCGCCCTTGGCCTGGGTTAGGATGAGCAATCACATTACACCCCCCAGCATCCCCTTACATCCTTCCCTGTACCGATGCTGACGGTGCTAATGAATCAGAGCTGAGAGATCATACTGAACCATGCTGGGAGAGGTCCTGATTACTATTGTTTTCCTTTGCTTTCATGTTTGTGAGTATGGGGTATTCAAGGGGCTGTCGCTGGCCTTCCCAGGACCTCTTGAGTGTAGATCAGGCTGGTGTGAAACAAACAGTGGTGGAGATTTATCTCCTGCTCTTTGGCCTTTCCGGTGTCTGTTATTTGTCCTGTGATCTAATCTCAGAATGGGAAGATGGATACCACACAGCCCAACATGTTTTTTCCTAAAACTATTTAAAGTCAACATTGTTCCCAACATTGTAGCAGAAAATGTGTCTTTTTAGATGCTGTTAACTGTAGACAACCACTGACCGTCTGAGAATGCAATAAATCACACCTGTCTTTATGAACCTTCTTATACCATCCCTGTTACAGATGCTGACTGTTTAGGACGACTGACGTCTTTGTGTTTCCTTGCACGCCTTCCTGCTGTTCACTTTTGTGTCTCTTGTTCTCATGAGGTTTTGCTGTTCCTTGTTATAATTTTATAGTCACTAATTCCAGAAGATTTCCTATTGTGTAACACTTATAAGCATGTCTAGCTGAGAATAAATTTGTCACAGTACAGTTTCATGCTGCCTGAGGTCCCTCTAGTCCTGGCCTGTAGCCAGTTCCTGTCCCTTTCAGAGACCTCACGTTACTGTAAATGCTGGCATTTACAGGTGTGTGTATGTGTGTGCACGTGTGTGCGTGTGTGTGTGTGTGTACACACATGCATGTGGGTGCATGTGCATAAATACATGTGCATGCCTGTGGAGGCCCAAGGGTCATATTGAGAATCATCCTTGATGGCTTTTCCATCTATTTTTGTGAGGCTCTGTCTCTAATTAAACCCAGAGGATGGGGGGCTAGTCTGGCTAGGTTGGCTTGCTCCGGGGATTCCGAGGGTCTGCCTTCCAGGGCCACAATTACAGATGGGCCACCACACCCACCCAGCATTTTTGCATGAGATCTGGGTCACCAAACTCAGGTTCTTTCATTTGCAAGGCAAATGTTCTAACGTTTTAACCACCGAGGCATCTTCCCAGCCCCAATTGCTGTGCTTTAAATAGAAGGTAAGCCACTTTGCAGGTATGTCTGGTGGCTCTGGGTGCAAAGCAGAGACAGAACTGCGTGTTGAGATGAAGTCTTCAAACTTTTGAATGCCATCACACTTCAGATGGGACAAATTAAGTCTGGTAGGTATTACTGCCTGAGGTGAAGTTGATGGTTTCAGGCAGGTGAGCTGAAATGATGTTGAATTTATGTAGTGTCCCAGATGTATATAGAGGAAAGATAATTTTCCAGCGAAGTAATGATGTCTGTAAACTCCATGGTTATTAGGTAAAGACTAGCTATGTTGTCCACAAGTGGCACCACATTGGGAAACTCACTCACCTGAACACATATTTAAGAAGCTCAGCTCATAATGTCTTCCATGTTACATAGTCATCAATATTCTGAAAATGTTAGGAGTGCTCAGGGCTGGAAGATGGGAAGATTCAAGGTTTAACCTGGTACTTATTAGCTAGGGGAATTTGAATAGGTAATTTAAATTCTCTGGGTCTTACGTTTTCTTATCAATGTACAACAGTTCTGGTACAGATGTGCTGTGCAGCCTCTCTTAGCTCTAAATTTGGCTATTAGCTGATCCTCTTTTTTCATGATTGCAAATGGCAGTATAGACTTATTGTTCCTAGTTATAGCGGAGCAGCACGGAGAGGTTGATGGCTTACCAGACTCAAGGAAAGCTGTGTGAGTGAGGGTTCTGCCTTCATTAGCTTTATATTCTGGACACTGAAAGAATATTTTCTAGCATTGTCAATGGCAAGTATTGCCCAACCGAAATCTCCCAGGTCCTCTTTCAGAAAGGGTGAAACTATGTGACCGATTTTCCCAAACTGAATATGAGCTGTAGGGACATGTGTACCTCCCGGACGAATAGATGTACCCTAGCTGAGAAGCATGGGCTGAAGATGTCAGAGTTCCTGGGGCCCTGGATGCCTGCGAGGAGCAGAACAGGGCAGACTTGCTTCAAACTTTTAGACAAGCGACAAAGAAAATTTATGGTTGACTCATTGTGGAAGTTGTTTAACAAATACACAGAGAACAATCATGGTTTGAAAGTCAAAGTACTCAGATGTACCAGAGAAGGTGGAAAATAGTTTTGGGGACAATACAAGGCTGCTTTTAATGATGTGCTCAGTGTTTTACAATGAAGTCTTTTTTTAAAATTTTTTTATTATTTATTATTTATTCAATTGTGTGTGTATGTATGTGTGTGTGTGTGTGTGTGTGTGTGTGTGTGTGTGTAGAACCATGGACGAATTCAGGAACCACCATGGACTGCCCCCACCTCCTCCTTGTTTACTTAGCCCCACCAGGACCAGAAACGCAGGCCCCGCTTCTGCCCGGCGTCTATACAGTGGGGTCTAGGATCCAAACTCAGGACCTTCTGCTTACAAGGCAGAGGCTTAACCCTTGAGCCACCTCTCCAGCCCCTACAATGAAGTCTTAAGAAGGGAACTCAAATTCTATGGGCTTACAAAATACATGGTTTGAATGTGAGTTTTCTTACACATGCTCATGTGCTTGGGTCCTTAGTAGATGTTAATGTTCGGGAAGGCTTTGGTGCTTTTAGCAGGTAGAGCTTTAGCAGGTGGAGGAAGTCAGGTCACACAGCACAGGTCTTGAGTTTTCAACCCAGCCCTAACGTAACTGCAGCTTGCTGCTTTTCTCTCCCTCCTTGTTCCCTCCCTCCATGATCAGTGCTATAACCTAAACCAGTCTCCAGCTTTTGTCTCGGCCATGCCTTTTCCACCATAATGGATTATATCACCCCTTTGGAAATGCAAGTCAAATAAGTCTCCTCTTTTTGGCTCAATGTAAGTATTGTCTCAGAGCAATGAAAGGAAAGGTAATTACATCTTAACTGATGCATAAAAGCATCAAAATTGTGCATACTAGTGGCAGTGCAGTAACGTTTGAAGCATGGATCTATCTCACAATGTTGAAATCAACCCAGACATTTATCATTTCTTCATGGTGCAAACATCATCCTTTTTTTCTGGCTTTTTTTTTTTTTGCTTTTTTTCCCCTACTTTTATAAGCATATTGAGTATTCATCCCTGCTTCCCTCTATCCTCTCTCCCTCCCATCCCCTCCTTTCCCTTCATCAATCTTTCCCACCCTTCTGCCTGTCTGCTTCTGTGGACACCAGTAGACACCTGTCTACTCTTGTGGGGGTTCAGGCCTCTATGGCATACCAAGTTGCCTCTCTTCGGGCCACCCCACTGATAGGGACATGTTTCTTCACTCATCCAGCTTTAGTCCCCAAGGTTTCTACCATATGTTTTTAACTTTCCTGAGTTCCCAGGCAGTCTATGGAGCCATGTTGGCGTGTCAGTCATTAAGCAGGTCTGGGAAGGACAAGTCTCATTGCAGTGAGTTTCTGGATGAAGCAGTCCTGCCTTGAGTGGAATGTCTTGTACAATGGTGGTCCTTCCCATTTTTAGGTTCTTACAATCTCACTGCTCCCTCTTCTGCAAGATTCCCAAAGGTTAGGATTTCTAGCTTTTAAAACCACTGCCATCTGCGACCACTTTGCTGTGAGCAGTCCATCAGAACTGATGGTCAGGAGCGGGGGGCAAGACATACATCTCTGTTTGGACAACCAGAAAGCTGAGAAAAACTGAACAGAAACAGAGTATGTGAGTGACAGCCCTAGTATCTGACAGTTCTTTGGTTCCAAAGCTTGAGTTCTTTACTCACACAGTGGTTCCTGTCTTCATTCTGACTGCAATGTAACAGCTAGAAATCTTTCTCCTGGCAGACGCTTGCCTCCTCTGGCTGCAGCGGGGGTGGGGGGTAGGGATGGGGTGGGGTGGGGTAGAGGTGACAGAAGGCTCTTCGCCCCTGAACATAGCCATGTAAGGGAGGGGGCGTTCTCTTCTCTGGATCAAAACAGACTGAGTTGTGCCCCAAATCTGCTCTTGCCTCCAGTTTTGAGGTTTTGTTGATTTTGTGCTGGAGAAGAAGGTATGATTGACTGGGCCCAAAGCCCACACAACCGACCTGGGGCTGGTGCCGTAGCCTCATTACCTGAGTCTCGGGGTGACCAACCCGCCCCCCTTAAACACTCAGTGACATCAAGGCCCCCTAAGCGCAAGCTGACAGGTCAGGACATGTGGAGGGAAGAACAGATACCCACCCTTCTGAGGGAGCATGGGCAGGTGGGGTGTCTCTTCTCTGTGGTGGGGGCTCGGAGCCCTCCTTGTAGGTGCAGAGTTACATAACGGCACGAACACAGATGAGTCACTATCAGCCATGAGTGAGGAGCACACACACCTAAATATAATTTACAAGTGGCTCTTCTTGATGGTTTTTGCACAACCAAATTAGCTCCTTTAAAAAAAAAGACACCCACTTTAAAACACAACAGATGATCGGTACTTATGCTCCAAAACATGAAAGTTCGTTCTGGTAGCAGAACCAGCTGAAGCAAATGGGCAGAGATGGGATTTTGTTGCAGGAGCAACTGGCCTGCGCATTCTCCCCAATCTCTGGTGAAGGTCAATATCCAAGTCCTAGTGCAGCTTCTTCAACGCTCAACCCTAACTAGATCACAGACTGGGGCGGGGAGACACAGGGGGCGCCCCTGAGCTTCTGACGCCCACCCTTTATTGCCACCATCGGCATAGGAAGAGGCAGTCTGCAGAGAGGAGGGAGTAGGACTTCTGACAGCTTGCATCTGGAGGGAGAGAGATCCAGCGCGATTTCCACGGACTACCCGCCAGCTCCGAGCGGGAGGCTGGCATCCAGCGACTACACAAAAGTTTCAGACACCTCGTGCTGGCAGCCGGGCCGGCAACTGCTGAGTTTATTTTGGAAGTCTGTTTTGAATTTCCAGCATTGCCTCTTTAAGAGGGTATTTTAAGATGCTCTGCCAGCCCCGAGGGCTCCAAGTGGCTTTTGTTTCTGTCCCCACACAGATGAGGAGCGAAACTAATTGAGAGAGTGATCCAAATTTGTGAGCCTCACCACAGTGCCACACTTGGCCTGGATTCCCGAAAAAACATGTGTCTGTGTTCACGTCCATTTGGATGTCGTTCCTGGAAGCCTTGCAAAATGCCTTCGGACACGGTCGATATGCGATCAGTTCTCCCTGCTAAACACATACTCCTACCATGAGGTCCCGCGAAGAATTTCAGGCCCTAGACTTCCAGAGACCTCTGTTCACATAAGCACAGCTTGGCAAAAACAATTGCTGTTTTCCTTCATTGTTCGATAACAGCACTGGGCAGCTTTGCCCTGATACCTTGTTGCTGGAGAAATAATTTGGGCATCCTAGGGTTGATCTCCCCAAGGCTGCGTGGGAAGAGATTCGCCTTACAACCGTGGATCAGTTTTGTTTTAAACTCCTCCAAGGATGGTTTTCTAGCACAGAGCGCTTCAGGCCATTGTCAGAATTTATGAGAAGAAAATGAAAGGGAAAAAGTCCCTGTGCTCTTCTGCCTCTGTGGTCCCCACAGCCCGCGAGGACAGCCAGGTGGCATGTAAGGTAATGAATGTGGCTGCTAACGGGCTCGGTGGAGAGTTCAGTCCAAAGGTCTTTCTCTCCCTCTCAGTCTCCTTCATGATTCACAGATATGCCAGAAAGCCACAGATTCTCCTTGGGAATTCTGTTTACCACGAAGAGCAGTTTGTGAAAGAAAAGGAGAATCACGTGGCTGGGAGCGCAGAGGAGCATGCGTGGAGAGCCCCGAAGGCACGCTGGTGCCCCCCTCCCTTGCCCCCAAGCGCAGCGGTGGCGGGGGCAGAAGGCTTGGGGCGCCTCGCTCGGGGTCTCCAGCTGCGAGCTGTCTGGTGGAGCCTTTGCCTGGGATCCAGCTGCCCGCCGAGTGCAGAGGGCGAGGGCGGCTCCCACAGCCTCTGGCTTTTTCTTAGACCTACTAGAGATCAGGGCTCCTGGACAGGTGTCCTGTTACAATGTATCAGGAGGCCGAAGCCGAGACCCGAGGCAAACCACTGAACAGAAACAGGGAGAGGAATGAGACAAAAAGAAGGAGGGATCGCAGGAAGGGCCGAGGGAAGGAAGGATGGGAAGGAGGTAGAAGGACGTTGTATTTCTTAGAATCTTGCAATGCCAGTGACAGCCCCCCTCCCTCCCCCCCCAATAATAGCACTTGCAACTGCTGCAAGCTGCTTGAGACATGTTACCTCTGGCCTCAACCCAGGTCCACAAAGATGGTCAGTGCGGACCTAGGCTGTCACTCTGGAAGCTAAAGACAGTTCCCTCTCGCTAGTTCCCATTCACAGCACTTCTGGAGCAGCTGGTCCCCGCGGGGACACAGCCTGGGGGATAGCAGAGGCGCCGCGGATGATTCCAATGGTGTCCAGAGCTGAGACATGCTGTATAACAGAGCGGCGTTTCCTTCTCTTCTCTCCCCTTCCATTTATTCCCTTCCTTCCCCTCCCCTCTCCTCCTCCCCTCCCCTCCCGCTCCCCTCCCTCCCATCCGCCTCCCTCCCCTCCCCTCCCCTCCCCTCCCTCCCCTCCCCTCCTCTCTCACTCCCCTCCCTGCCCTCCCCTCCTCCCCTTCCCTCTTTCCCTCCTTTTCCCTCCCCTCCTTCCCTCTCCTTCCCTCCTTCCCTCCCCTCCTTCCTTCCCTACCTTCCCATCCTTTTCCCTCCCTCCCATTCCCTCCCCTTCTCCTCCTCCCTTCTGTTCCCTTCCCTCCTCTCCCTCTCGTCCCTCCTCCCTCCTCCCCATCTCCTCCTTCCCTCCTCCCTACCCTCTCCCTCCTCTCTTCCCTCCCCCCTTCCTCTCATCCCCTCCTCCCCTCCTCTCCCTCTCACCCTCTCCTCCCTTCCCTTCCCTCCCCTCCCCTCCGCTCTCCTCCCCTCCCCTCTTCCCTCCCCTCTCCCTTCCTTTTCCCATCCTCTCCCCTCCCTCCTTCCCTCCCCTTCCCTCCTCTCCTCCTCCTCCTCCCCTCCCCTCTTCTCCTCCCCTCCCTTCCCCTCCCCTCCCCTTCCCCTCCCTTCCCCTTTCCTTCCTCTTCCCCTCTCCTCCCCTCCCCTCCTCCCCTCCCCTTCTTCCTTCCCCTCCCCTCCTCCCCTCCCCTCCTCCCCTCTCCTCCTTCCTTCCCCCCTCCCTCCCCTCCTCCCCGCCCCTCCCTCCCTCCCTTCCCCTCCCTCCCCTCCTCCCCTCCTCTCCCCTCCCCTCCCCTCCCCTGTTCCCTTCACCTCCTCCCTTCCCTTTGTCCCCATCCCCCTCCCCTCCCCTCCTTCCCTCCTCTTCCCTCCTCCCCTCTCCTCCTCCCCTCCCTCTCCCTTCCTCCTTCCTCCCTCCCCCTCCCCTCCCCTCTTGTCCCTTTCCTTCTTCATTTCCTCTTCTCACTTTTCCTTTTCAAGTTTCCATTTACTGGTTGGCTTACTCTCTTTCATCCAGATAAACTGTAACATACCATCCTAGGGCCCTAATCTGACAATTTCCTAAGAAAAAAATTGACCTGCTACTAGCTGACCAGCAGTACCGGAGTCTCCTAGAAATCTGGCATAAAATTCAGACTCTCCATCCCCACTTTGCATATTGGATCAGAGGCGGTGGAGTGGGGACCAGCGATCTGTACTTCAGCACGTTCTCCAGGCATTTGACCCCGTTTGGAAAGTATTGTGGTAACAGGTTCCAAACAAGAATGAGAGCTGCAAACACATTTAATTCTGCCTCCAAATTTCCAGAAAACATCCACTACTTGTGAAATACAGTCTAGACTTCCAGGACCCTGTAGGTTTTCCATGAAGTGCTCCAGCACACCTTTCTAAAGGCTGCTCCGTGTCCCTTTAACGTGTGATTGGATTATTAAAAGAATTGAAAGAACATTAGATAAGGGAAGGAACTAGGGGTAATTCTTGAAAATTATCTTGTTTTTTTGCACTAGATTGCATTAGGCTACTTTTGTCCAAAATGTAATATGCTTTTTGCCACACCCACTGCCCTCCCTTTCTCTCCCCAACCTACTGCTGAGCCTCATCTGTTCCCCAGACTGTTTCTCATTCACATCATCAGGGCACATATGATGTATTTATACAAGATCTAGGACAACAAATGGGAGAAAACTGATATTTTTCTTTCTGAGACTAGCTTAATTAACTTTAATTTGATTATCTTCAGTTACATCCATTTTTCCCACAAATGACATAACTTTGTTCTTCTTTATGGCTGAAAGGAACTCCATTGTGTATATACAAACCCCACTTTCTTGATTGATTCCTCTGGGGTTGGATACCAGGGCTAGTTCAACAGCCTAGGTACTGTGAACTGACAGACAACTGTCTCTGTGCTACAGTGACCTGGAGTCTTTGGGGGTAAATACCTAGGAATGGTATCACTAGGCCATGTGGTAGCCTTATATTTTTGAGGCGCTATAGGCAGTTTTTAAAATCTTCCCAATGTTGGCCTAGATCAGCACTGTTCATCATTTTTTGTGCTGATTTCTTTGCATCAGTTCTGGGTCAAGGCCCAAGATGGTGAGTGAGTTGTTAGCAAATTCCTGCAGATTCCTACGCTTCTGACATTCACTTTGAGTCACAGACCTCTGAAGTCCCTTCTGACTATAAACCTTCAGGGCTCTGTGCTTCTAAAGCTGTAACTCCAGCCCAATTCATTGTCTTCGTGACCATGGCAATACATGTTTTACCTTGCTTGCTTGACGGGAGAGCAGGACCACCACTATGCCGAGGGAACTGGCCACACCATCTCTATATAAGGGCTGAGAGAAGGACAATCCTTACTTGCGAGACCAGCATGTCTGGCCAAGTGTACACAAGAATGTCCACTCAACCAGCTGTCTGTATTTTATTCCAGGGCCTAGTCCCACCCACCATGGGCTGGGCCTTCCCTATCAGCCAACCAATCTCCTGCAGGTTCACTCCGGGCTTAACCCAACCACTAATTCTCCACGAATGTGCCCAGAGCTCACACCATTGACTATCAAGTTCACCCCTGTGCCCAACTATGACAACGTCTTCTTAAGTCATTGTTTCTATTACCTACTTGTCCAAGGCAAGTTCTCAGCCATGTTACTATTCCTTCAAACGGAGCAAACATTCTGCTCTTAACCACTCCTTGGCACTTTGCAGCTAGCGTTGCTCTCTAGCCATAAAAAGTAACTCACACACATTGGTGGCATTGAGACAAATGGGATCAAGGACTCTCAAGATGTTTTGCACTGTCAGATGAGTCACAACTCATCAAATACGATAAACAAATAGAACAAGTAGACAATAACAAACCTTCCAGCAACAGCTCAATGGAGCTACTGCATATGCCTGATGAACCTGGCAGAAAGAAGGCTAAAGGCACACATTTGACCGAAAGCCATAGGAGAAAAGATAGAAAATCTCACACTGGGGGCTGGAGAGGTGGCTCAGGGGTTAAGCCTCTGCCTTGCACGCGGAAGGTCCTGAGTTCAGATCCTAGATCCCACGTACAGTCGCCAGGTGGAAGCGGGGGGAGGGGGCAGGGGGGGGCTTGCGTTTCTGGTCCTGGTGGGGCGGAGCCTGTGAATCCCGGGGCAGAGTAAACGAGGAGGAGGTGGAGGCGTCCATGGTGGTTCCTGAATTCGCCCATGGTTCTACACACACACACACACAATTGAATAAATAAGAAAAAAAAAAAAAAGAAAATCTCACATTGGTGGTACCTGTTGGTCACTCCATTATTATTTTGTAAGATCAAATGAATATTATCTTCAAACTTTTACCAGTGCATTTGAATAAATAATCTTTATCGATGTCTAATTTGGCTGACCACCTTTCTATACCCATTACAAACTGTATCTCATGATCTTCTCAACCACAGGAATGGGATATTTTTAGTTCCCTTTCTCTAGGCACCACGAGGTCAAGAACTTACTCATAGACATCTGGCTAGATAAAAGGCAAAGTCAGGATTCCACCCAAACCACACCTGTTCCAGAACCTTACCTGATTCCATATATGAAGGCATACAATAGACGATTTCAAAGACTGACATGTATGTGCCCTCCTACATAAGGTACATGTCTATTTTTCCTTTTTATGCACATACCACTATGATATTCCTCTGGGTGGCAAGACAACCAACTCTGCGAATGGTTGCCAATGAGACCTTTTCATGAAGAGATGTTATCAGAGAGGAGGAAGGAGGTGAGAATGTGGAAGGAGCAAAACTCATGTGCTAGGTGTTACATTGATGTGTGACATGGTTTGAAATGTGTCCCCCACAGTCTCATGTGTTTGGGAAGGTCATGGCACCTTGAGGTGGAGCCTTGCTGAAGGTAGGCGGTCACAGGGGGTGGGTCTTGAGGTGGATGAGTCCCACCCTACCTTCTGGAGGTGTCTGCTATGCAGGAAGGAATCTAGCAGCTCTCAGCCTCCAAGATGTTTGCAGTGACTTAGCCTGTCTCCAGCTTTGGCCAGCCGCCATGCCGCCTCCGCCATGAAAGCCTGTATCTCCCCTCTGGACCTGTAAGCTGAATAAATCTCCCTTTCTTTCTTAAGTTGTTTGATTTTGAATACTCTCTTACAGCAACAGGTAAGAGTGACCATTACAATGTGTTTGTGATTCCTCTCAGCATCCTATATGGATGGAGAGGATTTGAATTGCAGTGGGTGATACGCGGCACAAGCATCAGTGACCTGGTATCACATGCCTAAGACCAAGGGCAGGCGGCTGCCTACGGTCAAATAGAATTGCCTCAGCCAGTGCGTGAAGACATCTACTAACTCCCCCCTTCGCCTGCCTGCCTGTTCCCCTTGACCGGCCACACCCCCATGCATACCAACAGCTGCCTTATTTCTTGATGCTCTAGGGCGTTTTCATCTTTTTTTAATTTTTTTTTATTTCCGCTCATACAAACTTAATAGGTAGACCAGTTCCCTCCCTCCCTCCTCCTCCCCCCAAACCCCCTGCTCCCCCTCCCCTCTCTCCCCATCCCCCAGTGCCTCTCCCCCAATTCCCAGAGAGTCCTTTATTGTGTATGCCTGACTCTCCACTGGGTCCTCCTCTCCGATGACGTACAAGGACCCAGTGGCATTTCCCTGAACCCTTTCTCGTGTTCCCCTTAAGCATAGGAACACTACTGTGGCTGTCAATCCCTTGCCTCCAAGGATCTTGATGCCTTTAGCAGATGCTAGACTTTGTGGGGTCAATAGTGTGTTGGACATTGTGCAGGGCATACAAAGTCCTATTATGATTGCTTTGGCCCTAACTAGTGTTGAGAATCTTGCAAATTGTTACTCCTCCCATCCTTTTGCTCTTACAATCTTACCGCCCCCTCTTCCGCAAATGTCCCTGAGCTCCAGGATGGGGAGAGATTAGGCTGGCCTAGTTCTATGTGGTTGATATAGAGTCTCTGAAGTTCTGGATTGTGGTTTGTTGATTTTCTTTTGCAGTTTTGCTGCTCCTGCAATGCCCTTCACTCCATCCTGATGGGCATTGTATGTCACCCCCTGGCCAGAGACAAAAAGCTGTTAAACTGGAGTCTTGTTATAATAGCACATTCAAGGGTAGATGTAATAAGAGTAGGGTCCATTACCCATTTGCAAAATGATTACTTTTTATCTGCCAGACTATATGCCCTCCCCTTCTGGTGAGATCAGGAAAGAATGTCTGTGAACTTAACCAGGTGTCTCATTACTTACTTGCAGTCCTTGATGGAGGCCTATTTTCTCTGCTGTAATATGGTCCCCTCTCTCCTTGTTTCTGGTGTGGCCCTCCTACCCCATCCCTCGGCGTTTTCATCTTGAGAATGTCTCACTAGGACATCTGTCCTCTTTCATCTCGGGTTTCCGCGTTTTTCTGCCTTTACTCTGGGTGGCCAATTTATCAGTGGCTGAAAGTCATTTTATATTAATGAGTGAATGACGGGTAGACATTCCCCATCAGAGAAATGTATCCGAAGAAAATTGATGATCAGATGAAAAATGAATGATAATTAAATAGGTGTTCAACTTTTTAAACATGTAGAATTATTTCCAAAGATGGCCCATACATATACATTTATTATGATGGGAAGTTAGATCTTTTTCCTTTCCTTCTTTTATAATGTTTATTTTTTTCCAGACAAGGAAATTAATGGCCGCCACAGCTACAGGAGAGGAGTCTCTTGCTCTGACCCATTAGGCCATGTATCATAGGGTTTCAGACTATGGTTTTCATCCTGAAGCTTTCTGGTCAATCTGACCATAAGACTCAATGCAGAAACTGAGCTCAGAGGGGCTGGGGTGAAAGTCAAGCACAATACAAGAGCAAGAAGGTAGAAGCAGGACCGGAGCAGCTTAGGTCTAACATGGAGAGAAGAACTCCCTCCCCGCTACAACGCAGAGTTGAAATGGAGTGATGGAGTCAACAAGACTGCAGATGGGAGTTGTCATGGAAACCCTCAGTGGAGAGCAGGCGATTGGGTTTTAAAATTGACTGAAGCGAGGGGGAGAGAGAGAGAAAGAGAGAGAGAGAGAGAGAGAGAGAGAGAGAGAGAGAGAGAGAGAGAGAAGAGAGAGAGAGAGCACAGGATGAAGTCAGACACTCTGAGGATGGATGGAGCCGCCATGGAGCCACCATGATGCCCAGGAAGGTACACGGAGCCGTTGCAGGACTGAGCCCGGCAGGTCTGAAGCAGCCGCTTAGGAGGAAATGTGCTAGAATCTGTCTCTGGTGGCATTCCAGCACTCATGACTCATCTTGCAGAACAATGTGATAGGTGGGAGGAAGCCCTTTCAAATTATTTTCAAGAAGAATAGGTAATGTGTCTATATCTCCCTCCTAGCGAGACTCAGTTTTCTATTCAAATATTAAGAGGAGAGGCAAGTCAAACAATTGATGTGATCATATTTTGCTGTGATTTTCTTTTGTAGCCCATTCTGAATGTGGACATGAAAAAAGATTGTGCAGATCAACTGATGATTGATTTCCCTGTTTTCTGGCTGAAACAGATCTTGGAATTACATGATTACCTGGACTTGTAACATTGGCACCCATCATGCACATGGGTTGGCTTTCCATAAATTGCCTCTTAAAGAGGAGTCTGTAGTACTGAATGTACGCTTGTGGTTACAAAAATTTTCCAGAGAGGAAAAGCAGAGAGTGGGGCCAGAGAAAGAAAGGACTCTTTTAGCATCTCGTAGCAGCCTGGAGGGGGCTATGAAAACAGAGCGTCTAGGTGTGTGTTGGATCCCCTGACATATGGAATGAGAGATTCTGCAAGGCAGCAAATAGGCTCTTGGAAAGAATGTTCCTGAAGAAAAAGCAAAAGGATTCGCTCCTACGTATATCACAAGCAAAGGGCAGATGGTTTCAAAAATCTAAGGATCTGTCATTGATTAGTTCTGACTAAAACAAAGCTTTTAAATTCAACCAAAACCTTCTTCTGCATTCATAAAATTCCTCAACGTGAAGCTGACTGTAAGGACTCAAAGTGGAAGTGCTAACACTAACCCTTTCAGAAATTGATATGATGGTAGGTTAGTAACAAACTTGACCAGAAAGATGAGCAGCTGCTGGACTTCAAGCCTAGACTTGCTGCAGAAGGAAAGAAGACCTGATAAGACAGGTTACGGCAGGAAACCTGGCCTATGATTTGCCACTAGAAGATCTGGGACAAAGTTTTGATGACTAACATTGGCTGGGGCCAGACATCAGAAAAGACGTTTCCAGACCATTGTGAAATCAAGTTGGGGGGTGACAGGCCTTTGCTTCCAGTTAGGTAGTCCAATTTTTTTTTAAATGTATTCATTTATTATTATTATTATTATTATTTATTCAACTGTGTGCATATGCGTGTATGTGTATGTGTAGAATCACGGACGAATTCGCGAATCACCATGGACGCCTTCACCTCCTTCTGCCCCCGGATTCACAGGCTCCGTCCTACCAGGACCAGAAGTGCAGGCCGCCTCTGCTTCCGCCTGGCGTCTATACGTGGGATCTGGGATCTGAACTCCGGACCTTCCGCCTGCAAGGCGGAGGCCTAATCCCTGAGCCACCTCTCCAGCCCAGGTAGTCCAATTTAGAGCACAACTTCAAGGGGTGGAGAGATCAAAGACTGGGAATCATGTTCCCGCATATGGTAGTCCAGCAGGATTAAAAAAAGCTATCAGGGTCTCAGCCGGATGGGCTGGGATCCACCATAGGAGTTTGATTCTTATGGAAGATTCAGAATCCAAGTCAGGATAGGCAGAAATGGAGTCCTGGAGATTTACAGAGCCACAGATGGGAGACAAAGGCTGTATCTCAGCACACTCAACATGAAAGCTTGGCTGAAGCTCAATTCCTGACTTGGTCAAACAGAGATAGCTGCCAAGATCCCCATCAAATGATTGAATGCAGGGAGAGCAAGGGCTACAAAACCTTTAGAATTCTATCAGTTACGTTCTTATCACTGACCACAGTATCTGACAGGAGCACCCTAAAAGGGAAGATTTATTTTGATTCCTGGGTCAGAGCGTTTCAGTCCATCATGGAAGTGGGGGATGGTAGAGCACCTCAGACCAAATCCAAGGTGGCCAAGGCTGTTAATACTGTAACTGAGCAGGGAGCAGAGAGCTAGGCCCTTGGCGTGACAGCCAAGGGGCCTCACCTTAATGACCTGCTGTCCCCAGCTAAGTCCCACCTCCTGAAAGCTCCGCCACCTTACAAGATGGTACCCTTAGCTGGGGAACACGTTCAAACCATAAACCTGTGCCAGACATTTCAGATTAGAACCGTAACAGAAAGCTAGAGAAGCAGAGGCCAGAGAGATCTGCATTTTGAATTCAGGGTATCTCATAAATACAATTTGTCGGCCTATACTTAAAGATAAAAAAAAAAAAAAAGGAACAAAAAAGAATTTGAGAAATCAGATAGATAGGGCTTGCAGGAAATTGATGATCCAAGTGCTGGTTCTATAGGAGCCCTGGAAGCTGCTAGAAACAGCCCGCGCCCTGCGTACAGCCGGTGGAGGAACAGCGTGAACTCTCTGTCTACTTCTCTGAGACTCTCACTTGAGATTTGGTCACTGGCTGAATCTAAGAGGATTGTTTTTTGCAGGGTTTATGGGAAATGTAGTTTCCAGACTTTTGTCCCACAACTCAGAGAGGACACAGAATTGGGAAAGAGACAACATGGCCGCTAACTCGGAATGAAAACAACAACGACAAAAACACATCAGTGATATGCCACTTCGGGGTGGAGACGTGACTCTAGAAAGATTCCTGGAATTGTTCCAGATGAAACAGGAAGTTGGCGAGGCTGAGTCTGGAGGGAAAGATGGGGGAAGCAAAGCCCAATAGATTGCAGATGTCGTAGAATAGGATTGAGATGTCATTAATAGGGGAGAGTGAGACACCCCAAAGTCAAGACAGGTCAGGCAGGCTGACCAGTGCTTGCGATGTTACGTGGTTTCTTTGTCTTAGAACTCTCACTGGAGTCTAGAGGGAAAATAAAAGTCACTGACAGGGTGCAAGGCCAGAGAGAAGAAAGAGTCTACAGTAACACAATTTGTCAACTGGCAGCCATTGAGTGCATCACATGAATAAAACATTCTTTAAATGAGGCAAAAGTTAAAATGCCTTGAGTTGGGGCAATGGTTTAGGAACTGTGTAGGGAAAAGGAGACATGCGAAAGGAAGTGAAAAGGGAAGCTGATAGAAGTTAACAAAGAAGTGAGTTGCAGGCAGCAGTAGGGGCAGAACAGGATTGTCGGCCCTGTAGCCTGGGTTACGTTGTGCCGCGTAAATTGAGGTACAGAGAGGCTTGAACTCAAGAATGTGTTTCAGACACATTCAGTGCGACGTCTACGAGGGTATCAAGGATCCCAAGCACGATGGAAATGTGGGTGAAGTTGGCCTTCCCTGTTTCTGCTGGGACTTACATATATAGGGAAGTAGTGGAATCCCACAGATATGAATTTGGAGGTGTCATGGTTTGAATATGAGTTGACTCGCACAGGCTCATATTTTTGAACCTTTAGCTGGTATTCGTGTTTGGGAAGGTCATGGAACTTTCCAGAGGTAGAGCCTTGCTAGAGGTAGTCATGTCACAGGGGTGGCCTTAAGGTGTGGTAGCCACATTCTACTTCCTCTCTCTCTCTCTCTCTCTCTCTCTCTCTGAGCCTTTTGACGGTTATAGCACAAGCCAGCCTTCTGTTCCTGCTTGCAAATTCTTCTCTGCAGATTCCTGCCATACAGACTATATCTCCTCTGGGACTATAAATCAGATCAATAGCTATTTCTTCCTGAAGCAAGTAGCGTCAAAGAACTGTCTCTCAGCAAAAAGAAGGGCCACAACTGGGTCAGCCATCTAAAACTAGAAAGGTTTCCTAGTCCTGTTCCCTGACATGGTTTGATGTCTGAAATCTAACTCTCAGTACTTCACAGTTAGCTTGAGACAGCTACTCTGTCACCTTTAGCCGAAGACATATCCATACTGATGGTCATATCCCAACTCAGAGCCTGTCTGTTGAGTGCGTTTTCCTGGGGGAGGCAAGAGCAAGCATCTGCGTACCCCAATAGTTCATGGACGAGAGACAAAAGAAATTATTACTCTGGAGTCTGCCTTGGTGAACCAGTGAGTTTGGCAGGGTTAGTTCCAGAACTGTGGGTGAGGAGTTCTTGCAAGAGCATGGTCGGCTTGAGGAATGCTCTTCTACAAAAAGCCCACCTTAGCATGTGTGATTTCTTTTTTTTTTTAAATTTTTATTATTATTATTTATTCAACTGTGTGCATGTGCGAGTGTATGTGCGCGCGCGTGTGTATGTGTGTGTGTGTGTGTCTGTGTATGTGTAGAACCACGGACGAATTCGCGAACCACCATGGACGCCTCCACCTCCTTCTGCCCCGGGATTCACAGGCTCCGCCCTACCAGGACCAGAAGCGCAGGCCGCCCCCGCTTCCGTCTGGCATCTATACGTGGGATCTGGGATCCGAACTCAGGACCTTCCGCCTGCAAGGCGGAGGCTTAACCCCTGAGCCACCTCTCCAACCCAGCATGTGTGATTTCTTATGGAAAGGTACCTCCCTGCCCCACCTTCACACAGCTGTGCCCAAGGATCCTCTCTTTCCTAGCGCTTGAGTGCTTACACCGCTTTGGAGCTTGCCACCTTCCAAGCTCCCTCTGCTTGGTACACTCTACGAGTTTCCTGAACTTTCTCGGTTGTCCTAGTGTCTTAAATCTGATGAGCCTGAGTTCCTCTTTCAGGAGGAAACGTTTCAGTTCCAAGGGAACAGCGACACGCAGTGTCTGGGAAGAACTGGCGCTAGAAGAATCTCTGGTCTCTCCATAAAGCAGCCATGTTCAAAGGGACAGGAAGTGCCCCTCAACTGGGAGATACTTCCTGTGGTGAGAAGCGTCCATCTCATAGGCTCCCTTGCTGCTTACCATTTCTTCTTTTAGTTCTTTATTAATAACTCGATTGTTGAGACATCAGGAAATTCTAAGCCGGCTTCTTCCATCAAAATGAAAGGCGCTCATTGATGACATTCTGAGTCCATTAAGACTGAGTGGTATGTCTGTGTTAAGCTATGATTTGCATCATAAAACAGATTAAAATGAAAAAAATGGAAGCATTCTCCTCGAAAAGGAATCATATAAAAAGACTCTTTGAGCGCTATCTAAATTGAGATGGAATAATAGCCTATCTAGAAGAGAGAGAAAGAAGAGACAGAGTAAGGAGAGAAAGAGAGGGAGACAGAGAAGGAAAGAGAAGGAGAGGGAGGGGGGAAGAGAGAGAGAAACAGACAGACAGAGAGACAGAGACAGAGGGAGAGAGAAAGAGAGAGAACAAGGGACTAGAGTTCAAAGTCAGTTAAATGGTATGACTCACAGTTCACTGTTTTTAGTGGACAGTTGAAGTCAGAGAACATTCAGAGCTGCAGATAAACACTTAATGGAGCAAGTACTTCTGTTGTCCTGGCCTGGTCTACAGCAGGTAGGCGTTCAATATCACTACATTGATAAATGGAGTTTCTGAGAACGCCCCTTTCTCATAAAAACTATGGGTTTACAGGTGGCTCTGAGGAAATGCAATCATCATTCACTCCAATCTTTCCCAAAGCACTCAAGAAAACAACACACATCAAGAAGTACATGGTGGACTGTTGCAATTGATCATAGAGTGATACAACAAGCCAGCCGACAAACAGAGCAGAGAAGCACTTCACAGGGTTTCCCAGAGTTCTACGATAGTGTGGAGGCTAAAATCTTCTCCTGCCTCCCCAGCAGAACAGTCTTGCTTTCATGTGCTTTGTTTATTTATACAAACGTTGAGACCTTTAGAAGAAGCGAGTTCGGAAACCACCGATCGGTTGCAAGGATTGACGAAATTAGATGGAAATGAGATAGAGAGAAGAGTGAGAAAATATCAGGGTCACTCTCTCTGAAAAAGGGGTCACTTTATACCTGTGGGTATACCTGTGGGTCACTGTCCCTGCTTCAGTCTGTAATCAGTAGCTTCATGTTGAGAGTCTGCAACTGGCCACGGTAGGAATGTTTGCACCATTGAAATGGCCAGAAACCACAAGTCAAGGCTCTTGTTTTTCCATTCTTGGCTTGTTTAACCCCCCAGCCATCAGCATTACCACTGGAGTTTAATTCGGTGATTATTCACCAAGCAACGTAGCCAAAGTCCCCTGAAGATCTAAACTGAATGTATGTCTTCTATGCATGATCAAGTTGGTGATTTTGTAGAAGTGTGTCGAATCTGCAAAGAAGGAAGGACTTCTTAGACAACACACCTTTGTGGTCTAATGTGAGCATTGATATTCAGAAGAGTGAGTGGCAGTTGCTACTGAGATGTGACATGGGTTCCTTTCTCTTCTGACTTCAGGTAAAGGAAGAAAATAGTGGAGTCAGACAGTCGTGTCTCAGGATTTGTTACAACACCTTCTGACAGTCAGCATAGGACCACGTGTTAACATACCACAGGCACTGCCCCCTTCCCCGTTTATTACTGCACCGTTGGGAACTGTTAACTCCTATAAGCAGCCTGGACGTTTAAGGACAGATGAGCGCATAAAGAAAATGTGGCATGTTTTGTTCAGCCACAAAGAAGACTGAAATTATGTTGTTAGGTCGGAAATGGATGCAACTGGGGATTTTCATATTAGGTGAAATGAATCACCCAGAAACAAAACAGAGAAATGTTCCCTCTTTCTTGCAGATCCTGGGTCCCACATAAATTCATAGAACCATAAAGGTGCATGGTATGAAAGCAAAGAAAGAGTTGAGAAAGGAGAGGGAATGAGAGAGGAAGACAGAGGAAGGAGGAGGGGAGAGCGGAGGGGCATGGGAGACAAATATGGGCAAAATACTGATGCACATGAAAGAAATCGTCTTTATGGAGCCCATCCCTATGTTCAATGAGAACACACTAATTAAAAAACAGCCTGCTGCATCATGGGAGAAGACCAAGGAAGGACGTTTCATTGCACTTACAGGGCAAAGATGCTAGACTTGAAGGAGTCTGAGGACTGCCTTTGTCCGAAAGCCCCTGTCTAAGTCCCAGTAAGCCTTATGTGTTTAAGATGGAGGGAATCAGCTCAGGGGGTTAACACGCAGCAGCGTGGGGCGGTGGAGTGTCCTTCCTGTTTTAGGCAGCTGCCTGGCCATGTATGTCACTGTCAGAGAGCAGCGAGGCGCGTGGCACGTGGGACGTTGCTTGTTCTCCTCCGTCCTGCAACCCGAGCTCAAAGGCAATGTCCTCCCGAAGAGGGCTGGGCACTGGCCAATCCACCAAGACAACTTTACCAGGTGATGCTAAGAAAGGAAACCAAGAAACGAGGCAGGGACAACTGACCAATCCGAAGAGCTGCTGGCCTCACAGGTGGGTAGGTCTTCGGGATCCTGTGTTGATCTGTGTGTAACCCTTAGATCCTGGAGTGTGGTAGCCCTGGGGGAGCACATAGCCAATTGTAGTGGGCGGGAAGGCAGGACACTGTATAAACAAGGGGTGGCACCCACTAAGAAATACTGTTTGACACCCAGACAAGCAGTACTTCTAGCTCTCTCTATGGAATCTGGGCCACTCAGTGGTCAAAGAGAGAAGTCAATCCCACTGCACTTTCAAGACCTCTTTAGAGGATTGCAAGTGTCTGACCTCTGAGCTAGGAGCTACAGAATAGGAATCTTGGATTTATAATCCTCCAACGATATTGGATGTCAGGCAGGTCTTATGTTTTCATCTCTCTCTGTCCTTTCCATTCTTTCCAACAGCACTTTTTTGATAATTACTCTGATGACGTCTTTACCAAACCTGCTACGGCACGAGCACCTTGAGCTGCGATCCTGATTTGGGCTCAAGACTCTATGTTTAGCAACTCTCCGAGAAGGGTCCCAGTCTGCGTTTAGCCCTAAATAGCTACACATCCCAGAGTAGCAACGGCATTCCTGCAAAAAAGCCTTTTTAGGAAGTGTCACGCCAAGGGCTGTGTGACATGCAGGAGCCACAGGTGAGGAGGGGGGAACTGGAGGAAGACTCCAAGTCCTGCCTGGGGGAGCTGCACCCCCTTCCTGGGGCTGGGCTGTAAGGAAACGTTTCAGCATGATTATGTCTGCTCAACCCCATTTAGTGAAAAATGATTGCTCTTTGCTTCTTGTTACCATGCTCGAATGATACTATGGCAACCAGGCTGCATAAAAAAGGAAAGGGGGGGGGGATGCTGCTCGGCAACCTGAAGATTTTTTTTTTAAAAGGCAAAATACTCATTTTAACAGCAACAGTTTTTAAAAATGTCAGTTTTGAGGAGTAAAGAAGAGAAGCGTATTAGAGAAAGAAAAGCGTATTAGAGAAAGAGAGGAATTAACAGGAAGGGGGGAGAGAGAGAGAGAGAGAGAGAGAGAGAGAGAGAGAGAGAATGGTACCTTGTTACAGAAATCACTGGAGCATGACTGAGTGTCTGTGCACTTGTGTTGCAGGGACTTGTGTGCTATGTGTACGGGGATAAGTGATGTTCTCCCAAATTGGCCAGCTAGCTACAAATGAGTTTGGCCTATCATGAAGGCAGCCTGGTTCCAAACAGAACTCTTGATTTCACTTCGCATTAAAAAAAAAAGAGTGTCACGTGGAAATCTGAGAAAGAGGGAGGAAATAAAACCACGTGAAATTGTCAAGAAGATGTACAAAGACGACCATCTGTTGCTTAGGTAGAAATTCAGTAGGAAGCACAGAGATACATTTGAATGTATTTTCAGCAGGAAATTCAAATGGCGAACTGTTGTTTCTGTGATTCATTCATTCATTCTTCAGTTTACTCTTGGAGAACAAGAGCAGACAGATGTTGAGCAGAGTGGAGGGATGAAGCCCAGAATTTGGAGGGGCGTTCCTGAACCCTGAAAGAATCTCCCAGGTCCCAGAGGTGGGCCCCAGAGAGGACGGACCCCCTCTGTGCTCTGATGTAGGTAACACATGAGTGGGAAATACATAAGTTCACAGAGGTTCTTTCCTGATCTCACCAGAAGGGGAGGGCATATAGTCTAGCAGATAAAAAGTAATCATTTTGCAAATGGGTGATGGACCCCTCCCTCACTGAGGTTTCCTACTTTTATTACATCTACCCTTGAATGTGCTATTATAACAAGACTCCATTTTAACAGCTTTTTGTCTCTGGCCAGGGGGTGACATACAGTGCCCATCAGGATGGAGTGAAGGGCATTGCAGGAGCAGCAAAACTGCAAAAGAAAATCAACAAACCACAATCCAGAACTTCAGAGACTATAAATCAATCACATAGAACTAGGCCAGCCTAATCTCTCCCCATCCTGGAGCTCAGGGACATTTGCGGAAGAGGGGGCGGTAAGATTGTAAGAGCAAAAGGATGGGAGGAACAACGATTTGCAAGATTCTCAACAAGAGTTGGGGCCAAAGCAATCACAATGGGACTTTGCATGCCCTGCGCAATGTCCAACACACTATTGACCTCATAAAGTCTAGCATCTGTTAAGGGCACTAAGATCCCTGGAGGCAAGGGATTGACAGCCATAGTAGTGATCTTATGCTTAAGGGGAACAAGAGAAAGGGCTTATGGAAATGCCACTGGGTCCTTATATGTCATCGGAGAGGAGGACCCAGTGGAGAGTCAGGCATGCACAATAAAGGACTCTCTGGGAATTGGGGGGGAGGCACTGGGGTATGGGGAGGGAGAGGAGGGGGAGGAGAGGGTTCGGGGGGAGGAGGGGGGAGGGAGGGAACTGTTAAAAATTTTAAAATGTATAATTACATTTTTAATAAAAAATGCTAAAAAAATACATTTCTCCAGTTAGATGACGCTGTGCTTTAACCAAGGACCAGTGCTGAGCAAGATTGGCGGGCACTGTACCTATAGTGATCACTCAGCTGCCGTCACCTTTCCTAGATGCCCCCTCTACTTTTGGAAACCAAATACCCCATGGCTTAAACACTCCTCAAGTCTGGAGTGTGGATAGAGTGATGGTGAGCTTTTCCAGCAGGCAATGATGACAGTAAGAAAAGATGCTCTATCAGGCCACAGAACATTCTCTGAGGCAGGTTTGCTAGACTGGGTGACTGTCTATTATGCACTTTCCTTAACTAACTCAGTACCTAAGAGAAGCCACCCAAGGTCTAAATTAGCTCCAGTAGTCCAAATGATTGTGTGTGTGGAGAGGGGGTACGGGGGTGGGGAGTTCATCTGCTTTAGGTTCTGCAGGGGAGGTGGGTGGAGGTGCGGCGGGTGGAAACACACCAGCCCACCAGTGTGCAGCTCCTCGGTCCTCTTCACTCTCACTCAGAGCATGGATGGATGGAGAGTCCGCCGGAATCCAACCACCGACAGGACCTCGCAGGCTGCGCCCTCTGTAGTGCTGTGTAGGGAGGACCCTGCAGAGCCCAAGGACCGCCCCGGAGAGGCAGCCACTTCCTTCCTAGTTAATAACACAGCACTGACAAGACAAGTGCTGCTTAGGGGTCCAACGGTCACAACTGAATTGTTCAGTCCTCGTTGCTCCTGCAACAGACTGCCTTCCCTGTGTGGGGCCAGGATTTTCCAAGGGCCCCTCACACGCAAGAACCCACCTAGCATCAGCTTATAGCACCCAGACTTTGAGGCATCAGGATGGATGGAGACTCTGCTCTTCTTCCAACGCCATGCGTAGGACACGAGTGTCCATTTGGATCCCAGCTTGAATGCAGCTCTTGGCTCTCTGATTGGCTTCTCTATAACCTCCGACCTCATCCCACGGATGTGCTCCAAAGGGACTGAATGTCTTGAGAACCATGGCTGTCCCTCATCTGCCTTTACCTTGCTCTCAGTTCCATATGAGAACTCACTGCTTCAAAGGGCAAAACACAGCACTCTGGTCACTTCAGTATCCTATAGCTCTGAATAATATTGGTGATGCCTCAGCATCTCAGGATTCATGATCACACACACACGAATACCAGTGAGGTTATCCATATCTTACAAATAATAAGAATCAGACGGAAGATGTTTTTAATTGAGATCCTGGAGCTTGAACACAGAAGCTAGCAAGGTCTGACATAAGGGTCAACCCCCCACGTTGAGTGGGTTCAACCCCATTCTTTACAGGAAGTGGACAATCTTCTCTCAGGGATCATGTTAATTAAATCTAAACATGTCTGTCAGAGAAAGGCCAAGCAAATATGCTCACTTTTTTTCTTTCAACTATTGGCTCTCCAACTATTTGAAGACACCCCTGGGTGCCCTGCAGGGCTGTTTCCCACACTTCAAAGTGCGTCTGAACCACGTGGAGAGCCGGGAAGTGCAGGGTAAGGCTGAGCAGTTCTGGAGTAAGGGTCTAACATACCTGTTCATAAATCCGTATTCCGGGCGAGAAAAAAATGTATATAGTCTTTCAAATTAAGGAGAAGTCTTCCCACACATTTTTTGGTTTCCTGTTCTCCATCATTTATAAAAGTGCCAGACCTACACCAGACATTTAATAAATCGTGTCTAGTGTGTTTGAACAGAAGAGAAGCAGGGAAATAAGATGCTTCCTCTTATTCAACCAGCCTCTGCCCTGATTTGAAAGTTGCCTCTCACAGTTACCTATCTGCTGATATGATCATTGTCAATGTAGTCATTGAGAATCACAATGTGGAGGGCGAGAAGGGATGCAATAGTGAATACAATTGGTCCAACGTTGAAGACGTTTAATAAATGTGGGAATTATTGTCCCTTCAAAACAGAACCAAACCGAAGCAAAAAAAAAATTTTTTTTAAATAATGTAGGCACGCACAAGTTTCCCAAACACTATGTCCTCGCTTCAACGAGACAGGAAAAATGTTTCCACGGAAGAGACACGGGTGCAAGAACCTTTCCCCGGGGACGTTCGCGACTGGACCTGCAGACGCGAGCTCTGCTGCCCCCCGCTGGACGAAACGCCCGCCGCGCGCGCCGCTCTCCGGGGGCCCCCGCAGGTTACGCAACAGGAGCCTGCAAACCCGCGGGCTTCCCGGGAGCAATCGCTGAGTTGTCCAGAGCTGCCTTTGAACCTGTGACCAGAGGAAGGGGAGGAGAGGAAAACAGCACATGCCTATCCTGCACAATGCGAAGGCAGGAAGCATAAGATAAAGGGGTGGCGATGGGGTCTTTGCTATTCTAAGGTTAAGGGACCAGATGCTCAGTGGACATCTGGAGAGTCACCTGCCAGACTTCCTACTGGGTGCATCTGACTTCAGTCACCGGGTTTCCGAAGCTGTGAGAGTCCGACCGAGGTGGTTCGGTTTGCCGAATCTGGGGGCTCTTCATTTTGCAGAAGAAGAGGGTGACCTTGCTGGGTTTTACAAATGGGCTCCTGGAGCCTATCCCCAGCGGGCTCGGGCGTGTGTCATCAAGCCCATCACTGGCATGGGGGAGACAGGATCCTTGTCTCTGCCTCCCAGTGCTCATCTCTTGCCCCTTCGAAATTACATAATGCCTGGGAGCTGTGTGCTCTGAGCTAACCTTCAAATCTTTCAAATCTCACTGCTGGTGCATTGTATCCCAGAGCTAGTCTTCTCTCTGAAGACCACTGCAGCTCCTGCTTTAGAGAGAGGAATATTAGGATCTGGGTAAGGTCAGCCTCTGCTTTCCGGGTCAGGAGAGATGGGTGTTTTGATGTCTCCAGAGTAAGTCTGAGCATCCATCACACGAGTCACTGGGACCATTTACTGTCAATTCAAGCAGATGGTGTTGGGTCTGAATCCGTCCTCTGGAGTCTCAGTCTAGCAAGAGGCGGACAGTTCCCTCTTGTCCAATCTGGACATTGATTGATAACATTCCCTTCCTCCCTGAAAACCCAAGATTTTAAGGATTTTTCCCTCTCCCTTCCATTGGGCTTTGAAGCTTCTCTGTCTCTAAGACACTTGGAAGGGAAATTTCAAAACTAAAAACTCTGGGAACTGGAAGTGGCCTTGGAGATCACCGGGCACTCTACTCTTATTTTATGGATCATGATCTGAGCACTTGGACCAAATCAGAATAGAAGTCTGAGAACAATAGGAACATGACCACGCATTTCTGCCCAGACTTACACACTGGCCGGAAGCCTGAAGCAGGAGAGTCAGCACGGGTCAGAGCCTGCAAGAGAAAGTTGCAGTCTGCTTATTCCTATTTGCCAGCCAAAAAAGTCGTGGCCAGTGCCAAGAATATATTAGTGCCCTTTCCAGAACTCTCCCTCTGGATGCTCAAGCGTCTGGAGAGCTGCTTGGGTCTCACTCAACGAGGAAACCTCACGTGACCCAAGAAAACCTAAATGATGCCCCTCCCCCATGAAATGATATACGATGTCATGGGACCTTAGTCAGAGGTAGCCAAGTGGCCGATGGAGTCCGTATCTGGCAGGCCTGCCAGATGTAAAGCCCGTGCCAAGCATAATTGGATATGAGTCTGGTAAACAATGATGGGCTGCTGACAGCCCTCAGCGGTTCAAGGACAATGGCGTCCAGCTGTGCTGGGTCTCCTGAGAGGCCCAGGGGCGCCCAGGACACAAAGCTTAGCCTGGAGAAAACCCCAGGTGCTGCTTCCTTTAAAAGAAAAATCTCTAACAACAACAGAACCACATCTTTACTTTTACTTTTCTGCCCCCATATGCAGTCTCTTCTCTGCTGTAGTTTCAATGCGAAATGTTCCCAGCACACTTACGTGTTCTAACACTTAGTCTCGAGCTGATGGTGCTGATGTAGGATGTCACGGGACCTTTCTAGAATGGGCTCTGTCACCACTTCTCTGTTGCTGTGAGACAGCACTCAGGCTCAAACAACTTAGGGGAGGAAGGGAGATTTGTTTGGCTTCCAGTTCCAGGGGGAAGACATAGTCCATGATGTCAGAGAAGGCGCGGTAGGCAGCAGAAGCTGGAGACGGCTCAAGTAACCGCTGGCATCATGAAGCCAGAGAGAACAAGCAGCAAGGGTAAGAGCAGACTGCTGTGGGAAGCAGGGTGGAGCTAAACACCACAGGGCCCGCCCCCTGTGACATGCTTCCTTCAGCAAGACTCCATCTCTTAAAGGTGCCATGACCTTCCCAGACATTACCAGTAGCTGAAGAGACCAAAACATAACCCTGTGGGGGCAGCTCACATGCCAACCATGACAGGTCTCTCTTAGCTGCTCAGGTCGTTGCTATGACAAAGGACCCGACAATCAACACATTTAGGGGAGAAAGTTCCATTGGCTCTGAGTTCCAGTTCTAGACCACAGAAGTCACAGCAGCAGGAGGCTGAGGGACCTGGTCACATGACACCCACAGTCCAGAGCGGGAAGCACAGGTAGATGGGTGCTGGCTTGTGCTCGGCTAACTTAGACCGTCCGGATCCCTTGTCTGGAGAATGGTTGTGCTCGCCATGGGAGGGTCTTCCTACCTCCATTACGCAGTCAAGTCAATCTCTCTCCTCTGAGCATGCTCAAAGCCTGCCCCCCAGGTGGCAGGCGGCAAATCAACCAACACAGAGCTGAGCTGTAGGCGGGGGTTGCTAGGGGCAGGCCTTGAGAGTTCTAGTTCTACCTCACTGCTTCTGGCCAAGCCACCCTTGCACTTTACTTCTCCAATCCTCCCCCGCCTCTGATCTGTTAGGATCCTGAGCCCACTGAGGTATGTTACCTACAGATCAAAGGAACAACAAAACTGCCACAAGACTGCAGACCCTGACCAGAGTTTATAATTAACTGTACTTAGAAACAATATGCGTGGCCCATAAATTCACTATGTGACACTTCTATTTTTCTTATAGTTTCACAGTGTATAACCTGTTCTCACAGTGTGTGATTAGCTAATATCTGTAAAAAAAAATTGTCCTCTGGTTTTGGGTTATAAATATTAGTGCTTGCTATGAATAAACTCAGCTTGGATCGTGATATCCTAGTTCCCTCTGACCCAGCCTGAATTTATTCCTACCACTCCCACTTGGGCTCTCACATGCGGCTTGAGACCTTTTTCCTGGGAAGCTAAGGTGGGTGCTAGTCACAGGCCCCAACATTTTACGTCACGAAGGACTGTTTCTCTCCTCTGAACCATAAGCTGAATAAATCTCCTCTCTCCCATTAAGTTGTTTGACTTTGGGTGTTCTCTCACAGCAACACAACGAGTTAACCAGTACACTCTTTTCCTTTACGTTGCTTTTTGTCAAGTATTTGGTTGTTATGATAAGAATAATGATACTTTACTGGCATGAAAGTTTGGCGATTTTCCTTCTATTTTTACCACGCAGGACAGTGACACGAAGTTAGGAGCCAGGTCTGGCCAGCACAAAGCCATCTCTCTGAGAAAGAAAGGACTTGGGGGCGATGTGCAGAGGGGCCGGGATGACAGTAACCTGTGTTCTAAGATCGTGTTTATAACTCACAGTTTGTGGGTAGTGTGGGGAAGAGAAGGGTGACACACAAGTATTATCAAGTAGCAAATAAATTTGCTTGGCTTTTAAATACAAAGCATGTGATTTTTAAAAAAAATTTTTTAATTATTATTATTTATTCAACTGTGCGCATGTGTGTGTGTGTGTGTGTGTGTGTGTGTGTGTGTGTGTGTGTGCGTCTGTGTATGTGTAGAACCACGGACGAACTTGCGAACCACCATGGACGCCTCCACCTCCTTCTGCCCCGGGATTCACAGGCTCCGCCCTACCAGGACCAGAAGCGCAGGCCGCCCCCGCTTCCGCCTGGCGTCTATACGTGGGATCTGGGATCCGAACTCAGGACCTTCCGCCTGCAAGGAGGAGGCTTAACCCCTGAGCCACCTCTCCAGCCCCACATGTGATTTTTTTTAATAAACCTTTTTTTTTTTTGGTGTGTGTGTGTGTGTGTGTGTGTGTGTGTGTGTATGTGTACATGCGCGTGCTTGTATATCAGAGGGCACTGTGTGTGTCTGTGGAAGCCCAAGAGTGACTTCAGGAATCATCCTGGATTGCTTCTACCTTCTTTTTGTTTTGCTCTGGGGTTTCCCAGGCTTCACTGTCTAGAGTCGGAACTGCAGACCGCTGCCACTTTTGCCCAGAATTTTTATGTGGAATCAGGGACCTGAACTCAGGTCTTTCTGCTTCTGAGTCAGATTCTTAGCCCTAAGCCATCTCTCCAGTCCAAAGCAAATGATTTTAAATTATGCTTAAATTTTAAAATTTTCTTTATATATATATATATATATATATATATATATTTGTTGTTGTTGTTGTTGTTCAGATTTTAATCAAGATTCCTTGATGGCATGTGCAGGTGAACTACTGACATTTGAACTTTTGGGAGGTGACATAGAAAAGGATGAGATTAGCTATTTCATTGCCTCTAAACATTTGCTTTGAGTATATGGTAACTTACTGCTCTCCTCATGACTTCCCCTTCTGCTGATTATTACCATTACACAACTCCTAGTACTACTAACTCGACTTGTGTGTCTGCCACTATGAATGTTCTTTTTTTCTTGTATACAGCTGGAGAAAGCCCAAGACTCCAGGGTGAGAGGACTGCTGCCTGGTTTTTCGTGCCTGAGAACACAATGCTTCCTTTGACTTCCCACACAGATGTGTAGAGACACATTTATTTATGGACCAATAATGGCTAAAGCCAACAATAAACAGGAATACAAGCCAAGTCTGCCAATGCAGCAGTTATTGATGCTTGCAAGCTTGTCTACACCCACCTTAGATGCCCCGTGCTCTCATTGGATGGTATGCTGGGATGGACAGACCCCTCTGCCCATGGACCGCTGCCCTTGGGAAAGGATGTGACGGCCCCCACATTTCACCCTCCTCCTTCTGCCCCATTTTGTAACTTAGAGAAATGATATTACACCCGAGACCTTCCCCTAGCAGCCTAGGGGTAAGATCTAATTTAGCTTGCTTATGGCCATAAATGATTTCAAGTTTTTTTTTAATTTATGGAAACAGAAAATTCCTTTTCGAGCTACTTAATCAGAGATGAGAAGGAGCTTTCCAACAGTGGAGGTCTGACTGGGGTAAAGTGCTGTGTCTTCTTTCCTCGGGGTTCTGAGTTGTTGCTTGTGGGTGTTTCTACAGGGTTCGATGCTCAGCCTGGTCCAACTGGGAGACAAATGACTACCCATTACACACTCCCCATTCCTGGACGGTGCGGATCTCTTGACAGCCAAACACAAACAGGCTTCCTTCCTCCGCAGGGTTTGCCTCTGGAGAAGGAAATATGTACTGCGAGTCCGGCGCGGCACAGCTGGTGTGTGGAAGTGGGGCCTGGACCACATCTCAACAACTGGGCAAGTCTTCTTGAGGTTTGGATATGTGATGCTTCTCAAACAGGCTCATAGATTGAAGGTATTGTCCCAGCTGCTGGTGTTATTGATAGGTGACTAGATCCCGAGGACTCTAAACTCACCCATGGATTAATCTATTGATGAGTTCAGCCGAATGGCCCCTGAAGAAATAGTGTGTGGTTGGAGGTATAAGGTCACTGGAGGTGTCTCTTTGAAAGTTCTGTCTCATCCCACTTCTTCTCCTCTCCCTCTCCCTCTCTCTCTTTCTCTCGTTCCTGAACCTCATGAGGTGAGCAGATCTCTTCTACCACATGCTCATAGCATTCTTAAAGGCAACGGCTCCAGCCAACCATGGACCGAAACCTATGGAATATGTGATTCCAAACAAATCCTTCCTCTCTGCTGTTGCTTCCTCAGGCATTCAGTCACAGTACAGAAAGGAACACGGTCCCCGTCCTTGTGGTTATGTCAGTGAGTATCCGGCAGCTTCAACGTGGGTTTTGGCTGCAAAAGGAATCGACCATGTGATCAGAGGGTTGGAATTTTCTCTGATCTCCTGGGAGGTGGGCAGGACTGAGGCTTGAGTGAAGCAGTGACAGCCAATGGTTTGTTCAGTCATTTGTGCCACATAATAAAAACGCTATAGAGTCCCAAACTACAGGGAGATCCAGGGAGCAATGAGGGCCAGGAGAGGCCAGGAAGCTCTGTGCTCCCTGCTCATGCCTGATGCTACGTGTCACCTTTATTTGTTGCATCTTTCATAATAAACTAGCAAACATAAGGGAAGTGAGTCTCTCAGTTCTTCCGAGTTGTTCTATCAAACAATGGACCACGAGGAGGAATTGTGGGAGTTTTGATTTTAGAATCCTTTTGTCATTGGTACAGGAGGCCTGGTCAGTTTCTGAAGTGCATCAGAAAGTCTTGTGGGATTAAGCCTGTGACCTGGAAGGTTTGTGCTATTTCCAGGATGTGTGTCAGAACTGAATTGCCCCGATGGTAACTTGAGAATTAGAGAGTGATTGGCGTGATTAAAAAAACCACATGTGCCAGAAATGTCGTGGGTGAAAACATTTTAGACGTGGGGACTAGAATGCACATTCTTAGGGACATTCCAGCCGGGAAGAGCCGGGCTACCGACCCACAGGGCTGGCTTAACTTGATTTTGGTTGGATAGGAGACACCCGGCTTTCCACTGTCTCTGCAAATGAAAATTTCATCAGGGTTGTCATGTGATGCTGTAGGAGAATTTGTGAATCAACACAAGGCGCCTGGTAGGTGGAGTGATAATATCCACTGCTGTTGTCTTCAGGTGAGGCCTCGAGCTAAGCCTCTCTTTTCCCAAGCCTCGACTAGAAATGGGAGGGAAGGGTGTCTGCTGTCCAAACTGGACCTATGTCCTAAGGAAACACCTGGGCAGGTGAGTCCATCGAACTTTGCTTTTTGGGATATACCATGACCTCTGTAAGTCTTATTGGTGTGTGTGTGTGTGTGTGTGTGTGTGTGTGTGTGTGTGTGTGTGTGACACACAGAGAAACACAGAGGGGGATAGAGAGAGAGAGAAAGAGAGAGAGTGTGTGTGTGTGTGTGTGAGAGAGAGAGACAGAGAGAGAAAGAGAGAAGGAGGAGGAAAGTAAGAAGGAGAAGGGGGAAGCGGAAGAGGAGGAAGAGGAGAGAGAATGAGGAATAAGAACCAAATCTAAGGGTCTCCAAGTGTCAGGAAGTGGAAGTATTAGAAGGAGAATCCCGAACCACAAGTATCCCTGTTCCTCTACAAGTGATTTGAACTCAAAAACCCAAAGCAGAAGGGCCCTATGATCTCTTCACTGTCCTGAGCAGTCTTGACCTGCCTGTAATAGGTTCTGTGTGCATATGCGTTCACACAAGTGCTTCTGGGGGAATCAGCTCCGTGTCGTCCCTGCTCCCACATCAACTTTTTAAACAGTGCTTTTAACCCTTGAAAACAAAAACATCTTGTTTTGTATATATAAAACCTGTTGGGTTTTTGTTTTTTAACGAATAAATCAAGCACTACCCACACACACACACAAAAAAAACCCAAAGCAGAAATTCAAAGGTTCTAAAGAGAGAAGCTCATAAAAAATTATTGCAGAATGAGATGTTTAGAACCATCAAAGTCATTGATGGACAGGGTGATTGTCCGCTGCCTGATCCTAGGGAAGCTATGATCAAGCTGCTCTCTCAGCTTGATCATGTATCAAATACCATGTCAAGAGCTGGGGGCAATCACCGTGGGTGGGTCTGGGTGAAGGTGCAGCTATGGTGAAGAAGTATTACAGATCCTCCCAGGGTTAAATGGAGTTACCGCAAGATCCAGAGATTCTTCTCCTGATGCAAATCCAAGAGAAACGAACACATTCATCACCCAAAACTTGCATATGAACATTGCAACATTTTTCAAAATTCAGAGTCAAAGGTAGAAAAAACAAATATGGACGAGATGATGAACAGATAAATGTGGTGCATTCATATAATGAATTATTCTTTGGCAGTAACAAGACGAGGTTCTGGTTCAAGCTTCCACACAGATGATGCTACAAAGTAAGTTCAATAAAAGAAGCATGTCATAAAATACTGTAGGTGATTCTATGTATATAAAATATCCAGAATTGGCAAGTCTTCAGAGACATGAAGTAGATTAGTGGTTCTATAGTTTCCTCCTCCTCTCGCTCTGGTGCTAATAAAAAGGTAAGGGATTTCTTTTGGGGATAATGAAAATTATCTAAATTGGTTGTGGTGACAATCACACAACACTGTATCTATATTTACAACCACTGAATTATAAACTCTGAAAGGGTGAAAAAATAAAGCAAGAAGATAAAAAGCATCTTTTTTGGAATCAAAAAGAAAGAAGTAAAACTTGGCTTCCATCCCAGAAGGCTGATTCTGTAGCGGTTCTCATTAAGTTCCCTGTGGGGCACTTTTTGGAAGAGGGATTCCAGATTTCCACATGAAATCACAAGAATCTATCTGTGTAGAAATAGACACAGTGTGAACATTATATGTACCTAAAGATACATGGGTTTCAGAGTCTTTATCTTTTCTGCTTAAAAAAAATCTTGAAATAACTGCCATTTTGGGAACACTTCATTATAATCAGAATTCTTAAAATCTCTCCTAATAATTTGTGTCTGAAATCTCTATCCCTAGCTGGTGGATCCAATCCTTGAGAAATGATTCGATTATGAAAGGTTAACTTCAGCAATGGGTTATGAAATTGTTCTGAATGGGCTCTTAGGTCGTAGAGGTTGGTCGAAAGAAGCAGGTCATTGCAGTCATGCCATTTAGAGGTATATCTTATTTCTGGTAAAATTCTCTCTCCCATAAATTTTTTTTATTATTTATTATTTATTCAATTGTGCGTGAATGCGTGTGTGTGCGTGTGTATGCGTGTGTGTATATATGTGTGTGTATGTAGAACCACGGAGGAATTTGGGAACCACCATGGACGCCTCCACCTCCTCCTTGTTTACTCTGCCCCAGGATTCACAGGCCCCGCCTACCAGGACCAGAAACGCAGGCCACCCGGCTTCTGCCTGAGTCTATACGTGGGGTCTAGGATCCAAACTCAGGACCTTCCGCCTGCAAGGCAGAGGCTTAACCCCTGAGCCACCTCTCCAGCCCCTCCCATAAAAATTTTTATATTTGTGTTTATACACTTTTGTGTGAGGGCATGAACATGCAGTGTGTATGAAACAGTTTGAATCCTGCATTCAAATTCCCAGGATCATGACTAGATTTGTATATCTCATGATGCTATCACAACCTTGGATATTGAAACCTTGGATATTGGTAAAACTTTTAATTCATTTATTTTTATTCATTTATTGACTTTGCTTTGTACATAGATCTAAAAAAAAAACAGAAAAACAAGGGTTAAAAATGTGAATAGAAAGTAAATGTACTGGGGCTGGAGAGGTGGCTCAAGGGTTAAGCCTCTGCCTTGCAGGCGGAAGGTCCTGAGTTTGGATCCTAGACCCCACGTATAGACGCAGGCAGAAGCAGGGGCGGCCTGCGTTTCTGGTCCTGGTAGGGTGGAGCCTGTGAATCTGGGGGCAGAGTAAACAAGGAGGAGGTGGAGGCGATTCCTGAATTCGTCCTTGGTTCTACACACACACAGATACATACACATACACACATGCACACATGCATACATGCACAATTGAATAAATAATAATAATAAAATTTAAAAAAAGAAAGTAAATGTACTTAAATTCAAGTTTCTTAATGCTATTGCTGATTCCACATTAAAAGCTGTGAAAGATTTGAAGAAACCAGAGTGTCAAGAAGCTAGGAGGAAAGTAGTCATCTGTGTGGAGAGGTCAGAAGAGGAAAACAACTACCGATGACAACGTGAAGGGAATTATGCCACAGGGAAGGAGATCCCGGCTGCAAGGTGCTTATGAAGTGTGTTTTGTCAACATTGACATCAGAAGAAGTAGAAACCTTAAACATTCAATTCCTTCACATGCACTTTTTTTTCATGATCATAGTTTATTACTTCAAATAAAAAGATAGACTGCATGTTAGGGAATCCCTTGAAATGAAACTGAGTTATACTCCCTCTAGCATTTTTGCATCAAATGTTAACAAAAGCATTGTGAACTAATTATTTTAAATCAATCACTTCTAATTTCTAAATATGAGATTTACAGTTTTCATAAGTCTTCTTCCAGCATAGAAAAATATAGATCAACTTAGAATGACCCAATTTGCTTAATGAAGTCAGAATTATTCTATTAGTAAATCTTGGAATCTCTTGTTTTACAAACTCCAGATTCCCTCGTTCTTCCCTCTTTTTTTTCTTCTTGCATACATATAACTATTGATAAATGTTCCCAGAGAGCTAAAAATTTCAAGCGTCTCACCAAGATTGAAAGCAAATAAGATTCTTGAAAGGTTGTAAAATAAAAGTTCAGTACAACCACAAGCATCATCTCAGATATGAACACCTGAGGGCCTCACACAAATCATATAAGAGAAAAATGACTTTGGGGGTGTGAACCCCCTACCTTTGGGGGCATGAAGCTTGGAAACGATTCCATCTTTACAAAGCAAGAGAAGGGCTGGAGAGATAGCTCAGGGGTTAAACCTTTGTCTCCTAAGCAAAAGGACTTGAGCTTGAATCCCAGATTCCACCTCAAAACACCAGGCAGAAATGGTTGTGGCCCTTGGAGGCGGAGCCTGGGAAACCTCAGAGCAAAGCTATAAGGAGGAAGAGCAATCCAGGATGATTACTGATGTCACCCTTGGGCCTCCACAGGCCCACACACTCAAGTGCCCTCTTCTACACACCTCTCCCATACACATGCAAAAAAAAAAAGGCAAGAAGGATGTAGAGATCATTTTCAAAAATATTAAGAAGTATTTTCCTGAAGCCAACAGGTGGTAGTCTATTTAATAGTCCAAGTTACAGTCTATCATAGTTTGAAATGTAAGTTGGCCCCCACATGATCATGAGTTTGAATCCTTAGCTGCTACCAGTATTTGGGAAGGTCATGGCACCTTTAAGAGGGGAGCCTTGCTGGAGGAACACAGCCACAGAGGGTGGGGCTCGAGGTGGGCCCTGGTTGAATGAGTGAGTCTGCTTTTGAGTTTGTAGGAGCAGCTCTCAGCCTCTAAGGCTCTCAGCCTCAGTGACTGTCATAGTTGGACATAGGTGTTAGCTTGACAGTTAGGGTTTGAGCTCTGGGCACGTTTGTGGAGAATTAACAGTTGAGCAGTTGAGTTGAGCCCAGAGCAAACCTGCAGGAGATTGTTTGGCTGATGGGAAAGGCCCAGCCCATGGTGGGTGGGATTAGGCCCTGGAATAACTCACGGAAAGTTGGTTGAGAGAGTTGGCATCCTTCTGTTCACTTGGCCAGACATGCTGGTCTGGCAAGTAAGGATCGTCCGTCTCTCAGCTGTTGTGTGGTGATGGTGTGGCCAGTTCCCTCGGTCCTGGTGTTGGTGCGTGCTCTCCCGTCAAGCTGGACTGAGAACTTAACCAGACTGTCATAAGGAAATAAACCCCTTGTTCTCTTAAGCCATTTGATGGTCATTTATTGGCACATTGTAGATAGACTGCAACAGTGACTTAGCTTTCCTTCAGCTTCTGCCAGCCAGCCATGCCTTTCCCTCCATAAAGAACGATTTCTTCCTTCTGGAACCATAAATTGAATAAAGCTTTTTCCTTTAAGTTGCTTGATTTTGAGTTTTGTCTCATTGTAACAGGAAAGAGTAACCAGTACATAACCATTGCTGTTAAAATGAAGAGCCTTAAACACATTGTAATTAAATAGCATTATTATAAAAGATATGGTCAATTCAATTCATATTCATGAGAACTGGCTAGCAATGGAAAAAGAGGAACGTGTTATAATTACCTGAAGAATATGAAAATTATACAAAATACGAATGCTCCTTTTCAATGTCCAGGAGACAGTTAAGTGCATGCAAACTAAATATGTAAAATCTTTGCATCTATCACCAAGAATATAACAGGTGAGGGATAAAATCCTATCAGTAATGGCAATGAAGGATATGAGAGGATGATATTATTCAAGAAAAAATATGTGTCTTATATGATTCTGGTACTAAGAGTTCTACCAGTGAAGAGATTACTGCATTTTTGGGTGAAAAGACTCAATATCGCAAAGATTTGACAAAATCCTCAAGGACATTCCTTGTAATTCATCAGAATGTTACTAGAGTCTGTCCAAAAAGAGCGAGGAGAAAGTAGCAAAGAAAAAAATTCCAAATGGAAAGTGAGACTATTGGATTAGTTGCTCCCTCAGTAGAAACCTACTATGAATGATAAATTGCAATGTCACTAGTGAAAAACTTGTGCCGTCAGTGAAACAGCCCAGCTCCTTCAGATTCATTGCATGAGTCTTGATGGAAGATGTCCTGAAGCGATGGGGAAAGGGGTGCCACACATCAGTTACTGGAAATTGTCTGGACTGATGACAGTTGGTGAGCGTGGCTCACCAGCTATGTTTGTTGGGCCTGTCTAGTCTTTCCTTCTTCCTTGGTGACAGAGACCAGGTTCTGCATAAGCCCTTTGCTGCGTCCTGCTGTGGTCCTGCCTGAGAGTGTCTGCCTGACAGGTGCGTGGGGTGGGATTTTGAGGACAGTCACTGGGTGTCACCTCCACCAGGAGGGAGCTCGGTACTTTCTGACCTTCCTCATTCTTGGTACCTCAACATTGATATCCACAGAAATTAAGGTCCAGACGAAAGGAATGCTTTCTTTGACCCATACATCTGAATTCCGAGAGATTTCATAGGGAGATGATTTGATCTTCCATTTTCCTGGTTAAAAATATCAGGGTCTACTTTGATTTGATATATCAGGATCTATTTTAATCCCAAGGTATTAGAGAAAGGACCTCTAAGGAGCTTAAACTCGTCTTGCTTTGAATCCTGACATTCTCTTCTCACGTTGATAGAAATCTCCATTCTTCACAGAGTTGTATTTGGTATTGGATTGCTTTCCCTTCTCCATCTCTTAAGCATTGAGTATGTAAATAAACGTATTTTTAGCTATTTTAATATTCAATAACAAATATATATTTGTTATTCTTTGACAGTTTTGTACATGAACATGTACATCTTCAAAAGGTACAATAGATTTTTTTTGAAAATTCTATTATTGCAGAAGTTAAAATGAAAGGAAATTAATGGATGGAGGTTAGTTGTTCTCAACTGGATTTATTTTGCATTCAAAGAACATTTGGCAACATGTGGAGATGTTAAGGGTCTTCAGTGAATAGAGGCCAGAGCAGCTGTTCAACATGCTATAAGGTACCTCCTCTACACACATAAAGGAATAAACACAGGAAGGCCTGGGTGTCAAAAGCAACATACCTACACCACTCATGAAAATCTCTACCAGTGAGAAATCCCCAGACAAATGACAAAGAGTCTTACCCCGTCATCCTTCCATCTCACACATAACCTTGCAAGGGCAGGCAAACCTTGCGAGGATCCCAGGAAGGTGGGGGTGGGAGGAGGGGGGAGAGTCCCATAAGTCTATGTACCTCATGAGTTTCTCCCCTAGGTCCGTGGGGGGACGTCTGTAGACCTGATCTTCCAGGGGTCTCGTGTAGGTGATCACAAATGCTAGGATTCAAGAAGTCAGTGGTCTGACCTAACTTGGAAGAAACAACTCCATAGCAGACTGAGAAGAGCCCTGGGTTGGAAGTAAGTTAGGAAAAGAATTTCTCTTCATGACCTTGGGTGCAGAGGCAAAAAACAGTGATGGAGAAGTGGCAACCTGATCCACCACTGCTGGGGAGGAAAGTGCTTGACTCAGTCAGGGCCGAAGGCCAAAGTCACATTAGATGTCAACGATGGAAACAAAACCCACTCATTTTCATGCATTCAGCCCACAGCGTATATGTTCTCTCTCCCAGAACACAGTGCCCTGTGCTGTGATTCAGCAGTGAGAGCTGCTGGAAATCACGACGTGACTGTGTATTGGCCACTGTCTTTAAGGAAGGGGCGGCAGAGACAGAGCCACGAAGTCCGGTGAATGAAAAGACCTTCCACTTGAAGAAGCCTAGAGTCCCGGCAGACTCGCAGCTGGGAGGACCCTACTGGAATTCTAGAACCCACTGAGAGCTCATCAGCAGGCTGTTTTATAAGGAAAATAAACATATTTATCTTAATATATATTTGTTATTCTTTGACAGTTTTGTACTTGAACACGTGGAGTGTAAATCATTTTCATCTTGCGTTACCAGATCACATCTCTCCTTCTCCTGTGGAAAACTTCTTCATCCCTAGTAGTCTCCCTCCCTCAGGACTTGCTGCTGTGACGCCCACTGAGTTTCATCTGAGTCACCTGCCCTCCTAGGGCCAAACGCTCACCTCAGGAAGGTCCTCACAGTGGGTGTCAGAACCAGAAAACTCCAGGGCTTGTGTATTTACCCTCTTCTGTTCCTTCAAACGTGTCAGATGCCTGACCTAGAGGAAGACCCTTAACAGCTCCAAGACACTCCCTCTCCCCGCCACCATGTGTGGAATGAACTTGGGTTGTTCTGAGAGACTGCTGGGGACTAACGCTGATGGGCGAAGAAAAGGAGGAAGTTTCCCACCCATCTAGGATGCTTGCTGGAGCATGAAGCACGTCAGACATCTGTCACCAGAGACAAACTAGATGAAGCCCAGTGGGCCACACGAGTGAAAAGAGGGAGCGTGACAAGTTGGAGAAGAAGGGTTATAAGGGGAAAAGGAGGGAGGATGGCATTGGGGATTAAGAGACGAAAAATCATAAATTCACTATATTTATGTATACAATATTAAAAAATATAAAAATAAAGAATGCGTGAAAAAAGAAACACACAGGAATGCCTCGTGATTTTTCTGCTGTTGTTCTTTCTACCTATCCATCAGATGGGGGGGGAAGACACAAGAAAATGTCAAGTAGATCTAGAATTTATTATTGCATACCTAAGTAGCCGGCTTTGGACAGCTGACAAATGGATGCCGAATGCATGTGCAGTTAACGTAGGGTAGTCTTTAATTTTGATGTGATCTTTCTCTCCTCTCAATCTTCCTGCTTTTCTCTTGAAAACACACACACACATACACACACACACACACACACACACGCGCGCGTGTGTGTGTGCACGTGAGCGCACGGGGGATCCCCGCGTTAGGGGCTACAGGGGGTCCAGGGGAAGAGGGCCTCAGACTCCTCCCCGCCCAGCCAGCTCCCTTCGCGCTGATGTCTTCATCCCATCTCTCCTGCTCCCTCGGTGGCCCTGCGTGCGGAGCATCCTGGAAGTTGCTAATAAAATCCTGCGCAGCGGCTGCGCCCGCCAGGCAACTTGCTCTCCGCAGCCATCAGCGCTGGTCTGGAAGAACACGGTGCTCCGAGGAGTGATAAATCACACATCTACCTTGCCCGAGGGTCTGTTTCTCTGCAGCACTGAAAAGAAGCGCTAAGCAGCAAACCGGCAGGATGCGGGCCTGGCCGAAATCTTTGTTTTGCGGATTTCCACACTCTCCTCCTGCTGAGTTTTCTGTTCCTTCAAAGCTCTTCACCACGACATACGAAAATCAAAAGCCAATGAGAGTGCTGTGTCATTGGAATGACTGAAGACATTTTTAAAAATATTTTTAAATTTATTTTTTTATGGGTGTATGTCCCTGTGGAAGACCAAGGATGACTTAGGGAATCATCCTGGATCGCTTCTACCTTCTTGCTTTGCTCTGGGATTTCCCGGGCTCAGTCCACCAGGGTCGGAAATGCAGGCTGCCTCTGTTTCTGCCTGGCATTTTTATATGGGACTTGGGATCTGAACTCAGGACCTTTTGCTTGCAAGAAAGAGTCTTAATCCCTGAGCCATCTCTCTAGCCGTGTGTGTCTGTGTGTGTGTGTGTGTGTGTGTTTTGGTCTAAAGTTACAAGTTAAACACAGATGGACTCTTAAAATCCCAGATCTGGGGAAGTGCAGACAGGCAGACCCCTGGGGTACACGGCCAGTTGACCAAGCTTGCTCAGTGAACTCCAAGCAGCCGAGAGATCCTGTCTCTTCCAAGAGGTGCATCACAGCCAAGGCTGAAGTCTGGCTTCCAAACACGCGCACAAATGCATATGCACCTATACTTACACACCTCCCACATAGACCTGCATATATATACACACAAGAATAAATACATTGAATTTGTATATTTTTCCAATGATGCCTTATTTCCGTTTTCAACATTTATAAAAGTCAAATTCATTGAGCTCAAAATTGCATAGCACATTATTAAACATTTAGGGGTTTAAATTAGGCATTGCATTTAATTAACTAAGGGCTGGAGAGATGACTCAGGGCCTAAGCCTTTGCCTGGAAAACAAAAGGACCTGCCTTTGAATCCCAGATCGCTATGGAAAAATGTTGGGCGGTAATGGCAGGCAGCCTGCACTTCCTGCCCTGAAAGGTAGGGCCTGGGAAACTCCAGAGCAAAGCAATAAGGAGGTAGAGCAATCCACGATGATTCCCGATGTCATCCTTGGACCTCCACAGACCCACACAATGTCCTCATTCACAACTCTCCTGTATACATGCCTGCAGAAAACAAAGCTAAATCCATTAGTGGTTCAATTTGATGAATGTATATAGATACATGCGATCATGAAACTACCAGCACCATGACACGTGGGAGACAGATAATACTTCCTTCACCCCCAAGTGTCCAAGTCCCATTGAAGCTTCCCTCTTGCTCCCCCGATACTTGGCATGTCTCTGGAGCTTTGCCTCATGCAGAATCCTGTCCTTATACTCTTGGATGCTCATCTTGGTATCTCTCACACACGTCAACGGCGGGTGCTTTGGACTCCTGCACAGTACGACTTTGAGATTCTGTGTGTGTGTCACTCGTCAGCTGATAGATGTCCACAATGATGAATAAGCCCCTGCAATCATTTGAGGGTTCCACAAGTATTTTATCTCTGCTGATAAGATGAATAATAGTATTCCATATTGCTTTCCTCGAAATACTTGCATAGCCAAGTGAATTACACATAGTGGGTTATTAGTATAACTTTGTTGAGTCAATGAGAGACTGACAAATATCATTAGGGTTTTTCTTGCCTCATTTGCATTGCCGTCTTGAGCTAAATATTTCCTTATTGCGGGGCCATCCTTTGAACCACTGGATGTTTAACACCTCCTCTGGCTTCCTGGTTGGGACAATTAAAATGTATCCCTGCCAAGTAAATCCTGGGCAAGGGAAAGACACAAGGGAGAGAGACAGGAACAAAATGTGCTTTATGCAGATGCTGGAAAAGACACTGTTAACATAGACATAGGACTAGAGAAGCCTACTCCGGAGTCACTTGATTAAAGGGTATATTGTATCTTATTTCTAAAAACTAAATGAAGCACTGAGAAGAAATAGTCGGTGGCTAATAAGGGCAGTGAATGATTAGCAAGGGAGCTTCTGAAATAGCTTCTAATTCCATAATGTTCTCATTCCTCTTCTATAGTATCAGATAGTGTCTAACACAGACAGATATGGGGACCAAAAGCAGAATTTTAAATTTTATAATAGCCATATTAGAAATATAAAAACATAATGAGAAATTATGTATTACATTTAACTCCATTTCTAAAATATTACCGACTGTACCTGCACTCAATATAAGGTATCAAGATGGTCACATTCTCTTTCTGTCTGAAGACTTGAAATTGGCGTGCATTTTGCTTTTAGAACATGACTTCACTTGTTTTACCCATGTGGATGGGCTGCTATATTGACTCTCAGGAGACAATTTGACCAACTTGAGTGAACTCCTGGTGCCTTTAAATCACATTATAACTCTTTCCATAAAAGGAGCTACAAAGGCTATTTATATGTTAGGACTTTCTTATGAATTTGCTTTTTATTTTAGAAGTCCCTTGTGAGTGTACAACATTGACACTGGTTTGTGCATGTAGGATGCAAAGAGTTTTGCCTTCCTGAGCTAGTTTTTATGACCATCTTTTTTCTCACATCCAGTCACTTTTTTTTTGGTTAAAGATTAGGATTCTCCTCTTCTTCACTAAAAAATAAATTTAAGGGAAAAAGAGGTGAGAAAGAGAAAGACAATTAGCAACCCTTGACATGTGCGAATATATTATTTTCGAAAGCTCAATTGTAATTATAGCTCTGCTTGACTTGAAGTCACACAAGCCCACTCAGAGAGGGGGCCCTGTGTTCCCCCTTCCCCCACATTCATCTGTCATTCCTCTGGCAGGTTGCAAGAATAGGAAGTCCTCTTCCAGAACACCCCACATGACAGATGGCAGAATGGCACCAGGAGACACCCGGAAGAAGAACTCAAGCAAGGACTCCCAGGTGAGAGCGTTTCCTCACACCAGGGAAGGAAGACGTTCCCATCAGGTGCTAGATGGTTCTTGCAGTTCAGGGAGTTCTGTACGCTTCTTCTACCTTTTCCTGCCCTCTTTGCTTTAGGAAGGAGCGCGCCTCATGAGCAATAGCTTTTCAACATGTCATAGGTGAGTCTGGAAGGATGTTTTCATCAAAGTGTACCTGGCATGGACTGTGCCAAACGCCACGAGAGCAGGTGTCTTTGGGCCAACCGACCGCAGTGGCTCTGGCATTACCCTGACTTTCAGCCTTTGCATGGCCCTCAGCAGCCCAGGAAGCAGATGGGAAGAGGCATGTGGAAACATGCCCCTCGCATGGATGCCCCTGCCGGCACCCAGGTGGGGAAGGGGAAGGTTTGCGGTGGTTCCAGGAGCACATTCCCACCCTACCGTCCTTAGAATCAGGTTCTGGAAACAGGGTTTGGCGAGTGACTTGGACGTCCACCTACACACATGGTGAGGTCATGCACGCTTGCGAGCACGCTGCCCTTCACTTACAATGTCCACTATTTGTCTTGGAAAATTTCAATTGTATTGAAGCAGCTGTGTGCTCTTCTTTATATCTATGCTTAGACTTTTCTCTGCATTCTTGGTATTTTATTTGTATTTCCCTCTTTCTCCCTACCTGTCTTGACATACCGTTTTTAGAGAAAACTCGAAGGGTTACAATAAAGGTAGGCACAGAATTAGACATCAGTTGTTAAGTTTCTGAGTAATTGTTTTGTAAAATTAAAGTAGAAAAGTATACAGGCAACTTTCTTGCTGAGTTGGATTGCTATGTTTAAATAATGGAAGGGTATTTTCTTGTCATTACACTGGTCACAATGGAATGGCTACATATTTGATATGCTACATCTAGCCTGACATTTCACATTTTTCCATCAGCTCCTTTCATAAGATGTCATTCATTTATTCATCCACAAAGTACCATGGTGCACTCTATGTGAAGAGCAGAGGACAGCTTTTGGAAAGTGGTTCTCTCTTTCCATCATATGGGAGCTAGAAATTGAAGACCGATTCTGGATAAGTATCTTTACCCGCTGAGCCACTTCGTGGGTCTTCCGTCAGTGTCTTGGGCCTAGACTAGGAATTGACAAAAGTTCTCTGTAATAGACAGCACTAAGTATCTTACCATCTGTGGTATGTTTAATCTTTCTTGATTCTACTGGACTTTGAATTATAATATAAAAACAGTATAGACAGCAAATTAACAAGGGGACATGGATTTTCTGAAAAGACTAGATAAATTGAGTTCTTTGCAATGTTTTTAACTGTATCTTACTTTATACAACTCCCCACTCTCTGGAGTCTGAACAGTCTTCTGAATGAGCAGTAAATGCTGATTCCAGCCCTGATTGTGAGACTTGGTAACTGGTGGTGTAGATTCTCTATCATGATTGCTTTCAGACTGCTTGATACCACCTAATGCAAAGCTAGGAAGAGCCAAAGTCCCATGCAGGATTTACTATGCAGAAGTGATTGTGAGAGTCAGCGCAGCACTGAGATGCAGTAAAGCAATTAGGAAGGGACAGCGAGATTTTATTGCCTTAGTTTTAATCTAATTTAGCCCTAAGATGCTATAACTTATTCTTAATAATGGCCACATTATTCATCTTGTGCATAAACTTCTTGAAAATTCATTCACTGGGTCTCACGAGACAGTAGGAGTTTATCTCAACATGATTGTTAGTCATGGTTCTGTTTCTTCTCCATGGATTCTGCATCTGTGTGGGGGTATATCCCTCACAGATATATTTGCTTCTGAGGAAGGCAGAGCTGTTGGAGAGTAAATACTATTGAATCAGGTCTCTTGCTCAAAGGATAAGTTTGTCAGTACTTACAATGTACATGCATTCTTATGCACATTTCAGAGTTACTGCAAATTTGTTATATACTTTAAAGGAAACCATGATCAATGGGCAATGTTTGCTTTAAGCATATTATGACTACAGCTCATCTTTATCTAAGGGTAGATATATTGATTATGATGTTACCAGAGCATTTCTCATGGAGTCTTTTATCACCCATTTTAGCATTTCCGTAGTTTTAAAGATTAAAATGGAAATCTGCTATAGCAAGAGGACCCTTACAATGAATATGCATACATAAAACAGTCTGTCTTAATGAAAACGATCCCAACTTTAGAATCAGAAGACTGAAATTCCTGTACTGGTTGCTCTTAGCTCATCTAGCCTCTTTGCCCATAAGTTTCCTGCTCTGTAAAATGATGGGTCATAAAATTTTGCAGCTTAGTGTGAAGAAACATGTAAAATAATATTCACCTCATACAATGTCTTTAGGAAATGGTCGCTATTTCCATTACACACTGAAATCATATTTCATTAAGTTTTGTAAGCATATTGTTGATTATAACAGTCATTTCAATGTTAATAATTATCTATACTTCTAATGGTCTCACATTTGAATTTGGAGTTGTGAATGTGTGTGTGCGTATGCGAGTGGGTGCATGTGTGTGTGTGTGTGTGTATGCGTGTGCCAGAGGACATCTTTAGGTGTTGCTCCTCAGTTGTTTATTTTGCTCAATGAAACATGGTCGCTCACTGAAGTTGTGCTCCCTTCCTAGATAGAAAGGTTGGAAAGACTGGCTAATGAGATCTAAGTCTCTACCTGCCTTCACCTCCCCCACTCCAAGATTACAAGTGTACATCACAATTCCCTTGCTTTTCTAGTGGAGTTCTATCCATCTATCCTCTGTCTATCATCTATCTTGTCTGTCTGTCATCAATAGACCTACTTATCTACTTATATGTTAAAACAACTTATTTCAGCACACGAACATCTGAAATGATTAAAAAAGCAAAGAACAATATTATTCAGGAAGAAAAATCCTGTATTTCAAGACAAGAGTCGTTGTCGGCATGATCAGAGGAAGCAATCTATGATGAAACTGGTTGTACACTGAACAGACTCCAGGAGAAAACTGTTTTTAAATCCCAATTTATTGTCTCGGTGGATTCCATGTGATATTACATGAATGAAAAAGAAACAATTTCAGTTCACAGAAGATTGCTTTCAGGGAGAGACCATGATACTAAAAATGATAAAAGGAGCAGAGGCCCTAAAGAACAGAATGAAGAGTAAATCAAGAAAGGACATACACAGCTTGAGGTCCCCAGCAAACCTACCCAATGGCTGTAAGAAAAATACAAGTGGCAAGGAGAACAGATCCAAGAGCTAATAGATAAATAAGACACAGCAGTCCTTTTCATACATTTTCCCACAGAAAAGCAATAGGAGAACGTAAAAGTATTTGTGAGTGTCTGTGCATCTTTAGGGGAGAGATAGGCTAGAGGAAAATTGGGAAAGAGTCACTTGAACTTAAATATCAAATAATCCACAAGAGGTAGAAGATATATCTTAAGGGTTGTATTTTATCCTTTTAAGTATTTTACATTTGTTTTTTATCTCAAATATATATAAGCTTTTTTATTTAACATTAGGGGGAAAAGACCTACTTTGTATACTTTTCTGCTACTTAAAATTATAGCTAAAAACTAAAAAGATGGCATGAACTTACAAAATGTCATATTAAAAGTTTGAGGCAAATCATGTGAAAATGAGCTCTCATAAGCATGGACATTGTCATAGTTGGGCACAGGTGTCAACTTGACAGTTGAGAGTTTGAGCTCTGGGCACATTTGGAGAGAATTAATGGTTGAGTTGTGCCCAGAGCAAACCTGCAAGAGAGTTTCTAGCTGATAGGGAAGGTCCCACTCATGGTGGATTGGAATTAGGCTCTGGAATAAAATACAGAGCTGGTTGAGAAAGTTGGCATCCTTGTGTACACTTGGCCAGACATGCTGGTCTGGCAAGCAAGATCGTCCCTCTCTCAGCCGTTATGTAGAGATGTCGGCCCTGGTGTTGGTGTGAGGTCTCCTATCAAGATGGACTGACAACTGTAACCAGAAAATTGTAATAGAAAATAAACCCTTTGTTTCCTTAAGCTGTGTGATGGTGATTTATCTATCAGTGACCATGCAAGCTAACTACAACAGACTGTAAAGGTGGATGTCATGTTGGAAATTTGGAGCTTTGAATCTGATGTTGCTGGCCTTCTCAGTGGGCAGAAAAGACGCCCTAGGGTCTGTACAAAATGGGTTTGCACAGGAAACCTTCTGCAGCTCAACTCCCTACAACCTCTGAGAAAGAAAGAGAATGAGAGAGGGGGGGAGGGAGAGGGGGAGGGAGAGGGAGAGGAATTTTTTGGTTATGAGGTATTAATGTCTTGGAATTCATGACCACAGATTTTCTTTTCCAAATGTCATGTAACACACATCCAAAGCCATAACCACCCAACAATTTTTCTGGCAAAGCCAACAACATAACCAAAGACCCTAAAACATGGGTTAGCACTACTAGACACAGACTGAAAGACTGATGTATAAGGAAAAATTATTTTAAGGATATCTTCAGAGATTGAAACTATAAAAATTCAGCACTGTATCATTGAAAATAAGCAAATAAAGTTTTCAGAAATGATAAGAAATGAACTTATAAAAAAAGATTAAGAGCAAATGGAACATGATAAAAAAGAATTCTTGAATGGCAAGATAAGTTAGAATATGTTATTTAGAGGGCTGGAGAGATGGCTCAGGGATTAAGATTCTATTTCTCAAGCAGAAGTTTCTGAGTTCAGATCCCAGGTCCCATGTAAAAACACCAGGCAGAAACAGCTGAAGTCTGCACTTCCATCCCTGGCAACCAGAGCCTGAGTAATTACAGAGTGAAGCAAAAAAGACACAAGCAATCCAGGATGATTCCTAAAGTCACCCTTGGGTCTCCACAGGGACACACAGTACCCTTTCACACACACACAGACACAGACACACACACACACACACACACACACACACACACACACACACAGACACACACACAGACACACACACACTCTCTCTCTCACAAACACACACTAAATAAAATATATTTTTAAAAAGAACATGGTATTTAGAGCAGAGTACAGAGAAAGAAAATTAGGGATTATGCAGAAGAGAGAACGAGGATCACTGAAGATAGGGCGAGAGATTGCAAAATCTAGAGATCCAGAATTCAACAAGGAGAAAAAAATTGACAGGGGCAAGATGCATGTGAAACCAGGTCAAGAGCAGCTCAGATAGGCCTAGGACAGACTTGGAAACTTGTGGTAAAAAGCCATAGAGGTGGAAAAATTGAAGATACATAAAAGAGCATTTGTGATGCAGAGTAAAGCATGAATATTTGACATATGTATATAATCGTGGTCCAAGGTATGGAGGGCCAAAGACATGAGTCTACATCACAGCCAAAGAGATGGCAACTGAGAGTTTCTTTGTCATGAGGGGTGTAGTGTAGAGATCCCACAGATTCCACAAATCCAAAACAGGCGTATGGAGAAAAATTATGTTTTGGTAAATTCTGCAAAAAGCTGAAGACAGGGAAGACTTAGCAGCAAGAGAAGAATGGCGGGTCTTCCTCAAAAAGGCCTCCTCCGTCCTGACAGCTGTATTTTGAACATGAACAACAGGGTTGCAGTGCACGTGCATGGTTGCTGATAAATCACCAACAAGTGGCTTAAGGGAGCAAGGGGTTGATTTTCTTACAATAGTCCAGTTATAGTTTGTAGTCCAGCTTGATGGGAGAGCACTCATCAACATCAGGGTGGAGGGAACTGGCCACACCATCTCTACATAACGGTTGAGAGAGGGATGATCGTTACTTGCCAGACCAGCATGTCTGGCCAAGTGAACACAAGGATGTCGACTCTCTCAACCAGTTCTCTGTGATTTATTCCAGGGCTTAATCCCACCCACCATGGGCTGGGCCTTCCCCATCAGCCAGATAGTCTTCTGCAGGTTTGCTCTGGGCTTAACATGACCACTAATTCTCTCCAAAAGTGCCCAGAGCTCAAACCCTCAACTATCAAGTTGGCACTTGTGCCTAACTATGACAAACAGAATCCGAGAGCTGAAATGTAGCTCAGACGACTCGACCATCCTCATTGAGGTCCTGGCTTCTGTTTGTAGAGTGGTGAAAGAGAGAGAGAATCTTGTGGAGTGTGGTCCTCAATGGACTTAAAGAAAACAACTCACAAGCTGCAATTTGGTGCCTTCAAAAGGTTCTTGTACAACGAAGGTGGAAGACATTCAAATCAAATTAAAATCGCGTTCACCACCAGCACGGCACTAAAGGAAAGTCTGAAACATGTATTTCATGTAGAAGTGAAATGATTCCAGATGGAAGATCTAAACTGTAAGAAGAGACAAAGACAGAGGAAGTGGGAAATATGTGGGTAACTCTATGTGAATTTGACTGTCAAAATAAAAAGCAATGCCTTTGGTATTTAAAAATCATACAATTAAAATTTTGATGAACTTCAAAGTATGAGAAGGGGAAATAGCTGAATTTGTATAAAAAAGAGAGAAAGACGTGAAAGCAGGAGGGTGACAGTTGTGAGGATGAAGAGCAAGGAAGGGCCACAGGGTGAATATGAACATTGTGCACTGTGTACAAGAATAAAACTGTCAACAATAAAGTCAATAAAAGCAATTTGTATTAAGATGAGAATTGATGCATCCATTCACATTAGACTTTGAAGAATTAGCCTACACTTCTGTTTCCAGAGTAAAAACCAAAGGATTAAAAATAGGCTTATAATGTCCAAATATGCAGAAAAAACATGTTATGCCACATGTTATCAGATTAAAAGAAATAAAAAACGAGGACGCACGAGTACAGAAACGGCAAGACCAATAGAAAACATAAAATAAGGCAGTGGAATTTTACCTCAATGTATTAGCACATGCACACTTTTATTAACTTGACTGAATATTGAATGGATTATTTTACTTTGTTAATCAGGACCGGAGAAAAACAAAATCCAGCCCTATATTTTCTTGGTTTTATAGGACATGTGTCTAAACTACACAAATTAAAGTGCCAGAAAGATTGAAAAAGATTCTGTGAAAACATCTCTCAGAGAAGTGTATATTACTGAAACAAATGTTAGAAGTCAGGCATGGTGGTGGATGCCTGTGGTTTGTAATCCTCGCCCAGAAGAATCATACATTTGAGGCCAGTCTTGTAAAATAGTAAGGCAGGGGAGAGTAGGAACTTTAAGTTAAATCTGATGCTCTAGAACATGAGGTCTTTCTGGTACACAAAGTGATAAAGTCAGAGGCAGAATCTAGTAAAAATGAAAGTAAATTGGTAACATAAATAAATAAGACAACTGTGATAGCTAATCCTGGGTGTCAATTTGACGCACCTGGCATTAACTAAGATCACCTGAGACCACCTGAAGAGATTATCTGGATCAAGATAGTTATACTACAAAGACCAGCCCTAGATCGGATTGGAACCTCCTTAGATCTCACCGGAACCTTCCAGTAATGGACCAGATAAAAGGAACCACAGAACAGAAGACGGGGAAGAAGAGAGACTTTCTAGGAATCCTCCAGCCTTCAGCCACGTGGATGGGAGTGACTTAGCCTGCCAGCTTCAGCCACCAGCCATGCCGCCTCTCTCATGAAAGTCTGTTTCTCCCCTCTGGAACTGTAAGCTGAATAAATCTCCCTTTCTCCTTACTTGCCAGACCAGCTAGTCAAGTCTTCTGACTTTGAATGCTCTCTCACAGCAATAGTTATGAGTAATCATTACAGCATTTACCATTGAAAAAGTCTGATAAATCTGACAAGGCTCACTTAAAATGTAAAAACTAGAAACTAGAGAAATTCAGTTAATTCATACTACCACAGACTCCTTAGGTATTAAAATAAAAGATGAATGAATACCCAAAATAATGGCGTAGGCTAAGGCAGAAAATTCTTAGAAAATATATAAATTAAAAGCACCAACTTAAAATCAAAAGTATCCTATAATCACGGAAGATGTTGAATCAGAAGACAAAGTCTCTGCAGCTTGGAACTCGCTGTATTAGTGATCAGTTCATTGCCTCTTGCCTCCAATTCGCCTGCCACATTACTGCCCAATCTGCTCTCCTACAAAGCTGGACATTGGAGGTCTTATGTTTCAGAAACCAGCACGAGATGGATTAAAAAAAAAAAAACTACCTGAGCTGTGGTGGCTTTTGAAATAGGAAGACAGATACTATTCTAAACCTCTGAGACTGTCAGCAAACGGTCTACATCATGACTTATACTATCTGCATGAAGAGAAGCCCGTGTATCTATATGTGAAAACTTTAATGACTGTGATAATTGAATGCAGAGTTTCAGTGTCTCTGTTTTAAGTTATTGTCTATTTTGTGTGTTGGGTAGTGATTCATCTCTGTGGCAAAATACCGAAGAGAAACATGGAAAGGAGCAAAGAATTGCTTTGGCTCATGATTTTGGTGTATACAGTTCACAGTCAGCTGAGTCCATTGCTTCAGGCTTGTGTTAGGGGCAGAGTATCAGGGCCAAGGAGTCTGGGGAGCAAACAGAAACAGTGGGGGGAGGGGGAGTCCAGGACCAAACAGAACTTTCCAGAACATGCCAGCAGTGACACTAAGTTTTGTGTCTGAAGTTTCCACTCTACTTAGTGACCCTGTCAGGGGATTAATTCTCTAATTAGGGCAGATCCCTCATGATCTAACTTTCCCTAAAGCCCATCAACTGGCAAAGAAGCTTTTAGCACATAAATCTTTTGGGGGGAATACTTTATATCTCAACCCTAGCAGCTTTAAAAACTAGCCGAATTATCACATCTACTAGCTTGAGAAGCAAAAAAGATGTTGTAGGTATAGAGTAGTGTTCTAGAATTTTCCCACCAAAGTAGAAGCAGCAGTATACTAAATACTTAGAACTCAAATATGCTTACCTTGAGGATTTTAGCACCTGAGAGGTAAACACACTAATGAGAAGGGCCAGCCTGGGATGTGGCAAACACACCATGTAAGTTCCGAGCTAGGCACACAGTGTGCTGAGATAGAGTGGGAGGACCTTGGGAGTCCCAGCTGCTTTTCTTCCCAGGACTAAAGTGCCCCTTGTTCGGATGGGCTGCAGTGGAACCAACAATATAGTAGTAGCAGGTGGAGAGGCAGGTGCATGTTTATTCCCAAGTACCATTCTTTTTTTTTTTTTTAAGAATAAAAAGTATTTTCTTTTTTTTTTTTTGAGGCTGTAGTTCAACTCACAATGTAGTTGTGATTAATCTTGGTTGTCGGGTCTGGAATCAGCTCAAGAAAGTGCTTGGCGCTCTGGGAAGGGATTTTGTTGATCGTGTTCTTCCCAGTGGGAAGACACACCCTAAATGTGTGCTGCGTGTGTAGGGGTGTGGGGGGACCTTCTGGTGGCTGCCAGTATAAGGAGGTAGAAGGGAATTTGGCTTTTTGCTTCTTGCCTTTGCTTTGCCAAGTTTGCCCACCTTGTTACCACTATGTCTGCCGTTGGTGCTGCTTTTCCTAACCAGTGTCAAGTTCTTCGGGCTTTCAATGCGGACTGAAGACCTGCTCTCCCGGGATCTTCCAGACCTTCATTCACTGCCAGATTAGGACTGCTTGGCCCTATTGTGTAAGTCAGTGTAATAAGCCCACCCTTTACTATGGATTCATTCTATTGTCTCTCTCTGGAGTCCTCGTGTTGCTTAGACGCCACTGATTGGTCTGGAGAACCTTGACTAATACGGTAGCCGAGGATGATCGTGAACTGTTTGAACTTCTGTCTTCTTGCCTCCACCTCCCACGCGTTGGCACCACCGGTGTGTGCCGCCTGTATGCACAGTGGATGCAGTGCTGGCTTTGTGGACACAAGGCAAGCAGTCTACCCGCTGAGCCTCACCTCCTTCTCTCCTTTCAGTAGCCGATAATAAGAATTCTGTTGTGTAATTCAGTGACTAGAGGGATTGAGTAAGAATTAAAATATGGACTTTGAAAACATCTAATTCTGCAATGAAGCATCTGTCTTCTTGCCTAGCACTCTCAGGAGCTGTCTCAACAGTCCTTGACTGAATAAATGTTTGCCTGCAGCAACTGAGCCGTGGGCTGAGATGCCAAAGAGGCCGTGCAGATTGAAGAGCACGACTCATTCGGAGCTCATGTTGGAAAGCACTACTTAGTGCAAGTCAGAGTGTCACATTGTCCCTCGCATCAGTTGTTCTACAAAAGGACTTTCAGTCTCCTATGGTGCTCCAACCTCAGCCCCAAACTAACAGGCTGAATTCTGGGGGTGCTTTATGGCCCGTGTCTTAAATTCCACCACCACTTGGCCAATTTTCACAAAATTTGAGAACAGAAAAAGAATTCATAAAGATTTTTTGTTGCCATTTAATATATTCCTCCATTAAACACTTTGGAAAGACTAAAAGAAAAATAAAAACTCTCCATTTAAAAACATGTATTTATTTATTCATTTTGTGTGTGTGCGTGTGTGTGTGTGTGTGTGTGTGTGTGTGTGTGTGTATCAGAGGGCACCGTGTGTCCCTGTGGAGGACCAAGGGTGACTTGGGGAATCATCCTAGATTGCTTCTACCTCCTTTTTGCTTCACTCTGGAATTTCCCAGGCTCCGCCCACCAGGGCTGGAAGTACAGGCCGCCACGGTTTCTGCCTGGTATTTTTACACGGGACATGGGATCTGAACTCAGGACCTTCTGCTTGTAAGACGGAGTCTTAACCCCTGAGCCATCTCTCCAGCCCCCAAACTGGTCATTTTTGAGTGATAAAATCGAAAGGTGCTTTCTTAATTTTTATGAAATGCCACGGTACTTAAATAAGATTAGGCAACATTGATTCAACAACAAAATAATCTAATTGACAGAAGTATAAAAACATGTAGCATAGCATATAAACAAAGACATCATGTGTCCCCATCCCTCTCTGACTGAATATTGATGGTAATGCTGACGGAGGGCGGAGTCTCACTTGCTGTGTGGTGTAGCCACTAAGAAGTGCCCAGGCTCAGGATCACAGGCTACTGTAGTAAACGTTTGCTGAATTCAGTGGGGTGTGCACACACAGACACACACACGTTCATGTAGGAGAAAACCTTGTTGGGAAGAAGGGGAATGTGGTAGAATAGTACAGGGAGAAATGACAAAAATTCATTATATACATATGTGAAGCTATAAAAGAAATGAAAAGTAATTAAAATTGTACTGTTATATATTCATATACAATATGTGCGCATGTAGATATATGCACATGCCCATGTATGTGTATATACATATGTATTCATATGCACATATAAAGTGTTAGGGTTGCAAGGCCTTAACCAACAATCATGTCTCTCTCACAAAATCTAAATGATCAATCGTGACCTGTGGTGACGTTAATCCTATTTACGTCTTAATTTTTCATTTGCATCAGGTGATCTGCTTGGAATAGCAGAGGGGCAGCTGGTCACTGGGGATTAGAGCCGAGGAAGCTTGCGCCGGATTCAGCCTCCTGCTAGGAGAGCGACTAATTTATAATCATAATAGGAGGCGACTGAGGAAATCAAGTCCAATTTTGTTCACAGGTGTCTGTTGGGAATAATTATGTCAACACCAGAAGGCAATTTCCAAATCACATTGGTCTCAAGAAGTTTTATGTTCAGTCTTTTGCCCACACAATGCCAAAGCCAAAGTGGCAAATGAACCAATTCTGTAAAGATGTTGTTCCAGTTACTCTTCTATTGCTATGAGAAAATACTTTGACCCAAACATTTTAAGGGACAGGGGGGTTTATTATTTGGCTTACAGTTTCAGAAAGGATAACATCCATTATTATGGTAGGCAAAGTGGCTGAAGCCAGGCTTGACTTAAGTTACAACAGGCGTCAGAAGACATCAAGACAGGAGGGTTGGGTTTTCAAACCTTTGGCCCTCAAGGACATATATCGTTAACCAGGCTCCACTCTTTAAGGTTCCACAACCTACAAACAGTGCACCAGCTGGTGATCGATCAGTTATTCAAAAAAAATGAGCTTGTGGAGGACAAATCACTTTAAAACCATGACTGTATGTGTGTTAGTGTGTGTGTGTGTGTGTGTGTGTGTGTGTGTGTGTGTGTGTGGTCAGAGTATTTCTGTATTATCAAATGAATAATTTTTTCCCTAAGTCAAGCAGATGTTTTGGAATCTGTGTATGTGAGGCTCAAGGCTTTTACCTTTGATGTCATATCCCCAAAGTATTGTCCTAGAGGGAGTGGATGGACTCACAAGGACTGCAATACAAATCAATGGGCCAACGACAGACAGATTGCCTAATGCAAGTGTGACAAGTAAAACAGGTTGCTATATATAGAAATATTTGCATGACTCTAAAACAGGTTAAGGTTTGTTGACGGAACAGAAGGAAGCGTTGATCATAAAGAGAAACAGCAACAAACAGATTCTTCACAGTTAGAGAGTCCAGAGAGCAAAGAGAAGCCTCAGCGGGAGCAAGAACGTCCTTCTTCAGTATCAAGAAACTCAAATGCAAAGTACTAAAACCACATCTACGTGACTCAATAGCAAAATCTGCTCATCTGAGAAACCAGAGAACGAAGGCAAGCCTTAGTAGGAAACATTTTCAATGGAAAGGAAGTCTTGCACAAAATCTTACAACCACATCTGTACTAACAAGGAAGGCACAGACCACTTGAATAAGACTTTAACAGATACTTCACACACACACACACACACACACACACACACACACACACACACACACCATGAATGAGATGAATGAGAAAATTCCGTGAGTTATCAGAAAATAAAAATTGAAAACTAAATAAGATCCGACCATATGCCAAACAGGATGGCTACAATTGAATAATCCAACGTTGCCAAGGGTTGGTAAGAATGAAGAATAGCAACTCTTTAGAACTGCTTGTAGGAGAACAAATCAATATAGTCATTTTTAGCATTAATGCTATCTACAATGGTAAACACAGCTAAACTCTGTGACTCAGAAATTCCATACTTACATGTAAATACAAAAGAGATAATTTTAAAATTTGTCTTATCAACTTGATGTTACAGCCATTTGAAACAACTCAGATGTCCATAGGTAGTAAAATAGATAGAATGGTTGTGGGAAATCCATATAACCCACTACTATAAGGCAGTGAATGAATGAATGAATGAATGCTACATCTAATCATAAATCACAGGTAATTTGGAAAATATTTAAGAACAAACTCTGATTCTATTGCTGTATTGTTGCTGGTAAATTTATGGTCAAATGACTTAGGGGGGAAAGGGTTTGTTCTGGTTTATGATAGTCTGGGTATAGTTCCTTACTTCCTGCTAAGCTTGACAGGAGAACTTGTACTAGCAGCGGGCGCTAAGGGAACGGGCCACACCTACCCACAAGACTGCTGGGACAATCCTCACTTGCCAGACCAAAGGATGCCAACTTCCTCAGCCAGTTTCCTCCTTGTTATTCACCTGCCCAGAGACCGAGCCCCCATGGTGGGCTGTGTCTTCCCCATCAGTTGGACAGTCTCCTGCAGACTTGGCTTGGGGCTTAACCTCATTACTAATTTCTCACAGCTGTGCCCAGAACTTAGAGCCTTAAGTTGCCAAATTGACACCAATATCCAAACATGTAGATCCCATATAGTTCCATTAATATAAAGTTCTATAATAAGCAAAACTAACCTATGATGACTGAGCCTGAGTGGGATTGTTGAACGGTAGTTTTCATGTCAGGAGTTGTAATGACCTATTTCTTAATGAGTTGCTGGTTATGCGACTGTGTTTGCTTTCTTTCTCTCTTAAAAAATCATTGGATTTTTATTTCTATGACTTATGTACTTTTTTCATCATTATACATCAATATAAACATTTACAACACACAAAGTCAATATGTTTTCCTTTGTGAGTATTGACGCTATGAAGCCTGTAATTAGTCAGGAAAAACCTGGTCTGAGAAAGGAAGTGGATTGTAAGGGCTAAATAAGCTTTTAAACAGTCGGGCTACTTTAGGAAGTGAAAAAAAATTTCAACTGAAAACTTATAACCTAGCTTCTTACTCCAAATTCTCTACTTTCTTACGGACCTTCTGCCAACAAATCTGAATGAATGTTGTTTTAAAAAAGTAAATGGTGCTCAATAAGGGTACCTCAATGGTAGAGGAGTTTTATTTTAGTGGATTGAAAGCACGTGCAGGGGAGGAGGGTATGAATCAGAGAGGGTCCTGTTTTATCCCTTAGGACCTTAGGTTGGCATTGCAACTAAATTTGCTAAAGTAACAAAGATCATGGAAAGATCAGACTCAAAGGATTGGAGATTCAATTTTGGACTTAGCTTGTTAGACTGAAAATGTTTCTTAGGCATCAAGCAGGTGTGTACCTGAGCCTCTTACTCAGAATGAAGTCCAGCCTGGAGGTCAACACATAGGTGGGGCTTAATGTCATAGAACAGGTACAATTGACAGTGGGCATACATGAGCAGAGAAAAGGACTGAGAACAGAAGTGTAGGGATGTGAAAGATAAAGAGAATAAAGCAAGAGAAATCAAGAAAAGACCAGAGAGAGAGAGAGAGAGAAAGAGAGACAGAGACAGAGAAGAGAGATCTCTGAGATTGAAAAATACTTACCTAGGGGACTGGGAGAATCACCAAGGATGCTTGGTGGCCTCAGGGCACACTTAACACCAGCATCCTGACACTACCTTGGTTCCTGCTTCTCCTAGCCCTGAGCTGTGTGCTGCTGAGGGGATGGGAGATGCCCCTGAAAACCAGGCGGGTCAATGGATTGGAATACATGGTGAGTGTGAACATGTATGGAGTTGAAGTGTATGGGGGAGTGAGCTGGCAAAAGAGGAGAGGTGGTAGACTTACAGTGGGGTTTGTGGAACTGAGGTCAGGAAGGAGGTTGGGGACAAGCAGCTGGTGTTTAATCACTAGGAGTTATTCTGGGATGGCAGCCCTGGACAAAACAGTACATCTCCATAGAAGAAAAGGGCGCTGTTCTTTGGACAAGACGTCCTCTCGGCAGGCTAGCTCAACATGGTGTCTGATGCTTAGACATGGCTGAAGAAAGGCACGAGGGAACCAGACCCAGGGATGTGCAAGCCACACAGGAAAGACCTTCTGCGGAGCCGGCTCAGGGAGCAGACACCACACCTTAGACCAAGAGTGTGAGGACACAGAAGTGGGTTGTGTGGCCCAGCGGCCATTCAGAGAGCAGAGGGGAAGGTCTAGGCCAGGCTCAGGTTAGGGATTAAGGGATGAGTGGGAAACGTCCCCAAAGACTTAGACCCAGCTGTGATGCTGTCTGGGGGGGAAGGTGTGGAATCTCTGGGAACTGGCAACCTAGCTGAAGGCAGTGGGTTGCAGGGGAGGAGGGTTGGGTAAGGAGAGGGAGGCTTAGATTGACAGCCCTATTGGATTCTGGTGTCCTCTCTCTGCTTCCTCGTGTCCAGATGGAAGCAGTTTCCACTGCTACAGGCCCCAGCTGCTCCCGTTGCTGCTTCATCCCTGACACGATAGACTGTGTCCCTGTTAACTGGGAGACAAAAGAAATCTTTCCTCCCTTAAATCATATCACGGTTTGAATGTGAGTTGCTCCCCAAAGGCTCATGCATTTGAATCCTTAGCTAATGTTAATGTCTGGGAAGGTCGTGGTATTTTTAGGAGGTGGAGCCTTGCTGGAGGAAGGTACATTGCAGGGGGTGGGTTTTGAGGTTTGGTAGCCCCTACCTGCTTCCTTTCACTTTGCCGTGGCTCTCTCTGCTTCCAAGATATCTGCAGTTGCCCGAACTGAGCGCCTGCTTTTGCCTCTAGCCATGCCTTCTATTTTGGGATTCCCATCGTAATGGGCTATATCTCCCTTCTGGAAGTGCAAGCCAAATAAATTTCCAATTCTCCATTAAGTAGTCTCTCAGCAACGAAAATAAAAGTAACTGCAACAAGTTGCATTAGGCAGGTTTTTTTTTTTTATTACAGCATCGAGAAAATAAAAATACCCTCATGCGTTTATGGCTGCTCACGGGCATTGAGATCATGCACTGAAGGCGCAGCTTCCGGCTCTGGAAGCCTGCTGTGCTGTTTGCAAACATGCGTAGTGCACATAGTGGGACTGAAGCTCTGGCTTGGAGGGGAGGGCATGGAGAAAGGACTGGGCAGTCAGGGCCTTATCTGGGACCCTTCTTCCTTCTGACCAAGGCAGACAGATATTTACGCCACAGATGTTGGTTGCTGAACCGTCCTTGCCTCCGTAGAGGAAGAAAAAGATCTTTGTGGAAGCTTTTCCCCAAGGGCTGGGAAATAGGAGGAAGAGGTGTCTTACAAAAAACAAAACAAAAAAACCCAATAACAACAACAAAAAACACAACTCCCTCCAAAAAAAAAAAAAAACCCATCCTCCCTTATTTTACCCCCTGATGACCCATAATTCTAGGATGGCTGAAAACAGGAACATGTGCAGTTCCCAGTTGGAGAGACTGTCAGGAAGCTGCAGAGACAGACGCGGCCCCTGTTTCTGCCCTGGGTCATGAATAGGATGGTGTTTGCAAACTTCCTTTCCTGTGCATGAAAAACCAGGTTTACTGGCAAATGCTGCTTTGGAAAGCAAAGGGGAGTCCACTTTAATGGGTGCCACATGTTGGGTGTCCAACTCATCAGCAGCCATGTGGGAAAGCAATATCCTGCTGATCTGCAAGCAAAGGGGGTAGCGACTGATGTCGAGGAAGAAAGGCTGCCAAGTTCAGAGGCTCCAGCAGCGGCAGCGGCAGCGGTGGCGGCAGCGGCGGCAGCGGCGGCAGCAGCAGCAGCAGCGGCGGCAGCGGCGGCGGCGGCAGCAGCAGCAGCAGCAGCAGCAAAGTAAAACAGTCCAAAGCCTGATGGGAAGTGGGGTAAATGAAAACGCAGCCCAAAATAGAAAACTGCACTTGAAGTGGCTAATGGATAAGAAGTCACTGCTATCATAAGATGTACTTCTCAGAAAAGAATCACCTTTTAAGTGATTTGATTTCACCACTCAACCGTTTGTCCAGAAGATAAGTGCGCCATGAGGGCAGAGGGGGAGGGGCACTGGAAGAGATTCACGTTGCAGGCTTTCAGATTCCACAAAGAAGAGAATAAAAATCGGGAATCTATGCCTTTCACCTGCCTGAATGATGCGCCTCTCTTCCACCTAATTGCTGTGGAGAGAGTCCATTCTTGGAAATATGGACCGATTTTCTTAAGGCTGATTAACTTGGAGGCAAAAACAAAAAAAAAAAGGAGGCTTTGGAGAACAACTGAAATGGAACCAGAACATCTTTATGCAGAGGCCTTATGCTTTGCCCCCAGAAAAACCAGAGGGTAATTTTTCTGCATATGCCTTGGCTAGCTGGAAGTCTTTCCTTGGTCAACAGGTCAGGTTCGCTACCTCCTCTACAAGGAGTAAAGTGTGTTTTTACGGTGGGACTCAGCATGGAGGGGAGAGGAGCAGCTTCCAGTGAAAGGCAGTCCCTGTTTAAACAGTGTTTGTGTGATCCTGACCCCTACGCGGACCCCTCTGCTCCCAGAAGTGTGCTTGGGCAAGAAAGCTGTGGCCGTGCTGCGTACAAAGTTCCGGGACTGAAAAGCCCCACCTATCTCCAGATTATCTTTGTTCTGGGTTCAGTGACCCTCAGTGGTCACTAGTTCACAGTACAGGTAGATCCCCGGGGACCAGTACCCGCAGTGTCCGTTCCTCAGCCATTCACAAGACCAAAAGCAAACTGAACCTCAGGGAGGCGAGGTTCACCCACAGAATCTTGCGGCAGGGAGGAGACTGAGCCTGCCCATCATATTCCGGGAACTGGCAGGCGCTGAGGCCGCTGATTGGGTGCTGCGGACAGTCAGGAAGAGGTTGCGGAGGGAGCCGGCCTCAGCGGATCAGGGGCTGAATGATTTCCTAATGGTCTGGAAGAGTCTCAGGGCCTGACTCCCCGATAAGTCCACAGCAGGGGGTGCCCCTCGGAGGAAGGGAAGAATCTGCATTATTAACTTGAAGGGATGGTGTTTGAGGTCAGAGGAGAGTGGGGCATCAACGAGGATATGAAGAATTGGGGAATTAATGTTTTACTGAAGTGCGCACGTTACAGCCTTCCTGTGCTTTTCCTGTTTGTGCGTGTGTGTGTGTGTGTGTGTACTGCATGCGTCTATGCACATATGTTGCCCATGTGGTGATAAACGATGGGGACAGAGGTTGATATGGGATGTCTTCTTCGATCACTTCTCCAGCTTATTTTTTGAGATAGAGTCTCCCACTATAATGTGGAGCTTGTCTCTCATGCTAGAGTGGCTGGCTGGCCAGAGAAGCACCAGGATCCTCTTGTTTCTGTCCCCAGTGCTGGGGTTACCAGCACACACGGCCATGCTTGGCTTGGCTTATGCAAAGACTGGGGATCTGAACTCAGTTCTCAAGCCCGCACAGCAAACACTCACTGACTCATCTCCCTAATCCCACACTTGTTATTTCTTTTTTTTTTTTATTAAAAATTTAATTATACATTTTAAAATTTTTTACCAGTTCCCTCCCTTCCCCCTCTTCCCCCTCCCCTTCCCCCAGTGCCTCCCCCCCAATTCCCAGAGAGTCCTTAATTGTGTGCGCCTAACTCTCCACTAGGTCCTCCTCTCCGATGACATATAAGGACCCAGTGGCATTTCCATAAGCCCTTTCTCTTGTTCCCCTTAAGCATAAGATCACTACTATGGCTGTCAATCCCTTGCCTCCAAGGGTCTCGGTGCCCTTAACAGATGCTAGACTTTATGAGGGCAACAGTGCGCTGGACATTGCGCAGGGCATGCAAAGTTCCATTATGATTGCTTTGGCCCCAACTATTGTTGAGAATCTTGCAAATCGTTGCTCCTCCCATCCTTTTGCTCTTACAATCTTACTGCCCCCTCTTCCGCAAATGTCCCTGAGCTCCAGGATGGGGAGAGATTAGGCTGTCCTAGTTCTATGTAACTGATATAGAGTCTCTGAAGTTCTGGATTGTGGTTTGTTGATTTTCTTTTGCAGTTTTGCTGCTCCTGCAATTCCCTTCACTCCATTCTGCTGGGCACTGTATGTCACCCCCTGGCCAGAGACAAAAAGCTGTTAAACTGGAGTCTTGTTGTAATAGCACATTCAAGGGTAGATGTAATAAGAGTAGGAAACCTCACTGAGGGAGGGGTCCATCACCCATTTGCAAAATGATTACTTTTTATCTGCTAGACTATATGCCCTCCCCTTCTGGTGAGATCAGGAAAGAACGTCTGTGAACTTAACCAGGTTTCTTATTACTTACTTGCAGACCTTGATGGAGGCCTATTTTCTCTGCTGTAACATGGTCTCCTCTCTCCTTGTTTCTGGTGTGGCCCTCCTAACCCATCTCTCTTGTTCATAATCCTTGCAATTACTGTGTTACATAGGTTTACTTTTGAGTGTCCCAATGTGGGCTGGGTGAGTTTGGTACTAGGAGCCACCTATTAGGGAGTACATACGGCGCTTAATTTTCTGGGTTTGGGATACTTCACTTAATATAATTCTTTCTAATGACATCCATTTCCCAGCAAATTCCAGTAATTCATCATTTTTGATGGCTGAGTAGTACTCCATTGTATAGATGTACCACAGTTTCCTTATCCACTTGTCAACTGTTGGACATTTAGGTTGATTCCATGACTTTGCTATTGTAAACAGTGCTGCTATGAACATGGTCGAGCTTGTGCTATCGAGGCGAACCTCTGCTGCTTGGGGGGTTATTCCCAAAAGTGGGATAGCAGGGTCATATGGCATTTCAATCTTTAATTTCTTTAAGAATCTCCAGACGGCTCGCCAGAGTGGCTGTATGAGCCTGCATTCCCACCAACAATGTAGGAGAGTTCCCCTCTCTCCACATCCTCTCCAGCATTTGTCGTTGTTTGTATTGTGGATTTTTGCCATCCTGACCGGGGTGAGATGATGTCTCAGGGAAGTTTTGATTTGCATTTCCCTGATGGCGAAGGAAGTGGAGCATTTTTGAAGATAATTGTTAGACATTTTAATTTCATCCCTGGTAAAGTTTCTTTGAAGTTCCAGGGCCCATTTTTTAATTGGGCCAGTGTTTTCCTTGGAGTTTAATTTTCTAAGTTCTTTGTGCACTCTGGACAGTAGAGCTCTATCAGATATGTGGTTAGTGAAGATTTTCTCCCATTCTGTGGGTTGCCTTTGAGCTCGTGTGACAATCTCTTTATCTGAACAGAAGCTTTTTAATTTCACAAGATCCCAACTGTTGAGAGTTGGTAGCAGTGACTGTGCCATTGGATGTCTGTTTAGGAAGTGTTGGCCTAGCCCAATCAGCTCGAGGGAGTTCCCTATCCTTTCAACTATGGTTTTTAAAGTCTCTGGCCTGATATCAAGGTCCTTGATCCATTTGGAATTAAGTCTTGTACATGGTGACAAGTACGGGTCCAGCTTTAATCTTCTGCATGTGGAGATCCAGTTTTGCCAGCACCATTTGTTGAAGATGCTGTTCTTTTTCCATTGGATTCTTTGGGCCCCTTTGTCAAAGACCAAATGGCTGTAACTTTGTGGGCTTATATCTGGGTCTTCAATCCTTATCCATTGATCTGTGTGTCTATTTTGGAGCCAGTACCAGGCTATCTTTATAACTATGGATTTGTAGTATAGACTTAGGTTTGGTATGGTAATACCTCCAGCTGTGTTTTTGTTACTCAGGATTGTTTTTGCTATCCTGGGTCTTTTGTGCCTCCATATGAACTTTGAGATTGTTTGGTCAACTTCTTTGAAGAATTGCTTTGGGATTTTGATTGGTATAGCATTGAATCTGTATATTGCCTTTGGTAGGATGGTCATTTTTACAATGTTGATTCTGCCAATCCAGGAACAAGGGAGGTCTTTCCACCTTCTGGTGTCTTCTGCAATTTCTTTCTTTAGGGTTTTAAAGTTTTCATTGTAAAGGTCTTTTACCTCCTTAGTTAGGTTTATACCAAGGTATTTCATTTTTTTAGGGGTTATAGTAAATGGCATGGTTTCTCTCAAGGCTTTTTCATTTCTTTCATTCTGGGCATATAGGAAGGCCTCTGATTTTTGCACATTTATTTTGTATCCTGCCACCCTGCTGAACTTCTCAATTAGTTCCAGGAGCTTCCTGGTGGAGTTTTTGGGATCCCTCAGGTATAAGATCATGTCATCTGCAAATAGGGATAGCTTGATTTCTTCCTTGCCGATTTGAATCCCTCTTATGTCCCTTTCTTGTCTTATGGCTTCAGCTAAGACTTCAAGTACAATATTGAATAGAAGTGGTGAGAGTGGACAGCCTTGTCTAGTTCCTGATCGAAGTGGGAATGCTTCCAATTGTTCCCCATTGAGCATAATCCTTGCTGTGGGCTTGTTGTATACAGCTTTTATTATATTGATAAAGGTTCCTTCCATTCCTACTGTCTCTAGCGTTTTGATCATAAAAGGCTGTTGGATCTTGTCAAAAGCTTTTTCTGCATCTATCGAGAGTATCATGTGGTCTTGGACTTTGGACTGGTTTACATGATGAATTACATTTATTGATTTGCGTATGTTGAACCAACCTTGTGTGCCGGGGATGAAGCCTACTTGGTCCCCATGAATGATCTTTTTAATATGTTTTTGAATCTGATTTGCTAAGACTTTGTTGAGAATCTTTGCGTCTGTGTTCATCAGGGAGATCGGCCTATAGTTTTCTTTTTTAAGTGAATCTTTATTAGGTTTTGGGATTAAAACGATATTAGCTTCATAGAAGGAATTTGGTAGTGTTCCTTCCTTTGCTATTTGATGGAACAGTTTAAGGAGTATTGGTGTTATTAACTCCTTAAATGTCTGGTAGAACTCTGTGCTGAATCCATCTGGTCCAGGACATTTTTTGGTGGGAAGATTCGAGATTACTTCCTCAATTTCCTTATATGTTATAGGACTATTTAAATAATTCACAACTTCCTGATTCAATTTAGGTAAGTTGTGTTTACTTAGAAATTCATCCATCTCTTTTGTGTTGTCAAACTTCACAGAGTATAAGTTTTTGAAATATGATGTTATAATTCTCTGGATTTCTTGGGTATCAGTAGTGATAACTCCATGTTCATTTCTAATTTTGTTAATTTGGGTTTTCTCTCTCTTGCTTTTGGTTAGTTTAGCTAGGGGTGTATCAATCTTGTTGATTTTTTCAAAGAACCAGCTTTTTGATTGGTTGATTTTTTCTATCGTTTTCTTAATCTCGATTTCAGATATTTCTCCCTTATTTTGCTAATCTCTTCTCTTCTACTACTTTTGGGATCAGATTGCTCTAGTTTCTCTAAAGCTTTAAGCTGCATTGTTAAGTTGTTTATTTCTGATGTTTCCATTTTTTTGACGTGGGCATTAAGAGCTATGAACTTACCTCTTAGAACAGCTTTCATTGTGTCCCAGAGATTTTGGTAAGTTGTATTTTCGTTATCATTCACTTTCAGGAAATCTTGAATTTCCTTTTTTAATTTCTTCCTGAATCCAGTTCTGATTCAGCATCATAGTGTTAAGTTTCCAGGAGTTAGTGTATTTTCTCTTCTTTGATGTGTTGTGGATGTCCAGCTTTAGGCCGTGGTGGTCTGATAGGGCACAGGTTAGAATTTCAACTTTCTTGTATATGTGTAGATTCATTTTGTGGCCCAATATGTGATCTATTTTGGAGAAAGTTCCGTGTGCTGCTGAGAAAAATGTGTATTCTTTGGTGCGTGGGTGAAAAGTTCGATAGAGATCTGTGAGGTCCATTTCTTTCAGGGTTTGATTAAGTTCCAAAGTGTCTCTGTTAAGCTTTTGACCTGTTGATCTATCCCATGTAGAGAGGGCGGTGTTGAAGTCCCCAAGAATTATCGTTTGGGGGTTGATTTCTTGCTTTAGACGCTGTAGGGTTTTCTTAATGAATGTGGAGGGGCCCGTATTGGGTGCATATATGTTCAGTATTGTGAAATCTTCCTGGTGAATTGTACCTCTGACTAAAATGTAGTATCCATCCGTGTCTCTTATAATTTTTTTTGGTTTGAAATCCACTTTGTCTGATAGCATAATGGCTACCCCTGCCTGTTTTCTGCTTCCATTTGCTTGTAGAATTGTTGACCAGCCTTTTATTTTTAGAGCGTGCCTATCTTTTGTGGTGAGATGGGTTTCCTGCAGGCAACAGATTGATGGATTGTGATTTTTAATCCAAGTTTGTAATCTGTGTCTCTTGATCGGTGAATTAAGTCCATTAACATTTAGTGTTATAATGGAGAAACTATTGTTAATTCCAGACATTTAGTATGTTTAGTAGCTTTTATAAGTATATTGCTTCGCTTTTAATGGTGTTATATTTGCCTTCTGTTCTCCTGGATATGCCTGTTTTTTTCTTCACGCTTGAGTATCATTTCTAACAGTTTTTGAAGGCCTGGTTTGGTGGCCATGTATCCCTTAAAGTTGTCTTTGTGCTGGAAAATTTTTCTTTCTCCCTCAATCATGACTGATAGTTTTGCAGGGTAAATCAGCCTGGGTTGACATTTTTGCTCATTCAATACTTGAAGTATGTCTCTCCAAGCTCTTCTTGCTTTTACTGTTTCAATTGAGAAGTCATTTGTTATTTTAATAGGTTTGCCTTTAAAAGTGACTTGTTTTTTCTCCCTTGAAGCTCTCAACACCAGTTCTTTATCTTGAATGTGGAGTGTTTTAACTATTATTTGCCGCGGTGTGCTTCTATTTTGGTCGTATCTGTTTGGGGTGCGGAATGCCTCTTGTATATGAATGGGCCTCTCTTTTTTTAGATGAGGAAAGTTTTCCTTGATGATCGTTTGAAAAATTTCCTCAGGGGTGGTATTTTGAGATTCTTGCTCTGGTATTCCATGAATACGCATGTTAGGCTTCTTCAGAGTGTCCCATATCTCTTGGATATTTCTCTCAAGTATCTTTTTGGCTTTAACAACCTCTTCCATTGAGCTGGTTAGTACTCCCACTTTATCTTCAAGGTCTGAAATTCTGTTTTCTGCTTCATTAGTTCTGTTGATAAGACTCTCTGTGGCGTTCTGGGTTGAAGATAACTTGTCTTTTAGCTCAGTTTAAACTCTGCTTGAGTTTGTTTTAACTGCTCTATGCCACTTTTTGTTTCTTGCACTGTTTTTCTCAACTCCTCCAGATGTCTGTTGTGTTCCTCTTCAAAGCGATTGATTCGATTATGTAATTCCTCCCGGATTTCCTCTTTCATAGTATTGAACATGGTAATGATCATATTTTGAAAGTCGTTATCCTGGGTCAGGCTTTCTTGGCCTTTTTCCGCGGGTTTGTTTTTGTTGGAGTCTAACATTATGGGATTAATTTCTTCAGTGGGAAATTTGTTTACTTGAGTGTTGCTTCTCATGGATTTGCACTTTGACTTTGGCATTGTCATTTTAACTCTTAAGATCTCTCAATTTCACTAAACTGAATTATTTGGCCTGGGGTACTGGTGGGTGGGCCTGAACGGGGACTTACCTAGGGCGCGGGGTGAGGCCCGGGTGGACCGCGTGCGTGTCCCGACTGGCGGAGCGGGGTGGGGCGAAAAGGGAGGATGGGCGCGTCGGCGTGGAGCTATTTAACCCGATGGCAGCTGGGGCGGGGCCCGGGCGCAGGGGGAGGTCCTCCTCGTCCCTCGGCCCCCGCGCGGCTCCGGCTGGATGGTGGGAGTCGGAGCCGGGTCCCTGTGGGCTGACCTGGGGTCCTAGAGCGCGCGGTGAGGCCCGGCTGGATCTCGCGTACGCGTCCCGACCGGCGGAGCGGGGTGGGGCGAAAAGGGACCACTTGTTATTTCTTATAGCATTGAAACATCTCATTGGGAATAGAAAGTCTGTAGGTCCATTCACAGACAGATTGTACGTGCTTTTGCAAAGGTCGTGTGTTTCTAATGGTTACCTATGAAGACTGGACAAATCCTACTGTTGTATGGTGCTTTTCCTCTGGGCACAATGTGATGTCATGTACCGCTTTGTCTCCAATAATCATGGTAAGTGGAGCAGAGAGATACAGTGGAAAGACAGACTTTGAGCATTAATCCTTGGTGTATTGGGCTGTGTTTCTGCCATGTACCAGTTTGAAACAGTCCCTCTCGGAGGAAGATTCATCAGGACCCAGGGCTTCTCTCTCAGAAACATTCTCTCTCAGAGGGAGGCTCACTAAATCTCAAAATGTTCTTGAAACTAACAGGTTTCTCATCAGCCCCTCCTCCCAAGATAAAGCAGCAAGTGCTTGATTGGGGAGAGGATCTCTGACCAGTCTCTAGTGTGGACGATCCTGTGTGCCGACCAAAGTTATGCAGAGAGCACCAAATTACAGATTCTGAGAGTTCTTATCTAGTCCAGGCTGGGTGTTTTAGTGATATGGATGCCTTTGAGTTGCTTCTATATAAAATCTCTTCCTTATATTCTAGTAACCCCAATAAATTCATTGGTGCGCCAAGTTGGACTTTGGTGTAATTGCTACTTTAATCTCTTATTGGATCCCTATCTGGGGTGAACAGACATTTGTGTAGTGTCTCCCTCAAGAAAGGGGTCACATAGTCCATACCCAATTTAGACCAGAAGGGAGTGAACCATCCAGTAACAAATACCTCCCTTTTGAATGTTCAAAAGTTTATCAAAGGTGGATAGGACCTTATCACTGAGCTAAGCACATAGAGTTTTCTTTCTTTCCTATTGAACTGAATTCCTAAATATTCATCCCTAGATTCTCTTGTGAGCCTTCCTTGTCAATTTGTCACTTCCAGAATTAGATATGGGTGAGACTGAGTCATCTATGAGCAAAGTATGTATCAAGCATCTGCAGTGTGTAAACAAATATGCTAAGAACCCTGCCAACTAGTCAAGAGAGACAGTGTATGCCCTGGATGTGCAGGGCATGCACAGGAAAACATACTAATTGGAATAGTTACAGAAGCAGCTCTGTTGTAGCTTAGAATGTGAGCTAAGGGTGGAGAAGTCCGAGGGCAGGGGTAGAGAGTGCATCTGTGGGATATGCAGTTTTAAACTGATGCTACATCATGACATTTAGAAGTGTATTTTAAAGCAATACTACAATTGCTGGGTCTGACGGCATCTTGCTACTGCAAGCATTTTGAGTGAATGTTTGGAGTCTCTGCAGGGTGCCGCCCTCTCTTCTTCCTACCACACTGCATCTCGTCAGCCCGTGTGTGTGTGCACGCACGCGTGCGTGCGTGTATGTGCCCTGGTGTGAATGCAGAGGTAGATGACACCTTGGGTTCCGTTATTCACCTTTCTGCCTTGTTTGGGAACAGGTCTGTTTACCAGCGCTTTTTACCAGTGAGGTTGGCCTGAGAACTTCTTGAGAGTCGCAGGTTTCTGCCTCCCATCTTCTTGCAGGTGACCAGCATGACAGTTGCTTTATGCTGCTGCTCCTGGCTTTCATGTGGGGTCTGGAGATTCGAACTCAGATCATCAGGCTTGTGCAGTAAGTGTTTTATCTGTGGAACCATCTAGCTAGTCCAGCTCCTTTCTTCCTCAAGCTTGGAGACCTCAGGAGATCAAATCTTGGCTCTCCTTGCATCTCCAGGGGTTCCTTTGTGATCCCATGACAGAAAATATCCTTGAATTGATGGTTCCCATGTTAAATCCCCACCCTTGCTACACTACTTCCTTGAACTCATCTCTCCAGCCAGTGTCTCCCTGCAGGCACTCCAGTTTCGGCAGACCCAAGAGAACTTGATTTCTATTGTGTCCATCCTGTCCATCTCCACGCTTCAAACAACACTAGGCTTCGTCTAGGCTGGAAGTCTGAGACTTACCCTGATTCCTGCTAAAACCTAACCTCCTACATCCAACTATCAGAAAGGCTGCTTTGCCCTATTCTAAGCTCTGTTTAGCTACACAGCATCTGTATCAACCCTGCTCTCAGCTTTTACCCGTAACATCTTTTTTCTTCTGACAATGCCAAGGATTGAATTCATGGCTTTGCATATATTAAGTGTGCATTCTATCATCTGGCTACATCCAGCTCCCTGTTGCCTAAGCCTTGCTGCCAGGATACGGCAATGGTCAGTGTGCTTCTCATGCCTCAGCTCACTTTGGACTTCCTCGGTGGAGTTGCTATATACTCTCCATATGACTACTTTGAAGAAAACCAGGAATCGCACCTTATCTCTCTTCTAGCAGACAACCTTCTATGGCCTGGACGCCCTTCATGGTCTGGCCCCCACCACCTTTCTGAAAGTTTCCTTTTGTTGTGCTTGTCCAGCACTGTGTACTGCCACAGTTTCTTTTCTTCATTACAAATAGTCTTAAAAGATCATGCACAGTGTGGAGTTCATTAAGGTACCTTCATTTAGACTCTGTTTCTGTGGTTCCTCCTCTACCGTGTCCCCACCCCATGTCCCCCTGACCTCCTTCTGGTCCCCTTCCTCCTCCTCAGAAAGCCCCCTGATGTTTCTTTACCTTGAATTTCTTTATGTTCCCCAAACGTGTCATCTCTGAGTGTTAATGCTGCTTTTGTAGGGAACACGTTGATTTTATGTCTTGCCGTGGCCTTCTTTCTATCATTTGGAAATCTCTTCAATCATTCTATTAAGAACCTCAACCCTTGGGCTGGGAGATGGCTCGGGGGTTAAAGACTTGGCCTCCTAAGCAAAAGGACCTAAGTTCAGACTCCCCAGATCCCACATAAAAGGGTGGACATGGTGGAACCCCGCATATTCCTGTCTTGAAAGACAGAACCTGGGAAACTCCAGAGCAAAGTAATAAGGAAGTAGAGTAAGTCAAGATGATTCTTGATGTCACCCTTGGGCGGGCGCGCGCGCGACACACACACACACACACACACACACACACACACACACACACGCATGCGCACACACACGCATGTGCACATGCACACGCACACACATGTGCACATGCACACACGCATGCGCGCATGCACACGCGCACACGCACATGCATGCGCACGTGCACACACACACACACACACACACACATACACACACACACACACACACACGCGCGCGCGCGCGCGCGCATGCACGCGCACCCTCCATCCCTGTTATTTTCTATCTAACTTTGAGTTTCCATGGTTCTTGATGCTACTGGAAGATGACATTAGTCTTTGCCACTTCTCTGTCTCCTCTGCAATGCAGTCACTATGAGAACACAGCTAAGGTCTTTGTCTGCCTCCCCTAGCTTTTGAAGGTGCTTGGCGAAGCGGTGATGAGTGACCCCGAGAAAAGCCTCTTCATGGAGAGATGTGTTTTGGCTCACACTTCAAGAGCCTGGGCAGTCAAGGTGGAAGGAGCTTGAAGTAGCTGGTCACATCACACTCACGATCTGGAAGCAGACAGAGATGTTTGCTGCGCTCAGTTTCCTTTCTCTATTTTTAATGCAGATCAGGGCCCTAGGCCTGGGAATGGTACCACCGCAGCAGGCAGACCTGCCTACCTCAGTTAACCTGATCAAGATCATCTCTTACAGATCGAGAGGACTTTCTCCCAGGGCATTTTGAATCTCGTCAAGTCTACAATTGAGATCACCATGGCAAAGAATGTAAGTAACCCACGGTGAGTTACTGCATCCTATATATCAATGTCTGCAGGACATCCAACCATTCGAAGAGTCCGTGGATGTGACCAGGGTATTGATTAAGAAGATGATGGGATTTAAACATGAAAAGGTCACCATCATTAGTCCTCGCATAAGTGTATGTTAAAATACTGAGATAACGTTTCCATGCTTAAGACTGGTACCAATTAAAAATTACTGATAATATTCACAGCTGCAGGACATGTGTGAGAAGGTCATTATTTTACACTGCTGGAGAAAATTCAAATTTATACTAAATAATCTGGCAATAAATGTTAATGAGAAAAATGCACACTCCTAGCAGTTTTCCTAGAAGGACTCTGTACTATGATTAAAAAAAAAAAGACATAGAATAACCTGCTTGTGGACTTTTTTGCAGTATTCAAAAATGGAAATTCTAAGATCCATATAATGATTTAATATTCTATGGTGTGTACACACAATGAAGTATGTTGCCTGCACTAAGTGGGATAAAGCAAATTTATGCATATTAATTTGAAGGGGCAGTCAGTTGCCTTAACGTTGAAGATGGAAGTTACAGGGTAGTGTGAAGTACATCTATTTTTCTGTGAATACAGAGAGCAAGCACCAGGCACTTGTACTAGGCATCTGTGCAGCGCTGGGCTTTTAGTTTTATTTCAGAGTAACAGCTGTGGAGCTAGTTGGGGTATTAATTTTTGTGCACCTTGTATCTTTACATGAAAAATAACATCTTTTGCTAATATGTTCAGAGTAAAATAATTCATAAAGTTAATTTAAAATTATTTATGATTTCACCAGTCGGGGAGGGCATAGAGTCTGACAGATGGTAACCATCTTGCAAATGGGACACTGACCTCCCCCTCACCACGGTCTCCTACTGTTATTCCATCTACTTTTGAATCTACTCTTACAGTAAGACTCTATTTTAACAGCCTTTTATCTCTGGCTAGAAGGTGACATCCAATACCAATCAGGATGGAGCCAAAGAGCAGCAAAACTGAAAACAACAACAAACCATAGTTCAGAACATCAGAGACCCTACATCAATCACCTGGAACCAGACCAGCCAAATCTCTCCCTATCCTAAAGCTCAGGGAAATTTGCGGAAGAGGAGGTGGTAAGATTGTAAGAGCCTAAGGATGGGGAGGAGCAACGATATGCAAGATGCTCCACACAAGTTAGGGCCGAAGTAACCATAATAGGACTTTGCATGACCTGCACAATGACTGACATATCAATGACCCCTCAAAGTCTAGCATGGATCACAGGCACTAGGATCCTTAAAGGCAAGGGATTAACAGCCACAACAGTGTTCCCATACTAAAGGGGAGCACAAGAAAGGGCTCTAGGCAATGCTACTGAGTCCTTTCACCTCATTAGAGTGGAGGACACAGAGGGAAATTTGACATTCACACTAAAGGATGCTCCAGGGATTGGGGGAGGGGGAAAAGGGAGCACAGGGAGAAAGGGAAGCAGGGGATTAGAAGGAAGGGGGAAAGGGGCAGGGAGTAAGGGGTTTGGGGGGGCGTGGAGGGAGGGAGGGGACTGGGGTACCTATTAAGTTTCTATGAGTGGGAAAAAAAAAGAAACGAAGAAAGAATTGGCTCTTTTTAGTTATTTGGAAGCATATATAAAGATCTTAGACTAAGAAAGTGTTTCACATTCTTACATTAAGCCAGAATTTGGATAAATAGCAAAGACACACTTGAAAATTTTGATGGTAAAAATTCCATCTTACAGAGGATATGAATGATCAAATGAAGAAACAGCACAACATCTGCATAAGTTATAACTGAAAGCTGTAAGTGAAAAATCAAGACTGATGATTTTGCCAGTGATGGTTTTTAAACAAGAGGATTTCAGCACCATGGAAACAGACAAGGGGAAAAAGTTGTATAAACTGCTTTGAGGATTCCGTTGGAGTGGAAATCAATATGTATGTGTGTGTCAGACATACTCTCACACACCTACACACCATAGGATGAATACATCTATCCCCTTGTTAGGTTAAAAAAGTAAATGTGAAACTGGAGAGCTAGAAACTTTGAGCAGGTTTGGAAGCAAAAGCAGACAGGATCAGGAGGGCAGAGAAAGCAGAGAAGGAAAAATACTGTCCACAGGAAGGACATTCACAGACCCAAACCACACGTTCCTCTTTGGAGCCTCAGGCCACTCAAACTTGGAAGAGCTCCTCCATGTCCCAGAGCAGACATTTGAAGTCCAACTTTAGAAATGTAACTATTTTCATCATATGCTTTGAATAATACATTAATAAGCACTGAATAAGATACTTTTAACTGACAAAGCTATGGAGGACAACCGACAGATATGTCAATATGTTGAAATGCTTTCCACTTCTCAAGTAACTGAGGGTCAGGTAGCCAAATAAATAAATAAATAAATAAATAAATCAGAGAGGACATGCAGGATTTAAGTAATACAAATAAGACATTCAATCCAGTGGCGATCACTGTGATAGTTGTCTATGTCGGGTATGGGGCAGCCAAGGAAAAAGAAACCACTTTAATTATTTAAAGCAGGAGTGGACGGATTTAGAACAAGAAATTGGTTCCATGTGTGATGCGTGTCTTGCAGATGAGTGTGCTCATCCCAGAGATCAATAGCAGCTGGAAGCCACCACCGCCCCATGCGACACCACCACCGCCCCATGCGACACCACCACCGCCCCATGCGACACCACCACCGCCCCATGCGACACCACCACCGCCCCATGCGACACCACCACCCCGTGCTAGGTCAGTGATAACCCACAGCCTTTTCTGGGAATTCTGCCATAAATTAGTGGGAGAAGAGCTTGGGACCAGGGTTTGGCCTTGCTTTTCAAGTGGATCTCATGGATTCCTGTGGAAGAAGAGGTTTCAAGCTTTGCTTTCTCTTTTGAAGCTGGAAATGTGAGGGCCAATAGAAGAGAGTTACTTAATGAAGAACATATGAATACCTGGGTCAGATTCTTTTCCTTTTAAAGTAAAGTACCTAAATACATGACATGA